>CM045924.1:5687500-6415073 GCA_025177825.1 Aechmea fasciata | reverse complement strand
GATCAGCCTTATTAAGGGCGGCCAGAGGGTGTTCATTCACACTTCTTTTCAAACATTTTCTTCTTCGTTTCTCTCTCTAGAGATCTGAGAGGACCACCACTCCCATTTGCACTCATTTTCTCGGGATTTTAGGTAAGTTCTTACATTTCTTCTCTATTTTGCTCATTTTACCCGAAATTAGGGTTTTTGATGATTTCGTGGTGTTTGAGCAGAATTGTTTCATTGTGAACATATTTTGTTGCTTCATTCCTTCTTAATGATACCTAGATAACATTTCTATAAGTCCTATTTCATTTTTTCCTCGGATCTGGTGTTATTTTGCTATAAACCCTAGCTTTTCACAGTTTTGCACTGTTTACGGGGTATTTGCGAAAATACATGCATGATTCATCGTTTTTATGCTTGATTGACAGTGATATACTTGATGTGCATGGCCCTAGTGTAGGTTATAGGTCTCAAGGATCTATAGGTAAACTACACCTAGAGGGGGGTGAATAGGTGTACAATGGCCAATTAAAAATCTCGATGCGATTTTAAAGTAAATGCGGAAAATAAAATCAAACACACCAAGATATACGTGGGAAAACTCCACAAGGAGTAAAAAACCCACGGGACCGATCACACGAAACTCTACTAAGAAACTATTGAGTACAAGGCGATTCACCAACGGCTTTACCCAATTTACCGAATCTTCTATGTGGATCCCTTTCGCTGGTCCTCGATCGCTTGAAATCCTTCAACCGATCACGTCGCAACTCCTCGCCGCGACCACGCTTCGATTCTCCAAAGCTTTCACCAAATCCTCGGCCTCCACACGCGATCTCCGCGCAACCTCTTCGTCCGAAGAGAGAACAACGATGATTGATGATGATTAACTCTTTAAGCACCGTGGACCATGAGAATCCTTTCTAGTTATTCATCGAGTCGATTCAAAGAAGAAGCATCAAAGCAACATCAACTCAATGAACTACTAGTATCTTACTCTCTTAAGATTAGAAGGAAAAAGTTTAGAAGAGAGTATCTAGGGTTTTGAATGAAGCTTATTCAGGTATCTCACGTCCTAAGGCTTCTCATGGTCTATTTATAGAGTTAGAAGACTTTGAAGTAGACTAGAAATCAAATCAACTTATTTTGGAAATATTTTTCGGTTTACTATCCTGGTCTCCATTTCCCGTCCGGCCCCGTGCTTCCGTCAATATTTTCGCACAGGGGACTCGTCCGGTCGAAAGTGGTGTCCCCGTTGTTTGCGAAGATTTCAAATATCAAACTTACTGACTCCGGACAGAAGGTGGTGTCCGGTCAGGGTTTAAGCTTTCGCAACAAAAACAAGCTTACTGAGACCGGACAGGACCTACGGTCCGGACAGAAACGATCTAAAAACAGTTTTTGTAAAATCAATATTTTAAAGCTTTCTAAAGTCTTCTAACTACTATATCCATATTGTTAATCACCATAAATGATCTTAAAAGCATACCTGAGGTGTTGAGCTTCTTCAACGAGTCTTGGAGCCTCCGTCTTCATCCTGATTGACTTGATCCCTTCAAGACTCCGACTCGTCCACGAAATTCGCCAACCTATAAAATCCTTAACAATCTCCCCCTTTGGCGATTTCGTGACAAAACATAATACATGCCTTTACAACTGCAAATACAGAAAAAATTGAGACTTATCGCAATCACCAAACGATAACTCTCAAGCATGATCGATCCAATAAACTTACAAGTTAGAACTTATCCTATACAAACTCTATGACTTAGACAATGGAGTCTTGAAGTCTAGAATGTTCCTGCAAAAGAAATCTCAAAACACACACATTCAAGCATCAAGAATTTCATGAAAAATAAGTACACGAGTTCATAAGTCTAAGTAACAAACTAACTATCAAAGTTAACTAACTAACTAACTAACAACGTTTAGTCATAGTAAGTTAGACATATTAACATCTCATTTTCACCATCTCCATCTCCCCCTTACTGTCTTCATCTCCCCAGACATCTCTTCATCACTTCATCTCCCCCTTTTTGTCACAAAAACCGCCAAAACAACACAAGGAGGAGGATAGCCATGGATCTCTCGGAATCACTGCCTGGAGGTAGCATCTCGGCGCTTCCACACCCAACTTTCTCGCAAAGGAGCCGCAACAGGCGAGAAATACGCCCGTATTTCTTGTTTAGCTTGGCAACGTCTTGCTTGATCTCTGCAATCTCGCCAGATAGACGGCGTTGCTCGCGATAAACAGAAGTCATAGATGCCTCGGTGTCAGACTCTTGTGGAGAAGAGGTGCGGGAGCATCAGCTCGAGGTGGAGAGTGCCCGTGAAGCTGAACATGTGACTTGGCCATCGTCGTGTCACTGATCGGGCCGAGAGAGTGCTCATAAGATGTACAAAAAATGTCTACATCATGCATTCGCAGAATCCTCATGATAATCAGAGGGAATGGAAGACGATCCTTCTGATTAGCCGTTTTGATCTCCCGTGCCATTCGCTTCCAGATTAGGAATGGGATGTTAATGTTGATGTTCTTCTTCTTGACTAGTTCAGGATGCCCCAGAAGATACATAAACATAACCCGATCCCAACGAATCACTTTGGTGTTAGCAAGAGGCATGATGTTATAGCATACTATAAAGTTCAAATACCGAAACTCTAATCTCAAATCCTTCGAGAGTATGGCAGAACCATTGTTTTCCGCTCCTGGAATACAGAGAGTATTTAAAATCCGTCTCCAATCAACAAGAGACTCTAGCTCGGCATTCATGTAGTCCACTCCGTCAGTCCGAGCTTGCATATCCAACACTGATGCAACAGTATCAGGAGTGATCGACATCTCAGTCCCCCTAACTGAAGTAGTAAATACATAAGGGCCTCCATCAGATTCTAGCAAATTTCCACCTCGCATGTAGAATTCCCTGATGAGTTCAAGTCCATATCCAGTACGCTCTTTAAACTCACAAATCTCATGTAAGTTTCCATTTTCGAACAACGCTTGAAAAGCAGGAGCTCTCTTGATCAAGTTTGTAACTCCAACCAGTCGCTCTCCAACGCAATGTTTCGAAGCATAGAACTGATATCTCTGGGGATCAACAGGAGGCTGATCTACTCGAGGTGCCCGAGGAGCCTGAGCAGGTGCTGCAGATTGAGGCTCGTCAATAGTAATCCCAGCTGTCTTCTTCCTGGTTCGCTCAGAGCGATGTTCCTTAGACGGTTCGTCATCTCGGGCTTTAGCCTTTCCTTTTTCCTTTCCTTTTGTTTTCTCCTTGGATTTTCCTTTGGAAGTTCCTTGAACTGCAGCGAGTTGGGACTCAGCCAGTACCGTGTCCCAATCCCCCTCGTGAGACTCACGGTCTGAGTCCTCCGCTGGATTGTACTCACTCCCAATATCCTCAGCGGGTTGATCCTCCCTCTGTTGTGTGGAGGAGCGCTGTCGCTTCACGCCCGGACCCCCTCGTGCCATTAAGAACACTAACACAAGCAGCCACGGTACATTTTTGCAACTAATATCTGTTCAAAAACTCAAGAACAACAATATTGATCATAATATAGCAAAAATTATGAAAAATTGATCGCAAAATTTTAACAAAATTAGCATCATCCTAGAGCCATTAGAAACACATTTGATATAGAGATAATGCATGAAAAATGATCAAATAATCAAGAAATTTCGAAAAACCTCAGTGAACAGTGCAAAAACTAGGGTTAATCCAAAATGCGTGTAGATCAGTTGATTAAGATGAAAAATAATCACATGGAACAGCATATGAGACATGTTTAAGCAAGATTGAAGCAACAAAACCAGTTCAAAAACACTTAAACAAGGTTTAATCCGAAAAACCCTAAAATCTGAGAAAATCGGGCAAAAATCGAAAAATTCAAAATCCAAACCTTGAATCCGAGTAATAAGTGAGGAAATATGAGGGCAAAGATCAAGGAATCACTCTAGAGACTTTTAGAGAGAGAAACTGTCGAAAACGAGAGACTTTTGAAGCGTTTGAAGCATCCTCGGCCGCGCGCGGTTATATTCGCGCCGCTCCAGCCGAGACCGGACAGACCAGATTCTGTCCGGATGGCACCAAAAATGCACTATATAGTAAGTGCTGTCCGGACAGGGGTTAGTGACCGGTCCCAGCAAGCAAAATTTTTAAAACATGGAATTTTTCAGTACAAACCAGGTGCCCACATGAATTACATGAGATATAATAACAAAAACTAATCCGAACCAAATCAAGGATGTCAAAAATATTGTGAATTTAGACACATCTGTCGAGAACTAATCAACAGTAGTACTAAGTTTAAGTTCAAATTCACATTGATAAAGATTAATGTATATCCCATAAACTGAAATAAGCACAAGAATATAATCCAATTGAGTTAAGCACATGTCAATTTAAAGAAGTGGCCCTTTGAGCATCTTTTAAATTTCACCTTATATCGTTCAATTAAAAGGAGAAACCACCGAACACCTCAAATCTAAGAAATAAGATCATATATAGAAATTTTTTTTCGAGATGTAAACATTCATTCATGTGGTAGCTTCACTCACTTACCGGACGACCGGGGTGGTAGCTCTTGCCTACATGTGGTGGTAGTTTTCACACTCTTTTAGAAAAAGATGTAACTCTTTCCACATCTTAAATAGGTGGTAATTTTCACACTCCTATAAAAGGATGTAACTCTTTCCACATCTTTTAATATGGATATTACTCCCCCTCAACTAGTGCAACCCCCAATGGGACATGCTATTGTGATTTCAGCAAATAGGATCACATATCACCCATCATGCAAATAATCAATTAAAATAATCTACTTTTGCTAGTTCAAGAGAGATGTATTTAAAGTAACCAATAGATGTAAGAACAATTTCTAACGGATGTGGAGGTTCAAAACCAATGACATAGAAGAGTTAAATTGGATTAGTAAGTGTTATAAATAACTCATGCACGCAATGAGATCACATGGAAAAACAAAAGAAACTTTTCTTTATAAGATAAAGCTCATTGCATTAAAAAAAAACATGCAACCCATGCACAAGAACAAGTGATGCAAATTGTTCAAAATTTTTAAATTAATTGCTCATGGAGAATGTTAAAGAAAACTTTTGAAATACACGACCAATTCTCCTAATTAATGATATATTAGCTCAATATGATTGATTCAAGAGAATAGAACCCCTTTTTTTTTAAAAAAAAATGTGTGTCACTAATGTTTTTATCATAAAAGTGCGGTAGAGAGAGAGATCCGAAGCCACTCGACGCTTAACATGAAAAGATTTCACCTTTGCGCACCCAAACCTTGCGGACTTTGAGATGCGTTGGTTGGCTTGTATGCGTCTTGTGAAGCTTGTCGACGAGTTGAATTTTCTTGTTCTTTTGCCCTTTCACTCTCGGCTTCCACACTTGCTTAGTTCTAGCTTTCGGATTATCCTTTGTTGTCCTAAATTCCAATCTCGGAACATTCTTCTTGGGCTTGAGTTGAGACCCTTGGTTCACGTGTGTCATGGAGTTCTTCCTTTGGGTACAATTTCTCTTTAAATGACCTAGAACTCCACATTGATGGCAAGTTTTGTTAGTGAAAGATTTTCTAGTAGAAACCAACTTACCTTGAACCTTTGGTATTGTCTTAGTTGCATTAGCGCCCACTTGCTTATTGACTTGATCAATATACGTTCTCTCGTATCCAAGACCAAGTTTAGAAGTTTGGCCGATCCCGAGCATCTTGTCAAGTTTCGTCGTTCCGGAGGAGAACTTGTTCAAGTTCGATCTTAGTTGGATAATAGTCTTCGTGAATTCCAAGTTTGCTTCTTTAGCCTCCGAAATCTGCTTGTTGAGAAACTTCACATTTTCCTCATATGTCCCCTTCTCCTTCTCAAGCATTCCGACTTTTTCAACGATGGATTGATAGGCTCTAGATAGTCCGTCCTTCTCTTTCTCCAATTTTCTTGTTGATGTGATTAGATTTGCGTTTTCTCCTTCTAGTTCCACGATCCTTTGTTGTAGCTTTTTATTGTGCTTGGCAATCTTCTTCGATTCCACAATCAATTGACGATAAGCATCAATCATGTCGCCGCCGTCGGAATCATCGTCAGTCACGTTCTCCGGGGTGGATTGTTCATGCAATGAGGTCACGGAGATTGAGTCAATAGAGGATAAGCACATAACATTCGAATCGTGTGCCAAAAAAGCCGTGGCATTTTCTTCCTCATCACTTGAGGTTGACTCCTCATCGGAAGGATCATCCCAAGTAATGGCTTGCATTGCCTTCTTCTTATTAGAAGACTTTGTCGGACAATCCGATGCTATGTGTCCAAAACCCCGACACTTATAGCATTGAATCTCTCCACTTTTCTTTTCCTTAGATGACTCTTTTGAAAAATTTTCAGAATTTTTATTCTTAGAAGAAGAAGAAGCAGTACTCCCTTTTGATTTTTTTCATTTGGAGGGGGAAGTCTTCGAAGTAAATTTTTTCTTAAAGTTGCGTCGAAACTTCCTAGTTAGAAGCGCAAGTTGCTTCTCGAAGTCCTCCAAAGTTACGTCCGAATCCGTCTCTGATGAGGATGAGTCTCCGTTGCCTCCTTTGGTAGATTTAAGTGCCATACCTGTAGACTTTGAAGACAACTTTGAAGAAGATGAGTTAGTAGGAAAAGTCATTTCATAAGTTTGAAGAGCACCTACTAGTTCATCTACTTTCATCTCATCGGGATGTTTAACCGTCTCAATGGCAGCAACTTTCGGACGGAAACGCTCGGGGAGGGTTCTTAGAATCTTCCGAATTATCTTGGTTTCGAGAATTTTCTCACCCAAGTTGGAACAAGTGTTGACTATATCTTGAAGTGTAATAATCGACATTTTTGTCATAATAAAGAAACCCTTTTGTTGACGATGTTAGTGTGTGTAATTTAATTACAAGAGCACTCGTCAAATTTCAGGTCGAAACGAGCTAAAACGAAAAAGTTACGCGACTCGGAAGAAATGACTTAAGTGAATAGTAACTTCGGAATTCCGGCGAGCCGCGGAGTAGAGAATGGTCCAGAATTGTACCGAACTCCGATCATGCACTTCAATAGCTCGTTTCGAACGGCTCGATTATTCTGAGTCCAATGGCACTGACGGAATTGGATTCTGATTCACGGTTGTCGAGAAAAAGGTATTTGAACGATTATACGTAAATAATTAAATAATTGGATATTTTGGAGAAAAGATTGGAGGGTTGGTTCTTCGCGAATCGGAGACCAAATCGAACGAAGTAAGATGCTAGATTCGATGTTTGCGACGCATCGAACGCAAGGCGCGATCCGATCGGAATCCGACGGGACGGATCCCGGAATCGCGATATGAACGCAAAGGGGTCAAAATCGCAAAACGACCGAACGCGAAAAGTCTCTATATTTTATGTGTCGATTTGCGTGATTTTGAATGTAGAGGGTCCTTGGTGCAAGATTTAACTAATGACGGGGGCTGGATTGCAAATTGTTGGCTGTGGAGGGCTATATTGCAAGATGGCCAATATGAGTATAATTGGATTTCTAGGGTTTCATCTCCTAAACCCTAACCCTAGTATCTTTCCACCTCCCTCAGCCACCCTAACAGATCCAAAGAATCTCCCCGCCTCCTCTCCGCGCCCCTGCCGTCCCAGTCCGCGCTCGCCGTCGCCGGAAAAGCCATCCTTCCATCTTCTTCTTCCTCCCCACAGCCCGCACCACCTTTGTTTTGGACCAATTGCACTGGGAAGGCAAGCTTGGCGGGAGAAGCTTCCCCGGACCGAGATCCGGCCGAGGCTCCCATCTCCGGCCATCCCCGCCGTCGCCGAGCGCCGCCGGAGCCGCTGCGGCCATTGTTGCTTTGGCCGAGCTCGGGTGAGGAAGGGATCCGCACGCCGCCAACGCCGAGGAAGGTCGGGTTGCCTTTCCCCGACCTCGTGCCACCCCGTGCGCACGATCCCCGCACCCCGTACACCGCCGCCGCCGCCGAACACCCCCGCGGCCGCCCAGATCCGGTGCAGATCGAGGCCGAGGTACCTCGGCCACGTGGCTCCGCCGCCGCCCCAGGAGGGAGCTCCGTCATCCCTCGGACCTCCGGCGCCGAGCCATCGACGTCCCGACCGCCTCCGGCCGCCGCCGCGCCGCCGGAGGCCACCCAACCCGAGAGCAAGGAGGTTATTGATCTCCTTACCGCCTCTCCGGCCACCCTCCGCCGCCGGCAGGGACCTTACCCGGACCTCTCCGACCCGGCGCTCCCGTCCCCGGCCGGACCGACCGCCGCCGTGCCGCCGGCGACTTGACCTAGCTCCCCTGGTTAGGTAAGCCCTAGTTTTTCTAAACAGCACCTAGTTCTAGGGTTTGTGCACGGTTTCCGAGGCTACAGTGGGTCTTTTTGACCAAGTGAGGTGAGCACGGTCATCGGCTTTTCGTGCTGAACGCGATGCTCACCTCCGTTCTGAATTTCGATGCCTCGTTTAGCGGGACGATGGTACTTTACGCGCTGTGTGCGATGTTTTGCTGATTTCGTGTCGCTCGTACGCGTGCTACGAAGCCCGACAGTGCTCCGAAAGGTGAGCACGGTCTTCGGCACGTCGAGACCTTTCAGCGAGTGTGGTCGTCCGATTTATGGAGCACTGGTTTGCGTGCACGGTCCATAAAAGTCGTAAATCGCATGAAATAGTGTGATTTTATGTATAGACAGGGGCTTTTATGCAATTTGGAATTTTGTGGTCGCTGTAGATAGCGTAGGAATACTATGAGTAACCTCTGGACTGATTGTCCAAGGCCCTGAATATTTACAGAAAATCCGAAGTGATTTTCGAAGCGTTTCGCGGCGAAATTTGCCGACGGAACGTTGTTTCGGCTCGGAATTCTTCCGGCAACAGTTGTAGGGCATTCACTTTGTCTCTAAGCCTTGTTGGCTGTCCACCCACATGTTTTCTAGAGCTTGGAAACTTTGGGTGGGCGACTTGGGGTTCCGGTGTCAAATCCCACGCTTCCGGGAACCCGGACGAACGGTTGTACAACGACGATCGTTCCGAGTTGCGAGGGCATCACCGCTGTTTTGGTTACACTAAATTGGGCATTTAGTGGCAGCGGGTGACTTATATTATATTAGGAAAGTCCCGGGATAACTTGTGGGTCCCGGTGGAGCTCCGGCACAGTTTTCGGAACTTTCGAGCGTTCCGACGATCGGTTTAGGAAAACCGAGTCTCGTGGGTTTATAAGTGGAACTACAATAGTGATACATAAGTTGAGGGATTGAATTCTAACCCGAGGGACCTTTCGTAGGTTCGGGTGCTTCGAGATCGACTTCCACGTACATATACAGGTGGGTATCCCAGGTTGCCGTCCTTTCAGTGGTGCAAGCTTGGTGACGATTTCTTCACCCCTTGCTTTTACATTGCTTACTATATACTCTTGCATCAGATTACTTCTATTCACTCTGCTCAGTAGTTTTCTTAGTTTTTACTACATATAGGAGTAGAGTGTTTACATCAGCTTACTCAGTACTTGGGACCTGGTTGGTCAGTTTCTTTCTTTACTCGGGACCTAGTTGGTCAGTTACTTTGCATACTTGGGACCTATTTGGTCGGTCACACTCAGTACTTGGTACCTGGTTGGTTCTTCTGGTTACTTGACGACCCACGTGGTCGCTGGGCCCTGGGGGGCAGGATTGTCGGCTAGTTGCCGATGGATGATCTTTGAGCATATCTACATTGATCGCCCGATACGTACTCGTAGCATTTCACGAACACAGGCGGTCTGATCCACCGCAAGAGGGTGTTCTTTTCCGGAAATGTGGTCGCAGAGGTTCGACCCGTGAGCCCAAGAGGGGTTATATGCACTGGAGAGTAGTAGGGGCATTGGCTTGAGGTCCGCAGTGCCGACCAAGAGAGCATTGGTTCAGATTGGGTACTTTTGAGCTTCTATACCTGTTGACGCATACTTACGAGTCGTTGTTTCATATCTATATATCTCTCTCCATTTACTTGTTTATCATAGCTACTGTACTACTATCAGCTTTACTTTGTTTGTCTCCGGATACCCACTGGGAGGGGGAGACATGTTTACATGTTCTCACCCCCTGCCTTCTTTTTTTTATGTGAGATTGCTGGTCCAAGTGAGACCGCTGGTGAGGCGCGTACTTAGCACACGTTCTAGCTACCTACCACGGTTTGCATATCGTTAGTTTACTCTCAGTCTACTTTACTTGCTTATGACTTAGACTTATATTTGGTTCATGTTCTCTACTTATATTTGAATGTTAAATTATCATGTGGCTTTTGGAATTGAATGAAACAATGGTTTTAGGATTTATGTTATATAAAATGGTTTTCTACCCCTCGTGGTAGCGTTTTAAAATGAAAGGGTTTCCTTGTGGGAAACAGTTTTAAAAGGTTTTATTGTGGATTTTGATAACTTAGTATTTCAAAACCAGTTTCCGAGTAGGAAACCTTTCAACTGATAGATGTGGAATTATGAATGAAGAATTGTGGATAACCTGTGGTGAATGGTGTTTGGATGTGTATGTTGATTGTATTTACTATCTATACACGTGGTTGTGGTTGTGTGAATGTAAAAATACTCTCTGTACTTGTGCGATGCCGTGCAAATACAGGGGAGACTCTGTCCGTGTGAATAGTGGTCTCCCTGTATTTGTGGCAGGTCTGACATGCCTTTGGAGGTCAAGGAAAATAAAAAAAAAAAATTTCGCTATTTTTATACTCTAAAGTGACCCGGGGCGTGACATGAAAACGAGTATAATAATCAGTAAAAGTCTCGTTTTCATCCATATGAATAGAATCAAAACGACTAGTCAACATTTGTAACTTTTGAACTTTGACAAGACTAGTTCCCTGGTGGGTGGTTTTAAGGGTATCCCAAATTTGTTTAGCAGTTTCACATGCCGAAACCCTAGAGAATTCAGTTTGATTCAAAGAATTAAATAAAGCGTTAACTCCCTTCCCATTAAACGATGAGCGTTCGTTCTCATCCTTCGTCCACTTAGTTCTAGCCTTGGGGACGGTAATAGCATCGACAACCTCGGTGGGATGAGTCCAACCAAACTCCACCGCTTGCCAAACTCTCTCGTCGATTGCAATTAGAAACGCCCTCATGCGGACTTTCCAATAGGCATAGTTAGTGCCATCGAAGAGAGGAGGTCGATCGATATTACCACCCTCGGCCATTGATAACAACCTAAACCCGCTCTGATACCAACTGTAGGTTATAGGTCTCAAGGATCTATAGGTAAACTACACCTAGAGGGGGGTGAATAGGTGTACAATGGCCAATTAAAAATCTCGATGCGATTTTAAAGTAAATGCGGAAAATAAAATCAAACACACCAAGATATACGTGGGAAAACTCCACAAGGAGTAAAAAACCCACGGGACCGATCACACGAAACTCCACTAAGAAACTATTGAGTACAAGGCGATTCACCCATGGCTTTACCCAATTTACCGAATCTTCTATGTGGATCCCTTTCGCTGGTCCTCGATCGCTTGAAATCCTTCAACCGATCACGTCGCAACTCCTCGCCGCGACCACGCTTCGATTCTCCAAAGCTTTCACCGAATCCTCGGCCTCCACACGCGATCCCCGCGCAACCTCTTCGTCCGAAGAGAGAACAATGATGATTGATGATGATTAACTCTTTAAGCTCCGTGGACCATGAGAATCCTTTCTAGTTATTCATCGAGTCGATTCAAAGAAGAAGCATCAAAGCAACATCAACTCAATGAACTACTAGTATCTTACTCTCTCTTAAGATTAGAAGGAAAAAGCTTAGAAGAGAGTATCTAGGGTTTTGAATGAAGCTTATTCAGGTATCTCACGTCCTAAGGCTTCTCATGGTCTATTTATAGAGTTAGAAGACTTTGAAGTAGACTAGAAATCAAATCAGCTTATTTTGGAAATATTTTCGAGTTTACTGTCCGGTCTCTATTTCCTGTCCGGTCCCCGTGCTTCCGTCAATATTTTCGCACAGGGACTCTGTCCGGTCAGAAAGTGGTGTCCGGTCAGTGTTTGCGAAGATTTCAAATATCAAACTTACTGACTCCGGACAGAAGGTGGTGTCCGGTCAGGGTTTAAGCTTTCGCAACAAAAACAAGCTTACTGAGACCGGACAGGACCTACGGTCCGGACAGAAACCATCTAAAAACAGTTTTTGTAAAATCAATATTTTAAAGCTTTCTAAAGTCTTCTAACTACTATATCCATATTGTTAATCACCATAAATGATCTTAAAAGCATACCTGAGGTGTTGAGCTTCTTCAACGAGTCTTGGAGCCTCCGTCTTCATCTTGATTGACTTGATCTCTTCAAGACTCCGACTCGTCCACGAAATTCGCCAACCTATAAAATCCTTAACACCTAGGATGTTCTAGACTTAGTTTCAAATTTTTTGACCAATTTTTCTTAATTATTGATATTTTTATGCTCAATGTGTGCAAATTTCTTTGTGTGAATAGCAGTTTTTCACTTTCCATCATGTATTCGTGGCTTCTAGTGCTAGTTTTCCTCATGGCCGGAGGTGGCCAAGGTGGCAAGAGGAGACGTTCCTCGGCACAACAACCGGTTGAGCAACTAGTCGAAGATGTTGGGAGTGAATATAATCCCGGTGACGAGTCGGCACCGGAGTCACAGGAGGAAGATTGGGAAGCCATCGCAGCGGAAGTGCGTTCCAAGAAGAAGGAACAAGACAAAGGAAAAGAAAAGAAAAAGGAAAAAGCTACAGGAAAGGGAAAAGCGAAGGTTCCAGCGGAATCTCGGGACAGTGAGCATGTCACTTATGCTCGGGGACGATGAAAAAGGACAGGAAGGATTGAGATTCGTGAGCCTGAGCATGCTGTTGAGTCTTCTCCTCGTGCGCCAGAGGTGCATGTTGATCCTCGCCGATGCTCAATGTATTCATCAAAGCACTGCATCGGAGAGCGGGTAGTTGGCGTGGCGAACTTATTTGAGAAAGTTCCCGAATTCCAAGCCTTGTTTGAAAATAGGAATTTGCACGCCATATGCGATTTCCCGGAGTGGACAGGATATGGACTTAAGCTGATTCGAGAATTCTACATGCGAGCTGGACATTTAGATGAGTCGGACGGAGGTCCGTACATCTTTACTACATCGGTTCGGGGCGTTGAGATGTCGATTACTGTAATATACCAAAATCTCGGCAAACGAATGTCGAACTTCAGTCAAAATGACCAAAGTTCGATGATGAAATGTTTCGGAAGGGCCGAAGGCACCTCCAATGCAAAGAGTGCATTGTAGGGGATCTTCGAGAGCTAAAAAGAGAAGAAAATGAAAAAAATCTGCAAGTCTGCAGGTTTAGTTCTCGGAGACCGGTCTCCAGTGTGTGAGACCTGTGACGCAATGAACTTTCGCAAATAGCAAGGTTCGAGTGTTGGATGTGAGATCTGAGCTTTTTGTAATAACTGGCATTTTTCCAGAACAAGAAATAAAATATTTGGAGACGGTGAATGTGTGCGTAATTGTATTATAAGAGCACACGTCAAATTTCAGGCGAAACCGAGCTAAAACGGAAAAGTTACGCGACCCGTAAGATTCGACTTAAGTGAATAGTAACTCCGGATTTTCGAGAAATCGCGGAGTAGAGATGGGTCCAGATGCGTACAGGACTCCCAATATAGGACTTCAATAGCTCGTTTTGAACGGCTCGACTATTCTGGAACCAATGCCACTGACGGAATTCGATTCTGAATCACGGTTGTCGAGAAAAAGGGGTTTGAACGGTTTTACCTAAAGACTTATGTAATTGGAGATATTGGAGGAATAAAGAAAAGAATGGATACTTCGCGAATCCGAGACCAAATCAAACGAAGTAAAAGGCTAGATTCGATGTCCTCGACGCGCTGAACGCGCTGGCGCAATCCGATCGTGAATCTGACGGACGGATCTCCGGGAATCGCGAAAAGAACGCGAAGAGGTTAAAGATCGCATAACGGCGGAACGCGAAGAGTCGCGATATTTTATGCGCCGAAATGCGAAGGGTTGAACACAGAGGGTCCTATGGGCATAATTGTCATGCTGGCAGGGGCTAAAATACGAATTGTAGCTTGTGGTAGGCAAAAGTGCAAATGAGCCCTATGTGTTATAAGTGGATCTAGGGTTCATGTACACTAAAACCTAACCCTAGCCCACCCCTTCACCTCCCAAGCCCTCAGCTGCCACCTACCTCTCCTCTGCCATCCCGAGCGCGCACCCCCGACCTCCGGCGACCTCCCCCGGCCGCCGGAGAGCCTCTCCGAGCTCCTCAGCCCATCTCCTCCATCTCCCTCGGCCACCCTCTCCTCCACTTGATCCAGGGAGAGAACCAGAAGGCTCCAGACCTCTCTGGAGGGTTGCCCTGACCGAGGGGGATCGTCGGCGCCCATCACCGGCCGCCGCCGCCGTCGGAGCCGCCGCCGGAGCCCCCTTGCTCCTCGCGGCCGCCCGAGCACCTGCACCGAGCCCGGTGATCCAGTCGTTGCGCGTCGCCGCCGTTCCCCGTCGGGTGCACCGACCTCCACCGACGTCGGCGACCGCCGGCGCACCTCCCCGCCATCCCCGTGCATCGCCGGCGCCGCCCGAGCCACCCACCCGCCGCTGCGCCGCCTGCATCGAGCGGGCTTGGGCTCGGGCCTTGCGCGCGGCCGCCGCTCGTCCGGCTTGCGCCGCCTCCCTCGGTCCCGGTAATCACCGGCGACCCGGGCGCACCACCCCGACGTCGCCGCCCGCCGCCGGCCGCCGTGGAGCCACCCCGCGGCCGCCCGGGCCGAGGTGCGACCGAGCTCGGGTCATCTCCACTACCGAGCGTCGCCGCCGCCAACGACGTGAGCACGACCTCCCCTTGACCTCCTCCGCCGGATCCACGCGCCCGAGGTCCCCGGCCGCCGCACCGTCGCCGGAGAACCCCAACCCGAGAGCAAGTTGGGAGCTTGGATCGCCGGCGCCGAGCCTCCGCCGCCGCCCGCCGCCGGCTACCTCCCTCCTTGGACCTCCCGGACCCGAGGCTTGCTCCTCCTACCGGAGCGCCGCCGTCTTGTCGCCGGCCGGCCAACCCTAGCTCTCCTCGGCCAAAGGTGAGCTGTTTTATTGACAGCAAGCTAAGTCTAGGGTCCTGACACATTTCCCGAGGCCACAGTTGGTCTTTCTGACCAAGTGAGGTGAGTACGGTCATCGCCTTTTCGTGCTGAACGCGATGCTCACCCCGCTTAGGCATTTGATGCCTCGGTTAGCGGGAAAAGTGAACTTTACGCGCTGTGCGCAGTATTTACAGAAATTAAGGTCGCTTGTGCGCGCACTACGATGCCCGACAGTGCTCCGAAAGGCGAGCACGGTCTTCAGCATGTCGAAGACTTACAGCGAGTGCGATTTCAGAATTTATGGTGCATTGGTTTGCGTGCACGACCCATAATAGCCCTAAATCGCATGAAATAATGCGATTTTATGGAGCTTCAGGGACTTTTATGCAATTTAGAATTTCGTGTCGCCGTAGACGGCGTAGGAGTGTTGGTGTAACCTCTCGGACCGATCGTCCAAGGTCCTAAATATTTACGTAAAATCGAAGCGATTTCCGGAGCGTTTTTCGGCAAAATTCGCCGACGGAGACGTGTTTACGGTTCGGATTTCTTCCGACAACTCTTAGAGATTATTTACGGTGTCGCTGAGCCTTGTTGGCTGGTCACCCGCTTTATTTCGAGGGTTTGGAAATGACGGGTGAGCGACGGTTGGTTCCGGTGTCGAAATAGACACTTTCGGGAACCCGTATTCGTACAATTATTCGATGATAATTGTATTGTAGTGTTATCTTATGTTTGCTTCCAAAATATCCAAATAGGAGTGTTTTATGGTAGCGAGTGACTCGTGACACGAGTCGGTGCTTTTCGGGACCGTTCGTGGGTCCCGGCGGAGTCCCGGTGTGGTTTACTGGACTTCCGGCGAGTTACGGTAATTGGTTTCGGAAAACCAATCTCCGTGGGATTAGTTTGTGGGATGTGGAGTTAGTGTTTATTAGTGGTAGGTTGGACACTAACCCAGTGGACCTTTTCGTAGGTCCGGTTTCTTCGTTTCCGCAGACGACAGATCTAATCTTCTACAGTCGTACAGGTGGGTATCCGGTTTGACATCCGTACAGTGGTACACGCTTGGTGACACTCCTTCACTTTACTCTACTCTACTTTACTTTTCTTACTTGCACCTTACCGTCGTTTCTCTACTCAACTATATGCATGCTTAGTATACTTGATAGGAGTAGAGTGGTTTGAGTTTACAGCTCGTCAGCGACCTACTTGGTCTATCCTTTACAGTTTCTCAGTGACCTATTCGGTCGGCTTGTTTACAGTTTCTCAGTGACCTATTCGGTCTGTTTGCTTCAGTTTCAGTGACCTATTCGGTCGGCTTGTTTACAGTTTTTCAGTGACCTATTCGGTCGGCTTGTTTCAGTTTCTCAGTGACCTATTCGGTCAGTTTGCTTCAGTTACAGTGACCTGTTCGGTCGGTTTGTTTCAGTGCTTCTGTGACCTACGTGGTCGGCGAGTTTACTTAATGACCCAAAGGGGTCGATGTCCCTTTAGGGACGGGATTGTCAGCCAGTTGCTGACGTATGGTTTTTGAGCATAACAGCATCGATCGCCCAGGACTCGAGTGCAGTTCACGAACACCAGCGGTCTGATCCACCGGCATTGGGTGTTCTTTTCCGGAAAAGTGGTTTGGGACTGTCTACGGGACTTTGCCCAACCCGTGAGCCCATAGGCAACTACAGGTTGATATGGGTAGAATGCAGGTTTAGAGACAGGGGGCATTGCCTGAGGTCTCATGGACCAATCTTGGCGGTTATGGATTGGGTATTTACTTTCTCAGCTTTTCGATGCATACATACAGTAGCAGTTTGTTTATATTACATATATCTCTCTCCTGTTTACTTTGGCTACTGTATCTACTTACTTGTCTTTCCTTTGCTTTACTCCGTTACTAGTGGATATCCACTGGGAGGGGGAGACATGTTTACATGTTCTCACCCCCCCTCGCCTTCTTCTTTTTCAGGTGACGTTACAGGTCTTAGTGGGACAGCAGGTGAGGAGCGGGTCTAGAGTACGCTTAGCTCCTACCAGTATTGTAACATACTGGACTTGCGCAAATTGCGGAGTTCGAGTAGTTGACTTGAGTTTGGAGCTTTTCCAGATTTTTCTGGAGGGTCGTTGACTGTGTTCCGACCTATGGCACGAGCACCGAGGTTAGTGGATGAATTCCAAGCACTAAAGTCCAAAAAATTAGATTTTAGGTTGCTCTCGGGTTTGACTCTGGAGGGCTTGTACCGGTACAGCCTTGGTTGCTATACCGGTACAGCCATTGTTGCTATACAGACAGGTGGATTCTCGTACCGCATGGGATGGTCGAGGCGCCCAACCCGAGCCTCGGTTTGGTCGTTTGTGGTCTCGTAGGTATGGGATGGCTTGTACCAGACACTGGCAGATTTCGACTTAAACTGCAGGGGTGTTTTAGCATTTTGTTGCTTTTATTAGTGTACCACACACCCCTAGGGCTCCATTTGAGCACCCCTATTGCAGCAAGAGGTAGGAGGAGCCTCTCTCTCTACTCCCTTGTGTTTTATAGAGTTTTGGTTGGATTTTTAGAGGATTAACCCTCTCTTTTGCTCTCTTTTGCTTGGTAGAGCATATCCCACCATTGTTGGAGCTTGGAGCTTAGTGGTTGGAGCCTTGTGGTGGATCAAGCTTCAAGCCTAGGGCTATTTGAGCTTGGTTTTGAACTTCTTAGAGGTATGTGAATGATCTCTTCCCTCTAATTTTGGTTTTTGTCGGTTTTTTTGAGATGAAATCCTAGTTTTGGATTCTAGGGTTAGGATTTGGGGATTTTCGATTTAGGGCCTTTGGGACCTAATTGATGGGTTTAGAACTTTGATTTAGGTTGGATTAGAAGGACTCTAACTCCCATTTGGAGATCAAGAGCACTTCCTTCGCATTCGGTGAGTTTTCTCCAACTTTTTGTCGAAATCCTTAAAGTGTGAACTCAAGGTTTATCTTCTTAGCTTGTAACTCCTAGGGTGTGCTTTTAGGACTCTAGGAGTGATTATCGAAGCTTCGTTAGCGGTTCGGAGCAACGCTTTTCGCACTTGGTGGGTTTGGCTTCATGAGCATAGGAGCAAATGGCTCCTAAGTGCTTATTCGGTTTGATTTAATTATTTTGAATGCATATTCATGCTAAATAGATTTATTATGAATTTCGAACGACTTAAAATGCATGCCTCATGTTTGATAAAATTTTCACTCTATATAGTAGAGCTTTCGAGGTTAAACAGCATGCATGTGAGGGTGGGATTTGTGGGCACCTGGGAGTGTGCCATTCATGTTTATATAGCTTAATTAATGTAATTGAGAACATTAAACTTGTGTTGGAACTTAGAAAAGCTTAAGTGTCATCAAGCGGCACTTAACTTAGAAAACTATGAAACTGCAACATAGAGACTTGACATAGGCCTTTGGACATCTATTATTTTCATGTTAGAGACATGATGACATAGAGATAGGCCTTTGGACATCTATTATTTCCATGTTAGAGACATGACGATTTGGGACTTGTGACTATATGCCATTGTGCTCATTCGCACATGCTTGTGAGGGTCGCTCCCTACAAGTCGGCACTCCGGAGTTGGCCAACGCGTTTCATGTATTCGCCGTGCGGGATTGGGCGCCGAAGTGGATTGCCGTGGGACAGTCTCATTCCTAGGGTGGGAATGTTGACTACTACGGGGCCATTAGGCTCGGCATTTGGGCTAGGCAGCATTCGGGTGGGCATCGGCCATATCGCCTTCGGGTTGATCTTATTGTACTTAAACTTAATGTGGTTTAAGGAAAACTGTGGACTTTGACTAGAATAGTAAACTTTAACACTTTACTATCACATGTGGACATTATAAATCTTGATTAGAATAGTAAACTTAGTCTTTTACTACCAAGTTGGGAACTTCATGTTAATTATAACGCTTTCTATTCATGCTTAGTATTTAGCTTACTTATGCAAATTCATGCTAAGTAGAGATATGGTGTTTAGTAGTTTACATGTTAATTACATGTCGCTTATTATTGCTTATATCATCGTTTATACCTACTTGCTTAGTTTTGGGCCTAGTGGAGCATGCAACTGAAGTCAGTAATTGCCCACTGGGAACTATTAATTAATAGTTCTCACGCCCTCTTTTTCTAATGTGTTTCAGAGCCTTCGGCACCGGCGGAGGCAAGGGATCGTGGAAAGGGAACCGCTAGCTAGTTATCGCAGCTTTCCACCTTGTAGGAGTTTTTCTCTCTTTTTGTACTTTGGTGAGATTGAGAGAGTTTTGTATCCCTATGTAGAGACTACCATGTACTTAGTTATAGTGGTGTTTGGATTTCTTTTCGTTGTACTCTCTTTATAGTTTATATTAGAGATTGGTACTTTATTTTTTTTTTTTTTTTGTCATTTCTTTATGCTTCCTTGTATAGAAATCTAGTTGTTATACTGCTCTGATGCTTCTAGATTCTTCTAGATTCTTCTTATTTTAGTGGTTATTTATCGTTTTTGTTAGACGCCTTGCATGTTGTAGACATACGGCGGGTCTGGGCACGCGCCGGGCGGGCTTCCGCTGGGTCCCGGGGCGTGACAAGTATCGGTTACTTTCTTACCTTTCTCGTTTTATTACTTAGAGTACATCATGGTTCAGTTCTAGCTTCACTTTAGTGGTGGATTGAGACTTATAATGGTTTTTGGAAGTTTATGAAAGAACTCATGTTTTGTGAATTAAACTGTCTCCTACCCTTCGAGGTAGCATTTCAAAGGAAAAGGATTTCTACCCCTCGTGGTAGTGTTTTCAAAAAAAAGGGTTTCCGTGTGGGAAACAGTTTGTAAAAGGTTTTCAAAAGGGATTTTATAACTTAGAGTTTCAAAACCAGTTCCCGAGTAGGGAACATTTCAACTGATAGATGTGGATTTGTGATTATATACTAGTGAATGTAACCTATGGTGAATGGTGTAATTTGTGTATGGATGTAAGTTAAATTCTTTACATGTACACTTTGTTATGGTTGTATGATTGTAAAAGACTCATTGTACTTGTGCGATGCCGTGCAAATACAGGGGAGACTCTGTCCGTGTGTACAGTGGTCTCTCTGTATTTGTGGCAGGTCTGTCATGTCCTTGGGGATCAAGGTTTAAAAAAAAAAAATTTCCGCTGTGTTTTTACTTATTAAATGACCCCGGGACGTGACAGATTAAAATGGTATCAGAGCGAATTACAACCACAACACCATTCACCAGTTGTTTTCAAAATAAAATAAAATAAAAAGGAACTGAACCATTGGTTAGGTTGACCCTAGGAAGACTTGCGATACATAGGCACGTGAGTGCGGGGTTTGGACTTGTGTCCCGGTGTGCATGTCGAGTCGATAAACTTCGAGTGCACGGTGTTTTCGGTATGTTTTACGATTTCCGCATAAGCAGGTGTCTAAGTGGGGAGTAGTGGCGGTGCTTCTTTTGGACATCGAATGGCGGGGTGAAGTCCCCCGTGTGTGGCCATTCCGGTCAGGTGGGCCTTGAAAGGCCAGTGATATCGGGCTTAGACTGCTGACGCCCTGGGCCACTACTCTTACTTTTGACACGAGTGCTTCTGCGAGTGTCTCTACGGAGACGGTACTTAGACCTGTTACGGTCGTGACTTCTGTGGGGTTACTTGGGTGTAGCCCAGGGTTCAGACGACTGCAACATTGGTGTTGCTTTCGCAGTTCTTATAGTAGGGTTGTGACTCCTACTCCTTCTCGTTGGTCGATGAAATCGGCAGCTTGGGTCTTTTGATCTTTAGCTAGTGCATTCGTCAAATTGACGTGTACTAGAGTCGGGCTGACACAATTGTGGTGTCAGGTTTTCCGTTGAGGCCTACGTCGTGTGCGGGTATTCTAACACCAAAATTTGGTGTGTTGTGGGTTCGTCTGTAGTTAGCGGTAGGAGTCGAATTGACTCGAATTACTCCAAGTAATGACGGAGTTCGTGGAACCTTGAGTGTAGCTCGGTTGTGGTGCGGAAATGGGAAACCGTTTCCTAAAGCCTCAGTTGCGTGCTCGCGACTTAGTGTCGCGAGTAGCTTTCAAGGGTTGAAAGCTAGGTGACTCCCAGTGAGTCGGTCCAGAATCGATCTGTCCTCATATATCGGCTTGCAAACCGATGTTCAACGGATTCGGTTCAGTGTTGAGGTATCAAATGGTTTGATACTTCGTCGTGTCGCACTTCCAACTCGTTGTTGGTAGTGGATCTTAGATATTTCGCTTTTCTTTTGATAAGTACATTGGCTGCAGACAATGTACTGTCGAAAGTCGAACGAAATATCCTTTTCCTATCTGGGGACTTACGGATTGGGTCGATGTATTCCCTAGATTGTCTTGGGAACTCGTGAGTGTTGGTCAGCTCTGACCACATAGCGAGCCTTGGATTGTTCCATGGATAATTTGTGCAGTTGATCCATCATCACTGCAGAAGGATTTGACTCTAGTTCGAGTCTGTTTGGTGAGAGGATCAGAATCACAGATATTGAGTGACTTAAGCCTGGTGTTCGGCTTTGGTAGTCACCGTATGGGATAATGTTAGGGTTTGCTTCTCAAATTAATCGTGCAAACCTAGGAATGGTATGTTATCCAGTCAAAGTGGTGACAGGTGCGCCTGGGTCTCAATGAGACAAGTTTTGGTGTTGCTAGGAGCATCGATCGCTAGGGTCCCTTATAGGACAGCAGCGACAGAGTCTCGTGGAGACAGGTGTTGAGCATCACCAGTGGTTGATATCGCTTAGTGCGATTGGCAATCCTGTGCATCAAGTGATGGACTTGCATGGAACCTGCGTTGGTTAATCGAGGTTATTGAGCGAATAAATTGTCGAGCTCAATTGGTATTGTCAGTTGGACCTTTTGGGTCAGGTGGAAAGTGAGGTCTTGGACCTAGGACTGTCGAATGCCAAAAGTGGTTTTAGTTGACGAGGTTTTGATTTCGACAGTTTGTGTGGTAACTGGCGGGAGACTGTGGTCTCCGAGGTGAGTGTTATGACTCAAGTTTTTGAACGACGTTTCGTATGTGCTCATAGTGAGCAGGTTGACGTTGTTGGCTAGACGGAGTGTGCCTTTCGGCCTTTGAGATTATACTCCGGACTTGTGGAGCAGTTTTGTGACTTTTCTACGTGAACTATCGATATAGCCGAATCAGTTACGACTATGCGGACCAAAGTTGAGTGGACCTAGCAATCCTGAGGGATGAATTATTATCTCAGAATTTGCAAGTTAGGATCGGATTATTCTGGACGCGGGACTATCTTTGTCCGTAGGTTATAAGATGGATATGATTCCAGTGAATCTGGATCCGTAGATTTGGGTTGGAACGTTTACCCTCGTCCCGTCCAGGTGAAATGATGGATGAGTTGTCGTGATTTATGGAAATGTAATTGACCAAGATTGTGTGATACCGCATTGGCATGAGCAAGATTCAAATTTGATTATGGTGAGTACCTGGTCAAGTTTCGGGGACTTTACCATATACACTAATCGGTCCTTGCGTTTCAGAGGCAGATGGTGCGTACCCAGTGACTCAGAGTTGAGGAGCGATATCCTATCCGAGGCGCACCAATCCCCTTAGACGGTTCATCCAGGCGGAACCAAGATGTATAGCGACTTGAAGCAGAATTTCTGGTGGCCTGGGATGAAGCTAGATGTGGCTCGGCATGTGGCTCGATGCTTGACTTGTCAGCAGGTGAAAGCCAAGCATTGGTGACCGGCAGGGAAGCTGCAACCACTTCCGATACCCGTATGGAAGTGGGAGCAGATTTTTATGGATTTCGTCTCTGGATTGCCTCGACCACAGCGAGGCCATGATGCGATCAGGGTTGTATTGGATCGGCTGACGAAATCGGCTCACTTCTTGCCGATGCACCCGACGTGGTTCCGTGATCGACTGACACAGTGATATATCGACGAGATCGTCCGACTGCATGGTGTGCCAGTGTCGATCGTATCTGATCGGGACACCCGCTTCGTTTCCTATTTGTGAAGGAGCTTGCAGCAGGCTATAGGTACGAAGCTGAACTACAGTACAGCGTTCCATCCGCAGAGCGGCGAGCAGTCAGAGCGAGTCATCCAGACTCTTGAGGACATGCTCCGCGCATGCGTCCTGGACTACGGTGATAGATGGTTTCGCTATTTACCCATAGTGGAGTTCGCCTATAACAACAACTACCAGGCAAGCATTGAGATGGCTCCGTATGAGGCTTTATAAGGGCGTCGATGTCGGTCCCCTATCTGTTGGGACGATGTCGGAGAACGCCGGTTGATCGGGCCTGACTTAGTGGAGGATGAGGAGGCGAAGGTTCGCATTGAGAGAGAGCGACTTCAGACTGCTCAGAGTCGACAGAGGAGCTACGCGGACCAGCGGAGGCATGACCTAGAGTTTCTAGTCGGTGAGCACGTGCTGCTCAAGGTGTCGCCATCTAGGGGGATCACGCGGTTCGGTCTGCGGAACAAGCTTAGTCCGCGATTCGTCGGACCGTTTGAGATCCTGGAGCGTATTGTTCTGGTGGCGTACAGGTTAGCTCTGCCTCCGAGTCTCGCCCGGGTGCACAATGTCTTTCACGTCTCCATGCTTCGAAAGTGTATTCCGGATCTGTCCCAAGTCATCAGACTGACGTCTATATAGTTTCGGGAGGATCTGAGCTATAATGAGGCTCCGTTGCAGGTTTTGGCACGTGAAGAGAAGCGATTACGGAACAGGACCATTCCGTACGTAAAGGTTCAGTGAGAGAACCACGAGGAGCGCGAGGCGACTTGGGAGCTTGAGTCCTCTATGAGGGAGCGTTATCCACATTTGTTTATGGGGGATCCTTGACTTAGTTTCGGGGACGAAACTTCCTATAAGGAGGGAATGATGTAATAACTGGCATTTTTCCAGAACAAGAAATAAAATATTTGGAGATGGTGAATGTGTGCGTAATTGTATTATAAGAGCACACGTCAAATTTCAGGCGATACCGAGCTAAAACGGAAAAGTTACGCGACCCGTAAGATTCGACTTAAGTGAATAGTAACTCCGGATTTTCGAGAAATCGCGGAGTAGAGATGGGTCCAGATGCGTACAGGACTCCGAATATAGGACTTCAATAGCTCGTTTTGAACGGCTCGACTATTCTGGAACCAATGCCACTGACGGAATTCGATTCTGAATCACGGTTGTCGAGGAAAAGGGGTTTGAACGATTTTACCTAAAGACTTATGTAATTGGAGATATTGGAGGAATAAAGAAAAGAATGGATACTTCGCAAATCCGAGACCAAATCAAACGAAGTAAAAGGCTAGATTCGATGTCCTCGACGCGCTGAACGCGCTGGCGCAATCCGATCGTGAATCTGACGGACGGATCTCCGGGAATCGCGAAAAGAACGCGAAGAGGTTAAAGATCGCATAACGGCGGAACGCGAAGAGTCGCGATATTTTATGCGCCGAAATGCGAAGGGTTGAACACAGAGGGTCCTATGGGCATAATTGTCATGCTGGCAGGGGCTAAAATACGAATTGTGGCTTGTGGTGGGCTAAAGTGCAAATGAGCCCTATGTGTTATAAGTGGATCTAGGGTTCATGTACACTAAAACCTAACCCTAGCCCACCCCTTCACCTCCCAAGCCCTCAGCCGCCACCTACCTCTCCTCTGCCATCCCGAGCGCGCACCCCCGACCTCCGGCGACCTCCCCCGGCCGCCGGAGAGCCTCTCCGAGCCCCTCAGCCCATCTCCTCCATCTCCCTCGGCCACCCTCTCCTCCACTTGATCCAGGGAGAGAACCAGAAGGCTCCAGACCTATCTGGAGGGTTGCCCTGACCGAGGGGGATCGCTGCGCCCATCACCGCCGCCGCCGCCGTCGGAGCCGCCGCCGGAGCCCCCTTGCTCCTGCGGCCGGCCCCGTAGCACCTGCACCGAGCCCGGGTGATCCAGCCGTTGCGCGTCGCCGCCGTTCCCCGTCGGGTGCACCGACCTCCACCGACGTCGGCGACCGCCGGCGCACCTCCCCGGCCATCCCCGTGCATCGCCGGCGCCGCCCGAGCCACCCACCCGCAGCCTTGCGGCCGCCTGCACCGAGCGGGCTTGGGCTCGGGCCTGCGCGCGGTCCGCCGCTTCTTCCGCTTGCGCCGCCCTCCCTCGGTCCCGAATCACCGGCGACCCGGGCGCACCACCCCGACATCGCCGCCCGCCGCAGCCGCCGTGGAGCCACCTCGCGGCCGCCCGGGCCGAGGTGCAGACCGAGCTCGGTCATCTCCACTACCGAGCGTCGCCGCCGCCAACGACGTGAGCACGACCTCCCCTTGACCTCCTCCGCCGGATCCACGCCGGCCCGAGGTCCCCGCCGCCGCACCGTCGCCGGAGAACCCCAACCCGAGAGCAAGTTGGAAGCTTGGATCGCCGGCGCCGAGCCTCTGGCCGCCGCCCGCCGCCGGCTACCTCCCTCCTTGGACCTCCCGGACCCGAGGCTTGCTCCTTCTACCGGAGCGCCACCGTCTTGTCGCCGGCCGGCCAACCCTAGCTCTCCTCGGCCAAAGGTGAGCTCTTTTATTTACAGCAAGCTAAGTCTAGGGTTCTGACACATTTCCCGAGGCCACAGTTGGTCTTTCTGACCAAGTGAGGTGAGCACGGTCATCGCCTTTTCGTGCTGAACGCGATGCTCACCTCCGCTTAGGCATTTGATGCCTCGGTTAGCGGGAAAAGTGAACTTTACGCGCTATGCGCAGTATTTACAGAAATTAAGGTCGCTTGTGCGCGCACTACGATGCCCGACAGTGCTCTGAAAGGCGAGCACGGTCTTCAGAATATCGAAGACTTACGCGAGTGCGATTTCAGAATTTATGGTGCATTGGTTTGCGTGCACGACCCATAATAGCCCTAAATCGCATGAAATTATGCGATTTTATGGAGCTTCAGGGACTTTTATGCAATTTAGAATTTCGTGGTCGCTGTAGACAGCGTAGGAGTGTTGCAGGTAACCTCTGGACTGATCGTCCAAGGTCCTAAATATTTACAGAAAATCAGAAGCGATTTCCGGAGCGTTTTTCGGCAAAATTCGCCGACGGAGACGTGTTTACGGTTCGGATTTCTTCCTACAACTCTTAGAGATTATTTACGGTGTCGCTGAGCCTTGTTGGCTGGTCACCCGCGTCATTTCGAGGGTTTGGAAATGACGGGTGAGCGACGGTTGGTTCCGGTGTCGAAATAGACACTTTCGGGAACCCGTATTCGTACAATTATTCGGTGATAATTGTATTGTAGTGTTATCTTATGTTTGCTTCCAAAACATCCAAATAGGAGTGTTTTATGGTAGCGGGTGACTCGTGACACGAGTCGGTGCTTTTCGGGACGGTTCGTGGGTCCCATGAGTCCCTGTGGTTTACGGGACTTCTCGGCGAGTTACTGTAATTGGTTTCGAAAACCAATCTCCGTGGGATTAGTTTGTGGGATGTGGAGTTAGTGTTTATTAGTGGTAGGTTGGACACTATCCCAGTGGACCTTTTCGTAGGTCCAGTTTCTTCGTTTCCGCGTACGCCGTATCCGATCTTCTACAACAGACAGGTGGTATCCTGGCTTGACATCCGTACGCTGGTACACGCTTGGTGACACTCCTTCACTTTCCTCTACTCTACTCTACTTTTCTTACTTGCACCTTACCGTCGTTTCTCTACTCAACTATATGCATGCTTAGTATACTTGATAGGAGTAGAGTGGTTTGAGTTTACAGCTCGTCAGCGACCTACTTGGTCGATCCTTTACAGTTTCTCAGTGACCTATTCGGTCGGTTTGTTTACTGATTTCTCGTTGACCTCATTCGGTCCGTTTGCTTGATTTGCTTGACCTATTCGGTCGGCTTGTTTACGCTTTTTTGCTGACCTCATTCGGCCGGCTTGTTCCGCTTTCTCGTTGACCTATTCGGCCGCTTGTTTCACATGCTGGACTGTTCGGTCGGTTTGTTTCAGTGCTTCTGTGACCTACGTGGTCGGCGAGTTTACTTAATGACCCAAAGGGGTCGATGTCCCTTTAGGGATGGGATTGTCAACCAGTTGCTGACGTATGGTTTTTGAGCATAACAGCATCGATCGCCCAGGACTCGAGTGCAATTCACGAACACCAGCGGTCTGATCTACCGGCATTGGGTGTTCTTTTCCGGAAAAGTGGTTTGGGACTGTCTACGGGACTTTGCCCAACCCGTGAGCCCATAGGCAACTACAGGTTGATATGGGTAGAATGCAGGTGTAACATACTGGACTTGCGCAAATTGCGGAGTTCGAGTATTTGACTTGTGATGGAGCTTTTCCAGATTTCTGGAAGGTCGTTGACTGTGTTCCGACCTATGGCGCGAGTACCGAGGTTTGGGGATAAGTCCCAAGCCCTAAAGTCCAAAAAGTTGGATTTTAGGTGGCTCTCGGGTTGGAAATTCTGTGCCTTATACCGGTACAAATTGGTGTCTATACCCAGGTACAAAATGATGGCTATACCTAAGAGACCAAGATTTATACCGTATAAAGAGGGTAGATTTGGCAAACCCGAGGCTCGGGTTTGGTCAAGCTGAGGTTTATACCGGTACAAAATGGATTTGTACCGGTACAAACTGGCAGAATGTGAGCAGACCGAACTGCAGGGGTGTTTTAGCATCTTGTTGCTTCTATTTGTGTACCACACACCCCTAGGGCTTCATTTGAGCCCTCCCACACAGCAAGAAAGGTAGGAGACCTTCTCTCTCTACTCCCTTGTGTCACCTAGGGTTTTGGTTGGATTTTTAGAGGATTAAAACCCTCTCTTTTGCTCTTTTTGCTTGATAGAGCCTCTACCACCATTGTTGGAGCTTGGAGCTTGCCTTTTGGAGCTTTGTGGTGGATCAAGCTTCAAGCCTAGGGCTTTTTGAGCTTGGTGTTGAGCTTCTTAGAGGTATGTGAATGATCTCTTTCCTCTAGTTTTGAATTTTGTGGGTTTTTGTGAGATGAAACCCTAGAATGGGATTCTAGGGTTAGGATTTGGGGATTTTCGATTTAGGGCCTTTGGGACCTAATTGATGGGTTTAGAACTTTGATTTAGGTTGGATTAGAAGGACTCTAACTCCCATTTGGAGATCAAGAGCACTTCCTTCGCATTCGGTGAGTTTTCTCCAACCTTTTGTCGAAATCCTTAAAGTGTGAACTCAAGATTTATTTTCTTAGCTTGTAACTCCTAGGGTGTGCTTTTTAGGACTCTAGGAGTGATTATCGAAGCTTCGTTAGCGGTTCGGAGCAACGCTTTTCGCACTTGGTGGGTTTGGCTTCATGAGCATAGGAGCAAATGGCTCCTAAGTGCTTATTCGGTTTGATTTAATTATTTTGAATGCATATTTATGCTAAATAGATTTATTATGAATTTTGAACCACTTAAAATGCATGCCTCATGTATGATAAAATTTTCACTCTATATAGTAGAGCTTGGGGTTAAACAAAGATGCATGTGAGGGTGGGATTTGTGGGCACTGGGAGTGTGCCATTCATGTTTATGTAGCTTAACTAAAGTAACTGAGAACATTAAACTTGGGTTGGAACTTAGAAAAGCTTAAGTGTCATCAAGCGGCACTTAACTTAGAAAACTATGAAACTGCAACATAGAGACTTGACATAGGCCTTTTGACATCTATTATTGCCATGTAGAGACATGATGACATAGAGATAGGCCTTTGGACACTTGTACATTCCATGTTAGAGACATGACGATTTGGGACTTATGACGAGTTTCGTGACTTTTGCCATTGTGCTCATTCGCACACGCTTGTGAGGGTAGCTCCCTCACAAGACTCGAGTTGGCCAACGCGTTTCTTGTATTCGCCGTGCGGGATTGGGCGCCGAAGTGGATTGCCGTGGGACACCCCATTCCTAGGGTGGGAATGTTGACTACTACGGGGCCATTAGGCTCGGCATTTGGGCTAGGCCCTTCGGGTGGGCATCGGCCATATCGCCTTCGGGTTGATCTTATTGTACTTAAACTTAATGTAGTTTAAAAATCGTGGACTTTGACTAGAATAGTAAACTTTAACACTTTACTATCACTTGTGGACATTATAGATCTTGATTAGAATAGTAAACTTAGTCTTTTACTATCAAGTTGGGAACTTCATGTTAATTATAACGCTTTCTATTCATGCTTAGAATAGCTTACTTATGCAAATTCATGCTAAGTAGAGATATTGTGTTTAGTAGTTTACATGTTATTTACATGTCGCTTATTATCGCTTATTATCGTTTATACTTACTTGCTTAGTTTTGGGCCTAGTGGAGCATGCAACTGAAGTCAGTAATTGCCCACTGGGAACTATTAATTAATAGTTCTCACGCCCTCTTTTTCTAATGTGTTTCAGAGCCTTCGGCACCGGCGGAGGCAAGGGATCGTGGAAAGGGAATCGCTAGCTAGTTATCGCAGCCTTTCCACCTTGTAGGGGTTTTTCTCTTTTTGTACTTTGGTGAGATTGAGAGAGTTTTGTATCCCTATGTAGAGACTACCATGTACTTGGTTATAGTGGTGTTTGGATTTCTTTTCGTTGTACTCTCTTTTATAGTTCATAGTGGATTTTGGTCCTTTCTTTTATCTACTTCTTGTATGCTTATTCGTTTAGAATTCTAGTTGTTATACTGCTCTGATACTTCTAGATTCTTTTTATTTTGTTGGTTATTTATCGTTTTTGTTAGACGCCTTGTATGTTGGCTCGCACGCCGGCGGGCTTTCCGCCGGGTCCCGGGCGTGATAAAGAAGTTTAGAGACAGGGGGCATTGCCTGAGGTCTGCGGACCAATATTGGCGGTTATGGATTGGGTATTTACTTTCTCAGCTTTTCGATGCATACATACAGTAGCAGTTTGTTTATATTACATACTAGCTTTTCACCCGTGCGATGCACGGCTAGTTAATATAATAATATAAAATAATAAAAATTATTATGTAATAATAATAGAAAAATATTCTAATTAATATTTTTTTTTTTACAAATAAAAAAATATACTATTAAATTTAAGTTTTTGTTCATCAGTAAGAGATGACATCAAGAAAAAAAAATTTAAAAAAACCCAAATCAAATCATCAAACTACAAATAAAAAAAAAATTCAAAAAACATAATGCCCAAAGAAAAAGAAAAGAAATATACAATCCGATAACCTCTAAATTGAAAAAAAAAAAAAACAAAAACAAAACAAAACAAAACAAAACAAAATCGAGACCATTAAAAATACCCCCAAAATAATATTTTTTAATGTAAGTGATCAATATATATAAAAAATAATAATAAGGTTATTGATTAACTTACTTATTTTTTAACTCCAATATTTCTGATATATCAGTGTTGATCATCATCCGATTGCATAAATAGAGTTTGATATACTACGTAAACCTATATTGTCGTAGATATACAACAATTAGTATAATTAGTAATAATATAAATAATAATCAAAATTTGAATAAATGAGATACACCTGCAAAGCCTTTTTTCTTGCACCATTGCATTATAATTATGGAGGGCATTCATTCCCTACTTGTCTATAAGCATATGTTAAATTTGAAATTAAAAATCGTATCTTACATTATCATCGGAAAGAACTAACTCTAGGTTATTCACCACGGACGATTACTATAGAAAGCATATAGAAAGCATTTTATTTTCTAAAAAAATCTAATTTAAATTAATTTGCATTAAATTTGTTAACTTTTGATTTAAATATATTTAATTAATTATAATTGATATAATAAAAGTTAATAATAATATTTTAATTTTATTAATCCTAATTAATTATAATATAGATTTGATAAATAATTATTACTTTCTAAAAAAATATATTTATTATAGAAAGCATTTTATTTCCTAATTATTTTTTCAAAAAACATCTAATTTGAGTTAATTTGAATTAATTTGCATTAATTCAAGTTAATGCATATTACAGAAAGCATATTACTTCCTAATTTTTATTAATTTGATTTTATTTTATTTAATTAATTTTTATTGATATAATAAAAGTAAATAATAATATTTTAATTTTATTTAACTTTTAATTATAATATAGATTTTATTTCCTAATTAATAATAATATAGAATATTAAAAGGTATTAGTATTGATACCTAATTATTATTTCCTAATTTGATTTAATTTGATATAATATTCAAACTATATTTAATTTTATTTAATTTGATTTATATTTAAATAAATCATATAAATAGATATTATTTTCTAATTATTTGATTTGATTTAATTTATTTTAATTGACATAATAAAAGTTAATATACACTAATTATTATTTCCTAAAAAACTCTATTCACTACATAAAGCATATAGAATAGATATTATTTCCTAATTATTATTTCCTAAAAAAGTCTAATTTAAAAAATCTTATTTTATTTCCCTAAAGTATATAAAATCTATATTTGAGCTTGACTTAATTTGAATTAATTTGCATTAATTTTATTTAATTTGATTTTATTTGAATTAAGTTGAATTAATTTTAATTAATTTTATAAATTAAATAATTAATTTGAATCTTTTATATTTAATTTTATTTAATTTGATTTATATTTAAATAAAATCATATAGAATAGATATTATTTGCTAATTATTTGATTTTATTTAATTTATTTTAATTGACATAATAAAAGTTAATATATCCTAATTATTATTTCCTAAAAAAGTCTATTTACTAACTAAAGCATATAAAATAGAATAGATTTCCTAATTATGATTTCCTAAAAAGGTCTAATTTAAAAAAATCTAATTTTATTTTCCTAAATTACATAAAATTTATATTTGAGCTTGACACGTGGCAAGTATATAGGAAGCCACGTGTCAAGTTTATAGGAAGGGTTCACCTAGGGTTCTACTTTAGTATAATATAATTGATATCTCTCTCCTGTTTACTTTGGCTACTGTATCTACTTACCAGTCTTTCCTTTGCTTTACTCTGTTACTAGTGGATACCCACTAGGAGGGGGAGATATGTTTACATGTTCTCACCCCCCCTCGCCTTCTTCTTTTTCAGGTGACGTTACAGGTCTTAGTGGGACAGCAGGTGAGGAGCGGGTCTAGAGTACGCTTAGCTCCTAACAGTATCGGTTACTTTCTTACCTTTCTCGTTTTATTACTTAGAGTCATCATGGTTCAGTTCTAGCTTCACTTTAGTGGTAGATTGAGACTTATAATGGTTTTTGAAAGTTTATGAAAGAACTCATGTTTTGTGAATTAAACTGTCTCCTACCCTTCGAGGTAGCATTTCAAAGGAAAAGGATTTCTACCCCTCGTGGTAATGTTTTAAAAAAAAAGGGTTTCCGTGTGGGAAACAGTTTGTAAAAAGTTTTCAAAAGGGATTTTATAACTTAGAGTTTCAGAACCAGTTCCCGAGTAGGGAACATTTCAACTGATAGATGTGGATTTGTGATTATATACTAGTGAATGTAACCTATGGTGAATGGTGTAATTTGTGTATGGATGTAAGTTAAATTCTTTACATGTACACTTTGTTGTGGTTGTATGATTGTAAAAGACTCATTGTACTTGTGCGATGCCGTGCAAATACAGGGGAGACTGTTACGGATTTTAAGTTGGCATATTTCGTGAAGTGAGTCCGGAGTCTTGAAAGTTCAAAGAAGAAGAGATGAAGATCGAAGACTCGCATACTCTAAACATGAATCCACAATGCTCGGTAAGTTCAAATATTATGGATGATGATTTATAAATATTTAAAAGTGTTTGGAAGACTTAGGATGTTTTTAAATTGAATATATGGATAAAATTTAGATTTTCAAATCCTAGTCTATCTCTATGTTTTCTAATTGATTTTAAACAGGTTTTCAAATCCTAGTCTATCTCTATGTTTTCTAATTGATTTTAAACAAGTTTTCAAATCCTAGTCTATCTCTAATTTTATTTTTAAAATTAGGCTTTCACAATCCTAGTCTACTTCTAAGTCTTCTAAATCTATAAATAAGCAATGGGGTTCCATTAATTCGTATGCTTAGAGTTTAGACCATTATGAAACCCTAGAAACTTGTTGGGTGCTCTCTTTCTTTCTTCAACAACAAGTTTCTATCGGATCAATTCTTGAAACCCTAATTTCTCGTTCTTCATGGAGAATTGATCCGGCTATTGCTTAGAAACATCTTCTACGGTCCTTTAATGATTATCTAAGCAATAAATCATCACCGATCGTATCGTTCTTGCTCCGGACGGAGTGCGCTCGTGGATTCGAGTGGCGTCGTGGATTCGACGTGATCGGAGGCTTCGTGGATTCGAAGTGGAGACGTTCGTGGATTCGAACGTGGGCGTGGACAACCGGCGGCGTGCGCGAGATCCGAAGAAGATAAAGAGAGGTTTGAGTCCGTGGATTCGGTAAATCACCTTGTAATCTTTTATTCTTAGTGGATTGTTATCGCGTGTTGGTCCCGTGGGTTTTTTACTCCGAGTTGGAGTTTTCCCACGTAAATCTCGGTGTGCTTTTTATTTTCCGCATTTATTTTTGTTGCATCGAGATTTGTGGTTTTCGGCCTTTACACCTATTCACCCCCTCTAGGTGTTGGATACAATCTAGATAGATCCTTGGGGCTACCCCATAACTAACAATTGGTATCAGAGCGGGATCTAGATATATTGCTATCTAATGGCCGAAGAGTTAGTAGGTGTGTTGCAAACTTACGATATGACTTTTCCTACTAACCATTCTTATTCCAAGGCTTTTCTCAAAGTAGAGGGATTGCGTTGAAAACATCAAAGGAAGAAGACGTGGCCGTGGATGCCGGCGATGAGGAATCAAACGAAGAGGATTTAGCGAAAGCGTATCATCAACTCCTCATCGAATCTAAAAAGATGGCGAAGCATAACAAAAGGCTTAGGAAGCGTCTACTTGACATTGAAGAGGAGAACAAAAATTTGAAAACAATAACGAAAGCTTTCGAAGAGGAAAAGGAAGCAATATTAAAAGATAATTCGATCCTCCAAAAGAAGCTAGATGAAGCGAATTTAACGATCAAATCCTCTAAGAACAAAGTTGAATTTTTGGAGCATCAATTTGAGGAATCGCACAAATCCAACAAAGAGTTGACCAAGGAAGTTCATCAACTCAAGTCCGACATTCAACAATTTTCTTCCGGATCGAAGAAATTGGATCATATGCTTGGGTTAGGTCAAACGAACAAGTTGGGCCTCAAATACGAACGAACCTATGTTGAGAAGGATCGAACGTCAACATCTAATGTCTCAACAAATTCGAAGGAAAAGGTGTGTCACCGATGCGGCATCAAAGGACACATCAAAAAGTGTTGCCCGAATAAGGATAAGAAAAATCGATCGGCAACATCGAAACCTCAATCGGCATCATCTACTACTCGGCTTTCCCTCGGAATCAAAAGAAAATTAATTTGAGTCGAGTGCCTCTTTCGAACCGGTTTTCTAAGGAGCAACGGGGAGTTCGACCGAACCCACAACCGAATTGGATCTCAAAACCGAACCATCAAGGGAACCGGATTTCTAATTCAAAGCCTCAACGACAACATCAACAGAAGCTTCAAGCAACGAAACGACCGACGGTTGATCCAAAATCAAAGCAACTCAAACCTAACGTCGACAAGCAAAGCCAACGAAAGATCCGACAAGTTTGGATCCGGAAAGGTGATATCTTTCCTTGCTCTTCGTCTTAGGTTGTTTTTATTGTTTATGTAATGTTTTGATTGGTGCATATTGCATATTTTTCTTTCATTGCATTACATGATTAGACGAGGTTTGATGTTTAAAATTTGTTTTCAAAATCGTTTTGAGGAAAGGTATTTGGGGAGTTTTTAAATTTGATTAAAAATTCGTGAGAAAGGAGATGCTTGAAAATCATTAATTTGGAGAGATTGAAGGTTTTTCAAAGAGCTTTAATCGGTAGTTAAAGTCAATTCAAATTGAACTAAATTCATATTAATTATCGATTTTACTCCATTTTTTATTATTTTGACGATAATTTAATATGTGATTTCTTCTTACATACATTCATCAAAATTTTGAAATTAATTTTAATCTCTTAGTATTTAATTCATCTTGGTTGTGAATGTTGATTATAATTGATGGATATTTACTAATTGACTATGATTCGTCAAAATTATTTTCAATTGTGAGATTGTCTAATTTAGGGGGAGTTTGAATATTTTAAAAAAAAAAAGGAGTAACTCCTATGATTATAAAGATGTGGAAAGAGTTACATCCGAAAGGAGTGTGAAAACTACCACCACATGTTGGAAAGAGCTACCACCCCGGTCGTCCGGTACGTGTGTGAAGCTACCTCATGGGTAATTATATGAAAAATCGAAAAGGTTGAGAAAAAATATATGTGAATATTTTAGAATTTTCGACGTTATAAGGTGGTAGATTGAAAAAGATGCTCAAAGAGCCACCCCCGGTGTTTATTAGCTAAATCTCTATTTTGAACGGGTTGCGACAAATTGGTGTCAATTTTGCCAAATTTCTAAAAATTATTTTTCATCAATTTGCATCTTGATGACTTTAAAACATTAGATTATTTTTAATATCAAATTTTGATGATTTGATATCTTTTGAAATCAAATAATATCTTATTTTCATCATAATAATTTTTGGAGTATAATTTTTAATTTTTATGAAATTAATCTAATTTTGAAGGATTTTTGAGAAAACAAGGCAAAATTTTTTATGAGGATACTGAGTGATTATACCCTTTTGAGCTTCATTATCTATATTTTATCTTTTCTCTCCTAGGACTATTTCTAGTTTGCTTATTTTTTGTATCTAGATTTGTAACTATGACATGACTACTTTCTTTTTGCTAGTTTGCTTTTCTCTCTATTTGTGTTTCTTTTTGGCTATTTTTGACCAAAAGGGGGAGAATGAACAACAAGGTATAGAGGGAGAAGATATTTGGTATGGAGAAGATATTTTGTATTTGACGCATACACGAAGGGGGAGACATGATGAGATTAAGGAGGGAGAAGGAGAGAATATTTTTGAACAACGAGAAGTTGGAGAAAAGAACAAAGAAGGAGAAGAGGTATAAAATATTTTTGAATATTTGTTGAAAATTTGTTTTGGAAATCAATTCTTCAAGACTCCTAATTGCGTCTAAGTCATAGAGTTTGTTTAGGAGTTGCAAAATTGTAATTTTGTATTTCCTTGGATCTTTCACGCGAGAAGTTCATTGTTTTGGTGATGGCAATGAATTTTAATTTTTATTTTTGGAGAGATGAGCGTTGTGCGTATTTTTATGTATTTTTGGGTTTTGTCACGAAATTGCCAAAGGGGGAGATTGTTACGGATTTTAAGTTGGCATATTTCGTGAAGTGAGTCCGGAGTCTTGAAAGTTCAAAGAAGAAGAGATGAAGATCGAAGACTCGCATACTCTAAACATGAATCCACAATGCTCGGTAAGTTCAAATATTATGGATGATGATTTATAAATATTTAAAAGTGTTTGGAAGACTTAGGATGTTTTTAAATTGAATATATGGATAAAATTTAGATTTTCAAATCCTAGTCTATCTCTATGTTTTCTAATTGATTTTAAACAGGTTTTCAAATCCTAGTCTATCTCTATGTTTTCTAATTGATTTTAAACAAGTTTTCAAATCCTAGTCTATCTCTAATTTTATTTTTAAAATTAGGCTTTCACAATCCTAGTCTACTTCTAAGTCTTCTAAATCTATAAATAAGCAATGGGGGTTCCATTAATTCGTATGCTTAGAGTTTAGACCATTATGAAACCCTAGAAACTTGTTGGGTGCTCTCTTTCTTTCTTCAACAACAAGTTTCTATCGGATCAATTCTTGAAACCCTAATTCCTCGTTCTTCATGGAGAATTGATCCGGCTATTGCTTAGAAACATCTTCTACGGTCCTTTAATGATTATCTAAGCAATAAATCATCACCGATCGTATCGTTCTTGCTCCGGACGTAGTGCGCTCGTGGATTCGAGTGGCGTCGTGGATTCGACGTGATCGGAGGCTTCGTGGATTCGAAGTGGAGGCGTTCGTGGATTCGAACGTGGGCGTGTGGGCGGCGGCGCGAGATCCGAAGAAGATAAAGAGAGGTTTGAGTCCGTGGATTCGGTAAATCACCTTGTAATCTTTTATTCTTAGTGGATTGTTATCGCGTGTTGGTCCCGTGGGTTTTTTACTCCGAGTTGGAGTTTTCCCACGTAAATCTCGGTGTGCTTTTTATTTTCCGCATTTATTTTTATTGCATCGAGATTTGTGGTTTTCGGCCTTTACACCTATTCACCCCCTCTAGGTGTTGGATACAATCTAGATAGATCCTTGGGGCTACCCCATAACTAACAGAGACTCTGTCCGTGTGTACAGTGGTCTCTCTGTATTTGTGGCAGGTCTGTCATGTCCTTGGGGATCAAGGTTTAAAAAAAAAAAAAAATTTCTGCTGTGTTTTTACTTATTAAATGACCCCGGGGCGTGACACTTTTCCAGACTTTCTGGAGGGTCGTTGACTGTGTTCCGACATATGGCACGAGTCCCGAGAATTGTGGTTGAAACCTATGCATCAAAGTCCAAAAAGTTAGATTTTGGATAGCTCTCGAATTGCATTTTCGGGCATCTGTACCGGTAAAGACTGGGTGGTTGTACCGGTACAGGCTTGATGGTTGTACCGGTACATTTTGGATTTTGTACCGGTACAGAGGGTGTTTCCTCTCAAACCTGAGGCTCGGATTTGGCAGTTTCGCAGGATCTATACCGGTACAGTTTCTCCGTGTAGCGGTACACTTTGACAGATTTCGAAAACTAGAAACTGCAAGGGCTTATACGCGATTGTGCCCTTCTTATATCAGCACCCACGCCCCTTAGGCGTTCTTTTGTGCTGAGGACCACAGGGAAAAGAGGTAAGGAGCTCTCTACTTCCCCCTCTTGATTTCCTTTGGAGTTTGGATGGTTGTCTTAGGGATTGATCTCTCTTTTTTTCCTCTTTTGCTTCTTGGTGCATACTCCACCATGAATGAAGCTTGAAGGCTTGGCTTTGGTGCTTGAAGGAGGAGAGAACTTCAAGGTCTGATGATTTTGGGCCTAGATTGAAGCTTCAAAGAGGTAGAGAACATCTCCTTTGCTATAGATTTGGATTTTGGAGCTCTCTTTTGATAGAAACCCTAGTTTTGAGGATTTAGGATTTTATTTGGGGCTTTTTGATTAGAGGCTTTTAAAACTTTATTGATTGGTTTAGAATCTTCCTCTAGGTTGTTTTGGAAGGGATCTAGCTTCCTTTTAGATTTTCTAAGAGAATTTTTACACATTAGGTGAGTTTTTACTTACCTTTTACCTAGATGTTTAAAGTTTGAGCTCATGGCTCATCTTTTGAGGTTGTAACTTCTATGACATACCTAGTAGGGTGCTAGGAGAAGGAATATAAGCTTAGTTAGCGTTTCGGAGCGTCGCTTGGAACACCGGTGGGTTTGGCCTCACCATACACAATGAGAAATTCTCATTGGTGCTTATTTGCTTATGGTTATTTGGAAATTCATATATTTTCATGATAGATGTATTATTTTAGAATTTTAGAATGCATAAAAACTACATGTTATGTATAATGCAATTTTACCTCTATATAGAAGAGATGTGGGCATATGAGACTGAGTAGGTGTTGGCATTCTAGTTGAGACATGAAACTATATGGATATAGTGAATTGGATACATGGTTGTGGACATAGAAACTATGCATGACATAGGAGAAAATCTAATGTCATTAAGCGGCATTAGGCTTGGCATTCACTTGTGATTTAGTGAGCTAATGTCATCAAGCGGCATTAGGCTCGTGATTGAACCTTAACATAGTGGAATGTAGTGTCATGAGAGCTATTGTACTAGACCTTAGGGTTGCTAGTGACATTTGCCATGTGAACGACAGGAGGATTTGGGTACTTGAGACTTGACTGTGCTTGCTTGCCATTTGTGCTCATTCGCACATGCTTGTGAGGGTCGCTCCCTACAAGCCGGCACTCTGGAGTTAGCCTTTGTGATACGTTCGGGCGTGCAGTATTGAGGAACCTACGGGGCCGATTGGGACAGACTTATTCCTTGTGGGGGATGTTGGGGCTACCACGGCACTTAGGTGGCACAAGCTGGATTACACTTGTGTAGATCTGTAATAACCGGCATTTTTATCATAATAAATAAACCCTTTTGTTGACGATATTATTGTGTGTAATTTAATTACAAAGGCACTCGTCAAATTTCAAGTGAAAATGAGCTAAAACGGAAAAGTTATACGACCTGGACCCATGACTTAAGTGAATAGTAACTCCGGCTTTTCGAAGAGCTAGGGAGTAGAGATGGGTCCTGGTGCGTACCGAACTCCGATAATAGGACTTCAATAGCTCGTTTCGAACGGCTCGACTATTCTGGAACCAATGGCACTGGCGGAATTGGATTCCGATCCACGGTTGTCGAGAAAAAGGGTTTTGAACGGTTAAACATATATAAATATATAAGTGGATTTATGGAGGAATAAAGAGGGACTATTTCGTCACAGATCGGAGACCAAATCGGACGAAGCAAAATGCTAGATTCGATGCCCCAGTCGTGCAGTACGCGCTGGTGCAATCCGATCGGAAATCCGACGGACGGATCTTCGGGAATTGCAAGATGATCGAGGAGGGGTCAAAGTGGCAGTTCGGAAAGAATGCAAAAGGGCTAATATTTTATGCGCCGAAACGCGCGAATTTGAATGTAGAGGGACTTATACGCGTGTTGCATCCACTAGCAGGGACTAGGGATTAAATAGTGGCAAATTGTGGGCTAAAATGCAATTATGCATTTGTGTATAAATAGAAGTGTTAGGGTTTCATGAGAGAAACCCTAACCCTAGCCCACCTCTCCACCTTCCAGCCACCCTAACCGCCTCTGCCTATTCTCTGCAACCCCGTGCGCGCGCCCCCGGCCACCGGCAAGCAACCCCGGCCGCCGGAACCGCCGCTGCACCTTCCATCTTCATCCTCTCGGCCGCAAACTCCACCATCTTGGCCGAGAGTCATCGGGAAAGCCCCAAGACCCTCGGGATCCTCTTCCCTGGCAGAGTGGAGTCGCCGGCGTGCTCTCCCGGCCGATCCCGTCGTCTCCGAGCGCCGCCGCCGCCGCCATTGCTCCCTACGGCCGCCCAGACCGAGCAGACCCGAGATCGGGCTTCCCGGTTGCCGCCGCATCACTTCGGCCGCGCCGCCAACCAATCGGCCCCGGTGACCCCCGGTGACCTCCGGCGCACCTTCCCGGTGTCACCGCACGCGCCGCCGCCGTTTCCTCTCCCCGCGGTCGACCGAACCGGCGTAGATCGAGGCCGAGCCTCTTTGGCTTTCGGGCATCGCCGTTGCCTCCGAATGGAGCATCGCCTTCCCCTCGCCTCCGGTGCCGGATCGTCGCCGCCCGACGTCCCCGGCCGCCGCCGTGCCGCCGACGCCATCAAACCCGAGAGGAAGAAGGAGGCTTCGATCTCCTCCGCCGCGCCACCGGCCGCCGCCGCCGCCGGCCGAGCCTTCCTCGACCTCCCGACCGATCGCTTCCCGTCCCGTCCGGAGCGCCGTCGTCCGATCGGCGGCCAAGCCCAAGCTCCCCTGGTCTGGTAAGCATTGTTATCAATACCAGCACACTAGTCTAGGGTTTTGATCACTTATCCGGTGATCCGTTGGGTCTTTTTGACCTCGTGAGGTGAGCACGATCATCGTCTTTTCGTGCTGAACGCGATGCTCGCCTCTGTTTGGGTTTTTGATGCCCCGATTAGCGGAAGGTTGTACCTTTCGCGCTGTGCGCACTATTTACAGAATTTCGTGCCGCTCGTGCGAGTGCTACAGGGGCCGAAAGTGCTCCGAAAGGTGAGCACGGTCTCCGGCACGTCGAAACCTTCCAGCGGTTGTGATGGCTCGATGTATTGAGCATCGGTTTGCGTGCACGGTCCATAAAAATAATGTGATTTCATGATTCCTTAAGGGCTTTTATGCAATTATAATTTACGTAGCTGCTGTGGGCAGTGTGTACATGCTGTGGGTATCCCCTGGACTGATCGTCCAAGGTCCCAAGCCTTTACGGAAATCGAAAAGCGATTTCCGGAGCGTTTTTCGGCAAAATCCGCCGACGGAAACGCATTTACGGTTCGGATTTCTTCCGACGACTCGTAGTAGTTATTTACGTTGTCGCTGAACCTTGTTGGCTGGTCACCCGCGTCGTTTCGAGGGTTCGAAAATGACGGGTGAGCGACGGTGGGGTTCCAGTACAGTTTTCGAGACTTCCGGGTACTTCGGCAATCGATTTTGGGAAACCGATTCCCGTGGGTTCATTAGTGGGGACTTTGTGAGAAGTGGTACTTGTGTTGGTGGGTTAGATACTAACCCGGTGGACCTTTTCGTAGGTCTAGTTGCTTCGTCTCCACAGTCGACATATCAGATCTACAGTCGTACAGGTGGGTATCTCGACTCGACGTCAGTTCAGTGGTGCACGCTGGTGACGTTCCTTCCACTCTACTTAGTGTTTCCTTATTTAGTATTATGTGTAGGAGTAGAGTAGATTACTTCTTGTCAGCCTATGACATCTGTGACCTGTTCGGTCAGTCTACTTCAGTATACTCAGTGACCTTGTTGTTCGGTTGACTGTTTGACGACCTATACGGTCAGTACGCCCTGAGAGGCAGGATTGTCGGCTGGTTGCCGACGTTTGGCTATTGAGCATATCAGCATCGATCGCCCGAGACACACACACATTTCACGAACACCAGCGGTCTGATCCACTTCAAGTGGGTGTTCTTTTCCGGAAAAGTGGTTGGACGTGCCAACCCGTGAGCCCAGCGGCCAGTACTGGGTTATATGCAACCTGTGGGCCCAGCGGTCAGTACTGGGTTGTACACAGGTAGAGTGGCAGTGGGCATGGGCCTGAGGTCTGCGGACCAATAGGGCAGTTTTCAGATTGGGTATTTTTGTACTTTCGTACCGTTGACGCATATATACAGTAGCTGTAGTGTTTCATATCTGTATATCTCTCTCGTTTACTTGTTTATCATAGCTACTGTACTACTATCATCTCCACTTGTGTTTATCTCCGTGACTAGTGAGTACCTCTCGCCCACGTCGGCTAGAGGTATCCACTGGGAGGGGAGATATGTTTACATGTTGTCACCCCCCGCCCCCTTTTCAGGTGACGTTGCAGGAGTTAGTGGGACAGCTGGTGAGGAGCGAGTCTAGTACGCTACATAGCTCCGTCCCTTCGTTGGTTACTTATTTATCCTTACCTTGCATGACTTAGACTTATTTATGGTTCAGTTCAGTACTTGCTTTTGAATATGAGATGTTTTATAATGTAATAAAGAATATGGATTTTATGTGATAAAATGGTTTTCTACCCCTCGTGGTAGCGTGTTTTTAAAAGAAAAGGTTTCCGTGCGGGAAACAGTTTTCAAAGGCTTTCTTATGATGTTTATCAGTTTCTACATCTCCTTATTATGAACCTGTGGTGAATGGTTGAATGAATAGTTATAACTGTTAATTGTTATATGTTCATTTTGTCGTGGTTGTTCCTGGTTGCTTATTACACTCTGTACTTGTGCGACGCCGTGCAAATACAGGGGAGACTCTGTCCGTGTCGACAGTGGACTCCCTGTATTTGTGGCGGATCTGGCATACCTTGGGGTCAGGTTTTCAAAAAAAAAAAATTCGCTGTATTTTTCACTTTATTAATAACCCCGGGGCGTGACAGATTAAAGTGGTATCAGAGCCAGGTTACAACCACAACACCATTCACAGGTTGTTTTGAAAAGTAATTGAACTGAACCAAAGAGAACTGAACTATTGGTTAGATTGACCCTAGGAAGACCTACAGTTTATAGGCTCGTGAGAGTGCGGGGGTTAGGCTTGTGTCCCAGTGTGCATGTCGAGTTTGGTAAACTCGGAGTGCACGGTTATTTCCGTATGTGCTACAGTTTTCGCACAAGCTGGTGTCTCAGTCAGGAGTAGTGGCAGTGTACTTATGGACATCGAGTGGTGGGGTGAGATTCCCCTGATGTCAGCTGGGGCCTTGAAGGGCCAGTGATTTTCGGGCCTAGGCGAGTATCTTGACTGCCGACGCCCGGGCCACTTTTCCTACTTTGGACACGGGAGCTGTTGCGAGTGTCTCTACGGAGACGGCACTTAGACCTATTACGGTCATGACTTCTGTGGGGCTACTTGGGTGTAGTCCAGTGTCACGCCCCCGCCCCGAAAACCGCTACCTATTTGGTCCGGTTCGGGCGCGCCGAGCGGACGCCGGACGGACAGCACCTCCCCTGCCCGCCCAAGGCTCAACAACAGATCGTGTACAAGAATTTACCCAGGAATACTAAATTCTAAATATACACAATCAACGGGGCACAAACAGTGCCAACAACTAGAGCAAGTAATCCACAAGTAATACACAAGTGAAATAAAGAGAGAATACTACTAGCTATTACATCACATTTACTTTAGTGTTTACAATTTACATCATTCTTCCAAAATGAATACGAGTTCATTCCTCCAAAAATACATTAGTCTTCCACACTGTATAAAAGTATCTAGATATAAAAAGGTGTAATCTAATGCAAAAGGGAAAGCTACTAATGTAACTACCACGATCCTCACTGATCGGGGGCGACGCCTTTGCCGCGGTCCTCGCCCGACGAACCTGCACCGAACACTGGAAATAGAGTTGGGTGAGAACTAACTTCCTTAGTTCCCAGTGGGCTCGGCCACCAACTCCACCGATCTCCTCACTAGGTCCAAGTGGGCACAAGTAACAACAACTAGATATAGATAGATATCTGAAAGCTGTAAGTGCATAATAGGAAATCTATGCTACTATGCCCATAATCTTGTGAAACAAATGCATGCACCATATAGTAAGGTTTACTAACGTGCTAACAAGTTCTCACTATGTTCAATAGCCGATTGCTCAATGACATTGCTATTTATCCATTTACCCAATCTGTGGCAATACCCTTGGGTTTGCCTACGCCTCACATATAAATCCCTTTTTGGGGAGGAGGCTCCACGTGCTCTCCAACTCGGGATTGTCTGTGGACTTCCACGTGGTCCCGATCGTGCGACACTCCGGAGTACTCGACGACACCGATGGCTATACCACCACTGACACAGACCGTGAGCTTGATCTATCCTCTCCACGTGAGGATACCCTACAACTAGGGTTAACAATTCTCTCGGAACTCCTCTATTCCGACCAACATTAACATGTACTTAGCTTTACTAAGATTTATGTTCACGAGCCATTTCTCTTGGGATTTCACCTATCCCTATGTCCAAAGACCTCTAGTGTCAAATACACTATGTTAATGCCACTCGTCATGTTCTTTACATTAGATGCCACTCGATCTATGTCACTAGATAACCCTCGAGTCCGTCTCTTTCTTAGCACTATAGAATCCAATGTCCAGACCCAATCCTCGTCTATCCATTCACCTAGTATTCCAAGTACACTAGGTTATCACTAGAAAGCACAAGGAGTAGCGTAAACATGTAATTCTACTATGCTACATGCAAGAGATGGAAATTATGCAATTCTAAGACATAGAAAAGAGCTCAGAGTTTTCGGTAAGGCACCCCCCACCTTTTAAAGCTTTTCTAAGTTGTAGAGCCTCTAAGAAGACTCTTCGGCACGTGCTCCGCCAACTTCTCGACCGCTTTGGTCGAAACGAAGCCCGATCAACCTCGTTTTGCCTCTAGCTTTTAAACCGTTCGACGAAACGGTATTCCGTCTTCGCCAACGCGTTTAGACACCTAACAATTAGGTCAATACACTATCAATTGAGATCAAATCTCACTATTTAGCAAAAACCCCCATTTGGAGCCCTAGGGTTGCACCTATAGCAAACCCACTAGATCAAATCCCCAAGGCATGGGATTGATCTCATTAGAAGCTCTCTAGGGTCCCATTTGGCCCATTACAAAGCATCAAAACCCAAAACCCTAAGTTCTAGGAGCTAGGGTTCAAGAGCTTACCTCTAGGTTAGCTCTAGAGAGATGAAGAGGGAGAGAGAGGAAGATGGTGGAGAGATCCTCTCCTTGCTCTCCTCCTTCTTCTTCTTTCTCTTCTTCCTTCTCTTCTTCTTCTTCTTTCTCTTCTTCTGTCGCTCAAGAGAGAGAGGGGGAGAGAGAAACAGAGTGAGAGGGAGAGAGTGAGGGAAATGAGAGGGAGAGAGAGTGCACTTTGCACTCTATACCCCTAACTAATGCAACAATTGCATAAAAACCCCTCCACTTCTAACCCCTCAACAGCCTCTGCCTGGGCTGTTTTCGCCCAGAGGGACCGGTCTCCAGGGGTGAGGGACCGGTCCTTTTATGCGACCGCCCAAAACCCGCTCTCGGGAACCGGTCTCCGCAGGGGGAGGGACCGGTCCTTTAATGCGACCTGCCCTTACCTGCGTACGGGAACCGGTCTCCACAGGGGAGGGACCGGTCCTTTATTGCGGACAGCCCTCACTAGCTTACGGGAACCGGTCTCCCCCTTTTGGGGACCGGTCCCACCAGGCACAAATCTGCACTGTGCATTGCACAAGTAAGCCTCCGGGACCAACTCCAGACTTTCCGAAGCTCATCCAATCGACAAGTAGTCGATTCTAAACGACGTGCAACTCTCGGAATTCGAAAATTCACATCCTTACATCCTTCCCTCCTTAAAAGGAGTTTCGTCCCCCAAACTTACCCAACTCCCAACTCAAACTCAATTCTCACCTTATTCCTCGAACAAGTGAGGATGGTGCTCTTTCATCAGCTCCTCGAGTTCCCAGGTGGCCTCGCGATCATCATGATTGCTCCATTGCACCTTTACGTAGGGAATCTCTTGATTCCTAAGCTTTTGCACTTCTCGGGCGATAATCCTCACCGGGAACTCCTCATAGCTCAAGTCTTCTTGAAGTTCCGGCGGTTCATATAACATTGCGTGCTCCGGATCGTGGATGTACTTGTGGAGATTGGAGACGTGGAAGACATTATGCACGTCGGCGAGCTTCGGTGGCAAGGCAAGCCGATAGGCCACGGTACCTACTTGCTCCAATATCTCGTAAGGCCCGATGAATCGGGGACTTAGCTTCCCCCGCACTCCAAATCACTTCACACCCCGCATCGGCGATACCTTTAGGAACACGCGATCGCCCACCACGAACTCTATATCTCGGCGGCGCCTATCTGCATAACTCTGCTGTCTCGATTGCGCCGTGAGCAATCTTTTGCGAGCAATGCGGACTTTCTCTTCCGCTTCTCGCAACACATCAAGGCCGAACTCCGCACTTTCGCCTACATCGCTCCAATGTATAGGAGATCGGCACTTCCGCCCATAAAGAGCCTCGAACGGTGCCATCTCCACACTTGAGTGATAACTGTTGTTGTAGGCGAACTCGGCCATCGGCAGGTGGTTACACCAACTCCCCTTGTAGTCGATGACACACGCTCGCAACATATCCTCCAGAGTTTGGATGGTCCTCTCTGTTTGTCCATCTGTCTGAGGATGAAATGCGGTGCTGAAATCGAGCCGTGTGCCAAGGGCTTCCTGCAGGCTCTTCCAGAAATGCGAAGTAAATCGGGGGTCGCGATCCGAGACGATCGATTTCGGCACCCCGTGCAACCTCACAATCTCGTCGAGGTAGACCTGCGCCAGCCTATCTCCTGCCCAGGTGGTGTGGATCGGCAAGAAATGTGCCGACTTTGTCAGTCGATCCACAATCACCCATATTGCATCGTGGCCACCCGCCGAGCGAGGCAAGCCGACCACGAAGTCCATCGAAACATCCTTCCATTTCCAAACGGGAATTGGTAGGCTTTGAAGTTTTCCCGCTGAAAATCGACGCTCGGCCTTTACTTGTTGGCACACTAGGCACTTTGCCACAAAGCGTCCGATATCACCCTTCATTCCCGGCCACCAATAGTGCTCTTTCAATCCGTGATACATCTTGGTGCCGCCCGCGATTTCGGAATCGAAGTGCACCGTCGGCGTCTAAAGTGAAGTCGCCTCCACGACCCTCCTCGATGTCGCGCCGAACCTTTTGGAGACTTGGGTCCGCGGGTTGCAGATTTTTGATTCTCTCCAACAAGGTCGGTTGGACAACGAGCATCATCAACTGAGCCGGAACCTCGTGTGACGCACTGAACTTTCGCAAATAGTAAGGTTCGAGTGTCGGATGTGAGATCTGAGTTTTTCCAGATTTTCTGGAGGGTCGTTGACTGTGTTCCGACCTATGGCATGGGTTGGGGGGTTAGTGGATGAATCCCAAGCACTAAAGTTCAAAAAGTTGGATTTTAGGTTGCTCTCGGTTTGCAATACGGGTGTGTCTGTAGACGAAATTGTTGCTATACGAGAAATTGTTGCTATACCGGTACGGGGAGGATTACGTAGGTATGGGATGGTTGGACACCAACCCGAGCCTCGGGTTTGGGCAAGCTTGCGGTATGGACCGAGGCTTGTCTGCCGTCTGACACAGCGATTTCGAAATCTGGAAACTGCAGGGGCTTTTGTGCGTTTGTGCCTTTCCTATAACAGCACCCACGCCCCTTAGGGCTTCTTTTGTGCTGAGAACAAGGGAGAGAAGAGGTAGGGAGCTCTTCCTTATTCCTCTTTGGATTTGTATGGGTTTGGTTGGATTTTTAAAGCTTGAACTCTCTCTTTGCTCTCTTTTTGCTTGTGGGTGGCTTTTCCCTCCATTGGAGAAGACTTGAAGCTTGGAGTAGAGTTTGTTGGAGGAGAAATCTTCAAGCCTAGGGGATTTTGATCTTGGTTTGGTGCTTCTAGAAGGTAAGCAACTCATCATCTCCCTCTAGTTTGAGATTTGGAGCTCCATTTTGGTAGAAACCCTAGATTTTGAGATTAGGGTTTAGAATTGGGGATTTTCGTTTTGGAGCCTTTAGAACCTAATTGATGGTTGTAGAACTCTTCTTTAGGTTGGATTTGAAGATCCATAGGGTCGATTTGAGCTTTGGACAAGATCTTCTTGATCAAAGGTATTTTTCACCTCTTCTCTATGTGAATTTTGGTGAAATTTGTTAGATGTTTATTTGAAGCTTGTATCCCTTCAAATATTTATCTTAGGGTACTAGAAGCTTGGGGGGCAACTTCGTTCGACTAATCGAACGAGATTCGAAGCGTATCCAGGTGGGTTTGATCTCACCGAAATGGGTGAACTCTTTCTTTGTCCTACCTTGGGTTTTAGGACATGTTTATATGTTGACTTGTGCTCTTTAAGACATGCTTGAATTTATGGGAACATAAAATGACTATGTTATGTATAGTGGGATTTACATGCTCTATGTAGTAGAGACTTATATGTGGTTTGGGCATAGTTGACTAAAATTGAGACTATTTGTTTGTGCCACCATAAGAAGCATGCTAGAGTATGATTATTAAGATGAACCTTTAAGGGTGCTTAATGTTTGGGTTACTTTTAAAGTATCACTCATGTTTACATTATGATACTTGTTAGAGACAAGTAATTAGAACTAAGTGTTCTTCCTTAACGTTTGGTAGATAAAATACATGGCTTTGTGACTTGGTAAATAAAAAGGTGTTGACCTTAAAGTGAATGATATACCTATATGATTGAGACACATGCACGTATGAGCCTTGGTATGTTTCCGCCTTATACTTGTTATAGACAAGATAGTAATGTTAATATAACATAAGACATGACAAGATCTTTGTGATATTCCTTGGGTGCATTTATTCTAGTATTATATCTAGCTTTGGCCTTCGTGATATTGCACTCGATCTAGGGATCGACGATTTCTATTCCATGTTTTAGACATGAGGAAAGGTAAAGTAAAGCCCTTGGGGCATTTTATATGAGTTATTGGCATACCCTATAAGTGGTTTAAACTCTTTGCATTGTGATATTTGTGTGCTTTATAGTGGAAAGGACATGTGTATTTTAATACTATGATGCTTGTGAGTAATGCATAGTTCTCTTACATATAGTGTTGATAGATATCTATTCGATAATTGTTGGATATTGCATGTTATAACTCCTTGGAAATCTTGTTTATATAATGAATTATCCCAAGTAGGATAGTGTCATTTGAGTTGTATATGTTTTACACGTCTTGTGTTTTGGTAGAGAGTTACCACCCAAGTAGTTGTAAATGAGTTGTGACATGTTGAGCTACTTTCCGACCGTCGAGTCGACGTGTGAGATTCCAAGTCGTAGACTTGATGATTGAGTATCCCAAATAGGGACCCTATGCTATGATTACGCTTGCTTGCCCTTGTGCTCATTCGCACATGCTTGTGAGGCTCGCTACCTACAAGCGGCACTCGGAGTTAGCCTTGCGATACGTTCGCCGTGCGGGATTGGGCGAAAGTGGATTGCCGTGTTCTTGGGTCTCCTTTTCCGCGGGGAAAGTCGATTGACCACCACGGGGCCACCTAGGCATGGCACGAGCCGGGATGTTACCTTGGGTACATTCCTTATGGATTGGGTTTGAGACTTCTCTTGACTTAGTACATAGTCATGGTTGGTGCATACGTTGTATTGACAATACTGTGGTAATGAACTTATATCTTTTGGACTAATATATGTGCATTGGTATAGAATCATGGAAAGTATAAAATGTATGCTTGGTAGAGAGCTTTCATTCTTTTGGATTAGTACATATGCTTGCTAGAGAACACTTATTCTTTTGGACTAGTGTGTATGCTTGGTAGAGAACAACGGAATACATAATTTACTTTATGTAATAATATGAACAGTATGGTTGGGCTTGTAAGTAAACGTTAACTTACTTTAATTATGCATGTGAAATGATTTGGACATATGTTTGTGCCATTAAAAGTAGAATATCATGATTATGATAGTTAAACTCGTAGTAGAAGCATGAATATGTTTAATTTCTATTGCATATACTCGTTTTTTATTTATCGCTTCTTGCTTCTTTTTAGCGTGCTTATTTTTAGCCTAGTGGAGCATTTCGCTGAGTTCAGTAATTGCCCACTGGGAACTATTTTTAATAGTTCTCACGCCCTCTGTTTGTTGTTAATTTTCGAGCCATCCGCATCGGGAGTGGCTAGGGATCGAGCGAGGGTTTGCGGCTAGCTAGAGCCATACGGAGATTCTATAGTGAACCGTTGTCATCTTTTCTTTTTGTACTTGTAGAAAAGATGTATTATGTATCTGTTTAGAGTATTGTATCAGATTCTGGATTTAGTAATCTGTTTATGTATCTTTGTGGACCTTTATGTTAGAACTAGTGGTTTTTATATTACTCGCTCTGATAGCCTGTCAGGATTACTCTCTTTCCTTCCATGTTTTTAGTAGACGCCTTGTGTGCATTGTGTTTGTTTGGTGTACACGGCGGGTCTGTGCACGCGCCGGCGGGCTTCCGCTGGGCCCGGGGCGTGACACCTCGGGAGTAACCACCTCAAGGTCCATTCGCGCCATATCTAGCCATAGGGGCTTTTGATTCGTGACCCACACGGCGAGGTTCTCCGCTGACTTTCTACTCAGCGCGTCTGCGACCACATTCGCTTTTCCGGGGTGGTAAAGGATGTCAACATCGTAATCCTTTAATAATTCGAGCCACCGCCGTTGTCGCATATTCAGCTCCTTCTGGGTGAATAGGTACTTCAGACTCTTGTGGTCGGTGTAGATCTCGCTATGTGCACCATACAGGTAGTGCCTCCATAATTTCAAAGCGAAGATCACCGCCGCCAGTTCCAAATCGTGAATGGGGTAGTTCTTCTCATAGCTCTTCAGCTGACGGGACGCATAAGCGATCACCTTCCCGTTCTGCATCAAAACACACCCCAAACCCGAATAGGACGCATCGCTGTAGACCACAAAGTTTTCACCCTGCACCAGTAGAGCGAGCACCGGAGTCGAAGTTAGTCTTTTCTTCAACTCTTTGAAACTCCGGTCACACTCGTCGCTCCACACAAACTTGGTGCCCTTCTGAGTCAGGCGAGTAAGTGGAATTACTATCTTGGAGAATCCTTCCACGAACCGCCTATAGTAGCCCGCCAAGCCCACGAAGCTTCGAATCTCCGTGACATTCGTTGGGCGCGGCCAATCCCTGATTGCCTCAACTTTCCTCAGGTCTACAGAAACTCCACCCGCGGAAATAACATGCCCTAGAAACGCGACTTCTCGGAGCCAGAAGTCACACTTCTTCAGCTTAGCATACAGCTTCTCCTCCCGAAGGACTTGAAGCACAATCCTCAGATGCTCGGCATGTTCCTCGTCGCTACGAGAATAGATCAATATGTCGTCTATGAAGACCACGACAAATCGATCCAAGAACTCCCTGAAGACACGGTTCATCAAATCCATGAACGCCGCCGGGGCATTCGTAAGTTCGAATGGCATGACCGTGAATTCATAGTGCCCGTACCGCGTGCGAAACGCAGTTTTCTGCACATCTTCCGGCTTAATCTTCAACTGGTGATAGCCGGACTGCAGGTCTATCTTCGAGTACATGCACGACCCCTGTAACTGATCAAACAAGTCATCGATACGGGGAAGTGGGTACTTATTCTTGATCGTGACCTTGTTCAACTCTCTATAATCCATACAGAGTCGAAACGATCCGTCATTTTTCCGCACAAATAACACCGGGGCTCCCCACGGTGATACACTCGGCCGGATAAATTGCTTGTCGAGGAGATCTTGTAGTTGACTCCTTAACTCCTTTAATTCTGTCGGCGCCATCCGGTACGATGCCTTTGAAATTGGCGCAGTGCCGGGGATCAAGTCTATGACGAACTCGATCTCCCGATCCGGCGGTATTCCCGGCAACTCCGCGGGAAATACGTCTGGAAATTCCCGAACCACGTCTAACTCCTCCAAGGTCGGAGTTACTCGGTCCACTTCTATAACGGTCGCCAAATAGGCTGCGCAACCGCTGTTGACCAATTTCCTTGCTTTCGCCGCCTACACCGTCGCGACAAAGCACGAGCTTTGACATCCTTGATATGTGAACTCCGTTTGCCCGGGCTCACGGAATGTAATCACTCTGCTGTTACAGTCGATTGTTGCATGATATTTCGTGAGCCAGTCTATGCCCAATATGACGTCGTACTCTATGAGATTCCTGAGCCCTAACATCCTAATGGGCATTATCCAGTCGCCCACTTGTACTGGACATGACGGACACTCCCGGTTAATGTCGAACGTCGACTCAGGGCCCTTAACTTGCCACCTATCACTCGCCTCTATGGGTATACCATGCATGTGTGCGAATGATCTACTAATAAATGAGTGAGTGGCTCCAGTATCAAATATAGCCCTAGAGCGAATTCCATTAATCAGAACCATACCTGCCACAAGGCGATGCTCCTCCGCCTCAGCAGGCTCCTCAGCTTGGACCTGAGCGGCAAATACCCGTCCGCTCGGGGCCGATCGCGTCGCTTCAGGTTGACGCGGCGTCGAAGTACGTCCCGCCTACGCGGCTGCCGGTGGAACTCCTCCATAATTCGCCGGTGCCGATGCAATCGAGGGAGCGGGCAAGGCTCCTCCTCCCGGGCAATCGCGTACAAAATGCCCTGGTTGCCTGCATTGGTAGCACCTGCCCCGACTGTTCTCGCAACGCGACACCGGGTGGTCACCTCCGCAAATGACGCATCGTCGTGCTCCACGGCCCTTGGATTGAGTCCGCGGATACTTCGGGGGCTTCTTAGAGCTCGATTGTCCCCCCGAACCGCCACCTTGGCGCTTCTTGCCTTTGTCCTTAGACTCGGCCAACGACTCGCGCTTCTCCCGAACGTGCGCGTCACCGTGCTCCGCCCAAAGTGCACGGTCGAAGACTTCCGCGAAGGTCGTGAGCTTCAATATCCGCACGGCCTTATAAATCCCCGGCCGAAGTCCCTGCAAGAACCAATCGGCCCGTTCCCGGTCATCTTTTACTACATCCGGGACGCAGTCGATAATATGGGAGAATTCTTGTTCATAGCCCGCCACCGAGCGGTCTCCCTGCTCCAACTTGCGGAACTTCTCCTGGAGCTTTCGCTTCACTGTGTCTGGGAAGTGTTCGGCGAATAACGCCCTCTTGAACTCCTCCCAATCCATCGACGGAAGGTTGGAAGGTCGATCTCTCTTTACCCTCCTCCACCAGACCTTCGCCGCCTTATCCATGCAATGGGTGGCGAGGTACACCTTGTCCCTCTCTAAGGTACTCAGGTCGTCGAAGTGGGTCTCCATTAAGTCAAGCCACGACTCGAGCACCTCGGGTTCCACCTTTCCGCCTACGAAGATCGGCGGTTTGAGCTTGTTCAGCTTCATAAGAGCCGCTAATGCGCGCTCCTTCTCCACCTCCTCGGTCGTTGCATCGGGTGTCGCCGAACCCGACGCCGCTTGAGGGATGATTTTCGGCGGAAGGCGTGCCGTCACCGGGACCGCCGGAATACCCCCACCCTCAGCCGCCTCGGGTACGCGGGCGGGGCACGGATAAATCACGGCCCTCGGTGCCGCCGCCGCCGTCGTGCGGCCGATTCTTTGCTCCGGTGGCTCCTGGAGCCGCTCGGCTGTCCGGCTAGGCGATCACTTGCGCCGTAGCCGCACTTCACTTGGCCCCTCTTGCTCGGGGGCCGCCACCGTCGTCGCTTGCTCCGCCACCTCGGGAGGTGGTGTCGGAACGGGATTCTTTCGAGGGCGTCCTCTACGTGCCATAGCCCCTGAAAGCACAACACCATGGTTAATTACTTAACCAACTTTTCGTCTTCAGTTCGATACTTAACGAATAACACTGAAATCGGGCGGAAGCACCTATGTGTCGCTCCGTCTCTCGGCATCATGTTGTCGGCCGCCTACACAACCACCTCGAGACAAGGGCTCGCACCACTTGAATCTTATCTCTAGCCACTACTAGAGGCATTTCAACCCTTCGACCCAATCGAATTCACTTCCGCCACTCGGCATAGGTTCACGTTCCACTCACGCACCTACTAGCCTTAGAGTTTCCAACCTAGGGTCTCCTAGGTCATCCTAGACTCTCTCTTACTTGCTCTTGTTGCTCTGATACCACAAAATTTGTCATGCCCCCGCCCGAAAACCGCTACCTATTTGGTCCAGTTCGGCGCGCCAAACGACGACGGACGGACAAAGACCTCCGCCCGCCCAAGGCTCAACAACAGATCGTGTACAAGAATTTACCCAGGAATACTAAATTCTAAACATACACAATCAACGGGGCACAAACAGTGCCAACAACTAGAGCAAGTAATCGACAAGTAATACACAAGTGAAATAAAGAGAGAATACTACTAGCTATTACATCACATTTACTTTAGTGTTTACAATTTACATCATTCTTCCAAAATGAATACGAGTTCATTCCTCCAAAAATACATTAGTCTTCCACACTGTATAAAAGTATCTAGATATAAAAAGGTGTAATCTAATGCAAAAGGGAAAGGTACTAATGTAACTACCACGATCCTCACTGATCGGGGGCGATGCCTTTGCCGCGGTCCTCGCCCGACGAACTTGCACCGAACACTGGAAATAGAGTGGGGTGAGAACTAACTTCCTTAGTTCCTAGTGGGCTCGGCCACCGACTCCACCGATCTCCTCACTAGGTCCAAGTGGGCACAAGTAACAACAACTAGATATAGATAGATATCTGAAAACTGTAAGTGCATAATAGGAAATCTATGCTACTATGCCCATAATCTTGTGAAACAAATGCATGCACCATATAGTAAGGTTTACTAACCTGCTAACAAGTTCACACTATGTTCAATAGCCGATTGCTCAATGACATTGCTATTTATCCATTTACCCAATCTGTGGCAATACCCTTGGGTTTGCCTACGCCTCACATATAAATCCCTTTTTGGGGAGGAGGCTCCACGTGCTCTCCAACCCGGGATTGTCTGTGGACCTCCACGTGGTCCCGATCGTGCGACACTCCGGAGTACTCGACGACACCGATGACTATACCACCACTGACACAGACCGTGAGCTTGATCTATCCTCTCCACGTGAGGATACCCTACAACTAGGGTTAACAATTCTCTCGGAACTCCTCTATTCCGACCAACATTAACATGTACTTAGCTTTACTAAGATTTATGTTCACGAGCCATTTCTCTTGGGATTTCACCTATCCCTATGTCCAAAGACCTCTAGTGTCAAATACACTATGTTAATGCCACTCGTCATGTTCTTTACATTAGATGCCACTCGATCTATGTCACTAGATAACCCTCGAGTTCGTCTCTTTCTTAGCACTATAGAATCCAATGTCCAGACCCAATCCTCATCTATCCATTTACCTAGTATTCCAAGTACACTAGGTTATCACTAGAAAGCACAAGGAGTAGCCTAAACATGCAATTCTACTATGCTACATGCAAGAGATGGAAATTATGCAATTCTAAGACATAGAAAAGAGCTCAGAGTTTTCGGTAAGGCATCCCCCACTTTTTAAAGCTTTTCTAAGTTGTAGAGCCTCTAAGAAGACTCTTCGGCACGTGCTCCGCCAACTTCTCGACCGCTTTGGTCGAAACGAAGCCCGATCAACCTCGTTTTGCCTCTAGCTTTTAAACCGTTCGACGAAACGGTATTCCGTCTTCGCCAACGCGTTTAGACACCTAACAATTAGGTCAATACACTATCAATTGAGATCAAATCTCACTATTTAGCAAAAACCCCCATTTGGAGCCCTAGGGTTGCACCTATAGCAAACCCACTAGATCAAATCCCCAAGGCATGGGATTGATCTCATTAGAAGCTCTCTAGGGTCCCATTTGGCCCATTACAAAGCATCAAAACCCAAAACCCTAAGTTCTAGGAGCTAGGGTTCAAGAGCTTACCTCTAGGTTAGCTCTAGAGATATGAAGAGGGAGAGAGAGGAAGATGGTGGAGAGATCCTCTCCTTGCTCTCCTCCTTCTTCTTCTTTCTCTTCTTCCTTCTCTTCTTCTTCTTCTTTCTCTTCTTCTGTCGCTCAAGAGAGAGAGGGGGAGAGAGAAACAGAGTGAGAGGGAGAGAGTGAGGGAAATGAGAGGGAGAGAGAGTGCACTTTGCACTCTATACCCCTAACTAATGCAAGAATTGCATAAAAACCCCTCCACTTCTAACCCCTCAACAGCCTCTGCCTGGGCTGTTTTCGCCCAGAGGGACCGGTCTCCAGGGGTGAGGGACCGGTCCTTTTATGCGACCGCCCAAAACCCGCTCTCGGGAACCGGTCTCCGCTGGGGGAGGGACCGGTCCTTTAATGCGACCTGCCCTTACCTGCGTACGGGAACCGGTCTCCATAGGGGAGGGACCGGTCCTTTATTGCGGACTGCCCTCACTAGCTTACGGGAACAGGTCTCCCCCTTGTGGGGACCGGTCCCACCAGGCACAAATCTGCAGAATTGTGCAGATTGCACAAGTAAGCCTCCGGGACCAACTCCAGACTTTCCGAAGCTCATCCAATCGACAAGTAGTCGATTCTAAACGACGTGCAACTCTCAAATTTCGAAAATTCACATCCTTACATCCAGGGTCTAGACGACTGCAACATTGGTGTTGCTTTCGCGGTTCTTTGGGTATGGTTGTGACGCATACTCCTTGTCTGCTGATGGAATCAGCAGTTCGGGTCTTTTGACCTTTAGCTAGTTCTTACGTCAAATTGACGTGAACTAGAACCGAATTGACACAGTTTTGTGTCAAGTCTCTGTGGATGCATACATCATATGCAGTTATCTAGCACCTTAATTGGTGTGTCCTGGCTACTCTGTGATTGGTAAAAGGAGTTGAATTGACTCGAGCTACTCCAAAGTAATGACGGAGTTCTCGAAACTTTGAGTATAGCTTAAGTTTATACGGTTTGCGGCTTAGTGTCGCGAGTAACTTTCGGATGTCGGAAGCCTTTGGACTCCTAGTGAGTCGGTTCGGAGTCGATCTGTTTTCGAATGTCGGCTTGCAAAACTGATGTTTCGACGGATTTGGTTCAGCGAAGAGGTGTCAATTGGTTTGATACATCGAAGTGTCGCGCTTCCAACTCGATGTTGGTAGTGGATCTCGGATATTTCGCTTTTCTTTTGATAAGTACATTGGCTGCAGACAATGTACTGTCGAAAGTTGAGACGAAATATTCTTTCCCTGTTTTGGGACTTATGGATTGGGTCGATGTTTTCCCTAGATTGTCTTGGGAACTTTTGAGTGTTGGTCATCTCTGACCACGTAGCGAGCCTTGGGTTATTCCATGGCTAATTTGCGCAGTTTATTCAGTATCACTGCAGATGGTTTTGACTCTAGTTCGAGTCTGGGTGTTCGTAGTAGTCTCGGTCTGTTTGCCGAGAGGTTCAGAATCACAGTCATTGAGCGACTTGAGCCTGGTTGTCGGCTTTGATAGTCACCGTATGTGATAGCACATAAGGTTTGCGACTTGGCTTAACGTGCAAACCTTGGAATGGTGTGCTTGTCCAGTCAAAGTGGTGACAGGTGCGCCTGGGTCTCAATAAGACAGATATTTGGGTGTTGCTGGGAACATCGATCGCTAGGGTTCTGGTATGGATGGCAGCGACAGGGTCTCGTGGAGACAGATGTTGAGCATCACCGATGGTTAGTATCGCATAGTGCGATTGGCAATCCTGTGCATCAAGTGATGGACTGGCATGGACCATGTGTTGGTTTGACTGCAATATTGAGCGAACAAATTAGTTAGCTCAATGGGTATTGTCAGCCTTGGACCATTTGGTCAAGTGAAAAATGAGGTCTTGGACCTAGGACTGTCGAATGCCACGGGTGGCTTTCCACTGATTGAGGTTTGACTTTGGTAGTTGTCGGGTGACTGGTGTGAGACTCTTGTCATGCCCCGGGGTCGGCAGGACCTTCCCCAAAGCGTGCCCAGACCCGCCATATGTCAACACATACAAGGCGTCTACTAAAAACAGCGGAAATAAAAACATACAATAGGCTAAAACTATAGATATCAGAGCAACATACAGCTAACCCTATCAACAAGTAGAGAGTAGGTAGACTAAAACATAAAGAGACTAACAACATAACCAAAAGAACATAAGGTTAATACAACATTGTCTCAAAAAGTGGTGGTCTCTCTAAATACAGGAACAACTCACAACCTCTCTAAACAACAGAAATAGAGAAGTAACCACCTATCGATCAACCTCGCCGAGTGCCGCTAACCCGAAGCAACACCCTTGCCGCGATCCCTAACCTCCCCCGATGCGGAAGGCACTGAAAAGGAAACAGAAACAGGGGCGTGAGAACTATAATTTATAGTTCCCAGTGGGCAATTACTGACCTGCACCATTGCACCACTAGGCCCAAAAGAAAAAGAGAGTAAGAGCGCGATATAATTAAGCTTGCAATTAAAGCATAAAGAAATGCTACCATAACTATGTTTCAAAATTAGATGTCATAGTTTCCCGTTCCAACATATAAAATGAGATGTTTTACAATAACCAACAAGTATACTATAACTCCAAGTAAAGTCCACATAATCCAACTACTAAGTCCTATCTAGTAGTGATTGTCATTTAGTAAAGTTGAATGTCCAAGTTCAATTCCCTGTCACTAGGATTTACCATAGTAATCCAACTTGTGCCACCTAAGTACCGTGGTAGCCCAACATCCCCCGCAAGGAATGAGTCTGTCCCAACGGTCCCGTAGGTTTCTCAACACCGCACGCGCGAACGAATCGCGAAGGCCAACTCCGGAGTGCCGGCTTGTAGGGAGCGACCCTCACAAGCATGTGCGAAAGAGCACAAATGGCAACAAGTAAAGTCAAGTCTCAAGTCCAAACCTCATGTCTTAACATGGAAATAGTAACTAGTAACCCTAAGGTCTAGTTCAAATATTCTCATGACACTAGATTCTCTATGTCAAGTTCATTCACGAGCCTAATGCCGCTTGATGACATTAGCTCACTATTCTACACTTTTGATGCCAAGCCAATGCCGCTTAATGACAAGGGCTTTTCTCCTATGTCATGTATAGTTCTATGTTCTCAAACACATGTCAAATTCCTCTTAAACACATAGTTTCAAGTTTCCAAATAGAATGCTACAAGGCTTCAGCTCTCACATGCATACATCTCTACTATATAGAGTAAAATTGCATTACACATAACATATGTATCTTAAGCATTCTAAAATTCACAAATAAATCAAATAGCATGAAAATACACTAATTTCCATTTAACCGTAAGCAAATAAGCACCAATGAGAATTTCTCGTTGTGCTAGGTGAGGCCAAACCCACCGTCGCTCCAAGCGTCGCTCCGAACCGCTAACGAAGCTTCAATTCCTACTCCTAGTACCCTACAAAGTAGATCCTAGGAGTTACAACCTCAAGAGATAAGTCTTGAGTTCAAACTTTAAACATCTAGGTCAAAGTCAAGAAATACTCACCTAAATGTGCAACAATCCTCTTAGAAATTCCAAAAGGAAGCTAGATCCCTCCCAAGGCAACCTAAACAAAGGTTCTAAACCATTCAAAAGGAATCTAAAAGCCCCAAATAAAAAAGCCCCAAATAAAATCCTAATTCCCAAAATCTAGGGTTTCAACTATAAAGAAGCAACCAAACTCGAATCTAAAGGAAATGGAGAAGTTGCTTACCTCTTAGAAGCTCTAATCAAGGCTCTAGAGTCACCAAAGTTGAAGATCTTCCTTCAACTAGCTCCCAAAATCAAGCTCCTAGCTTCAACCTTGGTGTAGGGAGCACCACAAGACAAAAGAGAGCAAAAAGGGTGATCAATCCTCAAGAAATCACCCAAAATCCAAAAGAATGCAAAGGGGATAGAGAGAGAAACTCTCTTACCTTTCTCTCCCTTGTTCTCAGCACAAGAGAGGAGCCCTAAGGGCTGGGGTGCTATATTAGAAGCAACAAAATGCCAATAAGCCCTTGCGATTTCGGATTTTGAAAAGCGCGGTTTATGCCAGTACAAATCCAGTTTGTACCGGTATAAATCCTGCGAAACAGCAAACCCGAGCCTCGGGTTTGCCCAGCAGCTCATCTATACCGGTATAAATCCTGGCTTGTACCGGTATAGCCATCATTTTGTACCGGTATAGACACCATTTTGTACCGGTACAAAGGCATGAAATTCCAACCCGAGAGCAACCTAAAATCCAGCTTTTTGGACTTTAGTGCTTGGAAATCATCCACTAACCTCGGTACTCGTGCCATAGGTCGGAACACAGTCGACGACCCTCCAGAAAATCTGGAAAAGCTCCGTTCTCACGTCCAACACTCGAACCTTGCTATTTGCAGAAGTTCAGTGCGTCACATTCACCCCTCCTAAAAAGGGGTTTCGTCCGCGAAACTCGAAATTAAAGTCATACCTCAAGACTCCATCTGAAAGAGATGGGGATAGCGCTCTCGAAGCGCACTCTCTAGCTCCCACGTGGCCTCCCGCTCCTCGTGGTTGCTCCAAAGGACTTTCGCGTAAGAAAGCTCCCGGTTCCTCAACTTCTTCACCTCGCGAGCCAAAATCTTCACACTGCTCCTCGAAGCTCAAATCGTCCCTCAGCTCCAATGGTGTAGCATCCAAAACATGAGCTGGATCATGTATATACTTCCGAAGGACCGATACATGAAATACGTTGTGTACACCCGATAGGTTCGGCGGTAGAGCAAGTCTATACGCTACCGGGCCCACACGCTCCAAAATCTTATACGGTCCAATGAAACGGGGGCTCAACTTACCCCGAATCCCAAATCTCCTGACTCCTCTGGTCGGCGAGACTTTCAAAAAGAAATGGTCTCCAATCTGAAACTCCAAGTCTCGTCGACGTCTATCAGCATAGCTCTTCTGCCTACTCTGGGCTGTCAACAACCGCTCCCTAGCAATGCGAACCTTGTCCTCTGCTTCCTGGAGCACATCTGGGCCTAAAGCCAAACTCTCACCAACGTCACTCCAGTGAAGTGGTGATCTAAATTTCCGTCCATAATGTGCCTCAAATGGCGCCATCTTGATGCTTGCTTGATAACTGTTGTTGTAAGCAAACTCTGCCATCGGTAGATGCTGCGACCATCCCCCCTGAAAGTCGATCACGCAGGCTCGAAGCATATCCTCGAGTGTCTGTATAATACGCTCCGACCGCCCGTCACTCGAGGGTGGAAACGATCGAAGTCCAGTCGAGTACCCAAGGCGTCCTGCAGACTCCTCCAAAAGTGTGACACAAAACGTGTGTCCCTGTCCGATACAATCGAGGTAGGTACTCCGTGAAGTCGCACAATCTCATCCAAGTAAACCTGTGCGAGTTTCTCTCCAGTCCAAGTAGTATGGATAGGTATGAAATGTGCCGATTTCATCAACCTATCCACGATCACCCATATAGCGTCATGCCCGGCCTGGGAGCGAGGCAATCCCATCACAAAGTCCATGGTGATCTTCTCCCACTTCCACACTGAAATCGGTAGGCTCTGTAATTTTCCCGCTGGAACTCGGTGCTCAGCCTTTACTTGTTGGCAAGTTAAACATCTAGCCACAAACTCGCCAATGTCCTTTTTCATCCCGGGCCACCAATAGTGTAACTTCAAATCCTTATACATTTTGGTGCCTCCCGGATGTATAGCATAAGGTGCACGGTGTGCCTCCAGAAGTATCTCATCTTTAAGTGTCGGCTCCGCCGGTACCCAAATCCGCCCACGGAATCTCATTAAGTCACCACCGTCCACACTAAAATCACCGGTGCAACCATCAACCATTTTCGCTCGAACCCTTTGCAACTCCACATCAAGAGCTTGCTTTTCCTTTATCCTTTCCAATAAAGTGGGTTGCACCACCAAAGTCATCAACCTCATAGGTGTGTCAGGAGTCACCACCTCCAACTCCAACCGCTTCATCTGCTCGATCAACGGCGGTTGAGAAACTATCATCATCGCTAAGTTTTCCGTCGATTTCCTACTTAGCGCATCAGTCACCACGTTAGCCTTGCCTGGGTGGTAAAGTATCGTCAAATCATAATCCTTGAGGAGCTCCAACCATCTGCGCTGCCTCAAGTTCAATTCCTTCTGGGTGAACAGATACTTTAAACTCTTGTGATCCGTATACACTTCACACCGCTCGCCATAAAGATAGTGGCGCCATAGCTTCAGTGCGAACACTACAGCCGCCAACTCCAAATCGTGAGTAGGATAATTCCTTTCATATTCCTTCAGCTGGCGTGAAGCATACGCGATCACCTTTCCATCCTGCATCAACACGCAACCCAATCCATTAAAGGAAGCATCACTATAAATAACATACCCTGTTCCAGCAACTAGCAAGGTTAGGATTGGTGCGGTAGTCAATCGCAGCTTCAACTCTTGAAAGCTTCTCTCACATGCATCATTCCAAATGAACTTGGTTCCTTTATGCGTGAGCCTCGTGAGGGGAGTAGATAACTTAGCAAATCCCTCAACAAACCTCCTGTAGTAGCCGGCCAAACCAATAAAACTCCGCATCTCAGTGACACTCGTCGGTCTTGGCCAATCTTTAACGGCTTCAATTTTCTTGGGATCCACGGCTATACCTGATCCTGAATCACATGGCCCAAAAACGCCACCTCTCTAAGCCAAAACTCACATTTCTTCAACTTGGCGTAGAGTTTCTTTTCCCGAAGCACCTGAAGTACCAGCCTCAAATGTTCCTCGTGATCAGCATCACTCCGGGAATAAACCAAAATGTCGTCGATAAACACTACGACAAATTTATCCAGATATGGCCTGAAGACACGGTTCATCAAATCCATAAAAGCTGCCGGGGCATTAGTAAGCCCAAACGGCATAACGGTGAACTCATAGTGTCCATACCGTGTCCTGAAAGCCGTCTTCGATACATCCTCAGGCTTGATCTTCAGCTGATGATATCCCGACTGTAAGTCGATCTTGGAATACACTCTCGATCCCTGAAGCTGATCAAACATATCATTGATCCTCGGCAACGGATACTTATTCTTAATCGTGACTTTATTGAGTTCACGATAGTCCATACACAAACGAAGTGATCCGTCCTTCTTCTTCATAAAAAGAACCGGCGCTCCCCAAGGTGACACGCTCGGTCTCACATAACCTTTATCCAAAAGGTCTTGCAACTGTGCCTTCAGCTCTTTCAACTCTGCTGGTGCCATCCTATAGGGTGCCTTTGAGATTGGAGTAGTCCCAGGGACGAGATCTACTACAAACTCAATCTCCCTATCAGGCGGCATTCCTGGTAGCTCAGCTGGAAACACATCCTGGAACTCCCTCACCACAGGAATATCCTCAATCCTAGGAGAGTCCTCAACATCTCGGAGTGCAATACTAGCCAAATAGGCTATGCACCCGCAGCTAATCAACGCCTAGCTCGAGAGGAGCTAATAGTCATCGCAAACGGCGAACTACGGCAACCACGAAACACAACCTCCTCGTGACCGGGCTCTCTAAAAGTCACGGTCGACTCACACAATCGATCGTAGCAAAGTACGGTCAACCAATCCATGCCCAAAACTAAATCAAACTCCCCGAGTGTGGGCACCACAAATAGGTCCACGGGCATGATCCAATCCCCAATCTGAACTGGGCAACTAATACAACACACTCGAACATCTATAGAATGTCCCGGTATAACCACTCGTCCCGAATGTGACAAAGGTGTCCTAGGGATGTCATGCAACTCGGCAAACAGCCGATCAATAAAAGAGCAAGATGCACCGGTATCAAATAAAGCACGAACTCGAATCTTTGGAAATCAAAATGATACACCGCAACGACATCCTCGGCCTCTGCCGTTGCCTCGGTCACGGGCGGCATACAAACGCCCACTCGGGCCACAGTCGAGATCCTCGCTCGGCCTCTGCGTGAAGACCTCCCGGCTGGTAGGATGCGGTAGGTGTCCCCGGCCGGAACACAGTGAAGGCCGGTCTGAAGGCGACGACGGTGTCGGTGCGGATCCCTCGGGCAATCGGCGGAAGTGGCCCTCCTGGCCACAAGAGTAGCACCGGCCCCGACCCTGCGGGCACTGTCGGGGGTGGTGGGGGCCGCTGCAAATCACACAACGCGGTGCCTGCCGTCGATCTGGTCCTCGGCGCTGCTGTGGGGTACCTCGTCCTCGCGACTGGCTCCTGGGGTACTTTGGCGGTTTCCTCGAGTGCGTCTGACTCGCACCCTCGCCGGCGGGCCTCTTGCCCTTACCCCGATCCAAGCCTTCCTGCCGTTCCTTCATCACTATCGTGCCTCTCTCCACAATGAGAGCGCGATTTACCACCTCACGGTAAGTGCGCAGGTTAGCGGACTGCACAAGCCTATAGATAGAAGGCCTCAGTCCACTCTCGAAGATCCTGGCCTTATCCTCGTCGTCCCGCACGACGAAAGGTATACAGTGTAGAAGCACGGTGAACTCCGCTCATACTGCCACCGTCCGCTCCCACGGCGCAAGGCTGCGCGGTCCGTCTCCATGCGGCGTCGAACACTGTCGGGGACGTAGTGCTCAAGTAACAGTCCCTTGAACCTGGTCCAAGTCATCGCTGCTAAGTCGGTGCTCGGGTTCTTCTGAATGTCCCGCCACCACTGATAGGCCTCGCCGTCCAGGTGGTGAGTGGCGAGCCAAACTCTGTCCCTCTCCTCAACAAAAGTGTCGCGAAAGAGCTTCTCCATATGCATAAGCCACTTCTCGACTATCCAATGATCCACGTTCTCGCCATCGAACACACGTGGATTGCACCTCCTGAACTCGTTGAGGCGGCTCATAAGTCGATCACGCTCAAGTCCCTCAACAATCGTCGGGAACACTGCTCCTCCCGGGGGCATCTGAACTGGCGGTGCCGTCGCCACTCTCTCCTGCCGTGCCACAGACGGCACAGAATGTAAGGATCCGGGCGCTGGAGTCGGCGCCCTCGGTGCTACCACCTCGGCTGGAGCTGGTGGTACAGTGTCTCTGGCCTCCCTGGCAGCCGCCTACTGCAGAAGAAGGTCCTCCAGTCGCTTCATCCTCTCGTCCTGTCGGCGCGCCGCCTCGGCCTGCTGCTGGGCCGCCGCCGTCTGCTGAGCCACAAGGTCCCTGAGGACCGCCACAGTCCCTCAACTCGCGGACCTCACGGGACTCGGAAGTAGGCGAGGCCTCGACCTCCTCAATGCGTGCCATGTTATCGGCCCGACGGATTGGGAACGAGTAATAGGCATCCACCGCAACAACATAAAGCGCAAGTTAGTAAAGCCCACGCTATCGTAACCCCACACAAGAACCCAAATCATGCGAAAGTAAAGAAGTGCGCTTCACAACTAACTCCCGATGTTACGTTGTCGGCCGCCAACGTAACCCTCCGCAAAGTTAGAGGCTACACACCTCGATCAAACTCCAACTTTTCAGAGTTATAATAAAACCCAATCAGGTACTTCCGCTCACAAGTCAAATAGACCTCGTCTCTCACGAGCCTATTTCCTATAGTCCAACCAGCCTAAGGTTTGCTAGGTCCTCTAAGACGTCACCCTAGTCTCTGATACCAAATTAATCTGTCACGCCCGGGGTCGGCGGGACCTTCCCCAAAGCGTGCCCAGACCTGCCGTATGTCAACACATACAAGGCGTCTACTAAAAACAGCGGAATAAAAACATACAATAGGCTAAAACTATAGATATCAGAGCAACATACAGCTAACCCTATCAACAAGTAGAGAGTAGGTAGACTAAAACATAAAGAGACTAACAACATAACCAAAAGAACATAAGGTTAATACAACATTGTCTCAAAAAGTGGTGGTCTCTCTAAATACAGGACCACAACTCACAACCTCTCTAAACAACAGAAATAGAGAAGTAACCACCTATCGATCAACCTCGCCGAGTGCCGCTAACCCGAAGCAACACCCTTGCCGCGATCCCTAACCTCCCCCGATGCGGAAGGCACTGAAAAGGAAACAGAAACAGGGGCGTGAGAACTATAATTTATAGTTCCCAGTGGGCAATTACTGACCTGCACCATTGCACCACTAGGCCCAAAAGAAAAAGAGAGTAAGAGCGCGATATAATTAAGCTTGCAATTAAAGCATAAAGAAATGCTACCATAACTATGTTTCAAAATTAGATGTCATAGTTTTCTGTTCCAACATATAAAATGAGATGTTTTACAATAACCAACAAGTATACTATAACTCCAAGTAAAGTCCACATAATCCAACTACTAAGTCCTATCTAGTAGTGATTGTCATTTAGTAAAGTTGAATGTCCAAGTTCAATTCCCTGTCACTAGGATTTACCATAGTAATCCAACTTGTGCCACCTAAGTACCGTGGTAGCCCAACATCCCCCGCAAGGAATGAGTCTGTCCCAACGGTCCCGTAGGTTTCTCAACACCGCACGCGCGAACGAATCGCGAAGGCCAACTCCGGAGTGTCGGCTTGTAGGGAGCGACCCTCACAAGCATGTGCGAAAGAGCACAAATGGCAACAAGTAAAGTCAAGTCTCAAGTCCAAACCTCATGTCTTAACATGGAAATAGTAACTAGTAACCCTAAGGTCTAGTTCAAATATTCTCATGACACTAGATTCTCTATGTCAAGTTCATTCACGAGCCTAATGCCGCTTGATGACATTAGCTCACTATTCTACACTTTTGATGCCAAGCCAATGCCGCTTAATGACAAGGGCTTTTCTCCTATGTCATGTATAGTTCTATGTTCTCAAACACATGTCAAATTCCTCTTAAACACATAGTTTCAAGTTTCCAAATAGAATGCTACAAGGCTTCAGCTCTCACATGCATACATCTCTACTATATAGAGTAAAATTGCATTACACATAACATATGTATCTTAAGCACTCTAAAATTCACAAATAAATCAAATAGCATGAAAATGCACTAATTTCTATTTAACCATAAGCAAATAAGCACCAATGAGAATTTCTCATTGTGCTAGGTGAGGCCAAACCCACCGTCGCTCCAAGCGTCGCTCCGAACCGCTAACGAAGCTTCGATTCCTACTCCTAGTACCCTACAAAGTAGATCCTAGGAGTTACAACCTCAAGAGATAAGTCTTGAGTTCAAACTTTAAACATCTAGGTCAAAGTCAAGAAATACTCACCTAAATGTGCAACAATCCTCTTAGAAATTCCAAAAGGAAGCTAAATCCCTCCCAAGGCAACCTAAACAAAAGTTCTAAACCATTCAAAAGGAATCTAAAAGCCCCAAATCAAAAAGGCCCAAATAAAACCCTAATTCCCCAAATCTAGGGTTTCAACTATAAAGAAGCAACCAAACTCGAATCTAAAGGAAATGGAGAAGTTGCTTACCTCTTAGAAGTTCTAATCAAGGCTCTAGAGTCACCAAAGTTGAAGATCTTCCTTCAACTAGCTCCCAAAATCAAGCTCCTAGCTTCAACCTTGGTGTAGGGAGCACCACAAGACAAAAGAGAGCAAAAAGGGTGATCAATCCTCAAGAAATCACCCAAAATCCAAAAGAATGCAAAGGGGATAGAGAGAGAAACTCTCTTACCTTTCTCTCCCTTGTTCTCAGCACAAGAGAGGAGCCCTAAGGGCTGGGGTGCTATATTAGAAGCAACAAAATGCCAATAAGTCCCTGCAGTTTCGGATTTTCGAAACCGGTTTATCTCGTACAAATCCGGTTGTCTGCAGTATAAACCTCTAACGAAGCAAACAAACCCGAGCCTCGGGTTTGCCCGGCGACTCATCTATACCGGTATAAACCCTGGCTTGTACCGGTATAGCCATCATTTTGTACCGGTATAGACACCATTTTGTACCGGTACAAAGGCATGAAATTCCAACCCGAGAGCAACCTAAAATCCAGCTTTTTAAACTTTAGTGCTTGGAAATCATCCACTAACCACGGTACTCGTGCCATAGGTCGGAACACAGTCGACGACCCTCCAGAAAATCTGGAAAAGCTCCGTTCTCACGTCCAACACTCGAACCTTGCTATTTGCCGAAGTTCAGTGCGTCACAACTCTGGTCTCCATGGTGAGTATCCCAACTCGGGTTTTGGACAACGATACATTTAGCACATGGTGAGCTATTGATGTTGTGGGCGAGTAGGAGTGTATCGTTTCGGACTACGGAAACATACTCCAAACTCGCAGGTGTTGTTCGTGACTTTTCTATGTGAATTTTCGACGTAGTCGAGTCGGTTACGGTTATGTGGACCAAAGTTGAGTGGACCTAGTAATTCTGAGGGATGAATTATTATCTCAGAATTTGCAAGATGGGATCGGATAATTCTGGACGCGGGACTGTCTTTGTCCGCAGGTTATAAGATGGATATGAATCTAGTGAATCTTGATCCGTAGATTTGGGTTGGAATGTTTACCCTCGTCTTGCCCAGGCGGAACCAAGATGTACCGCGACCTGAAGCAGAATTTCTGGTGGCCTGAGATGAAGCTAGAGGTGGCTCAGCATGTGGCTCGATACTTGACTTGTCAGCTGGTAAAAGCCGAGCATCAGCGACCGGCAGGGAAGCTGCAACCACTTCTGATACCCGTATGGAAGTGGGAGCAGATTTCTATAGATTTCGTCACTTGATTGCCTCGATCACAGCGAGGCCATGATGCGATCTGGGTTATAGTGGATCGGCTGATGAAATCGGCTCACTTCCTGCCGATGCACACGACGTGGTACCGTGATCGACTGGCACAATTATATATCGACGAGATAGTCCGGCTTCATGGTGTGCCAGTGTCGATCGTATCTGATCGGGACACCCGCTTCGTTTCCCATTTTTGGAGGAGCTTGCAGCAGGCTATGGGGACGACGCTGAACTTCAGTACAGCGTTCCATCCACAGAGTGACGGACAGTCCGAGCGAGTCATCCAGACTCTTGAGGACATGCTCCGCGCTTGTGTCCTGGACTATGGTGATGGATGGTTTCGTTATTTACCATTGGTGGAGTTTGCCTATAATAACAGCTACCAGGCGAGCATCGGGATGGCTCCGTACAAGGCTTTATATGGGCGTCGATGTCGGTCCCCTATCTGTTGGGACGATGTCGGAGAACGCCGGTTGATCGGGCCTGACTTAGTGGATGATGCGGAGGCGAAGGTTCGCATTGCGAGAGAGCGATTTCAGACTGCATAGAGTTGACAGAGGAGCTACGCGGACCAGCGGAGGCGTGACCTAGAGTTTCTGGTCGGTGAGCCTGTGCTGCTCAAGGTGTCGCCATCCAGGGGGATCAAGCGGTTCGGTTTGCGGAACAAGCTTAGTCCGCGGTTCGTGGGACCGTTTGAGATCTTGGAGCGTGTTGGTCCGGTGGCGTACAGGTTGGCTCTAGCTCCGAGTCTCGCTCGGGTGCACAATGTCTTTCACGTGTCCATGCTTCGGAAGTATATTCCGGATCAGTCCCACGTCGTCAGCCCGACGTCTATACAGTTGCGGGAGGATCTGAGCTATGATGAGGCTCCGTTGCGGGTTTTGGCACGTGAAGTGAAGTAGTTGCGGAACAGGAGCTTTCCGTACGTGAAGGTTCAGTGGGAAAACCACGAGGAGCACGAGGCTACGTGGGAGCTTGAGTCTACTATGCGGCAGCGATATCCGCATTTGTTTGCGGGGGATCCTTGATTTAAGTTTCGGGGACGAAACTTCTTGTAAAGAGGGAATGATGTAATAACCGACATTTTTATCATAATAAATAAACCCTTTTGTTGACGATGTTATTGTGTGTAATTTAATTACAAAGACACTCGTCAAATTTCAGGTGAAAATGAGCTAAAACGGAAAAGTTATACGACCTGGACCCATGACTTAAGTGAATAGTAACTCCGGCTTTTCGGAGAGATAGGGAGTAGAGATGGGTCCTGGTGCGTACCGAACTCCGATAATAGGACTTCAATAGCTCGTTTCGAACGGCTCGACTATTCTGGAACCAATGGCACTGGCGGAATTGGATTCCGATCCACGGTTGTCGAGAAAAAGGGTTTTGAACGGTTAAACATATATAAATATATAAGTGGATTTATGGAGGAATAAAGAGGGACTGTTTCGTCGCAGATCGGAGACCAAATCGGACGAAGCAAAATGCTAGATTCGATGCCCCAGTCGTGCTGTACGCACTAGTGCAATCCGATCGGAAATCCGATGGACGGATCTTCGGGAATTGCAAGATGATCGAGAAGGGGTCAAAGTGGCAGTTCGGAAAGAATGCAAAAGGGCTAATATTTTATGCGCCGAAACGCACGAATTTGAATGTAGAGGGACTTATACGCGTGTTGCATCCACTGGCAGGGACTAGGGATTAAATAGTGGCAAATTGTGGGCTAAAATGTAATTGTGCATTTGTGTATAAATAGAAGTGTTAGGGTTTCATGAGAGAAACCCTAACCCTAGCCCACCTTTCCACCTTCCAGCCACCCTAATCGCCTCTGCCCATTCTGTGCCACCCCGTGCGCGCGCCCCCGACCACCGGCAAGCAACCCCGGCCGCCGGAACCGCCGCTGCACCTTTCCTCTTCCTCCTCTTGGCCGCAAACTCCACCTTCTTGGCCGAGAGTCATCGGGAAAGCCCCAAGACCCTCTGGATCCTCTTCCCTGGCAGAGTGGAGCCGCCGGCGTGCTCTCCCGGCCGATCCCGTCGTCTCCGAGCGCCGCCGCCGCCGCCGTTGCTCCCTACGGCCGCCCGGACCGAGCGGACACGAGATCGGGCTTCCGGGTTGCCGCCGCATCACTTCGGCCGCGCCGCCCACCAATCGGCCCCGGTGACCCCCGGTGACCTCCGGCGCACCTTCCCGGCGTCACCGCACGCCGCCGGCCGGCCCTCTGCCGCGCCGCCCGACCGGCGCGGCCGAGGCGAGCCTCTTCGGCCGGGCATCGCCGCCGCCTCTGAGGGAGCATCTCCTTCCTCGGCCTCCCGGTCTTGGGATCGTCGCCGCCACGACGTCCCCGGCCGCCGCCGTGCCGCCGGCGCCATCAAACCCGAGAGGAAGAAGGAGGCTTCGATCTCCTCCGCCGCGCCATCGGCCGCCGGCCTGAGCCTTCCCCGGACCTCCCAGACCGACTGCTCCCGTCCTCGGTCGCAGCGCCCGCCGTCCGATCGCCGACGGCCAAGCCGTAGCTCCCTTGGTCTGGTAAGCATTGTTATCAATACCAGCACAGTAGTCTAGGGTTTTGATCACTTATCCGGTGATCCGTTGGGTCATTTTGACCTCGTGAGGTGAGCACGATCATCGTCTTTTCATGCTGGACGCGATGCTCACCTCCGTTTGGGTTTTTGATGCCCCAATTAGCGGGAAGGTCGTACCTTTCACGCCGTGCGCGCTGCTTACAAAATTTCGTGTCGCTCGTGCGAGTGCTATTGTGACCGAAAGTTCTCCGAAAGGTGAGCACGGTCTCCGGCACGTCGAAACCTTCCAGCGATTGTGATGGCTCGATTTATTGAGCATCGGTTTGCGTGCACGGTCCATAAAAACCCTAAAATTATATGAAATAATGTGATTTCATGATTCCTTAAGGGCTTTTATGCAATTGTAATTTACGTAGCTGCTGTGGGCAGTGTGTACATGCTGTGGGTATCCCCTGGACTGATCGTCCAAGGTCCCAAGCCTTTACGAAAATCGAAAAGCGATTTCCGGAGCGTTTTTCGGCAAAATCCGCCGACGGAAACCCATTTACGGTTCAGATTTCTTCCGACGACTCGTAGTAGTTATTTACGTTGTCGCTGAGCCTTGTTGGCTGGTCACCCGCGTCGTTTCGAGGGTTCGAAAACGACGGGTGAGCGACGGTGGGGTTCCGGTACAGTTTTCGGGACTTCCGGATACTTCGGCAATCGGTTTTGGGAAACCGATTGCCGTGGGTTCATTAGTGGGGGCTTTGTGAGAAGTGGTACTTGTGTTGGTGGGTTAGATGCTAACCAAGTGGACCTTTTCGTAGGTCCAGTTGCTTCGTCTCCACAGTCGACATATCAGATCTACAGTCGTACAGGTGGGTATCTCGACTCAACGTCGGTTCAGTGGTGCACGCTGGTGACGTTCCTTCCACCCTTACTGTTTATATCGTTTATCGTAGATATATCTTGCACCTATGTGTTACAGTATTACTCTACTCAGTGTTTCCTTATTTAGTATTATGTGTAGGAGTAGAGTAGATTACTTCTTGTCAGCCTATGACATCTGTGACCTGTTCGGTCAGTTTACTTCAGTATACTCAGTGACCTTGTTGTTCGGTTGACTGTTTGACGACCTATACGGTCAGTACGCCCTGAGAGGCAGGATTGTCGGCTGGTTGCCGACGTTTGGCTATTGTGCATATCAGCATCGATCGCCCGAGACACATACGCATTTCACGAACACCAGCGGTCTGATCCACTGCAAGTGGGTGTTCTTTTCCGGAAAAGTAGTTGGATGTGCCAACCCGTGAACCCGGCGCGATCTTGGGTTATATGCGGCTTTGTGGGCCCGGTCGATCTTGGGTTGTACACAGGTAGAGTGGCAGTGGGCATGGGCCTGAGGTCTGCGGACCAATAGGGCAGTTTCTAGATTGGGTATTTTTGTACTTTCGTACCGTTGACGCATATATACAGTAGCTGTAGTGTTTCATATCTGTATATCTCTCTCGTTTACTAGTGAGTACCCCTCGCCCACGTCGGCTAGAGGTATCCACTAGGAGGGGAGACATGTTTACATGTTGTCACCCCCCGCCCCCTTTTCAGGTGACGTTGCAGGAGTTAGTAGGACAGCTGGTGAGGAGCGAGTCTAGTACGCGACATAGCTCCGTCCCTTCGTTGGTTACTTCTTTATCCTTACCTTGCATGACTTAGACTTATTTATGGTTCAGTTCAGTACTTGCTTTTGAATATGAGATGTTTTATAATGTAATAAAGAATGTGGATTTTATGTGATAAAATGGTTTTCTACCCCTCGTGGTAGCGTGTTTTTAAAAGAAAAGGTTTCCGTGTGGGAAACAGTTTTCAAAGGCTTTCTTACGATGTTTATCAGTTTCTACATCTCTTTATTATGAACCTGTGGTGAATGGTTGAATGAATTGTTATAACTGTTAATTGTTATATGTTCATTTTGTCGTGGTTGTTCCTGGTTGCTTATTACACTCTGTACTTGTGCGACGCCGTGCAAATACAGGAAGACTCTGTCCGTGTCGACAGTGGACTCCCTGTATTTGTGACGGATCTGGCATACCTTGGGGTCAAGTTTTCAAAAAAAAAAAATTTGCTGTATTTTTCACTTTATTAATAACCCCGGGGCGTGACAGATTAAAGATGTAACGACCCAGCCCACTAGCAACAATAACTCGTTGGGCCTGACCACCGGCCCAAAATGCTTAAGCCCAGTTATTATTACTAGTGTCCAAGTCTCATATAAACCCAATGACAAACCCATTCCAATCCGTTGTGGGACTATTGGGGTGTCACAAACTCCCCCCGTTAAGGCCCTGCCGTCCTCGTCAGTCCAATCACACACACACTGCCCAAGAACACCAGGCGATGTGAGACTCGTCTCGCTAGCCTTGTCATCCAGACCCTGGCTCAGCCGAGACTCGCCACACATGTCCAGCTGGTGAACCGGCTCTGATACCAAATGTAACGACCCAGCCCACTAGCAACAATAACTCGTTGGGCCCGACCACCGGCCCAAAATGCTTAAGCCCAGTTATTATTACTAGTGTCCAAGTCTCATATAAACCCAATGACAAACCCATTCCCATCCGATGTTGTGACGCACTGAACTTTTGCGAATTGCAAGGTTCGAGTGTTGGACGTGTGTTCTGAGCTTTTCCAGATTTTCTAGAGGGTCGTTGACTGTGTTCCGACCTATGGCACGAGTACCGAGGTTTGTGGATGAATCCCAAGCACTAAAGTCCAAAAAGTTGGATTTTAGGTGGCTCTCGGGTTGGAAATTCTGTGCCTTGTACCGGTACAAAATGGTGTCTATACCGGTACAAAATGATGGCTATACCGGTACAGACCGAGATTTATACCGGTATAAAAGGGCAGACTTGGCAACCCGAGCCTCGGGTTTGGCTTTTCGCAGAGTTTATACTGGTACAAAATGGATTTGTACCGGTACAAGCTGGTAGATTTCGAAAACTGAAAACTGCAGGGGCTTTTGTGCGTTTGTGCTCTTCTATTAGAGCACCCCACACCCTTTGAGGGTTCTTTTGTGCTGAGAACCAAGGAGAGAAGAGGTAGGGAGCCTTTCCTCATTCCTCTTTGGATTGGTGTGGGTTTGGTTGGGATTTTAGAGCTAGAACTCATCTCTTTGCTCTCTTTTTGCTTGTGGGTGGCTTTTCCCTCCTTTGGAGAAGACTTGAAGCTTGGAGTAGAGCTTGTTGGAGGAGAAATCTTCAAGCCTAGGGATTTTTGATCTTGGTTTGGTGCTTCTAGAAGGTAAGCAACTCATCATCTTCCTCTAGTTTGAGATTTGGAGCTCTCTTTTGGTAGAAACCCTAGATTTTGAGATTAGGGTTTAGAATTGGGAATTTTGGTTTTGGACCTTTTGGAACCTAATTGATGGGTGTAGAACTCTCCATTAGGTTGGATTTGATGATCCATTGGGTCGATTTGAGCTTTGGACAAGATCTTCTTGATCAAGGTAATTTTCCACCTCTTTTCTATGTGAATTTTGGTGAATTTTGTTAGATGTTTATTCGAAGCTCGTATCCCTTCAAATATTTATCTTAGGGTACTAGGAGCTTGGGGGGCAACTTCGTTCGGCGAAACGAACAGGATTCGAATCGTATCCGGTGGGTTTGATCTCACCGAAATGGGTGAACTTCTTCCATATCTTCCCTTGGGTTTTAAGATATGTTTATATGTTAACTTATGCTCTTTAGGGCATGCTTGAATTTATGAGATCATAAAACGACTATGTTATGTATAGTGGAATTTCCATGCTCTATGTCGTAGAGAAATACATGTAGTATTGGACATAGTTGAGACAAATTGATTGTGGCACCTTAGGAAGCATGATAGAATATGATTGGTGACATGTATTCCTTGAGGAAAACTTAGTGGTTGGGTTACTTTTAGAGTATCACTCATAGTTACATCGTTGCTCTTGGTTGAGACAAGTAAATAGAACTTAGTGTTCTTAACTTATGCTTTGGTAGATAAAGTACGTGGCTTTGTGACTTGGTGAAAAAAAAGGGTGTTGACCTTGATGTTAATGACATTCTAATTGTGTGAGATATATGGCATGCATGAGACTTAGCATGTTTTGCCTAATACTTGTTGTAGACAAGATAATTATGATAATGTAACATAATATGGACAAGAGCACTATGAGATTAGTTGGCACTTTAATCCCAGTAATATGACTAGTGTTGACATTTGCGAACTTGTATTCGATCTATGGATCGATGGACTATTCCATGTTTTAGACATGAGGAAGGTAATGTTAAGCCCTTGGGACATTCTTATGTGAGCTATTGGTATGTAATATAAGTGTTTTTAAACTAATTGCAATGTGGTATTTGTACACTCTATCGTGGTAAAAGACATGTGTATTATAGTATTGTGATACTTGTGAATAATTCATAATTCTCTTGCTTATGGTATTGATAAGTATCTATTCGATAATTAGTGGAATTGTATGTCATAAACTCATTGGAAATCTTGTTTAAAGTAATGAATTATCCCGAGTAGGATAGTATCATTTGAGTTGTATATGTTTTACACGTCGTGGGTTTTGGTAGAGACAAACCACCTTGTAGATGTAAACGAGTTGTGACAAGTTGAGTTATTTTCCGACTGTTGAGTCGATGAGTGAGATTCCAAGTTTTAGACTTGACGACCGAGTATCCCCAAATAGGGACCCTATGCTATGATTATGCTCGTTGCCCCTATGCTCATTCGCACTTACTTGTGAGGGTAGCTCCCTACAAGTCGGCACTCCGAAGTGGGCCTTTGCGATTCGTTCGCCTCACTTGTGAGGGTAGCTCCCTACAAGCCGGCACTTCGGGAGTGGGCCTTCGCGATGCACTCGCCGTGCGGGACTGAGCGCCGAAAGTGGGTTGCCGTGTTCTCGTGTCTCCTTTCTTGCGGGGAAAGTCGACGACCTCCACGGGGCCATCTAGGCATGGCACGAGCCGGGATGTTACCTTGGGTACATTCCTTATGGATTGGGTTTTGAGACTTCTTTTGACTTAGTATATAGTCATGGTTTGTGCATACATAGTAGATATCCATACTTATGATTGTTACCTTAGATCACTACTTGATGCATGTATAGTAGTTGGAAACTTTGGAACATTATGTCATCGTTATCACTAGTGGTAGTACACTTATACTATTATGGATTATCATGTATGCTTGGTAGAGTACAATGGGATGGATAAATTACTTGATATAGTAATATGGACATTATGGTTGTGCTTGTAATTAAATGTTAGCTTACTTTGATTATGCAAGTGAATTGAATTGGACATATGTTTGTGCCATTAAAAGTAGTATATCATGATTATGCTAGTTAAACTTGTAGTAGAAGCATGAATATGATAAATTCCATTTATGTACTCGTTGCTTATTTATCGCTTCTTACTTTCTATTAGCATGCTTATTTTTAGCCTAGTGGAGCATTTCGCTGAGTTCAGTAATTGCCCACTGGGAACTATTTTTGATAGTTCTCACGCCCTCTGTTTGTTGCTTTTTTTTTTCAGAGCCATCCGCATCGGGAGTGGCTAGGGATCGAGGCGAGGGGTTTTGCGGCTAGCTAGAGCCTTACGGAGTTTCTATAGTGGACCCGATGTTATCTTTTCTTTTTGTACTTTAGAAAAGATGTATTATGTATCTGTTTGGAGATTTGTATCAGATTCTGGATTTAGCTCTACTCTGTATCGCTTCTGTGGATCTTTTATGTTAGAACTTAGTGGTTTTATATTACTCGCTCTGATAGCCATTTTAGGATTTTTCTCTTTCTTTCCATGTTTTTATAGACGCCTTGTGTGCATTGTGTTTGTTTGGTGTACACGGCGGGTCTGTGCACGTGCCGGCGGGCTTCCGCTGGGCCCGGGGCGTGACAGATGTGGGACTATTGGGGTGTCACAAGATCCTAGAAAGAGAATTGAACAATGACATTCAATGTTAAATGATGATCACTACTAAATAGAACATAGTAGTTGGATTACTTGGACATGATTAGAGCATACTTGGGTTATGTAGTATACATGATAGTTCATTATTTGCATCGTAGTATGCTTGACTATTACAGTAGAACATATTCTTTATATGTTGCCATATCGGGTTTGGATACTTTATACATGTACCTTATATACATGCGGCTTGGTAGTATAACATTTTATTATGCTTTTATTTCAGCAGTTTCATATTACTTTATATTGCACACTTACAGCTTTTCTTTTGGGCCTAGTGTTGCATGCAGCTGAGGTCAGTAATTGCCCACTGGGAACTATAAATTATAGTTCTCACGCCCTCTGGTTTCTGACTCGTTTCAGTGCCTTCTGCATCTGGGGAGGCTAGGAACCGCGGCAAGGTTGTCGCTTTACGCTAGCGACCGAGGAGTCTCGCTAGGTGGTTCATCATCTCCTTTTATTTTAGTTGGAGAGAATGAGAGTTTTTGTACCCTTTATAGAGGCTACCCTTTTGTATACTATTACTGGATTAACTGTTGTATCTACCTTATGTTTTATGGTTATGTTATCTACTTTTCTCTTTTATTTAGCCTTCCTTTCCTCTACTTGTTGATGGATCTAGTTGGTTGTGGCTCTGATATTCTTAGTTGTAGCCTATTGTTGTTTTAATTCCGCTGTTTTTGGTAGACGCCTTGTATGTGTTGACATATGGCGGGTCTGGACACGCTACTGGGAAGGCCCTGCCGGTCCCGGGGCGTGACAAGACCGGTCTCTGTGCGCGCAGAAAATTTGGAAGGTGAAAAATCAGCTAAGTCCCGAAATACCAACGTACGGGAACCGGTCCTCGGATGGAGACCATTCTCCGTGGGTCCGGTCCTCAGGTAGAGACCGGTCCCCGTGTGCGAAAGAGGAGAACAGACGAATATTTGGCTAAGTCATGGAAAACCCGCGTACGGGAACCTGTCCCCATTGGCAGAGACCGGTCCCCACACGCGAAAGTCTCTGGGGGAGCTCTTGGAGACCAGTCTCAAATAGGGAGACCGGTCCCCGAGCACGAGAAATGCCTAGTTTGGGCTGATTGGTTAGATGAACGTTGAGGGACTTATTTGCATTTATGCAATATATGGGCTATATGTGAAGGGGTATGAGATATTTCTCTCATTCCTTTCTTGCCCAAATAGCTCATGAGCTCTCTCTTTCTCTCTCTAGGATTCTCTCCCTCTCTCTCTAAGGGGTGGAGTTAGAAGACGGAAAAGGTGGAGAAGAAGCTTGAGAGGTGGAGCATCATCTTTTTCTTCCTCTTTGGAGCAAGAATAAGGGAAGTTTTGAGGTAAGTTTTTCTCTCCTTCATGGTTAAACCCTAAGTAGGGTTTAGAATTGTCTAAGGATGGTTTTTGTGGACTCTCTTGACGTCAAGGAGTTTTCTTTCGTATTTCGTTGAGATCAAAACCTCGGTTTTGGCATATATGTTGGAGCTAGGGCACCAAACTGGAACTCTAGCTTGTGAAGGTTTTTGAATCAAATTGACCCTGTAGAAACCTAATTGGGGACGTTTCCGACTGGCTCGAGTGAACTGTTCGTCGAAAAGAAAAGTCTACGAAAAGTTATGTGTAAAAGCCTAATTCGGCTTTATTTTGCTGCGGATTGAGAAATTGGCGGCCGAGGATCGTGAAAAGTGAGTTCGAGCATCCTAGTGAACTCATAAGGTGGAGGGTGCTTCCACTAATGTCGAATTTTCTTTTATGTCTATATGTCACTTGTTGAGCATTTTATATGTTGTGCTTTTTATGCACAGTAGGGTAATTGAGTATTTGTTGCATGCTTAGAGTTAAGGTGCAAATGAGAGTGGTTATGAACAAAAGAAAAGAACTGAACCCTATGTATGCATGTATTGAGACAAAGAACCTAGTGGTTAAAGAATAAGAACAAGAACATTTGTGACATATAGATCGAGTGGCATTTGTGATTTGCGAGAACACTAGAGTTAGTGTAATGACATGGTCAAGAACAAGAACAAAGAACATTAGAGTTAGTGTGATGAAAAGAACAAGAATAAAAACAAGAACAAGAATGTAAAGAACAAAGAATGTGAACAAATGACAACAACCCTAAAGTTAAGGGTCATTGTGCAAGACTTCCTTAAAGTTAAGGAATGGATTTGGATTACATCCTTGGAGCCAAGGATTTGATTATACTCGCCTATAAGTCCTTGCTCGGGGACGGTAGCTCCCCCTCGAGCGGTGCTCTCCGGAGTTTGGTCACCACTGGGATGGAGTCATTCCAGAGGACGGTCCCGTCGGGTGTAGTAGTCTCCCCGATACTGGGATTTGAGTTGGTGAGTTCTATGAGCGGCGGAACCTACGGGCTAGCCATGAGATTGGGTATCGAGATTGGGATCTTGCATTCACATGAGTATTATGTTGAGCATAAGCATGTTTATTATTGTTCAGGCATATTAGCTGTATGCATTATAGTTGGTTATTATCTGTTTATCCTTTCAAATTATGCCTGAGATAGACTTAGTGGGAAAGTTGGTGTGATTGGGGGTCGAGCCCACTGGGAACTTTGTTGTAGTTCTCACACCATTTCCTCTACAGAGCCTGGACCTAGCGAGCCAGTGGGCGACCGTGGTAAGGGCCTCGCATCATAGCTAGCGACTGCCTTTTTGGAGTTTATTTTAGTTGCATACCACTCCTGTATATTTACTTTGGAAGTTAAATGAAATGTTTATTTGGAAGAAAAGAATGTAATATGTATGCAAGTTCATTTTGTAAAAGAGAGCATGTAAAGATGATATGATGTAAAAGTAATCATTGTACAAGTTTAGTTTAATTTTCTTTCACTTGGCTGTTGCTTACCTTCGTGTAAACCATTGGTGTATGCTTTCGCTTGTGCTTTTCATTTTCTTTGAATTGTACTTGTGTTGAGCCTTGGGCGCGCATGGAAAACTCTGTCCGTTCGGTGTTTGTTTGACGGGCCCGGGACGACAAAAGGGATCGGTCCTGGGGCGTGACAATTACCCCCGACACAATCTTACCTATACAAACGTTATTTTTTTATTCCCAATAACTGTTGGCCTAGTGGCCCTAATCTTGTATAGATTTTGATGATAACTAATAATCACTTTTAAATGGACTAATCACTTATCTTGAGCTTTGTGTTTTAGATCTTTCTATCTTCTAAAGGACTCAAGATGGGCAATCCTCTAAGTATCAAGCTTCACCTATTGAAGCTACATTTGCTTCTTTTGTCAAATAGACAAACTCACTCTCTCTACTTTTACTTGAATTAAAATCCTAATTAGAGTGAGATATTTTGAGCTAAGCTTAATCTTTTTAATTATCACTTTCAAATCGCTCAAAATCTAAGTTCTGTTCAGTTTTTGTTTCTGGACTCATGTTCTGGGCGACCTAAAGTGGATCCAAATATTATGTGTTTTTGGATCTGTCTCCCTGCTGATCGAAGTTGTCCAGAGATTTTTACATTACGGCGCCGAAATCTGTCTAGGTCGTAGGAATGTCGACTTGACGGGTTGCGTGTTACGGGTACGACGGATCGGCCCAAAAGTTCGACAACTGCGCAGCGGCGCAGACGACGATGCGGTGCGAGCGCGCGCCGACGGCGCGAGTTCAAATGTCCGGCGCCGCAACGGTTTGGAAGCTCAATCAATCTTTGTCGGAAAGCGGCGCACGGGTCGATCTTGTCGGAAAAGTCGGCGCACAAATGCGGCGCCGCAAATTCTTACGGACCCTAGTGTATTGATCCGAGAAAGCGGCGCACGATTCGGACAAGCGGCTAGAAGCCTTTGTGCGCATGAAGAACTTACGGGCGGCCAGGAAGTACTTTAGGGCGCCCGAAAGTGCAACGTTCAGGAGTTGGCCGAGGCTATAAATAGATGACTCTATGGTGTTTCCCAGCTTTCTTCCAGCAATTCAGTTTGAGCTTAAAACCTTCAGCATTTTCAATACTCTTAGCTCACTATTCTCTCTCTCAACTTGAGTGAAATTTGTAGTGAGATTTATTCTTGTAAAAGGAGAGAGAGGCAAAGTCTTGAAGCTTGATAAGAAGAAGGTGTTCGTGTGAAGGCTTGATGCTTGCCCGTAAAAGCATCATCTAGTGGAGATCCAACATTCTCTTGTGTTGAGAAGTTGACGGGGATGTAGGCAAAGTGCCGAACCTCGAAACAAATCGACCGTGTGCTCTTTGAGTTTGCATTTCTTTATACTCTTCACTTTGTTGATTGTTTCGGATTTTTTTAATTTACTTGATTTTTGACTTTTTATTTTAGAAACCTAATTCCCCCCCCCCCCCCTTTATAGGTTGCCATTTAGATCCTAAAAAACAACTCAATTTTATCCAAATAAACATTATTCTTATTTATTATATCTGAACTTATATATATTTCTGAAATAAACGTGAACTTAGCCAAATGATGCCTTACTAAAACAATTCATTGCTTCTTTTTTTCTTTTCTTTTTTTGAGAGATAGGTAGCACGTTACTGGCTTCGTTTATTTTATTCAGAAATAGGTAGCACGCTACCGGCTTTGTTTGATTTATTTAGAAATAAACTTAGTTAGAAATGTGAATCAATTAGGATTCGAATTTGGATCTCGAATACCAATAATCAAGTTTTTTTGCCACTTGCTCTAGAGACGTACGGTCGGTTGCTAAAACAATTCATTGCTAATACCGAAATGGATAAACTTAAATTAATGGTGCATTCATTTCTGAACCGAGTGCGCCACACAATGATTTCTCAATTCGAAGTCAACCTGACCCCATCATTCGGTCTTCTCTTCTTTCCATGCACGCTTTCCGATTGGGGTCTGCATCGCTTCAGGATATATGGATCGTACGCGTAGTATACCCCAGTCATCTCCTGTATATTCATCTTTCCTGCTTTGATTGACCTACTTAATTTAGAGAAATGCTAAAGTGCTGTACTATTAATCAAAAAGGACCCTTGACCGTATAGTAATTTCTTTTTAAGATTTTTACTAGAAAGAAAAAAAAAAAAAAAACTGATAAAAAAAATAGTAAAACAAACACCAAGGAAAGAAGAGAAAACTAAAAAAAAGTCAGTCTTCTTTTCATTTTTATTCAACTTAGAGGAGAGATGTTGACCCACACCTACTATGTATGAAGCATTTGAGGTGGACCCCAATCTATCATCAAAGCAGGTGACGCAACGTGTATAAATTATTGAGGATTCATATATTGTTGTAGATTAAAATTTTTTCTAGTGTACGGTGAGAATTCTATGGTATATTAGAAAATAACTTTGAAAGATATTCTTTTTTAATTAAATTCCTACTTAGAAAAAAATATACGCATCTATCTCTATCTATATCTATATCTATATCTATATATCTATATTCTATATATTAATTAATTAATTAAATATATGAATCCTCAATCCTGTGAGCCACGTGGCAGAGAGTGGCAGAGCGTTGGGTCCCGCCGAGTAGGACAGGCCCATTTTTTTTTTTTTTTAATTTCTTTTTTCTCTTTATCAATTTAGAAGCGAGGGATTGAGCTCTTTTTTTAATCTAATCTAATTTTTTATTTTATTATAAACATTTAAAATATATAATTTTTTATACATAAATTACATATTGAATGGTTGGATAGTAAAATTAAAATTTTCAAAGATTGAATAGATGATTCAAAATGATTCATATATAGTTAAAAAAAAAAACAATATGATTTTATTTTGATTTCATTATCAAACTTTAATATTATATTATAATCGATGAGTGATCAATTTTATAACTACAATTTTTGGAATATCCAAAATATGATTGCCGACTTTTAATTTCAATAATTAGGCATTATAAAATTTGTTACATAGTTTAATATTTTCTTTTTTCGAATGAATTTACTAATTGAACAAAATAGATTGATGCTCAACTCTATCTTTATTTGGAATAATTACACTTTTGGTATTCAAATTAGTAATACCCGTGACAAATATTCCAAATACTTTTTTAAACAAATATTATGATCAAATTGTTTAATTAAATATATCATTAATATGTATATATCATATTATGTATTAATAATTTTAATTATTTAATAGTAATATTATTGACCATTTACTTATATATATATATATAGAGAGAGAGAGAGAGAGAGAGAGAGAGAGAGAGAGAGAGAGAGAGAGAGTTACTTTTTTTTAGGATGAATGAAGTTATATTTATTAGATGGCTAGAATTGTATAAGAGATAGAAAATTCGATCTTAATAGTTGTGCCACACTTACCGACCGTTCACAAGCAGTGGCAAAGGGTTTGGTGGTTGGGGTCTGAGACCCAAGTTCGAATCCTACTTGATTAATATTTACTAAGTTTATTTTAAATGAAATAAACGAAGCGGTAGCATCTTCTCTCTCTCTCTCTCAAAAAACAAAAAGAAAAAAAAGAAAAAAGAAGAAGAAGTTGTGCCACACTTTAGAAAGGCCCGATTGGGGTCATGCACTCCTGTTTTAATTACATCGTACACTGATCTTATATTACGTATCAAATTAAATTTATGTAATATTATACATTATTTAAGTATTTTATATTATATTTTATTTAACAATACTAATGATTAAATATTTTATTAATTATTTAATAAATTGTATGATGTATGAAACATTAGTACATATACCAGGTGTAAGAAAAAATTTATTTTTTCTCTTGAAACTATGAGTGCATTTAATTAAGCATTTTTTGCACCGGGTTATATGTGCACATATATATCACATACTTAAAACTTTTTAATAGAGATTTTGATATCAAAATATTTATCATCTAATATAATTAAGTTGTGATGTATACAATGTTATATATATATATATATATATATATATATATATATATATATATATATATATATATATATATATATATAACATGACTACTATACTATTATGAGTATTAGTACATCACGCCCGAGCCCGCCAATTCGGTCGGATTCGTAGCCGCGAGACAGCCGAAACGGACGAGTTTCCACTGTACGTTCAAGGCGTCGCAATCAATACAATTACAAGGTTCCAAACAGGAACAGTATTAAATACTCAGATTGCATAAGGAAGTACCAAAAACATAATCACATCCTATGTTATTACATTCATTCCACATAGACTTTACATCACAGATTAATTTACATTAGACTTCCAAATACAATCCACTTATTATTACATCCTTTCACAAGTTAGTTACATTTTTCTCACTACACTCTAGTCCCCGCTAGTAAACCGGCCTTAGGGTACTGCTACCTCTGGTCTCCTGGTAGGGCGCTATTTACGGAGCTACGCCCTTGCCTCGCGCTGCTGCTGCGCCGCTCACGTGTATACCTGTACCCCCAAAAACAACACGGGGGTGAGAACTATTGTTCATAGTTCTCAATGGGTACGGCACCCAAGAGAAAAGCTCGACCAATAGGTCCAAGGAGGCACTGCAAATATGTTAGTCCAAAAACATATATAGATATATAACTTGCAACTAACATAAAAACATGCCTCACAATATGCAATATGTAACTCTCGCAATGATTCTTAGCTTTTCTTTACTTTATTGCTATTTTGCACTTTAGCCATTACATTCATACTTAGCTATTCACAACTCATACCAGTTATAACTCTAAGGTTTCTACTTACCTTAGCTCATGTCATTAACTTCTAAGGTTCTATAACCCTAGGTTTCTATCTCAAGTCCAACTTGCTTCTAAGGTGTCTATTACCTTAGGCTCACCATACACATCACTAGCCCTCAAGGTTCTTTCTACCTGGTTCAAGCTAGCCACCCGACTCGGCCACGAGTCAATCAATAGCGGATAATCCGCACTTTGTCTGGCTCGAGGTGAAGGACCCTGTCACATGCACCTCAGCCTGCAAGCCAAGAACCATATCGCCCAACGGTCCGCCCGAAGGTCCGTGCACCGTGGTCAGGGATCCGCCAGTGGGAGAGGAACATGCCGCATACACCCATAGCCAAGATTCCCTGATAGGGAGAGGAACATGCCGCATACACCCTAGCGCTCGCTTTGTTCTTGCTCAATCATAATCCTCGAAGTTCTTCCGGTGGGAGAGGAACATGCCGCATACACCCGCGGAACCAGAACTATCGAGCTCACAATTACTGGGATTCCGGAATCCATTCCACTTTGCTTGAGGGTTGGCCTTAACCCTCAAGAGTCGACCCACTGGGTCCATTGTTCTTTACATCCTAGGTCCACTTGACTCTAGGGTTCATTCCTTGTCACATAACCTAGGTTGTCTTAACTCTAGGTTCAATGTCATTCTAGTCCGACCTATGTTTACTCACACTAGGTCCATTGCCATCGTTGTTCAACCTATGTCCTTGACATTAGGTTCAATGCCACTCACCTAGATCCATTGACTCTAGGTTTACTACAACCTATGTTCATTACACTCATCATTCATCAAGTTATCTACTTGGTACACATATGTCTCTAGTTGGTAATCATGCATAATTAAGTCATCTCTAGGGTTCAATGTCGTGATATTCATCCCCATGCTTCCTATGTCCAAATGCAGGCCTACGGTGCCGCACGATAAGGAAGCGTGCAAGCAGACTCCCTATGTCCTAATGCAACGCCCATAGTTCCGCACGATAAGGAAGCATGAAGGAAAGTCATCTAACCATACCAACCCTTTCATTTACATGCATTTACTTAGCATTTTATTATATATCACTAGCATGCATTTCTTCTTATGCGTTATTGAACATGCATCAACATGAGTTATGTAACTCTTAGACATACAGGCGACCAAGTCACTTCGGTCAGCACAACCCACCTCTAATTGCTCTCCGATTGCTCGTAGTCACTTGCAATCGGCCGCCCGCGGCACCCGTGACCCGGTTCGGCTCGAACTCACGCGCGACCAACCGAACGGCCACCGAACCTCGATCTGAGACTTCCCTGCGTTAACTCACGTCTTCACGATGCCCCATATCAGTTTTCATGAATTTAGGAGCTATATCTTGCGTGCTGCGGAGATCTAGTAAGAATATATTAAATAATTAATATCTTTGTACTCGCTCGTCGGATCACCGAACCGAGCGCGCCAACGCGTTCGTTAGGCCCCCAATTAGGTTTACATGGTGTCAAATGAGATCAAACTCATCTATTTCTAAAAACTCCCAAATCGAACCCTAGGTTTGCATCTATGCAAAACCTACCGTAAATCCCTAGATTTACGCCTTGATCTTCTATTTAGCCTCAAGGGGTTCTAATCCAACCATTTCTAGGGTTTAAAAAGCCCTCTACGAAAATCCACCATGAGAGGGAGCTTAGAAGCTTACCTCTACAAGCTTGCTTCGAGCTCGAGGAAGAGGGAGAAGATAGCCATGGAGGTCTCCACCTTGATCTCCACCATCTTCCTCATCTTCTTCCTTCTTCTTCTCTCTTTCTTTCCTTCTCTTTTTCTTTCTTTCTTTCTTCCCATGTTTCGTCGACGAGAGAAGAGAGGGAGAGAGGGTTACGAGGGAGTGAGAGGGAGAGAGAGGGTTTTAACACTCTCTAATCACTTAACCCCCTGCCAAAATGCAACAAAGCCCCTCAACTTTGCAATATTTGCAACAGCCCAAACTGGGCATTTTCGGGCTGCTGAGACCGGACATTCATCAATGTCCGGACCTTGGATGTCCGGACATTCATCAATGTCCCGACCTGGCCTGCGCAGGGAACTTTTGCCCATTTTCCAGGTTACGGGGTCCGGACATCCACCATTGTCCGGACATTGGATCAATGTCCCGACCCCGCAGGTCCCCTCAGCCCACTCAAAGGACTTAGCCAAATTTTCAGCTTTTTACGTTTCTTCTCCGTTCCAACTCACTTTTGGCCCGTTTGACCTCTGATTCGTTCCAAATCGAACCGAGACTCTCCAAACATGATTTAGATCATATCCAAATCATCACTTCACCCGCGTAAGTGCCGGATTTGGCTCACGGCCCAAAGTAGCCTTTCGGGTTCCATTTCCTCTCCGTTCTAACCACTTTTGGACTTGTGGGTCTCCGATTCACTTGAAATCGCACCGAGACTCCCCACACATGATTTGGATCATGTCCACATCATTACCTCATCCGCGCAAGCGTCGGATTTCGCTCACGACCTAACATTGCTTTTCGGGCTCCGTTCTTGCTCCTAATGCATTGAAAACGCCCGAAAGCTCCCGGACTTCACCGAAACCATCCAAATGGCTTTCCAACCAAAGGTACACCGTAACTTCATAGTTTTAGAAGTCCAGTACCCTACATCCTCCCCTCCTTAAAAGGAGTTTCATCCCCGAAACTCACTCACTTCCATTATTTCACACCCCAACTCATTTTATCGAGTATCCGGGGACTTCCAATGCACATTTTATCTTCGGAGCGGCCTTTCACTAAATAGAATCATTTACAGGCCCATCACGAAGAATGTGAGACTAGTTTCACTCACATTTGCTAAGTACAACATCAAAAGTGCATTACAACTCTCGTAGACATCAGTGGAAGAGTAAGTCGATATTCAACGACCTCTCACGCTCCAACATCACTCGCAACGAGTCCACAAGGAACTTCACCTTGCGTTTACTCGTCTCATCTCTGAGCGCACTCGGATCCAATCACTCACATTGCCTAAAGCAACATCCTAGGAGCATCGCCCAATTGCGAATGCTTCAATATCAACCAAATCTTGCTCTATCGTGAGATGGCACACTTTGGCACATCCCAACTCCACTCCGTAAAAGAGCATTATCCTCAATTCTCACGTGGCTTCTTCTATCAAAGTGTCTCCTAGAGACCACTTGCTTCAATTTCCCAATTGCCACAACCAACTCGGCTCCGTCGCCGCGATCACTTACACGAACACTTCGCTCGCGAATCCTGGCCAACTCTTCAATAGAGTTATCAACTCACCGCTTACCTCGGTCTCTACGGGTGGACCAATGGTCGCCAACCCTACATCAGCCTATCGCTTAGACGTGTCTCAACTACGCTTAGCGTTCTCGTTACTAGCGTAGACCCAATCAACATGCTCGGGCGAAATTTTCACTTGGGAATTCGCACACACTCCAATCAGGAGCTATCAAGACCCCAAACCACATTCAACTCTCGGATTGGGCCACAACCGCACTCTCGGCGCATTACCGATCTTAAGATCCAAGACGTGGCATTTCCACATTCTCGGGTCTAAGCTCGGACTACCGTCCTGACCAAAACTCTCGCCCTACCAATAGGTACCGGGCCGCTGCCTCTCGCAGCTGACTGCGCCTGCCTAAAGGGCCCAGGCTCCACAGTCCACAAATGGTCCAGGCACGGGTCGTCCCTAAGCACTACCCGCTAACGTCGTCCTATACGACATGCTCTATAGAGCTACACAACCTATCGACTCCTAGGCACCTAGTGCAAGCCATCAGCCCCACGAGTGATCCATGGCCCGCTTCACACTTAGCAATGCTGAAGTGCTACTGCCAATCCACTCTCTCGGCTGAATCGAAACCGCACTCTACGAGTACCTGTACTCGGGCGTTCCACGCCTCTGTAGCGTTCTACGCTAAGTCTCAGCTTTGGGGCAGGACTGCGCCCCACGCACCGCCTACTAAGCAACTTTCCTAACCCCACATGGAGGTATCGCTAGGCCCACAGGCCAAATTTAATGCTAACCAACTATTTCCTCAATAGTGGTTCTACTTCCACCGCCGGTCTATCGGTACTACTTCCGAAACATTCGGATTACTCGGGTATCCTCAAGTATCACGGCCTAACTCTCGCAATCCACTACTCGTTGTCTTGAGAGTCGCCGCACCACTTCGTCTTTACCACGAGTCTCATCTCTCGCCCACGAATCACAACTAGCCAACTGCTAGTGCCACTCGGCTTTCACACTGCAAGCATGCCCGGGTATCTCCTCTCACCCGTCACTAGGTCCCTACTATAATGATGTATCAATAGTAGCAACTGACCATTCAATGAATGCATGCAATGCATTAATTCAAAATCATGCAGAAGTTCTCGCTTGATTTAATCAACTCATACCTGCCCCGAAATCATCAGCAGCAGACTCCGCAACCTGGGTCGTATATCCTTGGCCGCTTGACGCTCGCCGCGAACCCTCCGGTTGCTTGACCACCACACCTCGTTCCCCAGACCGTGCTATAGGTTGCACATCCGCAGATTGTCCGGGAGAGGAGAACGCCGTCGCCAACATCAAGGTGTGACTCTCGTCTTGCGGGCACTCATCCCGCATATGGCCTGGCTGCCCACAAGGGATACACCTTCCGTCACGCAGCGCACACCGCCGCGCCTAGTGGGAGCCACCACAGATCACACATCCTGAGGAGGGTCGGGTCGAGGACGACCTTGAGTGGTGTCTAGAACTTGACTGACCACCCGAATTGCTCAACGATGGCCTCGCCCTTCCTCGCTCATGCTTACGAGATTCGCGCTCCTCACGCACGAAAGCCTCGCCATGTTCGGCCCACAATGCTCGGTCCAACACCTCCGCAAAAGTTGTGAGCTTAAGGATTTGAACCTCCTTGTAAATCCCCGGTCGAAGTCCACGTAGGAACCATTCGGCCCTTTCCTTATCATCCCGCACCACATCCGGGACACAATTCACGATATGAGAAAATTCCCGCTCGTACTATCTCACAGAGCGGTCTCCTTGTTGCAGCTTCCTGAACTTGTCCTGAAGCTTTCTCTTTTCAGTGTCGGGGAAGTACGTAGAAAACACCAACCCCCGAAACTCATCCCACGCTATAGGAGGGAGACTAGGTGATCGATTTCGTCGAATGCCTTTCCACCACGCCTTCGCTGACTGCTTTAAGCAATGCACAGCTAGGGGTACCTTATCCCGCTCCAAGGCGTTCAGCTCCTCGAAAAGCGTTTCCACAGAGTCAATCCACATCTCCACGATCCATGGATCGACGTTCTCTCCATCGAAGACAGGCGGATCAAACTCTCTGAAGGCCATAAGGGCCGCCAAAGCCCGTTCTTTCTCTGCCTCCATTTCCACAGAACCAGGAGCTGCTGCCCCCGAATCCGTCGCCATTCCTGTCGGCACACGGCGCGCTGCTACCGGCACAGCTGCCGCAGCCTGTCGTGCCAACAACTCATGGAGCTCCTTGATCTGCTCCTCCTGTCGCAGCACTACGCCTATAAGCGTACTCATCTGCTCGCGGAGCACCGGGCCTCCACTCGCCTCGGGTTGCTCAGGAACATCACTTGTCCCCGCCCGCGCCGATATGGATGAAGATCGCCTACGCGGTGCCATCGTTTCCTGAAACAGGACAACTCGATTAATTCTCCACCTTACAGGTCGAGCACGAAACAACTTAACATTGACTCAAATCGGGCGAAAGTCATGCAGGGGCATCTATTCTCATCACTCGGTTTCATGTTGTGTATACCCAACATGAACATCCTCGGTTGAGAATAAACCACACCTCGAGTCTACCTCTAATATCCGTCTTAGAGGTTTCTAACTCTTGACCCAATCGATTAACCTTTCGCCAATAGTCACAAGTTCTCGTCTCTCACGAGCCTTATTCTCCTATGGTTTGCTATCCTAGGGTCTCCTAGGTTCACCTAAACCATTGTCCCATTCTCTACTTTATGCTCTGATACCACCTCAATCTGTCACGCCCCGAGCCCGCCAATTCGGTCGGATTCGGCGCGCCGGCAGACCGCCGAACGGACAGAGTTTCCCCTGTACGTTCAAGGCGTCGCAATCAATACAATTAAAACGTTCCAAACATGAACAGTATTAAATACTCAGATTGCATAAAGAAGTACCAAAAACATAATCACATCCTATGTTATTACATTCATTCCACATACACTTTACATCACAGATTAATTTACATTAGACTTCCAAATACAATCCACTTATTATTACATCCTTTCACAAGTTAGTTACATTTTTCTCACTACACTCTAGTCCCCGCTAGTAAAACGGCCTCAGGGTACTGCTACCTCTGGTCTCCTGGTAGGGCGCAATCTACGGAGCTACGCCCTTGCCTCGCGCTGCTGCTGCGCCGCTCACGTGTATACCTGTACCCCTAAAAACAACACGGGGGTGAGAACTATTGTCCATAGTTCTCAATGGGTACGGCACCCAAGAGAAAAGCTCGACCAATAAGTCCAAGGAGGCACTGCAAATATGTTAGTCCAAAAACATATATAGATATATAACTTGCAACTAACATAAAAACATGCCTCACAATATGCAATATGTAACTCTCGCAATGATTCTTAGCTTTTCTTTACTTTATTGCTATTTTGCACTTTAGCCATTACATTCATACTTAGCTATTCACAACTCATACCAGTTATAACTCTAAGGTTTCTACTTACCTTAGCTCATGTCATTAACTTCCAAGGTTCTATAACCCTAGGTTTTCATCTCAAGTCCAACTTGCTTCTACGGTGTCTATTTCCTTAGGCTCACCATACACATCACTAGCCCTCAAGGTTCTTTCTACCTGGTTCAAGCTAGCCACCCGACTTGGCCACGAGTCAATCAATAGCGGATAATCCGCACTTTGCCTAGCTCGAGGTGAAGGACCCTGTCACATGCACCTCAGCCTGCACGCCAAGAACCACATCGCCCAACGGTCCGCCCGAAGGTCCGTGCACCGTGGTCAGGGATCCGCCAGTGGGAGAGGAACATGCCGCATACACCCATAGCCAAGATTCCCTGATAGGGAGAGGAACATGCCGCATACACCCTAGCGCTCACTTTGTTCTTGCTCAATCATAATCCTCGAAGTTCTTCCGGTGGGAGAGGAACATGCCGCACACACCCGCGGAACCAAAACTATCGATCTCACAATTACTGGGATTCCGGAATCCATTCCACTTTGCTTGAGGGTTGGCCTTAACCCTCAAGAGTCGACCCACTGGGTCCATTGTTCTTTACATCCTAGGTCCACTTGACTCTAGGGTTCATTCCTTGTCACATAACCTAGGTTGTCTTAACTCTAGGTTCAAAATCATTCTAGTCCGACCTATGTTTACTCACACTAGGTCCATTGCCATCGTTGTTCAACCTATGTCCTTGACACTAGGTTCAATGCCACTCACCTAGATCCATTGACTCTAGGTTTACTACAACCTATGTTCATTACACTCATCATTCATCAAGTTATCTACTTGGTACACATATGTCTCTAGTTGGTAATCATGCATAATTAAGTCATCTCTAGGGTTCAATGTCGTGATATTCATCCCCATGCTTCCTATGTCCAAATGCAAGCCTATGGTGCCGCACGATAAGGAAGCGTGCAAGCAGACTCCCTATGTCCTAATGCAACGCCCATAGTTCCGCACGATAAGGAAGCATGAAGGAAAGTCATCTAACCATACCAACCCTTTCATTTACATGCATTTACTTAGCATTTTATTATATATCACTAGCATGCATTTCTTCTTATGCGTTATTGAACATGCATCAACATGAGTTATGTAACTCTTAGACATACAGGCGACCAAGTCACTTCGGTCAGCACAACCCACCTCTAATTGCTCTCCGATTGCTCGTAGTGACTTGCAGTCGGCCGCCCGCGGCACCCGTGACCCGGTTCGGCTCGAACTCACACGCGACCAACCGAACGGCCACCGAACCTCGATCTGAGACTTCCCTGCGTTAACTCACGTCTTCACGATGCCCCATATCAGTTTTCATGAATTTAGGAGCTATATCTTGCGTGCTGCGGACATCTGGTAAGAATATATTAAATAATTAATATCTTTGTACTCGCTCGTCGGATCACCGAACCGAGCGCGCCAACGCGTTCGTTAGGCCCCCAATTAGGTTTACATGGGGTCAAATGAGATCAAACTCATCTATTTCTAAAAACTCCCAAATCGAACCCTAGGTTTGCATCTATACAAAACCTACCGTAAATCCCTAGATTTACGCCTTGATCTTCTATTTAGCCTCAAGGGATTCTAATCCAACCATTTCTAGGGTTTAAAAAGCCCTCTACGAAAATCCACCATGAGAGGGAGCTTAGAAGCTTACCTCTACAAGCTTGCTTCGAGCTCGAGGAAGAGGGAGAAGATAGCCATGGAGGTCTCCACCTTGATCTCCACCATCTTCCTCATCTTCTTCCTTCTTCTTCTCTCTTTCTTGATCTTTTTCTTTCTTTCTTTCTTCCCTTGTTTCGGTCGACAGAGAAGAGAGGGAGAGAGGGTTCTGAGGGAGTGAGAGGGAGAGAAAGGGTTTTATTACCCTCTATTCACTTAACCCCCTGCCAAATTGCAAACAAACCCCTCAACTTTACAATATTTGAAACATTGGCCCAGGCATTTTCGAAATTTGAGACCGGACATTCATCAATGTCCGGACCTTGGATGTCCGGACATTCATCAATGTCCCGACCTGGCCTGCGCAGGGCCCTTTTGCCCATTTTCCAGCTTACGAGGTCCGGACATCCACCATTGTCCGGACATTGGATCAATGTCCCGACCCCGCAGGTCCCCTCAGCCCACTCAAAGGACTTAGCCAAATTTTCAGCTTTTTACGTTTCTTCTCCGTTCCAACTCACTTTTGGCCCGTTTGACCTCTGATTTGTTCCAAATCGAACCGAGACTCTCCAAACATGATTTAGATCATATCCAAATCATCACTTCACCCGCGTAAGTGCCGGATTTGGCTCACGGCCCAAAGTAGCCTTTCGGGTTCCATTTCCTCTCCGTTCTAACCACTTTTGGACTTGTGGGTCTCCGATTCACTTGAAATCGCACCGAGACTCCCCACACATGATTTGGATCATGTCCACATCATTACCTCATCCGCGCAAGCGTCGGATTTCGCTCACGACCTAACATTGCTTTTCGGGCTCCGTTCTTGCTCCTAATGCATTGAAAACGCCCGAAAGCTCCCGGACTTCACCGAAACCATCCAAATGGCTTTCCAACCAAAGGTACACCGTAACTTCATAGTTTTAGAAGTCCAGTACCTTACAAGAGCCCTATTACTCATAACTTGTTTTCGATGATAGAGCTTCCGAATCGACGATCCACTCTTTTAAATATGATTTAGAGTATTTGAAACTTCTAGAAAATAATTTTCGTAAATTTTTGAAATCATAATAAAGTCCATCAAGCGGGCATAAAATGAACAGTCAAAATCGAACGACGTCCTAAAAATGGATGATCGGAGCCTTCAATTCAAGATCGGAGTTATTGATCTTTATCTAGATAGTGACTAGAATTTTCTATCAAAAATTCAACAAATTCTGATTTTTTTACACCGTTAAACTAGCAAGTATCCCATACCGGTCGTTAAAAATTGTCAATTTTGTGACCTCTTGATCGTAAGGTAAATGATGTCGAAAAATTATAAAATTTGATTTCTAGAAATTTTAAATGCTGTAAATAACGTTTAACGGTGTGGGTCGTCGATTCGGAATCTATATCATCGAAAACAACTTATGAGTACGAGGTCGATCGTACCCATAATAGTATAGTAGCCGGACCCATATATATATATATATATATATATATATATATATATATATATATATATATATATATATATATATATAGGTTAGGGCTACTATCATATTAATAGGATAGGAGCACTTGTCCTATCAAGTTTTTAACCTTTGGATGAGAAATTGTAAGGTTACGATGATATTAGTCGGTTATAGTTGAATGGTCCCTCTAGGGTTGAGTGGTCCTCACTAGGTTATAGTATTTAATCCAATGGTTAGAAATGATGAAAGAGTTGATCCAAAGGCTAAAAAACTGATAGAACAAGTGCTCCTATCCTATTAATAGGATAGGAGCCGGACTCTATATATATATATATATATAGTAGGGCTATAGACCCTTTACTACTCATAAGTTGTTTTCGATGTTAGGGTTTTCAAATCAACGATCCATACCGTTAAACATGATCTAGAGTATTTGAAACTTCTAGAAAATAAATTTTGTAATTTTTCGAATCATTATAAAGTCCATCAAGCTGATATAAAATGAACAGTTAAAATCGAATAACATCCTAAAAATGGATGATCGGATCTTTCAATTTAAGATCGGAGTTATTGATCTTTATTTAGGTCGAATAGAATTTTCTATCAAAAATTCAACCTATTCCGATTCTTTTTCACCGTTAAACTAGCAAATATCTCATACCGTTAAAAAGTGTCAATTTTGTGACATTATTCGATCGTAAGGTAAATGATGTCAAAAAAATTATAAAATTTAATTTCTAGAAGTTTTAAATGCTCTAAATAACGTTTAACGGTGTGGATCGTCGATTCGGAAGCTCTATAATCGAAAACAACTTATGAGTACAAGGGCGATCGTACTCATAATAGTATAGTAGCCGGACTCATATATATATATATATATATATATATATATATATATATATATATATATATATATATATATATGAGTCCGGCTATTGTCACGCTCCGGGGTCTCTTTATAGTTAAAAATACAGCGGAAATTTTTTTTTTCTTTTGAAAACCTGACCCCCAGGGTATGTCAGATCCGCCACAAATACAGGGAGTCCACTGTTCACACGGACAGAGTCTCCCCTGTATTTGCACGGCGTCGCACAAGTACAAGTACATAACCAGGAAACAACCACCACACTGAACATACAAACGTCTATACATTTATACATCCATACACCATTCACCACAGGTCCATATTTATGATTTAAACATAAAACCACATCTATTAGTTAAAATGTTTTCTACTCGGAAACTGATTTTGAAACACTAAGTATTGAAAACCACAAGAAAGCCTTTTAAAACTGTTTGCTACACGGAAACCCTTTTTCTTTAAAACATACTACCACGAGAGGTAGAAAACCTTTCCATTTTATAAAATCTAGAAATCCTTTTAAAACATTCATGAAAATCTACATATTCAAATGTAATAAAAACACTGAACCATATAACTGACTAAACTATAACAACAGGAATGATAAGGGAAATAACTAAATAGTACAAACTGGGTCGGAGGCACTATCGACCGCTACCAACGTGTCTCACGTTTCGTCTCAACCCTCACCGCCCGAAATACCTGAAAATGGTGGGGAAGGTGAGAACATATAAACATGTCTCCTTCCCAGTGGGTACCGCAAGCCGATGAAGGCGAGGAGTACTTACCGGATCAGGAAGTGATAACAACAATATGAACAGATATACTAAATACAGTAGCTATGATAATACATGAACAAGATGTATAAGAACAACTACCACTACTGTAAAGAAGAACTGATTGTATACCTACAACGAAACTATAGTAGTACAACAAGTGTAAAGAAAGAACTGAAGGTATACCAGAAACAACCGCTACTATAGCTAATTGCGTCAACCGGACAAGAAGTCCAAATATACCCAATCTGATGCTACTATATTGGTCCGCATACCTCAAGCGTTGCCTGTCACAGAGCAGACACTGTCAACTTATTCATGCGTCACCGACGACCTATCCGGATACGTACACCCCTTGGTTGGTGGCCAAACCAACCTGGTGTCTAAAATACACAGTGTTGTGACTAAATCATGCTGATATGCTCAAAACAAAAATCGACAAAAAGAGACCGGTGCCTTGGCCGAAGCCAGGTGCAAGGGCGTACAACGCCGAACCACGAACAACCAGATTAAAACACACGACAAAAGAGTCGATGTGTTGCCTGAACCCAAGGTCCACAAAGATATAATATATATGCAACCTGCTCTACATGTCTATCCACAACTATCCAAATGCAATCAACGAGATACGATAAACAAACGATAAACAATCAACTGACATGTAGAGACTACGATACTGATATGAAGTACGAGAACCGACCAACCAGGTCAACAGATACGGAATGTAACAACCGACCAACCAGGTCAACAGATACACATATAAATAGAACTACTTTACTCCTACTCAGGATACTAAGCATGCAAACAACGAGTAGAGTATAATGGAATAGCAAGGGTGCAAGGCTCAATATATATAGGTAATAATAACCACGAGAGAGCAAGGAAAGAACCCATCACCGAGCGTGCACCACTGTACCGACGTCGGATCGAAGTACCCACCTGTACAATATCGCGTCTGTCTCCTGACTGCGAAGGATCGTAAACTGGACCTACGGAGGGTCCACCGGTTAGCATCTAACCCACAAATGATAAGACACTGAACACATAACTCCACAACTAAACCCACGGGAATCGGTTTCCCAAAATCGATTGCCGTAACACGCCGGAAGTCCCGTAATCGCACCGGGACTCCGCCGGGACCCACGAACTGTCTCAGAACTCATCGACTCAAGATACGAGTCACCCACTGCCACTAAACACAACTATTCGTGTGATTTGGCAGCAAAAACACTAATCCACATCGAAACGATTATCGTCGGATAATCGTTCCAATTCGGGTTCCCGGAAGAGTCAATTTCGACATCGGAACCCACAGTCGCTCATCCGTCATTTCTGAACTCTCAAAATGACGTGAGTAACCAGCCAACAAGGCTCAGCGACTACACAATAGCTCACGAAGCATCGTCGGAATAATTCCGAACCAAACCCGCGTTCCGTCGGCGGATTTCACCGAGAAACGCACCGAAAATGCATTTTCGATCTTCGCAAGGGTCTGGGGCCTTGGACAATCAGTCCAAAGGTTACCCACCGCACGCACATGCTGTCAACAGTAGCCACGACAAGCACAACTGCATAAAAACCCACCCGAATACCCAAAATCACATTATTTCATGTGATTTCGGCGCTTTTATGGTTCGTCTGCACAAACCAGAAGTCATTCAGCCAAACCGAGACACCCGCTAATAGGTCTCGGCGTGCCGAAGGCCGTGCTCACCTTTCGGAGCAGTGCCGACCATGGTGGAGAGCGCGGGAGCGACTCGAAGATCTGCAAACAGCGCACACATCATGAAAAACATGCTTATCTCGCAAACCAGGGGCTTTCTGACCCTAAATGAGGTGAGCACTGTGATCAGGATTGACTGACGATCACCGTGCTCACCTCCGGAGGCATCGGAACAGCCTCGGGTCGCCGGATCAGTCCACGCAAACACGGAACCACAGCCGAAAAGGCTTAAACGGAGTGACATCGCCGAAACAGCGGATCGGGGCCTTCCCGACAGAAACCAAGGTGAGCACGATGATCAGCAATGAGTCTTGATCATCGTGCTCCCTTTCGTCGGGATCGAGGAGCCTCGGGGAGCATAGAACAGCAACCCAACAAAAGAAAGCCCTATTTCGGGCTTGGCCGGAGCAAGGTTGCTCCGGCCGGCTTCCGGCGGCATGGCGGGCTGTGCGCGCGCCAGGTATGGGTGCAGGGGAGGTGAGGAGTGTGGTGCTCACCTCGAAAGGCGGCAGAGGGTGGCGGCGGCGACGGCGGAGCAAACTGAGCCCGCACAAGCTAGGGCTCGAGTTCGGGCTGCGGCCACGGCGGCGGCGGGGCACCTCGGGAAGGCGGCGGGAGGTCGCCCGAGGCCCAAGGAGGGTGGTGCGGCCGGTGGCAAACGGCGGCGCGCGGAGGCAAAATTAGCCCAAGCTCGATCGGCCCGCTACGGGTCTACGTGGCTGCAAAGATCCCAGGCGGCGCCGGCGGGGCACACGGACGGCGGGGGCCGGCGGTGACGGTGTCGGAGGTCGAGCCTCGGCCGAGGGATATGATCACCTAGGTGTTAGATGATATCTGGGTTCACAGACTGAGGGAGAAAGGCAAGATGGAAAGGGAGAGAGCTGAGGGGAGGCCGAGGAAAGGTTTTTCCGACGACCGTGGATGGTCGCCGGCGGCCGGGGCGCGCGTACGGCAAGGGCAGAGGTGTAGAGGCGTCGGCTAGGGTTAGCTGGGGGAATAGGGTTGGATAGATCTAGGGTTTCTACGGTGAAAACCCTAGCTACACTATATATACTAGTTGCCTAAAATGCAAACTAGTCCCCCAAAACTCATTATTTGCTACCGAGCCCTTCACAGTGCTAGTAAATCGCGTGTCCGTACCTCCATATTCGATCTCGCACGATTCGGTACATAAAATGTCGAGACTTTTGAGAAATTACCGTTTTGCCATCGCCGACCTCTCCTCGATCAACATGCAATCTTCGCAGATCCGTCCGTCAGATTTGCGAGCGGATCGGACCAGTGCGATCAGCACGACGGAGAAAACAAAGCTACCATTTCAGTTTATCTGGATCGGCCGCTGATTCGCGACGAAAATCGTTCCAACTCTCCAACAGAAGAAACTACGCACAAATACATATAAAACCTGTATTTTTGGATTTTCTCGAAATCCATGCGTCAAACTAAAAATCCGACAACACCAATAGTGCCAGAATAGCTAAAACGATCAAAACGAGCTATTGTATCGCTATGAACGGAGTACGATACGCGCCGAAAGCCAACTCTACTCTGTGGCTTCTTCGAAAAACTGGAGTTACTATTCACTTAAGTGAAACTAATAATCACGTATCTTCTCCATTTTAGCTCATTTTCTCCTGAAGCTTAACGAGTGCTTATTTAAATAAATTACACACAGGAACATCATCAACAGATGTAATAACCGACATTTTTATCGTAATAAATAAACCTTTTGTTGACGATGTTATTGTGTGTAATTTAATTATAAAAGCACTCGTCAAATTACAGGTGAAAATGAGCTAAAACGAAAAAGTTACGCGATCTGGAACCCTGACTTAAAGTGAATAGTAACTCCAGCTTTTCGGCGAGCCAGGGAATAGAGAAGGGTCCAGAGGTTTACAGAACTCCGATAATAGGACTTCAATAGCTCGTTTCGAACGGCTCGACTATTCTGGAACCAATGGCACTGACAGAATTGGATTCCGATGCACGGTTGTCGAGAAAAAGGGTTTTGAACGGTTATACATATATAAATATATAAGTGGATTTTTGGAGGAATAATGAGGGGCTCTTTCGTCGCAGATCGGGGACCAAATTGGACGAAACAAAATGCTAGATTCAATGTCCCAGTCGTTCTGAACGCACTGGTGCGATCCGATCGGAAATCCAACGGACGGATCTTCGGGAATTGCAAGATGATCGCAGAGGGGTAAAAACGGCAATACGAAAAGAATGCGAAAGGCCCTATATTTTATGCGCCGAAACGCGCGAATTCGAATGTTGAGGGGCTTATGCGCGTAAATCACCTACTGGCAGGGACTGGAGATGAAATAGAAGTATAAGGAGGGCTAAAATGCAAAAGTGCATTTGTGTATAAGAATGTTGTGTTAGGGTTTCATGGGAGAAACCCTAACCCTAGCCACCTGTTCATCTCCCAGCCACCCGAGCCCCTCAGCCCCTTCCTCTGCCTCTTCGTGCGCGCGCCCTCGGCCGCCGGCAAGCTGCCCGGCCGGCGGAAAACGACCACAACACCTTCTTCCTCCTTCCCATCGGCCGCAATAGCAACTTCTTGGCCGAGGAACTCGGATCGGGCAAGGGAAACCCTCCAACCCTTGGATCTAACGTCCACCGGCTGAAATCCATCGCCGGCATGCTCCCCCGGCCGTCCCCGGTGTCCCCGAGCGCCACCGCCGCCGCCATTGCTCCTGCGGCTGTTCTTGATCACCCAGACCGAGCAAGAGCTCCGTCGGCATCCTCGCGTAACCGCCGCTCTTCCTCGGGCGCGCCGACCTCCTCCGACCTCGGACGACCGCCGGTCCACCTTCCCGGTCGTCGACGTGCATCGCCGGCGCCGCCGAGCCGCTAAACCGCCACTGCGGCCGCCGGACCGAGCGGGCTGGGGCTCGGGTCTTGCGCGCGACCGCCGCTTCGTCGGGGTTGCGCCTCCTTCCCTCGGCCCCGATGACTTCCGCAACCCGAAGCGCGCCTCCCCGACATCACCGCACGCCGCCGGCCGCGGCTGGGGTTCTCTGCGGCCGCCTAGTCCCCGTCCGACCGAGGGTGAGCCTCCTCGGCTTCGGGCATCGCCGCCGCCTCCCGAGGGGAGCATCGGCTTCCCCTCGGCCTCCGGTCTTGGGACCATCGCCGTCTCGACGTCCCCGACGCCGGCGCCGGCTAACCCAAGAGGAAGTGGGAGGAGCCGATCTCCTCCGCCACGCCACCGGCCGCCTCCCGCCGCCGGACAGGGTCTTCCCCGGACCTCTCCAACCCGGAGCTCCCGTCCCCGGCCGGACCGCCCGCCGTCAGATCGCCGGCGGCCAACCCTAACTCTCTCTGGTCTAGTAAGCCATGTCTTCAATACCAGCACCTAGTCTAGGGTTTTGGGCACGTTTCCCGAGGCGAGAGTGGGTCATTTTGACCTCGTGAGGTGAGCACGGTCATCGCCTTTTCATGTTGAACGCGATGCTCACCTCCGCTTAGGTTTTTGATGCCCCGATTAATGGAAAATTTGTACCTTTCGCGCTGTGCCTGCTGTTTACAGAACTTCGCGTCGCTTGTGCGAGTTCTACAGTGACCGAAAGTGCTCCGAAAGGTGAGCACGGTCTCCAGCACGCCGAAACCTTCCAGCGACTGTGATGCCTCGATTTATTGAGCATCGGTTTGCGTGCACGGCCCATAATAACCCTAAAATTACATGAAATAATGCGATTTCATGATTGTACAGGGGTTTTTATGCAATTATAATTTATGTAACTGCTGTTGGCAGTATGTACGTGCTGTGGGTAACCGCTGGACTGATCGTCCAAGGTCCCAAGCCTTTACGGAAATCGAAAAGCGATTTTCGGAGAGTTTTTCGGCAAAATCCGCCGACGGAAACGCATTTACGGTTCGGATTTCTTTCGACGACTCTTAGTGGTTATTTACGATGTCGCTGAGCCTTATTGGCTGGTCACCCGCGTCGTTTCGAAGGTTCGGAAACGACGGGTGAGCGACGGTGGATTCCGGTATAATTTTCGGGACTTCCGGGTATTTCGGCAATCAGTTTTGGGAAACCGATTCCCGTGGGTTCCTTAGTGGGGCTTTGTGAGTAGTAGTACTTGTGTTGGTGGGTTAGACGCTAACCCAGTGGACCTTTTCATAGGTCCGGTTTCTTCGTTTCCACAGACGACAGATCAGATCTTCTACAGTCGTACAGGTGGGTATCTCGACTCGACGTCCGTTCAGTGGTGCACGTTTGGTGACGTTCCTTCCACCCTTACTGTTTATATCGTTTATCCTAGATATATCTTGCACCTGTTTGTTACAGTATTACTCTACTCAGTGTTTCCATGTTTAGTATCATGTGTAGGAGTAGAGTAGATTACTTCAGTATACCCAGTGACCTTGTTGTTCGGTTGGTCAGTACTTGTGTTTCCTTCAGTAGTACTTGCATACAGTTGAGAGGATGTTGAGTTGTTCCATCCTAGTTGACCTGATTGGTCGGATTACAGTACTCCTTACACGGTTTGACGACCTATACGGTCGATGCGCCACGAAGCGGGATTGTCGGGCGGTTGCCGACGTTTGGCTATTGAGCATATCAGCATCGATCGTCCGAGATACACACGCATTTCACGAACACCAGCGGTCTGATCCACTGCAAGAGGGTGTTCTTTTTCGGAAAAGTGGTCGCAGAGGTTCGACCCGTGAGCCCTAGAGTGGGTCATATGCAGCCTGTGGGCCCAGCTGTCAGTACTGGTCTGTACACAGGTAGAGTGGCAGTGGGCATAGGCCTGAGATCTGCGGACCAATAGGGCAGTTTACAGATTGAGTATTTTTGTACTTTCGTACCGTTGACGCATACTTACAGTAGCTGTTGTTTCATATCTGTATATCTCTCCCGTTTATTTGTTTATCATAGCTACTGTACTACTATTATCTCCTCTTGTGTCTATCTCCGCGAGGTATCCACTGGGAGGGGGAGACATGTTTATATGTTCTCACCCCTCGCCTTCTTTTTCAGGTGACGTTGCAGGAGTTAGTGGGACAGCTGCTGAGGAGCGGGTCTAGTTCACGATTTAGCTCCGTCCCTTCATTGGTTATTTCTTTATCTCTACCTTTGCATGACTTAGACTTTTATTTATGGTTCAGTTCAGTACTTACTTTTGAATTATGAGATGTTTAGTTGATTTTATAATGTAATAAAGAATACGACTTTTATGGATTAAAATGGTTTTCTACCCCTCCTGGTAGCGTGTTTTTAAAAGAACAGGTTGCCTTGTGGGAAACAGTTTTCAAAGGTTTTCTTACTATGTTTATCACCTTCTACATCTCTTAGTTGTGAACCTGTGTGAATGGTTGAATGAATAGTAATATCTGTGTTATGTTCATTTTATTATGGTTGTTTCCTGGTAGTTTACTACACTCTGTACATGTGCGACGCCGTGCAAATACAGGGGAGACTCTGTCCGTGTGTACGGTGGACTCCCTGTATTTGTGGCGGATCTGGCATACCTTGGGGTCAGGTTTTCAAAACAAAAAATTCTGCTGTATTTTTCACTTAGTTATTAACCCCGGGGCGTGACAACAGAGTCAAATTGCAATGCCAAAATCTCAGTCCTTACAGCTATGGTGCTTGTAAAAGCACCAAGCACTTGGTGCTTGTGAATTTTTTACCGTTAGATCTACGACTTTGATCATTTTCATCCGTTAGATTATACTATTCAAACAATCACCCACTTAACCCAAGGGGGCCCACATCATCCTAACCACACATCTCTCAATTCAATGGCTAAAAACTTACAAGCACTAATGACTTGGTACTTTTAAAAGCATAGGAGCTCAATTCATATATATATATATATATATATATATATATATATATATATATATATATATATATATATATATATATATATATATATATATATAATTGAGCTAGGATACTTTTAGAAGCACCATCCACTTGGTGCTTCTAAGTTTCTAGCCCTTGGATCTACATCCCACCATCGATACCCCTTGGATCAAACACTATTCCACCGACCACCATCATCTCAACCTCACATCTCTCCATCCAAGGGCTAAAAAGAAAGCACCACCCACTTGGTGCTTTTAGATGTATTCTAGCTCCACTATATATATATATATATATATATATATATATAGCTAGGCTTCTATGCTTTCGAAAGTACGGGGCCTCCGTGCTTGTAAGTTGTTTTCGATGACGGGACATCTAATTTGGCGCTCGGTTCCGTTAAACTTGATCTACGCTATTGAAACTATCTAGTAACCAAATTTTATAATTTTTTGACTTCGTTTGTCTAGTGAATGAGTAGCCTCAAAATGAACGGCCGTAAATAAAAATCTCATAAAAAATAGTGATAAAAGACTCAAATTTTAAATTGGAAGTATTGATCTTGCTATTGATGTTAAGTAGAATTTTCTATTAAATTTTCATATAATTTGGATACTTATACACCGTTGAACTTAAAAACGTGCCACATCGGCCGTTAAAATAGTCATTTTTGAGACCTTGTGATCGCTTGGTAAATGATGTCAAAAAATTATAAAATTTGGTTTCTGGATAGTTCCAATAGGATAGATTATACTTAACGGAGCCGATCGTCGAATCGGATGCCCTATCATCGAAAACAACTTACAAGCACGAAGGTCTCCGTACTTTCGAAAGTACGGAGACTTACTATATATATATATATATATATAATTGAGCTCCTATGCTTTTAAAAGTACCAAGTCATTGGTGTTTATAAGTTTTTAGCTCTTGGATTGAGAGATGTGTGGTTAGGATGATGTGGGCCCCTTGGTTGGTTGAATAGTATAATTTAATGGATGAAAATGATCAAAGTCGTAGATCTAACGGTAAAAAATTCACAAGCACCAAGTGCTTGGTGCTTTTACAAGCACCATAGCCGGACTCTCTCTCTCTCTCTCTCTCTCTCTCTCTCTCTCTCTATATATATATATATATATATATATATAGAGTTGAGCTAGAATACTATCGATAGCAAATTGGCATTTTTGCCACCGATTTGTTTTTGATGATGGAGCCTTCAAATTGATGATCGACACCATTGAACATGATCTATACCATTTGAAGTATTTAGAAATTAAATTTCATATATTTTTTATATTGTTCTCTTATCTATCGAGTGGACACAAAAATACTGAAAATGAATATTCTTAAAAAAATGATGATAGGAGTCTTGTAATCAAGATCAAGAGTATAGATCTTGTTTTAAATAGTTTAAATAATTTTTTATCAAAAATTCAATTGATTTGGATATCTTTACGCCGTTAAACGAGAAAACGCCTCATATCGACCATTAAAATTATAAATTTTGAAACAATTTGATCATTAGGCAAATGATATCGAAAAGATTTGAAATTTAATTTCTAAATACTTCAAGTGGTATAGATCATGTTCAACGGTGCCGATCGTCGATTTGGAGGCTCCATCATCGAAAACAAATGGGTGGCAAAAGTGTCGGTTTGCTATCGATAGCATTCTAGCTCAACTCTCTCTCTCTCTCTCTCTATATATATAGTCCGGCTATGGTGCTTGTAAAAGCACCAAGCATTTGGTGCTTGTAAGTTTTTTACCGTTAGATTTATGTCTTTGATTATTTTCAACCATTAGATTATACTATTCAACCAACTACCCACTCGACCCTAGGGGGCCCACATCATCCTAACCGCACATTCCTTAATTCAATGGTCAAAAATTTACAAGTGTCAATGACTTGGTACTTTTAAAAGTATAGGAGCTCAATTCTCTCTCTATATATAGAACTAGGCTAATATACTATTAATAGCACCAAGTCATTGGTGCTACCATATTTTTGGCCATTGGATTAAGAGATGTGCGGTTAGGATCGATGATGTGGCCCCCCTAGGGTTGAGTGGGTGGTTGGTTGAATAGTATGATCTAACGGGTGAAAATGATTAAAATAGTAGATCTAACGGCGGAAAACTTAGTAGCACAAAGTGGCAAAAATAATGTGGCGATAAATTTTGTCGCCACTATATAGTTACTTATTGTGGCAATAAAAAAAATTGCCACTGATTAGTTAATTAAAAGTGGCAATACTACTTTCGCCATTGAATGATTATTTTATCGCCACTATTTGGTTATCTACGGTGACGATAAAATAAATAGCCACCGATTAATTAACATAAAGTGGTGACACTACTTTCGCCACTAAATATTTATTTTGTCGTCGCCATAATTTGGTTCCCTATTGTGGTGATAAAAAAAAATTGCCACCAATTAATTAACTTTAAGTGGCGATAAAATTTTTTTACCACCAATTAATTAACTTTAAGTGGCAATACTACTTTCGCCACTAAATAACTAATTTTTTGCCATTATTAATTAAATTACAAATTATTAATTAAATTAAATTTTAAATTTTAAATTTTAAAAATTAACTTATTAAATTTAAAATTAAAATTAAATGATACTGAACTTATAAAATTACAACTAATTTCTTATTACAGATTTAGCATTACTTTCTTAAAAAATTTTATTCAAACTACGACTTAATTCAAAAATTTTTGATTCAACTCAAACCAAAAGAAAATGTTTGATCCTAACTAAAGCCCAGCTAGATATGTCAATGGGTCGGATTCGGGGCAGATTTTTTATAATCCGAATCTGAACCCGAACCCGAACCCCAACCCGACTCAAAACCCGAGACCCGAACCCTGTAAGGACCCGAAACTGCAAAGTGTGAAACTGGACTTTGGGTCAAATTGATCAAAGTCAAGTTTGGGATGCTTTAGAGAGGTCAAAAGCATCAATTAAGTCGAAAGGGTATCAACGTGGGGCCTCCGAGATTGAATAAGTGAATAATCTGCAAAAGTGCAGATTATGTACTTGGAGACCGGTCCCCACGAGTGAGGACCAGATCCCACCGCTGGGAAGCTTGGCAAAAGAAATTGCTAAGTGTTGGTTGCTCTCGGGTTCGAGACTTGGAGGTAGAGTCCGGACCCCAGGGACCCCAGAGACCGGACTTGATGGCCAAGTCCGGATCCCACAAGCAGGAAGCTGGGCTGCGCAAGGATTCTGCTCTCGGGTTCGGGACTTGGGAGCAAGGTCCGGACCCTGGAGACCGGACCTAGGGGCAAGGTCCGGACCCTGTACCGAAAATGCCCAGAAGTGGGCTGTTCATTAGGATATAAGTGAAGGGTATTTTGGTAATTTCGTATACAAGTAGGCTATTTAGACTTGGCCTCTTCTCTCCTTCTCATTTCTTGCAGCCTAAGCAAACAAAGAAAGAGCTCTCTCTCTCTCTTAACCGACAGAAAGAAAGAAGGAGAAAAAGAAGGAGAGAAGGAAGAAGTAGAAGGTGAAGTGGAGAAAGAACCTTGGAGAGTGGGATTTCTCTCCTTTGGGCTGTCTCTTCATCGAGTAGAGAGTTTCTCAAGGTAGGCTTTAGTTTTTCAAAAACTTAGATTCTTCTAGGGTTTTATTAATTGGCCTTAGAATGGGATTTTAGAGAACTCTAGAGTTCTAGCTAGTTGCTAGAAGTAAGATCTAGAGATCGTTTCGGCTGTTTTTGCCGAAGTTGTGCGCTAGGGCTCCAAAATGCGAATTTGCTAACGGTTAGGGTTTGTAGTTTAACCCTATGTTTATGATGGTTTTAGGCTCACGAGTACTCCCGCGAAAACAGTTAGCGATTCCGACGAGAGAGCGCGGAGAAATCAAGCCGGGAGCCTATTTGGGCTCAAATTGCCGTAGAGTGCGGCAAAGTTTTTGGAAAGTCGGCGAAACGCGCTGGTGGAGTCGACACAGTATTAAAAGGTGGGGGGTGTCCATCCCGAAGCAGCTGGGCTGCTCCCTATGTCTGTATGTGTATATGTATATAGTAGCGATCTAGTGTAAATTGTCAAGAACAAGTAGGGTAAAGATGCTTCCCTTATTGCATGTATTCTAGCTAGTGTAGCAAGATAGCTTGATACTAGGGTAGAATACATGAATAGAGGTGAACAAGGACATAGAAACCCTAAAGTAGAAAACTTACATGAGTTGGCAAAACAGAGAGACATTCCTTTATTTGCATGTGATTCTAGCTAGTGTAGCGAGGTGAGCTTGACACTAGGGTAGAATACATGAATAAAGGTGAATGATGACATTGAAACTCTAGCGTAAAGAACTTGTATGAATTTGACAGAACGAAGAACAAATGACAATATAGATCGAGTGGCATCTAGTTGAATGATAACCTAGATCGAGTGGGCATCTAGTAAACGAGAACATTGACAAATGACATGTTGAACTAGAGTTTAGGAGAACTCTATGCATGATGAACTACAGCTGATAGTTCTGAGAGTTGTTAACCTTAGTTGATAGGGTATCCTCAGTTGACGAGGATTGGATCATACTCACGCAGTCTGTTTGAGCTTGTGGTGGTCGCTCGATACAACCAGTGCACTCCGGAGTTGTCACACGAGCGGGGTAGCTCACCGGGTGGGATACGAGCGGGGTAGCTCCTCACCCATTGGACTGGGAGGTGAGTCGGGCGAGGGCGGGGTAGCTCTTCATCTGTGAGATTTGAGCGGGGCAGCTCTTTACATGTGAGATCTGAGCGGGGTAGCTCGTCACTTGTGAGATTTGAGATATCAGTCGAAGCGAAGGGCGGGGTAGCTCTTCACCTCTTTACCTACTAGATTTGTAGAGTGAGTTGAGGGCGAACCTTGAAGGTAAGCCAAGAGATTGAATAAAGACAAGAATATGTTTCCTGTTAAACATAGTTAAGTGATAATTTCCTTATGTTGTACTTAGCATGATAGTTCTTTAAACTATAGTGAGCATGCTTGTTTATACTGTTAAGTATAGTAGAAATATCTATAGCATAATTTACAGCTTTCCATATAAATATCTATCTGTGCATACCTATGCCCATATGGACCTAGTGGGGAGATCGGTGGAATCGTCAGCCGAACCTACTGGGAACTAAGGAAGTTAGTTCTCACCCCACCACTATTACAGGTCATAGCGCGGGTACCCAGGGAGAGGATCGTGGTAAGGGTATAGCGCCCTAGTTTGAGGTCGCGGCCACCTAATACATTAGAGCCACCAACATGTATATGAGTGTAGCTGATGTATAGGTGTGAGGTTTTGTGAGATAATGTACATATCCATTTTGAGGTTGTATAAAGGAACTTATTGTAACGGATAATCGTCTAATTAATGTAATAGTTAAGTATTCTCTCTTTTATACTTGTATGAATTTACTTGTTGTACTTGCTCTTGTTGGTTAGCACTTGTGTGCTTCGTTTAGCCGTGTATGTTATAAGTTTGATTTCCTGGGAATCTTCTTGTACATGACTTGTGGTCGAGCCTTGGACGGTACAGGAGATGTGCCGTCCGTCCGGCGTCTGTTTGACGTGCCCGGGCCGACCAAATGTGGCGGTCGCGGGGCGTGACAAACCCGAACCCGACGGATTTTAAAAATCCATATCCAAACCTGAACCCGACCAAAAACCCGAAAATTTGAACCCGAAACAATTATTTTTTTTTCAATATTTCAAAATATATTATATTAAATCTAAAATTTTAAAATACAAATTCAAATATAAAATCAAATTTTTATATATATATTATATATAATACAAAATAAATTTGGGTTCGAGTCGGATTCGGGTTCAGGTCGGATACAATCAAAATCCATATCCGAAAAAAAAGAAAGAAAAAAAAAGAAAAAAAAAAAGAAAACTTACGATCAAAACGACAAAACCCCTCTCCCCTCCTCCCCTCACCGCTCAAAACCCCCTCTCGCCCACCGCGCCCTTTTCTTCATGATCAACACCCCCACCTCTCAACACTCTCTCTCCCTCTCCGACACCGATCTCCCTCTCCGATTCCGATCTCTCTCTCCAACACCGCACCAACCTCCGATCTCCCCCTGTTCCCCTCCCCTCTCCCCCTCCACCTCCTCCGCCGCCGCAGGTCATGGCGCCGCCGCCGCTGCCGCCGCCGGAGAGGCCAAGCCCTTCGTCGTGGGGCAGCGGCGACCACGGCGCCACGGAGGTGTCGCACTTGGGATGGGGCCATTGATACACTCTCCAAGAGCTCAAGGCCGCTACGAACACGTTCTCCGACGAGAACGTGATTGGAGAAGGAGGGTACGGGATCGTCTACCACGGCGTTTTGGAGGATAACACCCAGATCGCCGTGAAAAATTTGCTCAATAATAGGTCGAATTTTTCGCTCTTTGTTGCGCATGTTAAGTGTTTGATGATTTTACTCAGAGAATGTAGTTATGAATGATAATGTGATGTTGTTAGCACATGTTATGTGTTCAAAATGCGGTTGATCATCTGCTGCAGATCGCGGAGGATCCGATCCTTCTCCTCCTCGAATCGGTCGCGCGTAGCCGCCACCTTTGAGGAAGAGGATCGTCTATGGCGCCGCGGCCGCCGCCTCCGCCCTCGAATAAGCAGTACGAGATGGGGGATTCGTCGTCGATCGCGGCGCGGAGCAGCACAGGAATGATCTCCCTCTCCATCGCCTCCGAATCGGGTACGCCTCCTCGATCTGAGCTAGAATTACTTTTGGAGATTTATGATGAATTGTATCACACCTGAATATATGTAGTTGCAGATTCTTATACCTAACTTAGCGTTTGTAGAGATGGTACAACTTTCCAATTGAATGATCCTTAATTCTCTCTCTAAAAAAATTTATAATTCTAAATTTACATAAATCTATTTTAAACTCAGATTTGGGAGCTGGTTAATTTTTTTTTTCCTGTTCTTTTACCCTAATAAGTAAAAACGCATACTATCACAAAGGGTACCATAGTAAAGGTAAAAATTTCTTATAAATTTTGCAAAATTTATTTACCATGCATCAAAATCTTAATTTTTCTGGTTAATTACTTACAATTATCAAAAATATAATAAGTATAGCACAAAATGGGGGATAATTTAATTGGTCCTGTTTATGATGTTACCATTGAGCCCATAACAGGGATGCGGCACTAATTTTAAGAACATGCCATTAATGGAGTGGATGTGTCACGCCCCGGGTCAGTTTTAAATATAAACCACAGCGGAATTTCACTAGAATTTTTTTTTAAAAACCTGACCCCCAAGGACATGCCAGATCCGCCACAAATACAAAGAGACCACTGTTCCCACGGACAGAGTCTCCCCTGTATTTGCACGGCGTCGCACAAGTACAAGGAGTACAAACAGCCATACAACCACAAACAAGTGTATAAACAATCAATCTGATTCACATACACATATTCACACCATTCACCACAATTTCATTCACAATATTCATTTTATAAAATCATAGTCTATCATTTGAAATGTTTCCTACTCGGAAACCTTTTCTTTTAAAAACGCTACCACGATGGGTAGAAAACCTTTTTCTTTTTATGAAAATCCAAAATCCTTCATTCCATTCCAAAACCAACAGATATCCAAAAGTAATAACAGAACTGAACCATAATAGTATCTAAGTCATGTAAGTAAACTGAGTAAGAAATAACCGATAAGGGACGGAGCTATATCGCACGCTAGACACGCTCCTCACCAGCTGTCCCACTAGGACCTACTATATCACCTAAAAAAGAAGGCGGGGGGTGAGAACATGTAAACATGTTTCCCCTTCCAGTGGGTACCCCTAACTGACGTGGGCGAGGGGTACTCACTAGTCACGGAGATAAACAAAGTAGAGCTGATAGTAGTACAGTAGCAACTATAACTGAGTAAAGAGATATGCATAAGTATAAACCAAGCGCTACTGTAAGTATGCGTCAATAGGACGATAAGCTCAAGAGTACCCAATCTGAAATAATGCTCTCTTAGTCAGCTCTGCAGACCTCAAGCCAATCCCCCTACTACTCTCCAGTGCATATAACCCCTCTTGGGCTCACGGGTCGAACCTCTGTAACCACTTTTTCGAAAAAGAGCACCCTCTTGCGGTGGATCAGACCGCTGGTGTTCGTGAAATGCGACGAGTACGTATCGGGCGATCAATGTAGACATGCTCAAAGATCATCCATCGGCAACTAGCCGACAATCCTGCCCCCCAGGGCCCATCGACCACATAGGTCGTCCACTACGCTACCCGACCAACCAAGTCCAGGGTAGAAGATAGGAACTCAACCAACCAAGTCACAAGTATAGGATGTGCAAATCGACCAACCAAGTCACAAGTATAGGATATGCAACTCGACCAACCAGGTCACTAAGTATAGATATGCAACTCGACCAACCAGGTCCCAAGTATAGAATATACTGATAAATCTACTCTACTCCTACACATGATACTATCATGGAAACAACTGAGTAGAGTAAAGAGTAAATACGGGTGCAAGGCTCAATATGTAAATGGTAAGCAATGTAAACAGTAAGGGTGGAAGGAACGTCACCAAGCTTGCACCACTGTACCGACGGCAACCTGTGATACCCACCTGTACAACTGTCGTGTCTGTCCCTAACTGCGAAAGAACATCAACTGGACCTAAGGAAGGTCCACCAGGTTAGTGTCTAACCCACAAATAATAAACACCGAACACATAACTCCACAATTAAACCCACGGGAATTGGTTTCCCAAACCGATCGCCGTAATATGTCAGAAGTCCCGTAAACCGCACCGGGACTCTGCCGGGACCCATGAACTGTCCCGGAACTTCCCGACTCATGATATGAGTCACCCGCTGCCCCTAAATACTTATTTTAGTGTAACCTGGCAGCGGCGACGTCAACCCACCTCTGAAGCATGGACACGTGGAAGACATTGTGCACCCGAGCGAGACTCGGAGGAAGAGCCAACCTGTACGCCACCGGACCAATACGCTCCAGAATCTCAAACGGTCCCACAAATCGCGGACTAAGCTTGTTCCGCACCCCAAACCGTTTGATCCCCCTGGATGGCGATACCTAGAGCAGAACGTGCTCACCGACCTGAAACTCTAGGTCACGCCTCCGCTGGTCCGCGTAGCTCCTCTGTCGACTCTGGGCAGTCAGAAGTCGCTCTCTCGCAACGCGAATCTTTGCCTCTGCATCCTCCAACAAGTCTGGCCCAATCAACTGGCGTTCACCGACGCCATCCCAACAGATAGGGGACCGACATCGACGCCCATATAAAAGCCTCGTATGGTGCCATCTCAATGCTCGTCTGGTAGCTATTATTATAGGCGAATTCCACCAGAGATAGGTAACGATACCATCCATCTCCATAATCCAGGACACAAGCACGTAGCATATCCTCGAGAGTCTAGATAACGCGCTCCAACTGTCCGTCGCTCTGTGGATGGAAAGCTGTACTGAAATTTAGCTTCGTACCCATAGCCTGCTGTAAACTCCTCCAGAAGTGGAAAACGAAGCGAGTGTCCCGATCGGACACAATCGACACTGGCACACCGTGAAGTCGGACGATCTCGTCGATATATAACTGTGCCAGACGATCTCGGGACCATGTCGTGTGAATCAGCAGGAAGTGAGCTGATTTCGTCAACCGATCAACTATGACCCAAATCGCATCGTGACCTTGCTGTGATCGAGGCAATCCGGTGACGAAATCCATCGTAATCTGCTCCCACTTCCACACAGGTATAGGAAGTGGTTGCAGCTTTCCTGCCGGTCGCTGATGCTCGGCTTTCACCTGCTGGCAAACCAAGCACCAAGCCACGTGCTGAGCCACATCTTGCTTCATCCCAGGCCACCAGAAATTCTGCTTCAAGTCGCGATACATCTTGGTTCCGCCTGGATGAACCGTATAAGGGGATCAGTGCGCCTCGGATAAGATATCACTCCTCAACTCCGAGTCACTGGGCACGCACCATCTGCCTCTGAAACGCAAGGACCCATCGGTGTGGATGGTGAAGTCCCCAAAATTTGACCAGGTACCCATCATAATCAAATTTGGATACTGCTCCGCCAATGCGGTATCACCTTTGAGTACTGGTCAATCACACTTCCCTTGTGTTTGGACAGCATCGATATTCCGAATAGGGAAAGGATAGGACTTTGGTCCCACCTGGACAAGACGAGGGTAACCATTCCAACCCAATTCTATGGATCAAGATTCACTGGAATCATATCCATCTTACAACCTGCGGACAAAGACAGTCCCGCGTCAAGAATTATCCGATCCCATCTTGCAAATTCTGAGATAATAATTTATCCCTCAGAATTACTGGGTCCACTCAACTTTGGTCCGCATAACCGTAATCCGACTCGACTACGTCGAAAGTTCATGGGACAACACCACAAATCTAGAGTATGTTTTCGTAGACCGAAACAACATACTCCAACTCGTCCACAACATCAATTAGCTCACCACGAGCTAAATGTATCGTTGTCCAAAACTTGAGTCGAAATACTCAACTTGGAGACCACAGTCTCACACCAGTCATCCGACAACTACCCTCAATCAGTGGAAAGCCACCTATGGCATTCGACAGTCCTAGGTTCAAGACCGCATTTTCCATCTGACCAAAAGATCCAAGGCTGACAATACCCATTGAGTCAAACCAACACATGGTCCATGCAAGTCCATCACTTGATGCACAGGATTGCCAATCGCACTATGCGATACTAACCATCGGTGATGCTCAACATCCGTCTCCACGAGACCCTGTCGCTGCCGTCCATACCAGAACCCTAGCGATCGATGTTCCCAGCAACACCCAAATATCTGTCTCATTGAGACCCAGGCGCACCTGTCACCACTTTGACTGGACAAGCATACCATTCCTAGGTTTGCACGATTAGCCAAGTCGCAAACCTTATACGCTATCGCATACGGTGACAATCAAAGCCGACCACTAGGCTTAAGTCACTTAATAACTGTGATTCCCGTATCTCTCACCAAACAGACCGAGACTACTACGAACACCTAGACTCGAACTAGAGTCAAATCCATCTACAATGATGATAAATCAACTGCGTAAATTAGCCATGGAATAACCCAAGGCTCGCTACATGGTCAGAGATGACCGACACTCAAGAGTTCCCAACACAATCTATGGAAAACATCGACCCAATCCATAAGTCTCAAACAGAGAAGGGTATTTCGTCTCACTTTCGACAGTACATTGTCTGCAGCCAATATACTTATCAAAAGAAAAGTAAAATACCAAGATCCACTACCAACATCGAGTTGGAAGCGCGACACGTCGAAGTATCAAACCATTTGATACCTCATCACTGCACCAAATCCGTCGAAACATCGGCTTTGCAAGCCGACATTCGAAAACAGATCGACTCCGAACTGACTCACTAGGAGTCCAATGGCTTCCGACATCCGAAAGTTACTCGCGACACTAAGCCGCAAACCGTATAAACTTAAGCTATACTCAAGGTTTCGAAAACTCCGTCATTACTTTGGAGTAGCTCGAGTCAATTCGACTCCTTTTACCAACCACAGAGTAGCCAGGACACACCAATTAAGGTGCTAGATAACCGCATACGATGTATGCATCAACAGAGACTTGACACTAAATTGTGTCAATTCGATTCTAGTACACGTCAGTTTGACGTATGAACTTGTTAAAGGTCAAAAGACCCGAACTACTGATTCCATCAGCAAACAAGGAGTAGGCGTCACAACCCTACCCAAAGATCTGTGAAAGCAACACCACTATTGCAGTCACCTAGACAACTGCTAACCAAAAGACCTGGACTACACCCAAGTAGCCCCACAGAAGTGACGACCGTAACTGGTCTAAGCACCGTCTCCGTAGAGACACTCGCAACAGCTCCCGTGTCCAAAGTAGGAAAAGTGGCCCGGGCGTCGGCAATCAAGATACTCACGTAGTCCCGAAAATCACTGGCCCTTCAAGGCCCCAGCTAACAACAGGGGAACCTCACCCTACCACTCGATGTCCAAGTACACTGCCACTACTTCCTGACTGAGACACCAGCTTGTGCGAAAACTGTAGCACATAGGAAAATACCCGTGCACTCCGAGTTTACCCAACTCGAATGCAACCTAGGACACAAGTCCGAACCCCGCACTCTCACGTGCCTATAAACCGTAGGTCTTCCTAGGGTCAACCTAACCAATGATTCAGTTCTCTTTTGTTCAGTTCAATTACTTTTCAAAACAACCTGTGAATGGTGTTGTGGTTGTAACTTGCTCTGATACCATTTTAATCTGTCACGCCCCGGGGTTATTATTAAAGTGTAAAATACAGCGAATTTTTTTTTTTTTGAAAACCTGACCCCAAGGCATGCCAGATCCGCCACAAATACAGGGAGTCAACTGTTCAAACGGACAGAGTCTCCCCTGTATTTGCACGGCGTCGCACAAGTACAGAGTGTAATAAACAACCAGGAAACAACCACGACAAAATGAACATATAACAATTAACAGTTATAACAATTCATTCAACCATTCACCATAGGTTTATAATAAAGAGATGTAGAAACTGATAAACATCGTAAGAAAGCCTTTGAAAACTGTTTCCCACACGGAAACCTTTTCTTTTAAAAACACGCTACCACGAGGGGTAGAAAACCGTTTTATCACATAAAACCCAAAGCCTTTTATTACATTATAAAACATCTCATATTCAAAAGCAAATACTGAACTGAACCATAAATAAGTCTAAGTCATAAAACAGGAAGGGTAAAGGGATAACCGACAAAGGACGGAGCTATGTCGCGAACTAGACTCGCTCCTCACCAGCTGTCCCACTATGACCTGCAACGTCACCTGAAAAAAAAGGCGGGGGGGTGAGAACATGTAAACATGTCTCCCCCTCTGTAACATACTAGACTTGCGCAAATTGCGGAGTTCGAGTAGTTGACTTGAGTTTGGAGCTTTTCCAGATTTTTCTGGAGGGTCGTTGACTGTGTTCCGACCTATGGCACGAGCACCGAGGTTAGTGGATGAATTCCAAGCTCTAAAGTCCAAAAAGTTGGATTTTAGGTTGCTCTCGGGTTGACGAGGGCTTGTACATGCCCATGGTTGCTATACACATGACCATTGTTATACCCAGACAGGTGGATTCGTACCGGTATGGGATGGCTGAGGCACCAACCCAAGCCTCGGATTTGGTCGTTTCGCAGGTCTCAGACCGGATGGGATGGCTTGTACCAGAGACACTGGCAGATTTCGAGCAGTTTAAACTGCAGGGGTGTTTTAGCATTTTGTTGCTTCTATTAGTGTACCACACACCCCTAGGGCTCCTTTTGAGCACCCTCATTGCAGCAAGGAGGTGGGAGGAGCTTCTCTCTCTACTCCCTTGTGTTTTATAGAGTTTTGGTTGGATTTTTAGAGGATTAACCCTCTCTTTTGCTCTCTTTTGCTTGGTAGAGCATATCCCACCATTGTTGGAGCTTGGAGCTTGGTGGTTGGAGCCTTGTGGTGGATCAAGCTTCAAGCCTAGGGCTATTTGAGCTTGGTTTTGAGCTTCTTAGAGGTATGTGAATGATCTCTTTCCTCTAGTTTTAGTTTTTGTGGGTTTTTGTGAGATGAAACCCTAGAATGGGATTCTAGGGTTAGGATTTGGGGATTTTCGATTTAGGGTCTTTGGGACCTAATTGATGAGTTTAGAACTTTGATTTAGGTTGGATTAGAAGAACTCTAACTCCCATTTGGAGATCAAGAGCATTTCCTTCGCTTGTGGTGAGTTTTCCCCAACCTTTTGTAGAGTTCCTTAAAGTGTGAACTCAAGGTTCATCTTCTTAGCTTGTAACTCCTAGGGTGTGTGTTTTAGGACTCAAGGAGTGATTATCGAAGCTTCGTTAGCGGTTCGGAGCAACGCTACTCGCACTTGGTGGGTTTGGCTTCATGAGCATAGGGGCAAATGGCTCCTAAGTGCTTATTCGGTTTGATTTAATTATTTTGAATGCATATTCATGCTAAATAGATTTATTATGAATTTTGAATCACTTAAAATGCATGCCTTATGTATGTTTAAAATTTGACTCTATATAGTAGAGGAATCTGGGTTATATAGCTGGCATGTGGGGGTGATTCTTGTGGGCTCCTGGGAGTGGGCACTTGATGATGTTATAGCTTAATTAATGTAGTTGTAAACATCGAACTATTGTTGGAACTTAGAAGAGCTTAAGTGTCATCAAGCGGCACTTAACTTAGAAAACTATGAAACTGCAACATAGAGACTTGACATAGGCCACTGGACATCTATTATTTCCATGTTAGAGACATGATGACATAGAGATAGGCCTTTTGGACACTTGTACATTCCATGTTAGAGACATGAGTTTGTGACTATATGCCATTGTGCTCATTCGCACATGCTTGTGAGGGTCGCTCCTACAAGCCAAGATCCGAGTTGGCCAACGCGTTTCTTGTATTCGCCGTGCGGGATTGGGCGCCGAAGTGGATTGCCGTGGGACGCCTCATTCCTAGGGTGGGAATGTTGACTACTACGGGGCCATTAGGCTCGGCATTTGGGCTAGGCAGCCTTCGGGTGGGCATCGGCCATATCGCCTTCGGGTTGATCTTATTGTACTTAAACTTAATGTAGTTTAAAGAAACCTGTGGACTTTGACTAGAATAGTAAACTTTAACACTTTACTATCACTTGTGGACATTATAGATCTTGATTAGAATAGTAAACTTAGTCTTTTACTATCAAGTTGGGAGCTTCATATTAATTATAACGCTTTCTATTCATGCTTTGAATAGCTTACTTATGCAAATTCATGCTAAGTAGAGATATTGTGTTTAGTAGTTTACATGTTATTTACATGTCGCTTATTATCGCTTATATTATCGTTTATACTTACTTGCTTAGTTTTGGGCCTAGTGGAGCATGCAACTGAAGTCAGTAATTGCCCACTTGGAACTATTAATTAATAGTTCTCACGCCCTCTTTTTCTAATGTGTTTCCAGAGTCTCGGCACGGCGGAGGCGCGGATCGTGGAAAGGGAATCGCTAGCTAGTTATCGCAGCTTTTCCACCTTGTAGGGGTTTTTCTCTCTTTTTGTACTTTGGTGAGATTGAGAGAGTTTTGTATCCCTATGTAGAGACTACCATGTACTTAGTTATAGTGGTGTTTGGATTTCTTTTTGTTGTACTCTCTTTATAGTTTATATTAGAGATTGGTGCTTTATTTTAGTCACTTCTTTTATGCTTCCTTGTATGGAATTCTAGTTGTTATACTGCTCTGATACTTCTAGATTCTTTTTATTTTGTTGGTTATTTATCGTTTTTGTTAGACGCCTTGTATGTTGTAGACATACGGCGGGTCTGAGCACGCGCCGGGCGGGCTTCCGCTGGGTCCCGGGGCGTGACACCCTCCCAGTGGATACCTCGCGGAGATAAACACAAATAGAGATGATAGTAGTACAGTAGCTATGATAAACAAGTAAACGAGAGAGATATATAGATATGAAACAACAGCTACTGTAAGTATACGTCAACGGTATGAAAGTACAAAAATACCCAATCTGGAACCAATGCTCTCTTGGTCAGCACCACAGACCTCAAGCCAATGCCCCCACTACTCTCCAATGCATATACCCTCTCCAAGGGCTCACGGGTCGTCCGCTACAACCACTTTTCCGGAAAAGAACACCTACTTGCGGTGGATCAGACCGCCTGTGTTCGTGAAATGCGACGAGTATCGGGCTATCAATGTAAATATGCTCAAAGATCATCCGTCGACAACTAGCCGACAATCCTGCCCCCCAGGGCCCATCGACCACATAGGCCGTCCAGTACGCTACCCGATCAACCAGGTCCCGGGTAGAAAGGTAGGAAGCTCAACCAACCAAGTCACCTGTATAGGATATGCAAATCGACCAACCAGGTCAACTAGGATGGAACAACTCAACATCCTCTCAACTATATGCAAGTACTACTGAAGGAAACACGAGAACTGACCAACCGAACAACAAGGTCACTGAGTATACTGAAGTAAACTGACCGAACAGGTCACAGATGTCATAGGCTGACAAGAAGTAATCTACTCTACTCCTACACATGATACTAAACATGGAAACACTGAGTAGAGTAATTGTCACGCCCCGGGACCCAGCCGAAGCCCGCCCGGCGCGTGCCCAGACCCGCCGTACGTCTACAATATACAAGGCGTCTAACAAAACGATAAATAACCAACAATAATTAAGAAGAATCTAGAAGTATCAGAGCAGTATAACAACTAGAATTCTAAACTATGAAGCATGAAGATGATAAATAAAAGTACCAAACTCCACTAAGAACTATAATAAAGAGTACAACCCAAGATCCAATAGAAAAAGCTAACATAATACATGGTGGTCTCTATAAATGGATACAAAAACCTCTCTCACCAAAACAAAAGAGAGAAAAGTAGAACCACCTAAGAGAAAGTAAAGCTGCTACGAGCTAACTAGACGCGACTCCCTTGCCGCGATCCCTTGCCTCCGCCGGTGCCGAAGGCTCTGAAACACATTAGAAAAAGAGGGTGTGAGAACTATTAATTAATAGTTCCCAGTGGGCAATTACTGACTTCAGTTGCATGCTCCACTAGGCCCAAAGCTAAACAAGTAAACGGTAAACTATGCATTAGTAAAGTAAACGACATGTAAATAAACATGTAAGCTACTAAACATGATCTCTCTACTTAACATGAAATTGCATAAGTAATTAAGCTATTCTAAGCATGAATAGAAAGCACTATAATTAGTACAATGTTCACAAGTAATAGTAAAGAGTTAAGGTTTACTATTCTAATCATAGTCCACAATGTCCATTAAACTACTTTAAGTTTAAGTTCAACAAGACCCAACCCGAAGGCGGTCTGGTCGATGCCCACCCGAAGGCTGCCTAGCCAAATGCCGAGCCTAATGGCCCCGTAGTAGTCAACATCCCCACCCTAGGAATGCGACTGTCCTACGGCAATCCACTTCGGCGCCCAATCCCGCACGACGAACAAGTATCGCGTTGGCCAACTCCGGAGTGCCGGCTTGTAGGGAGCGACCCTCACAAGCATATGCGAATGAGCACAATGGCATATAGTCAAAAGAACCGTCACAAGTCTCAAGTCATCATATCTCCAACATGGAAAGTAAAGTCACTGTGTCCAAAGCCTATCTCTATGTCATCATGCCTCTAACATGGAATATAATAGATGTCAGTGGCCTATGTCAATGTCTCTACGCTGCAGTTTCACAGTTTCCTAAGTTAAGTGCCGCTTGATGACACTTAATCTTTCTAAGTCCCAACAAGAGTTCAATGTTCACAAATACATTATTTGAGCTATAATAAGCATAAAAGGCACATTCCCAAGTGCCCATAAGAACCCCCCCACACATGCATGCAAAATAACCCAGAGTGCTCTACTATATAGAGTGAAATTTTTATCACACATAAGGCATGCATTTTAAGTGTTCTAAAATTCATAATAATTCTATCTAGCATGAATATGCACTTAGAATAATTTAATCAAACCAAATAAGCACTTAGGAGGCATTTCCTCCTATGCTCATGAAGCCAAACCCACCGAATGCGAATAGCGTTGCTCCGAACCGCTAACGAAGCTTCGATTATCACTCCTTGAGTCCTAAAAAGCAAACCCTAGGAGTTACAAGCTAAGAAGATGAACCATGAGTTCACACTTTAAGGATCTCAACAAAAGGTTGGAGAAAACTCACCGAATGCAAAGGAAGCTCACTCGATCTCCAAATGGGAGTTAGAGTCCTTGCAATCCAACCTAAACCAAAGTTCTAAATCCATCAAATAGGTTCTAGAAGCTACAAAACGAAAATCCCCAAATCCTAACCCTAAATCCAAAATCTAGGGTTTCATCTCACAAAATGCCACAAAAACCGAATCTAGAGGAAAATCATCCACATACCTCTAAGAAGCTCCAATCCAAGCTCAAAATGCTCTAGGCTTGAAGTTTGATACTCCACCAAGCTCCAAATGGCAAGCTCCAAGCTCCAACAATGGTGGAGAAGTCTCTATCAAGCACAAAGAGGCAAAGTGAGGGTTTTAATCCTCCCAAATCCAACAAAACTCATGGGGGAAGAAGGAGAGGAGAAGGAGGGACCCTTACCTCTTCTCTTGCTGCTATGAACACAAGAGGATGCCCTAGGGGCGTGGGGTACTCTAATAGAGGTGTACAATAGCTAAAAACCCCGCAGCTTTAAATCGCTAGAAATTGCTTTATACCAGACAAATCCATTTTGTACCCAGGTATAAACCTCAAAAGGGCCAAACCCGAGCCTCGGGGTTGCTCGGTCTGCCCCATTATACCGGTATAAATTTCGATTTGTACCGGTATAGCCATCATGGCTGTACCGGTACAACCACCAATTTGTACCGGTACAAAGCCCACAAAAACCCATCCGAGAGCTGACCAAAAATCCATCTTTTCGGTTTTGGTGCCTAGATGTAAACCATCATTCTCGGGGTTCGAACCATAGGTCTGAACACTATCAACGACCTTCCAGAAAATGTGGAAAGGCTCCGAACTCAAGTCAAATACTCGAACTCCGCAATTTGCGCAAGTCCAGTATGTTACAGTAATACTGTAACACAAAGGTGCAGGCTCAATAGATATATCTATGATAAACGATAAGCAGTAAGGGTGGAAGGAACGTCACCAGCGTGCACCACTGAACGGACGTCGAGTCTAGATACCCACCTGTATATGTACGTGGAAGCCGATCTGCTGACTGCAAAGCACCCGAACCTACGAAAGGTCCCTCGGGTTAGAATCCAAACTCTCATCCTATATATCACTAACTACACAGTCCCGTTAACAATTCCCACGAGAATCGATTTCCCAAAATCGATCGCCAAACGTCCGGAAGTTTCGAAAACTGTGCCGGAGCTCCGCCGGGACCCACAAGTTATCCCGAAATTTTCCTAATATAATATAAGTCATCCGCTGCCACTAAATACCCATTTTTAGTGTAACCTAACAGCGGTAATGATATTACACCTCGGAACGATCGACGTTGAATAATCGTTCCGAACTGAGTTCCCGGAAGCGTCAGATTTGACACCGGAACCCACTGTCGCTCACCCGTCGTTTCCAAACCCTCGAAACGACGTGGGTGACTAGCCAATAAGGCTCAGCGACATCGCAAATACCCTACAACAGTTGTCAGAGGAAATCCGAGTCGAAACTACGTTCCGTCGACGAATTTCACCGCGAAACGCTCCAAAAATCACTTCTGATTTTCTGTAAAGTCCTGGGGCCTTGGACAGTCAGTCCAGAGGTTACCCACAGCATGCATACGCTGTCTACCGCGACCATAAAATCCACATTTGCATAAAAGCCCCTGTTCCAACATAAAATCGCATTATTTCATGCGATTTTACAGCTTTTATGGGCCGTGCACGCAAACCAGTGCTCCATAAATCGCACGATCACACTCGCTGAAAGGTTTCGACGTGCCGAAGACCGTGCTCACCTTTCGGAGCACTGTCGGGCTTCGTAGCATGCGCACGAGCAACGTGAAATCTGCGAAACATCGCGCACAACGCGTAAAGTACGATTATCCCGCTAATCGGGGCATCGAAATCCTGAACAGAGGTGAGCATCGTGTTCAGCACGAAATTTCGATGATCGTGCTCACCTCACTAGGTCAAAAAGACCTATCAGATCACCCAAAACAGTACCCCAAACCCTAGACTAGGTGTTGTTTACAAGATTACTGCTCACCTGACCCGGGGGAGCTAGGGTTCGTCGCCGGCGGTCAAGCGGCGGTCGGTCCGGCCGGTGGTGGGTGCGGTAGGTCGGGGAGGTCCAGGGCACCCGCTGGCGGCGGCGCGGTGGCGAAGGCGCGGCGGAGGAGATCAATTCCCTCCTTGTTCTCGGGTTTGGTGGCTTCCGCGAGCGGCGGCGGCCGGAGGCGGTCGGGGCGGCGACCGGTCGGCGCCGGAGGTCGAGAGGAGTGCCGTGCTCCTCCGTTGGGCGGCAGCGCGCCTAGAAGCCAAGAAGCACCAACCTCGGTCCGCACCGAACCGGGCGGCCGCGGGGATGTCAAGCGGCGGCGGCGATGTACGGGGGTGCCGGGGGTCGCGCGCCGGAGGTGGCCTGAGGTCGGGGAAGGGTGATGCAACCCTCCAAACCCGACGGCGGCCCGCGGGTTTCCCTCTCTCCCGAGCTTGGCCTGGGTGGAGCAGATCTGGCCGCAGGTGGCTTCTGCGGCTCCGGCGACCTTCAGCGGTGGCGGGGATGGCCGGAGGAGGAAGCCTATGACTAGATCTGGTCGAGGGATGCTTTCTCCAAGGCTAGCTTGCCTCCCTGAGTCCCCTGGCCCAAGAAGATGGAGATGCGGCTGTGGGAGGAAGAAAAGGTGGAGATGGGTTTTCCGTGGTCGGAGTTTCCTTGTCGGCGTACGAGTACGCGCACGGAAGGCAGGAAGGTGCCGGAGGCGTTTTGGTGGTCGGGGAAGGTTAAGGGCTATTAGGGTTAGGGTTTGGGTGATGAAACCCTAATTCCAAACTATATACACTTAGCCCTTTTTGCATTTTAGCCCACCATAGCCCACCATTTGCACTCTAGTCCCTGTCAATGCAAGAATCATGCGCATAAGACCTTCTACGTTCGAAACCTCACATTTCGACACATAAAATATTAGGTTTCTTCGCGATTCGCTGTTTTGCGCTTTTAACCCCTCTGTGTTCTTTTTGTAATTCCCGAAGATCCGTCCGTCGGATTTCCGATCGGATCGCACCAGCGCGTTCAGTACGACGGAGACATCGAATCTAGCATTTTGTTCCGTTTGATTTGATCTCCTATTCACGAAGAATCACCCCTCTCTATTTCCTCCATAATCTCCATTTATTTAATTATATATGCAAAATCATTCAAATCCCTTTTTCTCAGCAACCGTGCATCAGAATCTAATTCCGTCAGTGCCATTGGATTCAGAATAGTCGAGCCGTTCGAAACGAGCTATTGAAGTCCTATATTCGGAGTTTGGTACGCACCAGGACCCTTCTCTACTCCGCGATTCGCCGAAAATCCGGAGTTACTATTCACTTAAGTCAGAAGTCCGGTTCGCGTAACTTTTCCGTTTTAGCTCATTTTCGCCTGAAATTTGATGAGTGCTTTTATAATTAAATTACACACAATAATATCGTCAACAAAAAGATTTATTTATTAAGACAAAAATGTCGATTATTACATTATTCCCCCGTTACAAGAAGTTTCGTCCCCGAAACTTAAATCAGAAATCCCGCGTAAATAACTACGGATACCGCTCCCGCATGGAAGACTCCAGCTCCCACGTAGCCTCACGCTCCTCGTGATTCTCCCACTGTACCTTCACATACGGAAAGCTCTTGTTCCGTAACTGCTTCTCCTCACGTCCCAAAATCCGCAACGGCACCTCATCATAGATCAAATCCTCCCGCAACTGTATAGGCGTCGGACTGATGACATGGGACGGATCAGTAATATACTTCCGAAGCATGGACACGTGGAAGACATTGTGCACCCGGGTGAGACTCGGAGGAAGAGCCAACCTGTACGCCACCGGACCAATACGCTCCAGAATCTCAAACGGTCCCACAAATCGCGGACTAAGCTTGTTCCGCACCCCAAACCGTTTGATCCCTCTAGATGGCGATACCTTGAGCAGAACGTGTTCACCGACCTGAAACTCTAGGTCACGCCTCCGCTGGTCCGCATAGCTCCTCTGTCGACTCTGGGCAGTCAGAAGTCGCTCTCTCGCAACGCGAATCTTTGCCTCTGCATCCTCCAACAAGTCTGGCCCAATCAACTGGAGTTCACCGACGTCATCCCAACAGATAGGGGACCGACATCGACGCCCATATAAAGCCTCGTACGGTGCCATCTCAATGCTCGCCTGGTAGCTATTATTATAGGCGAACTCCACCAAAGATAGGTAACGATACCATCCATCTCCATAATCCAGGACACAAGCGCGTAGCATATCCTCGAGAGCCTGGATAACGCGCTCCGACTGTCCGTCGATCTGCGGATGGAAAGCTGTACTGAAATTTAGCTTCGTACCCATAGCTCTCGTAAACTCCTCCGTAAGTGGGAACGGCGAGTGTCCCGATCGGACACAATCGACACTGGCACACCGTGAAGTCGGACGATCTCGTCGATATATAACCGTGCCAGACGATCTCGGGACCACGTCGTGTGAATCGGCAGGAAGTGAGCTGATTTCGTCAACCGATCGACTATGACCCAAATCGCATCGTGACCTCGCTGTGATCGAGGCAATCCGGTAACAATTGGATTCAGAATAGTCGAGCCGTTCGAAACGAGCTATTAAAGTCCTATATTCGGAGTTTGGTACGCACCAGGACCCTTTTCTACTCCGCGATTCGCCGAAAATCCGAAGTTACTATTCACTTAAGTCAGAAGTCCGGTTCGCGTAACTTTTCCGTTTTAGCTCATTTTCGCCTGAAATTTGACGAGTGCTTTTATAATTAAATTACACACAATAACATCGTCAACAAAAAGATTTATTTATTAAGACAAAAATATCGATTATTACAACGTCTATTATCGAACTCAGTCGAATTCACAACATACTCTTGTATCCAATTGTTACCTGTTGGATATAGCTCCGGGTGGTCAATGAAATTAAGTTCTTCGTTTGGATAATCTACATATTCGTTGCTTACATGCGGGTCATCATTCAAACTGTATATCGCATTCGCAAGGCAATTTAATCTACCATTGTGATCATCTTCAATGTCGGCAACTAGATCATTCCAATCCTCGTCCTCATGAATGGATTCATCATCCTCATTACCGTCATTATGAATGGGTGAATCCTCCTGATTTTCATCATTATAAATAGGGACATCGACCTGATTACCGTCGTTATCATCTCCTTCCTCAGCTGTATTATCAAGAACTTCATTCCAATTAGCATAGGACGTAGATAGCCTGCAATAGGTCACGAATGTTTAATAGAAGATCACGGAGACATTTCACCTACTATTAACTAATAAAAAAAAAATCGAATTTTTCTTTACCCCCAATCGTAATTGTCATTAGGTGTATGAAATATCGTGGGTTCGTCACGTGAAGTCTCGGGTTGTGCGCGGGACATCGAGGGTTGCGCGTGTGACGTCTAGGGTTGCGCACATGACGTCGAGGGTTGCGCACGTGATGTCGAGGGTTGCGCGTGTGACGTCCAGGGTTGCGCACGTGACGTCGAGGGTTGCGCAAGTGATGTAGACAGTTGCGCACTTGGAGAATGACTATGTCTGCAGTATTTATGATTGGCATTTATCCAAATATTTCATAATTAAAGGAAATATTCATCACAATGTTGAGAGTAGCGCACTTGGTTTTGCTAGTTTATCCAATTAGTGATAAACTAGCAAAACCAAGTTGTAATGGTATTTTTGTACCATTACAACTTGGAATGAGTGAGAGTGAGAGAGAGACAGAGAGATAGAGAGATAGAGAGATAGAGAGACAATGCCTTACAGTGGGGCGGCGGCGGCGACGTCAGTGACCGTGGGCTGCGACCTCGGCACGGCGGCGGCGACCTCGGCACGGGCTCGAGCGGCCGGGGCGGCGACCTCGGCAGGGGCGGCGGCTCCCTCATGGAGAGGGATGGCAGTAAGTGGAGAGTGAGAGAGAGACAGGTGAGTGAGAGTGAGAGAGAGAGACAGGTAAGTGAGAGTAAGAGAGAGACAGGTGAGTAAGAGTGAGAGAGAGACAGGTGAGATAGAGAGATAGAGAGAGAAAGTGAGATGGCGAAGAAGAAGGAGAGGTGTCGAACGTGGGGGTTGGGGGGCGCTCGGGAGGGCCTGGGTGCGTAATGAAGACGGTGAACCGCTCACCGTCTTCATAACGCGGTGAATAGTTCACCGCTTTATGAAGACGGTAAACGATTCACCGTCTTATCTGTGTTCCGGGGAAAAAATTGGCCAAGTCCTGGACTGGGTAGTATTTACACTAAAGACGGTGAATGATTCACCGTCTTATCTGTGTTTCAGCCCGGCCACCAGGACTTAGCCAAATTAGCCTGATGTGGCGGGGGAATTGCAGAGAAGGCGGTGAATGGTTGACGCCTAGATAAGGCGGTAAACGATTCACCGTCTCCAGTAAGACAGTAAACAGATTACCGTCTTCTGTATGGACTTGTCAACCGGGCAAACGCGCGGGTTTTACTCAGGGGTTAAGGCGGTGAATGATTCACCGCCTCTTTGAAGGCGGTAAACGAGTCACCGCCTTCTCTAGGGCCTTGCGAAGGCGGTATAGGCACGGGTTTTTGCTCACAAGGCGGTGAGTGGGCACGCTTTGAGAAGGCGGTGAACGATTCACCGCCTTCTTGAGCGCCAAGAAGACGGTGAACGGATCACCGTCTTCTTGAGAAATGCTGAGGTGGCGGCCGAGGTGGCGAGAGGAGGGTTAGTTTCCCAAATATAATTTTCAGAGGGTTTTTCTGGCAAATACCAATTTTTACGGGGTTATTTTCAAAAAAAAAGTCCTCCAAATGTGGTGTCTAGCTAGCTAGCGCATTTGCATTGCCGCATGAAAGCCTCGCGATTCACGCCGGCCTTTGATAAGTTATATTGCAGAATGTTGACTTGTCCGTTTGACCAATCAAGAGCTGCATCTGCATGCCATGTCTCTAAAAGCAGACTTTGTAGTACTTATTTCTTTATTATTTTTTATTGGGCACGCATGCTATGCTATGCTTGGCTATGCTAAGCTGGCCCTAGATATCCTGGATGCGATTACCATTGCTGGGCCCCGCCCCCGCCCCGTATATAGAGTTAAGCTAAAATACTATCGATACCAAATGAACTTCGTTGTCATCAATTTATTTTCGACGATGAAACCTCCAAATCGACGATCGGCATCGTTGGACATAATCTATACCATTTGAAATATTTAGGAATCAAATTTCAGATATTTTCGATATTTTTCTTTTATGCATCGAGTGGACAAAAAAAATAAACAGCTGAAAATAAATATTCTTTTAAAGATGATGATAGGAGTCTTGTAATCAAGAGTAAGAGTATAAATCTTATTTTAAATAGCTTAAACAATTTTTTAACAAAAAATTAATTAATTTAAATATCTTTATACCATTAAACGAGAAAACGCCTCATATCGATCATTAAAATTATAAATTTTGAAATCATTTTATTATCAAGCAAATGATGTCGAAAAGATTTAAAACTTAATTTTTAAACATTCCAAATGGTGTAGATCATGTTCAGCGAAGCCGATCATCGATTTGAAAGTTCTATCAATATTGAAAATAAATAAGTAATGACGAACCCACCAATAGCTATGCTCTCTCTCTCTCTCTCTTTCTCTCTCTCTCTCTCTCTCTTCTCTCTCTCTCTCTCTCTCTCTCTCTATATATATATATATATATATATATATATATATATATATATATATATATATATATATATCACATTATATTAATCTCACACACCACCACCACCACCACCACCACCACCGCCACCACCACCACCCACCGCTTGTCAGTTTTTCCAATATGCAGCAGCAGCAGCAGCTAGCCGACCTGAAGATTCAGCAGCAGAGGCAGAGGCGGCGGTGGCAACAGCAAAAGCACTTACAAGTTGGCTGCTACGAGCAATTGCAAGAGAACTCTTCTTCTTGCACGACCCCCTCTGCGCTAATCTCCAGACCACTCGCACCCACGTTCGCCTCCAAGTCCCCCGAAACCAAGTCTTCTTCCTCTCTCATTCATCCCCATGCCTTGAAACGCTCCGAAATACCAGTGCGCACTAGTCTCGGGAATCATATATATTAACGCGCGGCGCCTCTCATCCAGTAGCTGCATGCTATATATATATATGATAGATACACAAACATCCAGACACACGCACACACACATCATCGATCCTCGATCACAGCCAATGCACCAATACTAGTTAATTAGTAGTATTTCTGCTTAATATATATATACTAGCTAGCTAGGAAGACAGACGTACATCATGCATATATATATATATATATATAAATGTGTATATTTATTCGTACGTACATATGAATAATGAATATTGCAGGCGGCAGAGCCGTCATTGTTTTTGGCGCCGTCGTCTGGAGGGACGACACGGTGGAACCCGTCAGTAGAGCAGATAAGGGCGCTGGAGGTGCTGTACCGAGAGGGTATGCGGACTCCGAACGCCCGCCAGATTGAACACATAACTCAGGAGCTAAGCAAACACGGAAGGATCGAGGGCAAGAACGTCTTCTACTGGTTTCAGAACCACAAGGCCCGCGACCGCCAGAAGCAGAAGCGAACTGCCCTGCTGCTAGCCCTTTCCCCCAACACCTCAACTGTAAGTACGTATAATACAAATAGACTAAATTAAGCTGGCCGGAATCTGTACGCTTGAAACTAACTAACTAAATTGATTAACTACGTACCAATTAAGCTGCGCGCAGTATATGTACTGTATATATATATATATATATATGCACTATATATATATATACGTACGTACGATCATATTGCATGATATATATATTACTACTGTATGTATGTTGGCTATATAGCTATATATGTATCATGCATGTGTGGTGTAGGGGGGAGATCAGAGGGATGAAGACTATCATGCTGGGCGCTCCAAGCGAAGGTGCAGAGTACTCTTCAGCGGCACTACTACTGATGATGGTATACATACAGAGAATAAGGGAGATTATGCTGCTGCTGCTGCTGCTGATGAGACCCTGGAGCTCTTCCCATTGCACCCTGAAGGGAAGAAGCGAATGACATCTGTCCAACTAATTAAGGAGGGTTTTAATTAGTGTTCGATTAATGATTAAAAGTTTGTAGTGTTTTCTGTATCCTTTTTCTTTTAATTTCTTCATGCCTTTTAATTAGTAGTAGCTAGCTTAATTAATTAATTCACTCGCAATGCTGAGTATGTATGTTAAATACAAATCATTAACATGCCCACTTCATCTAATAGCTTAAGCCCTTGGTATATATCTATCTATCTATACATCTATACAAAACTATTATTCCCCAATGTTTCTAATGATGTGGCACTTTCTCCATACTTTGGGGAGATGACGATGGCATTTCTAATTTTTTTCCTTTTTTGATTATCTATCTCAATAACCTCATTATTTTTTAAAATTAAAAGAAAATAAAAATCTTTTTTAAAATGAAATCAAATTTATCCTCATGAAAAAAATTACTTTGTTTGAATCCGATTTTAATTTTTTTTTTCTATTCTTTCAATTATTTTATTTTTAGCCGAACTGAACCAGTGGTCAATCGGATTCATCGATCATGGTTCATTTTCAATGTGAACCGGTCTAATTTGATAACCTAGCTATATGGAGGATAAAAAATGAACGGTTCAGATTTATTTAAAATTTATTTATTTAAAAAAAATTATTTAATTATTTAAAAAATTATTATAGTAAATTAGCTATTCACTATTTCATTTTACTTTATTTAAAAGATCCACTTAAATTAATCCCCCTTTGGGGAGATGACGTGGCATTTCTAATTTTTTTCCTTTTTTGGTTATCTATCTCAATAACCTCATTATTTTTTAAAATTAAAAGAAAAAAAAAATCTTTTTTAAAATGAAATCAAATTTATCCCCATGAAAAAAATTACTTTGTTTGAATCCGATTTTAATTTTTTTTTTTTCTATTCTTTCAATTATTTTATTTTTAGCCGAACTGAACCAGTGGTCAATCGGATTCATCTGATCATGGTTCATTTTCAATGTGAACCGGTCTAATTTGATAACCTAGCTATATGGAGGATAAAAAATGAACGGTTCAGATTTATTTAAAATTTATTTATTTAAAAAAAAATTATTTAATTATTTAAAAAATTATTATAGTAAATTAGCTATTCACTAATTCATTTTATTTTATTTAAAAGATCCACTTAAATTAATCCCCCTTTCCTTTTGTTCCTGATTTTTTTTTTCTTTTTCCTATTATTATAGTAAATTAGCTATTCACTATTTCATTTTATTTTATTTAAAAGATCCACTTAAATTAATCCCCCTTTCCTTTTGTTCCTGATTTTTTTTTTCTTTTTCCTTTTTTAATCTTTATCCCCAAAACATCCTACTCATCTAATAGCTATTCATTATTCACTATTTCATTTTATTTTATTTAAAAGATCCCCTTAAATTAATCCCCCTTTCCTTTCGTTCCTGATTTTTTTTTTCTTTTTCCTTTTTTAATCTTTTTTCCCAAAACATCCTACTCATCCAATTTTCCCAATTCCCTTTCCTTTCGTTCCTGATTTTTTTTTCCTTTTTCCTTTTTTAATCTTTATTCCCAAAACATCCTACTCATCCAATTTTTCCAACATATCCTATCCGTCAATCTCATCCGTAGTAATGCAGACAAAGGCCTCATCGTAGGTAAAAAATAGCAGAGGAAGAAGGTGGACGAAGGGAGAAGCGGAGGAGACGCATAACTGTCGGAGAGAGAAGCGTGCGTTTTGCTCCTGAAGAAGCTGGTTCAGTAAGAATCCTATTCATCTTCATCTTAATTATTATTATCAGTAAGAATCCTCTTTAATATCGTGTTTTTTTTGTGAGTAATAATTGGGAGAAGATGGAGAGGTGGAAGGTTACCAGAAGAAGAAGTGATTCATCTTCTTTAGCCGTTGAAGGAGAAGATGGATATGCCTATATAATAACTTTGGCATTTGCTTTATTCCAGCATATTGTTCAACAATCTTTTGTCAATGGTAGGTGGTAGATATATGGTGGATACTCTATATTTTTATTTTATTATAGTATAGATTTTTATTTTATTTTTTAATGCTTTGTTATTTGGTGTTTTGTTATTTTTCTTCAGGAATCCATCCGCGACCCATTACGTTGATTAATCTGCTGTTTAGTGTTGCATTCCTTCGTATCTTCGGTAAGATCTAATACCTATGTGCTCATATTTGCGTTGATTTTAAATATGTTTGTTGTAGCATATCGAAAAATTCGACAACAAGATCGGACTTTGGCCAAATTGACTAAAGTACGAATATAAAATAGTTGGACATATTCCAATTGCCATTCCAAATCTCTTGGAAAGGTTATAAGATGATCTAGAAGAGTTAAGAAGGTTTTGGCGTTGTTCGGCGCGAAGTAGAGTCGAAACAGCGCAAAAACACAAGTCTGGAGCACCCATACCGGTACAGCCCTGGTGTCTGTACTGGTATAGCCATCACACCCGAGAAGGGAAGAGCCCTCGGGTTTGATAATTTTATGGCCCATACCGGTACAGCCCGGGTGTCTGTACCGGTATAGCCATCGCACCCGAGAAGGGAAGAGCCCTCGGGTTTGATAATTTTATGGCCCATACCGGTACAGCCCGGGTGTCTGTACCGGTATAGCCATCGCACCCGAGAAGGGGAGAGCTCTCGGGTTTGATAGTTTTCTTTGGCCCATACCGGTACAGGTCGCCCCATACCGGTATAGATGCTGCGAAACCGAGGGAAGCTGCTCTCGGGTTTTCGCCACTGTAGCACCCCATACCGTCTGATTTCCCCATCTGGTATGGGATGGTCCGATGGTTGTGAACCGCGCGAAATAAAAGAAGTAGAGGGCTTTTTGGCTATTGTTACAACACAATAAGCTCTCCCTTCACTCACTTCACAGCACACACACACTCACTCTCTTCTCTCACTTTCTCTCTCTAGAGGAGCTCTAGGGCAAGGAAGAAGAAGGAGAAGGAGTTGGAGAAGGTGGCTTGGAGCTTGTTGGAGGCTTCTTGGAGGATCTTGGAGCTCTCCTACAACAAGGGCTTGGGTTGAGCTTGCTACAAGAGGTAGGTTCTTGCAAGTTTAACCCTAGGGTTTCGGTTTTAGCTTGAGATGTGGAGTTTCTAGCTTGTTGCTAGTGTTAGAGGGCTTGTTTGGCCATGAACTCCATGAAAACTCATGAGAGCTTCATGAGCTCTAATGGTGGTTGGCTAGGGTTTGTTGTAAACCTCAAATAGATGGTTCTAATGGGTCAAGGATGGTTTTAGAGAGCTTCTAGGTTGATCTAAAGCTATATTTTGCTTGTGAATGAGATCAAAACCCTAGGTTTGACATAGGGCATTGTTGGAGCACCCAAATTTGGGGCTTTTGAACATAGGGGTTCTTGGGTCAAATTGACCTTGTAGAAACCTAATTGGGGGTATTCCCGACGTGTGGGACAACTCCGTTTAATTAAACGAAAATCCGATATAGGGGCTACTATGTAAAATGGCCTGATTAGGTTCACTTTTAAACTGTAGGTTTTTACCTAGGCCCCGGTAGGTCGTGAAACTTCTTGGGCATCCTCACAAAATTATTTTAAGGTGGGGGGTGCATACCGGAATCATCGAATTCCCTTCTATGTCTGTTTTCACCTTTTGAGCATATCCTATGTATAGTATATTCATGCATGATAGGGTAGAGGTTAATTATGCTATGGTTGAACTTCAATTATTGTTCTAGTATGAAATGAACTTAGAGATTGTAATGGAACCATAGAGGCATGAGAATTAGAACCCTACTTGTGTGAATATAGAATGGACTTGATCTTAGTCAACAAAGGTGATATTGAACATAGAGACAAGATTGACATTGAGACAACCTTAGTTAAACATAGTTTAACTTAGTGGCATTATGGCAAGAATGATATACATGATTAGGTAGAAAACCTAACATTGACAATGGCATGGTAACTAGTGGCTATGAATCCTCAATGTGAGGATTAGATCGATACTCTTGACAAGTCTTGGCTTGAGGGAGGTCGCTCCTCCTCAAGCGGTGAGTTCCGGAACAGTCACCTAGGGGATCGTGGCCCCGACGGACGGTCCCTCGGGTCTTGTAGGCTTAGAGCCTCCCGTTCAGTGAGGGATTTTGGGTCTTGAGTTTGTTGGGGTTAACTATGTTAACCAAAGATTGGGTAATGAGCCAAGTAAAGTAAAGTATGGTAAAGAGCATGCATGCTGACATATTTAAATTCGATTATCTATCTATCTGACTCTTTCTTGCAGGCATAGTATTAGCATTTATGTAGTTTGGTTACTATTTCATTTTCGTTGAAATACTTATGCCTGGATAGACCTAGTGGGGTCGGTTGCCGAGCCCACTGGGAACTTCGTTGTAGTTCTCACACCACTAACCCCACAGGTCCTAGCACGAGCGGGGCGGCGGAGGACCGGGGCAAGGGGTTAGCGCCATAGCTAGTGGCCACCGGAGTATCGCATTAGTCATTTCCTTTTGTTATACTTGTATCAACTTTATTTTGTTGAACTATAGATGTCAAGTTGTAAACAATTCAAGTAATTTTTGGGAGATGACAAATGTAAAAGAAATGATGTATTGAATGCTAAAAGAATGTAATCGACTAGTTTACTTGTATTTGGTTCAAATGTAATCAAGTTCATGTATGGTTTATATTCTAGCTTAGTGCTTACTCTTCCGCTGTGTTGTTGTTGCTTACCTTCGTGTAAGCCTTGTATAATTGAAATTCTCTTTGATTGTCAAATTATACTTGTTGTTAGAGCCTTGGGCGGGCAGGGGAGGCCCTGTCCGTTCGGCGTCTGTTGACGTGGCCCGAACCCGACCAAATAGGCGGGTGGCGGGGCGTGACAGATAAAGTGGTATCAGAGAGTAAACGGAAGTAAGCAAAGGTCTTGGATTGACTTAGGAACCTTAGGATTGGAGACCTTAGGGACATAGGAAGCGTTTAACGTGGATTTGGTAAACGCGAAAGCTAGTGGATTGGGTTGACATTAAGACTTCTCTAGAAGGAATTAGAGATGAATTCAAGTATTTATTTCTGCTTAAGGAACCTTGTGGGGCGGCCGACCACATGACACCTAGAGTGGGAAATAATTTACTTATTTGCTTTCGCTTAATTGGGTAGTTATTTTGGAACGTGTAAGAGTCACGTGTATTGGGTATTAATGTGTGTGCTACGTTTCAGGACGTGATGGCACCACGGGGACGCCCTCCTAAGACGCGATCTGCGGCGGCTGTCACGCCCCGGGGTCGGCAGGACCTTCCCCAACGCGTGCCCAGACCCGCCATATGTCAACACATACAAGGCGTCTACTAAAAACAGCGGAAATAAAAACATACAATAGGCTAAAACTATAGATATCAGAGCAACATACAGCTAGCCCTATCGACAAGTAGAGAGTAGATAGACTAAAACATAAAGAGACTAACAACATAACCAAAAGTACATAAGGTTAATACAACACTGTCTCAAAATGTGGTGGTCTCTCTAAATACAGGAACAACTCACAACCTCTCTAAACAACATGAAATAGAGAAGTAACCACCTATCGAACTCCCTCGCTGAGTGCCGCTAACCCGAAGCAACACCCTTGCCGCGATCCCTAACCTCCCCCGATGCGGAAGGCACTGAAAAGGAAACAGAAACAGGGGCGTGAGAACTATAATTTATAGTTCCCAGTGGGCAATTACTGACCTGCACCCTTGCACCACTAGGCCCAAAAGAAAAAGAGAGTAAGAGCGCGATATAAATAAGCTTGCAATTAAAGCGTAAAGAATTGCTACCAAAACTATGTTTTACTATAACCAACAAGTATACTAAAATGTAATTAAAGCATTATCAAGTATACTATAACTCAAGTGAAGTCCACATAATCCAACTACTAAGTCCTATCTAGTAGTGATTGTCATTTAGTAAAGTTAAATGTCCAAGTTCAATTCTCTTTCACTAAGATTTACCATAGTAATCCAACTTGTGCCACCTAAGTACCGTGGTAGCCCAACATCCCCCGCAAGGAATGAGTCTGTCCCAACGGTCCCGTAGGTTTCTCAACACCGCACGCGCGAACGAATCGCGAAGGCCAACTCCGGAGTGCCGGCTTGTAGGGAGCGACCCTCACAAGCATGTGCGAAAGAGCACAAATGGCAACAAGTAAAGTCAAGTCTCAAGTCCAAACCTCATGTCTCAACATGGAAATAGTAACTAGTATCCCTAAGGTCTAGTTCAATTGTTCTCATGACACTAAATTCTCTATGTCAAGTTCATTCACGAGCCTAATGCCGCTTGATGACATTAGCTCACTATTCTACACTTTTGATGCCAAGCCAATGCCGCTTAATGACAAGGGCTTTTCTCCTATGTCATGTATAGTTCTATGTTCTCAAACACATGTCAAATTCCTCTTAAACACGTAGTTTCAAGTTTCCAAATAGAATGCTACAAGGCTTCAGCTCTCAGATGCATACGTCTCTACTATATAGAGTAAAATTGCATTACACATAACATATGTATCTTAAGCATTCTAAAATTCACAAATAAATCAAATAGCATGAAAATAAACTAATTTCCATTTAACCATAAACAAATAAGCACCAATGAGAATTTCTCATTGTGCTAGGTGAGGCCAAACCCACCGTCGCTCCAAGCGTCGCTCCGAACCGCTAACGAAGATTCGATTCCTACTCCTAGTACCCTACAAAGTAGATCCTAGGAGTTACAACCTCAAGAGATAAGTCTTGAGTTCAAACTTTAAACATCTAGGTTAAAGTCAAGAAATACTCACCTAAATGTGCAACAATCCTCTTAGAAATTCCAAAAGGAAGCTAGATCCCTCCCAAGGCAACCTAAACAAAGGTTCCAAACCATTCAAAAGGAATCTAAAAGCCCCAAATCAAAAAGCCCCAAATAAAACCCTAATTCCCAAAATCTAGGGTTTCATCTATAGAGAAGCAACCAAACTCGAATCTAAAGGAAATGGAGAAGTTGCTTACCTCTTAGAAGCTCTAATCAAGGCTCTAGAGTCACCAAAGTTGAAGATCTTCCTTCAACTAGCTCCCAATTCAAGCTCCTAGCTTCAACCATGGTGTAGGGAGCACCACAAGACAAAAGAGAGCAAAGAGGGTGATCAATTCATAAGAAATCACCCAAAATCCAAAAGATTGCAAAGGGGATAGAGAGAGAAACTCTCTTACCTTTCTCTCCCTTGTTCTCAGCACAAGAGAGGAGCCCTAAGGGCTGGGGTGCTATATTAGAAGCAACAAAATGCCAATAAGCTCCCTATGGGGTCAATTGAAATCACAAATCAGATTTGTGAGGCTCAAGTCCGTATCGACAGACTTCACAAACAACCCAAACCCGAGCTCCTGCTCACGTCTCCAGTCATTCCATACCCCAGAAACATCCCCTCCTCGTACCTGATATAAACTGGTTGGTCAGACTCTGAGACAAGAACTTTTCCGTACCTATTTACTCCCGTATAAGAACCGAGAGCAACCTAAAATCCAACTTTTTGGACTTTAGTGCTTGGGATTCATCCACTAACCTGACACGTGCCATAGGTCGGAATACAGTCAACGACCCTCCAGAAAATCTGAAAAAGCTCCGTTCTCACATTCAACACTCGAACCTTGCCATTTGCAAAGTCCAGTGCGTCACATTCACCCCTCCTAAAAAGAGGTTTCGTCCGCGAAACTCGAAATTAAAGTCATACCTCATGACTCCATCTGAAAGAGATGGGGATAGCGCTCTCGAAGCGCACTCTCTAGCTCCCACGTGGCCTCCCGCTCCTCGTGGTTGCTCCAAAGGACTTTCGCATAAGAAAGCTCCTGGTTCCTCAACTTCTTCACCTCGCGAGCTAAAATCTTCACGGCCGCTCCTCGAAGCACAAACCGTCCCTCAGCTCCAATGGTGTGGCATCCAAAACATGAGCTGGATCATGTATATACTTCCGGAGGACCGATACATGAAAGACATTGTGTACACCCGATAGGTTCGGCGGTAGAGCAAGTCTATACGCTACCGGGCCCACACGCTCAAGAATCTCATACGGTCTAATGAAACGGGGGCTCAACTTACCCCGGATCCCAAATCTCCCGACTCCTCGGCGAGACTTTCAAAAAGACATGGTCTCCAATCGAAACTCCAAGTCTCGTCGACGTCTATCAAGATAGCTCTTCCGCCTACTGGTCGTCAACAACCGCTCCCTAGCAACGCGAACCTTGCCCTCTGCTTCCTCGAGAACATCTGGGCCTACAGCAAAACTCTCACCAACTTCACGCCAGTGAAGTGGCGATCTACGCTTCCGTCCATAGAGTGCCTCAAATGGCGCCATCTTGATGCTTGCTTGATAACCGTTGTTATAAGCAAACTCGGCCCATCGGTAGATGCCGCGACCATCCTCCCCGGAAATCGATCACGCAGCTCGAAGCATATCCTCGAGTGTCTCGTATAGTACGCTCCGACCGCCCGTCACTCTGAGGGTGGAAAGCAGTGCTGAAGTCCAGTCGAGTACCCAAGGCGTCCTGCAGACTCCTCCAAAAGTGTGACACAAAACGTGTGTCCCTGTCTGATACAATCGAGGTAGGTACTCCGTGAAGTCGCACAATCTCGTCCAAGTAAACCTGTGCGAGTCTCTCTCCAGTCCAAGTAGTATGGATAGGTATGAAATGTGCCGATTTTGTCAACCTATCCACGATCACCCATATAGCGTCATGCCCGGCCTGGGAGCGAGTCAATCCCATCACAAAATCCATGGTGATCTTCTCCCACTTCCACACTGGAATCGGTAGGCTCTGCAATTTCCCCGCGGGGACTCTATGCTCAGCCTTCACTTGTTGGCAAGTTAAACATCGAGCTACAAACTCGCCAACGTCCTTTTTCATCCCGGGCCACCAATAGTGTAACTTCAAATCCTTATACATCTTGGTGCCTCCTGGATGTATAGCATACGGTGCACGGTGTGCCTCTAGGAGAATCTCCTCTTTAAGCGTCGGTTCCGCCGGTACACAAATCCGCCCACGGAATCTCATCAAGTCACCATCGTCCACACTAGAATCACCGGTGCAACCATCAACCATTTTCGCTCGAACCCTTTGCAACTCCACATCAAGAGCTTGCTTTTCCTTTATCCTTTCAAATAAAGTGGGTTGCACCACCAAAGTCATCAACCTCATAGGTGTGTCAGGAGTCACTACCTCCAACTCTAACCGCTTCATCTGCTCGATCAACGGCGGTTGAGTAACTATCATCATCGCTAAGTTTTTCGTCGATTTCCTACTTAGCGCATCAGCCACCACGTTAGCCTTGCCTGGGTGGTAAAGTATCGTCAAATCATAATCCTTGAGGAGCTCCAACCATCTGCGCTGCCTCAAGTTCAATTCCTTCTGGGTGAACAGATACTTTAAACTTTTGTGATCCGTATACACTTCACACCGCTCACCATAAAGATAGTGGCGCCATAGCTTCAGTGCGAACACTACAGCCGCCAACTCCAAATCGTGAGTAGGATAATTCCTTTCATATTCCTTCAGCTGGCGTGAAGCATACGCGATCACCTTTCCATCCTGCATCAACACGCAACCCAATCCATTAAAGGAAGCATCACTATAAATCACATACGCTCCAAAGAATCGGCAAGGTTAGGATTGGTGCGGTAGTCAATCGCAGCCTTCAACTCTTGAAAGCTTCTCTCACACGCATCATTCCAAATGAACTTGTTTCCTTTATGCGTGAGTCTCGTGAGGGGAGTTGATAACTTAGCAATCCCTCAACAAACCTCCTGTAGTAGCCGGCCAAACCAATAAAACTCCGTATCTCAGTGACACTCGTCGGTCTTGGCCAATCTTTAACGGCTTCAATTTTCTTGGGATCCACGGCTATACCTGATCCTGAAATCACATAGCCCAAAAACGCCACCTCTCTAAGCCAGAACTCGCATTTCTTCAACTTGGCATAGAGTCTCTTTTCCCGAAGCACTTGAAGTACAAGTCTCAAGTGTTCCTCGTGATCCGCATCACTTCGGGAATAAACCAAAATGTCGTCGATAAACACTACGACAAATCTATCCAGATATGGCCTGAAGACACGGTTCATCAAATCCATAAAAGCTACCGGGGCATTAGTAAGCCCAAACGGCATCACAGTGAACTCATAGTGTCCATACCGTGTCCTGAAAGCCGTCTTCGATACATCCTCAGGCTTGATCTTCAGCTGGTGATATCCCGACTGCAAGTCGATCTTGGAGTACACGCTTGATCCCTGAAGCTGATCAAACAGATCATCGATCCTCGGCAACGAATACTTATTCTTAATCGTGACTTTATTGAGTTCACGATAATCCATACATAAGCGAAGTGATCCGTCCTTCTTCTTCACAAAAAGAACTGGCGCTCCCCAAGGTGACACGCTCGGTCTCACGTAACCTTTATCCAAAAGGTCCTGCAACTGTGCCTTGACTCTTTCAACTCGCTGGTGCCATCCTATAGGGTGCCTTTGAGATTGGAGTAGTCCCGTGGACGAGATCTACTACAAACTCAATCTCCCTATCGCGGCATTCCCGGTAGCTCACTGAAACACGTCCCGGAACTCCCTCACCACAGAATGTCCTCAATCCTAGGAGAGTCCTCAATATCTAGGAGTGCAATACTAGCCAAATAGGCTATGCACCCGCGACTAATCAACTGCCTAGCTCGAGAGGAGCTAATAGTCATCGCAAACAGCGAACTCTGGCAACCTTGAAACACAACCTCCTCGTGACCAGGCTCTCTAAAAGTCACAGTACGACTCACACAATCGATCGTAGCAAAGTACCGGGTCAACCAATCCATGCCCAAAACTAAATCAAACTCCCCGAGTTTGTGCACCACAAATAGGTCCACGGGCATGATCCAATCCCCAATATGAACTGGGCAACTAATACAACACTCTCGAACCTCTATAGAATGTCCCGGTATAACCACTCGTCCCGAATGTGACAAAGGTGTCCTAGGGATGTCATGCAACTCGGCAAACAGCCGATCAATAAAAGAGCAAGATGCACCGGTATCAAATAAAGCACAAACTCGAATGCTGGAAATCAAAATGATACCTGCAACGACATCCTCAGCTGCTGCCGCTGCCTCAGTATGGGCGGCATACAAACGCCCACTCGGGCCCTGTCGAGACCCCTCGCTCCGCTCTCGTGCGTAAGATCTCCCGGCTCGGTAGGATGCCGCAGTGTCCCCGGCCGGAACCCGGTGAAGCCGGTGTCGAAGCCGTCGACGTGGGGCGGCATCCCTGGACACTCGACCGGAAGTGGCCCTCCCGACCACAAGAGTAGCACCGGCCCCGACCCCGCGGCACCGTCGGGGTGACGGGGGCCGCCGCAAATCACACAACGCGGTGCTCGCCGTCGATCCGGTCCCTCGGCGCTGGGGGTACTCGTCCTCGTGATCGGCTCCCTGGGGTACTTCGGTGGCTTCCTTGAGTGCGTCTGACTCGCACCCTCGCCTGAGGGCCTCTTGCCCTTGCCCCGATCCAAGCCTTCTTGCCGCTCCTTCATCACTATCGCGCCCCGCTCCACAATGAGAGCGCGATTTACCACCTCACGCATGTGCGCAGTTAGCGGACCGCACCGGCCTATAGATAGAAGGCCTCACCACTCTCGAAGATCCTGGCCTTGTCATCGTCGTCCCGCACAACGAAAGGTACACAGTGTAGAAGCCTGGTAAACTCCCGCTCGTACTCAGTCACTGTCCGCTCCCCCTGACGCAAGTTGCGCAAGTCTGTCTCCATCTGTCGCCGAACACTATCGTGAAGTAGTGCTCGAGTAGCGTCCCTTGAATCTCGTCCAAGTCATCGATGCCAAGTCGGTGCTCGGGTTCTCCGGATGTCCCGCCACCACCGATAGGCCTCGCCGTCCGGATGGTGAGTGGCGAGCCAAACTCGTCCCTCTCCTCAACAAAAGTATCGCGAAACGCCTTCTCCATGTGCATAAGCCACTTCTCGACAATCCAATGATCCACGTTCTCGCCATCGAACACACGTGGACTGCACCTCCTGAACTCATTGAGGCGGCTCATCAGTCGGTCTCGCTCTAGCCCCTCAACCATCGTCGGAAAACCGCTCTCCTCCCGGAGGTATCCGAACTGGTGGTGCCGTCGCCACCCTCTCCTGCCGTGCCACCGACGGTGCAGAATGTAAAGATCCGGGCGCGGGGGTCGGCGCCCTCGGTGCTACCACCTCGGCTGGGGCTGGTGGTACTGGAGCCTGGGCCTCCCTGGCAGCCGCCTGCTGCAGCAGAAGGTCCTCAAGTCGCTTCATCCTCTCGTCCTGTCGACGCGCCGCCTCAGCCTGCTGCTGGGCCGCCGCCGTCTGCTGAGCCACAAGGTCAGTGAGGACCGCCACCTGGTCCCTCAGCTCGCGGACCTCGCTGGACTCAGAAGTAGCTGAGGTCTCGACCTCCTCAAGGCGTGCCATGTTATCTGCCCCGACGGATTGGGAGCGAGTAATAGGCATCAACCCTGCAACAAGATAAAAGCGCAAGTTAATAAAACCCACGCTATCGCAATCCCCACTCAGAAACCCAAATCAAGCGAAAGTAAAGAAGTGTGCTTTCTACTAACTCCCGATGTTACGTTGTCGGCCGCCAACGTAACCCTCTGCGAAGCTAGAAGTTATACACTTCGATTAAACTCCAACTTTTTAGAGTTATAATAAAACCCAATCAAGTACTTTCGCTCACAAGTTAAATAGACCTCGTCTCTCGCGAGCCTATTTCCTATTGTCCAACCAGCCTAAGGTTTACTAGGTCCTCTAAGACGTCACCCTAGGCTCTGATACCAAATTAATCTGTCACGCCCCGGGGTCGGCAGGACCTTCCCCAAAGCGTGCCCAGACCCGCCATATGTCAACACATACAAGGCGTCTACTAAAAACAGCGGAAATAAAAACATACAATAGGCTAAAACCGTAGATATCAGAGCAACATACAGCTAGCCCTATCGACAAGTAGAGAGTAGATAGACTAAAACATAAAGAGACTAACAACATAACCAAAAGTACATAAGGTTAATACAACACTGTCTCAAAATGTGGTGGTCTCTCTAAATACAGGAACAACTCACAACCTCTCTAAACAACATGAAATAGAGAAGTAACCACCTATCGAACTCCCTCGCTGAGTGCCGCTAACCCGAAGCAACACCCTTGCCGCGATCCCTAACCTCCCCCGATGCGGAAGGCACTGAAAAGGAAACAGAAACAGGGGCGTGAGAACTATAATTTATAGTTCCCAGTGGGCAATTACTGACCTGCACCATTGCACCACTAGGCCCAAAAGAAAAAGAGAGTAAGAGCGCGATATAAATAAGCTTGCAATTAAAGCGTAAAGAATTGCTACCAAAACTATGTTTTACTATAACCAACAAGTATACTAAAATGTAATTAAAGCATTATCAAGTATACTATAACTCAAGTGAAGTCCACATAATCCAACTACTAAGTCCTATCTAGTAGTGATTGTCATTTAGTAAAGTTAAATGTCCAAGTTCAATTCTCTTTCACTAAGATGTACCACAGTAATCCAACTTATGCCACCTAAGTACCGTGGTAGCCCAACATCCCCCGCAAGGAATGAGTCTGTCCCAACGGTCCCGTAGGTTTCTCAACACCGCACGCGCGAACGAATCGCGAAGGCCAACTCCGGAGTGCCGGCTTGTAGGGAGCGACCCTCACAAGCATGTGCGAAAGAGCACAAATGGCAACAAGTAAAGTCAAGTCTCAAGTCCAAACCTCATGTCTCAACATGGAAATAGTAACTAGTATCCCTAAGGTCTAGTTCAATTGTTATCATGACACTAAATTCTCTATGTCAAGTTCATTCACGAGCCTAATGCCGCTTGATGACATTAGCTCACTATTCTACACTTTTGATGCCAAGCCAATGCCGCTTAATGACAAGGGCTTTTCTCCTATGTCATGTATAGTTCTATGTTCTCAAACACATGTCAAATTCCTCTTAAACACGTAGTTTCAAGTTTCCAAATAGAATGCTACAAGGCTTCAGCTCTCAGATGCATACGTCTCTACTATATAGAGTAAAATTGCATTACACATAACATATGTATCTTAAGCATTCTAAAATTCACAAATAAATCAAATAGCATGAAAATGAACTAATTTCCATTTAACCATAAACAAATAAGCACCAATGAGAATTTCTCATTGTGCTAGGTGAGGCCAAACCCACCGTCGCTCCAAGCGTCGATCCGAACCGCTAACGAAGCTTCGATTCCTACTCCTAGTACCCTACAAAGTAGATCCTAGGAGTTACAACCTCAAGAGATAAGTCTTGAGTTCAAACTTTAAACATCTAGGTTAAAGTCAAGAAATACTCACCTAAATGTGCAACAATCCTCTTAGAAATTCCAAAAGGAAGCTAGATCCCTCCCAAGGCAACCTAAACAAAGGTTCCAAACCATTTAAAAGGAATCTAAAAGCCCCAAATCAAAAAGCCCCAAATAAAACCCTAATTCCCAAAATCTAGGGTTTCATCTATAGAGAAGCAACCAAACTCGAATCTAAAGGAAATGGAGAAGTTGCTTACCTCTTAGAAGCTCTAATAAAGGCTCTAGAGTCACCAAAGTTAAAGATCTTCCTTCAACTAGCTCCCAAAATCAAGCTCCTAGCTTCAACCATGGTGTAGGGAGCACCACAAGACAAAAGAGAGCAAAGAGGGTGATCAATTCACAAGAAATCACCCAAAATCCAAAAGATTGCAAAGGGGTTAGAGAGAGAAACTCTCTTACCTTTCTCTCCCTTGTTCTCAGCACAAGAGAGGAGCCCTAAGGGCTGGGGTGCTATATTAGAAGCAACAAAATGCCAATAAGCCCCTACAGTTTCGGATTTTCGACGCATTTATGCAGTCTGAACCTGGCAGAAAACGACCAAACCGAGGCTCGGGTTTGCGCCTCCGGCCGTCCCATACCGATGCAGATCCTGCATGCCAGGTATAGCAACCAAAGGCATGCCGGTACAGCAACTTTTCTACAGCCGGTACGGACTCCCCGGTTAGCAAACCGAAACAACCTAAAATCCAACTTTTTGGACTTTAGTGCTTGGGATTCATCCACTAACCTCGGTACACGTGCCATAGGTCGGAACACAGTCAACGACCCTCCAGAAAATCTGGAAAAGCTCCGTTCTCACATTCAACACTCGAACCTTGCCATTTGCAAAGTCCAGTGCGTCACAGCGGCACCACCTCCTGAGGTGCCCGAGCAGTCGGGATCGGGCGAAGCACGCGAGCTGCAAGCCCAAGTAGCGGCGTTGGCCGGGGCTATGAAGCAGCAGGCGGAGCAACTTAGTAGGCTCCACGATTTGGTGGCCCGGCGGCGGCGGCGGCGCCGTGCCTCGGGACCCGACGCCACCGTTGAGCTGCGGCACCACCTCCGATGGCGGCCGCGGTACCGGTGACGGTTGTACCACCGCCGATTTCGGGTTCGTCGGCTTCGTATCACGACACCCCGAGGCGGAGCGGAACGGGCGGTAGCGGTGTTGACGGCTTTCAGCGGTTGAAACCACCAACCTTCAACGGGGAAGACAAGGACCCGTGGATGGTCGAGACGTGGTTGATCGCTATGCAATCCTTGTTCGAGGACTTCTATACCCTCGAGCGGGACAAGGTGCATTTGGCGGCCCATTGCTTCGAGGGGTCGGCGCGCCTTTGGTAGAGGCAAGTGAAGGAGGATCGTTCTTTGAACGATACTACCATGGCTTGGGAGACGTTTCGGGAGATGCTATTGATGGAGTATTTCCCCGAAAGCGATAAAAGAAAGATCGAGGAGGACTTCCGCAAGCTAAGGCCGGGGAGTCGCACAGTGCGCGAGTACGAGAGGGAGTTCCCGCACATGATTCATTGCGTGCCGAGCTTGGTCCACGGCGACGGGGACCGGGCCAAGAAGTTCGGGCGTGGGTTGAGGCCGGATATTTTTAAGACGATTGATTCTTTCCGCCGACGACCTATGGAGAGGTTCGGACCGCGCACTTTGGGTGGAGCGCGGCAATGCTATTGCGCGAGAGGAGCGCGAGGCTTTTGAAAGGGATAAGGACAGGGAGAAGTCCAAGAAGCGGGCATCGAGTGGGTCTGCGGGGCAATCGAGCTCTAAGCGGCCCCCTCGACCTCAGCGGTCACAGTGGCGCGGCAGTCGGAGTCAGACTCAGAGTCAGACCTCCTACCCGTGTGTTATCTGCGGCGGGAACCACAGAGTTGTTACTTGCCCTCAGCGGGAGGGGCGATGTTTTCGGTGTGGCCAGGCGGGCCACATTGGTCGCGAGTGTCCGGGCAGCTCATCTCCTGCACCCTCAGCAGCTTCAGTACAGTACACTCCGCGACAGTTGGCGGGACTGCCACCCGCTATGTCCTGTTTGGACGATCATCGGCACCACGTCGCGGGAGGCACCTCGAGCACCTAGTGGGCGGGTTTTGCCACTCGGGTGGAGGAGCGATCGACTCCAGCACCAGTTCCTGATGATGTGGTGGAAGGCATTATTCTGATCCAAGGCACTCGAGCTAAAGCATCATTTGATACAGGTGCATCTCATTCATTCATACGTGCATCATTCGCCGAGGCTCATGGGGTAGAGATAGGGCGTCATGATGACCATTGGTGGGTCAACTCTATCGAGCACTCTTTTGCTGTGGATGAGGAGTGCGAAAATTGCCCAGTGCAAATTGGAGATTGGATTATGCCAATCGATCTCCTAGTGGTCGAGCGGTTATCGGGCTTCGACGTGGTCTTAGGGATCAACTGGCTCTCTAAGTACTACACCGTTATCGATTGTGAGAGGAAGGTTATCACATTTCGTGAACCTGGACAAGAAGAAATGGTCTACCAAGCGTGTAAGGGCGCACGTTTTGTGGCGACCATATCGTCGGTAAGGGCGAAGAGGATGATCAAGGGTGGTTGCAAGGCTTATTTAGCGACCATCGTGGATACCCAAAGGGAGCACCCGGAATTGAGTAGCATCCGGGTGGTATGCGAGTACCCGGATGTGTTTCCGGCGGAGTTACCGGGATTGCCACCGGACCGGGAAGTTGAGTTTGTCATTGACTTAGTCCCCGGGGCGGCGCCAATCTCGAAGGCTCCGTATAGAATGGCACCGGTGGAGCTTAAGGAACTTAAAGCCCAACTGCAAGACTTGCTCGATAAAGGCTTTGTGCGGCCGAGCGTGTCTCCGTGGGGAGCTCCGGTGCTGTTTGTGAAAAAGAAGGACGGCACACTTCAACTTTGCGTTGACTACCGCGAGTTGAACAAGGTCACAATCAAGAACAAGTACCAGTACCCGTTGCCGAGGATTGACGATTTATTCGATCAGTTGCAAGGGTCAAGGGTTTATTCGAAGATTGACCTTCAATCGGGGTATCATCAATTGAAGATACGGCCCAAGGATGTGCACAAAACGGCGTACCGTACGCGGTATGGCCATTATGAGTTCACGGTTATGCCTTTCGGGCTTACTAATGCCCCGGCGGCATTTATGGACTTAATGAATAGAGTCTTCCGTCCGCTATTGGACCGGTGCGTCGTGGTATTCATTGACGACGTATTGGTATATTCTCGGACCGAGGAAGAACACGAGGAGCACTTGAGAATCGTGTTGGAGACACTCCGGCGAGAGAAGCTTTATGCCAAATTGAAGAAATGTGTGTTTTGGCTACGGAGGTTACTTTCTTGGGTCACGTTATATCCGGAGGCGGCGTCTCGTGGACCCAAAGAAAGTTGAGGCAATTAAGGATTGGCCTCGCCGACAAATGCAACGGAAATTCGGAGCTTTTTGGGGCTTGCGGGCTACTACGGCGGTTCGTGGAGGGTTCGCTAAAATAACAACTCCACTAACGCGCCTTACGCACAAAGGGGTGAAGTATGTTTGGAGCCCCGAATATGAGCGAAGCTTTGAGGAGCTTAAGAAAAGATTGACGACGACTCGGTTGCTTGCTTTGCCGACGCCGGGGAGAGTTATGTCGTGTACAGTGATGCTTCTTACGTTGGTCTTGGGTGCGTTCTGATGCAAAATGGCCGAGTTATCGCTTATGCTTCGCGCCAATTAAAGACATATGAGAAGAACTACCCGATTCACGACTTGGAGTTAGCGGCGGTCATTTTCGCGCTAAAGCTTTGGAGGCATTACTTGTACGGGGAACATTGTGAGATTTACACGGATCATAAGAGTCTCAAGTATTTGTTCACCCAGAAAGAGTTGAATATGCGACAGCGGCGGTGGTTAGAATTGCTTAAAGACTATGATGTTACTATTCTATATCACCCCGGAAAAGAAAATGTCGTGGCCGATGCTTTGAGTAGAAAGTCGGCGGAGAATTTGGCGACGGCGATTACACCTCAACCTGCATTGAACAAGGAGATGCAGCGGTTAGGGCTTGAAGTGATGGCGCCGGGAGTGACGGAAAAAGTTGTTATGTTGAGCGTGCAACCCACTTTGTTGGAGAAGATAAAGGAATTGCAAGTTTAGATCCTTATCTCCAAAAGGTGCAGGGCGAAGTAGAGAGCGGTAGTGCCGCAGATTTTGGCATTGGGACCGACGGAACACTACGGTATCGGAACCGTTGGTGTGTGCCCAAGGACGATGATCTTCGAAGGGCAATTATGCAAGAAGCACACCAATCCCCCTATAGCATTCACCCGGGCGGCACCAAGATGTACCAAGACTTGAAACTCCATTATTGGTGGCCGGGTATGAAAAGGGACATTGGAGAATTTGTGGCACAATGTCTCACGTGCCAACAAGTAAAAGCGGAGCGTCGCTTTCCAGCGGGAAAATTGCAAAGTCTACCAATACCCGTGTGGAAGTGGGAAGACATTGCTATGGACTTTGTGACGGGTTTGCCTAGGTAACAAGGCGGGCACGACGCGATTTGGGTAGTTGTGGACCGGTTGACAAAATCGGCTCACATTTTGCCGATCCACACTACTTGGTCGGGAGACAAGCTAGCTCAAGTGTATCTCGACGAGGTCGTGAGGGTACACGGGGTTCCGGTGTCAATTGTATCGGATCGGGACCCGAGGTTCACCTCTCATTTTTGGAAGAGCTTGCAAGATGCTTTGGGTACACGGCTCAATTTTAGCACGGCATTTCATCCTCAAAGTGACGGTCAATCGGAGAGGACTATTCAGATACTTGAGGATATGCTTCGGGCTTGTGTACTCGACTATAAAGGCGGATGGCACGATTTCCTACCAATGGCGGAATTCGCATACAACAATAGCTACCAAGAGAGTATTGCGATGGCGCCATTCGAGGCCCTTTATGGTAAGAAGTGTCGTTCTCCAATTCATTGGAGCGACGTGGGCGAAGAGCGACTCTTGGCCCCGATGTTGTGCGGGAGGCGGAGGAGAAGGTCCGCCTAGCCCGACAAAGACTCACGACGGCGCAATCTCGGCAAAAGAGTTATCTTAGATAAGCGGAGGAAGGATCTAGAGTTTGCGGTTGGAGACCGCGTGTTTTTGAAAGTATCACCTATGCGCGGCATAAAAAGGTTTGGAGTTCGGGGAAGCTAAGTCCCATATATCGGACCTTTTGAGATATTGGAGCGGATCGGTGCGGTAGCATACAAGTTGGCATTACCACCGAGACTTGCGGGGGTGCACAATGTGTTTCACGTTTCGAACCTTCGCAAGTATATCCATCATTCGGCTCATGCATTGGAGTATGAACCGGTGGAGTTAAACGAGGACATGACCTATGAAGAGTACCCGGTTTGTATTCAAGGGAAAGGCGAAAAGAAGCTTAGGAATCGCAAGATTTCCTACGTCAAGGGCCAGTGGAGCAATCATGCGGTGCGTGAAGCCACTTGGGAACTCGAGGACACAATGAGGAAGGAGTACCCTCACTTGTTCGAGTCGACAAGCTAAGGTATGCGTTAAGTTTCGCGGACGAAACTAATTTTAAGGGGTGGAGAATGTAGCATATCGAAAAATTCGACAACAAGATCGGACTTTGGCCAAATTGACTAAAGTACGAATATAAAATAGTTGGACATGTTCCAATTGCCATTCCAAATCTCTTGGAAAGGTTATAAGATGATCTAGAAGAGTTAAGAAGGTTTTGGCGTTGTTCGGCGCGAAGTAGAGTCGAAACAGTGCGAAAAACACAAGTGCAGGGCACCCGTACGGTCTGACCACGGTGTACATGCAGGTATAATACTTCACAGGAAGGGAAGAGCCCTCGGGTTTGATAATTTTATGGCCCATACCGGTACAGCCCGGGTGTCTGTACCGGTATAGCCATCACACCCGCGAAGGGAAGAGCCCTCGGGTTTGATAATTTTATGGCCCATCAAGTACGGCCGGGTGTACGTCGGTATAGCCATCCTTGCAGAAGGGGAGAGCTCTCGGGTTTGATAGTTTTCTTTGGCCCATACCGCACAGTCGCCCCCATCTTGGTATAGATCTTTGCGAAACCGAGGGAAGCTTCTCTCGGGTTTCTGCCACTGTAGCACCCCATACCGGTACAGATTTCCCCCATACCGGTATGGGATGGTCTGACAGCAGTTTGTGAACTGCGCGAAATAAAAGAAGTAGAGGGGCTTTTTGGCTATTGTTACAACACAATAAGCTCTCCCTTCACTCATTTCACAGCACACACACACTCACTCTCTTTTCTCTCACTTTCTCTCTCTTGAGGAGCTCTAGGGCAAGGAAGAAGAAGGAGAAGGAGTTGGAGAAGGTGGCTTGGAGCTTGTTGGAGGCTTCTTGGAGGATCTTGGAGCTCTCCTACAACAAGGGCTTGGGTTGAGCTTGCTACAAGAGGTAGGTTCTTGCAAGTTTAACCCTAGGGTTTCGATTTTAGCTTGAGATGTGGAGTTTCTAGCTTGTTGCTAGTGTTAGAGGGCTTGTTTGGCCATGAACTCCATGAAAACTCATGAGAGCTTCATGAGCTCTAATGGTGGTTGGCTAGGGTTTGTTGTAAACCCCAAATAGATGGTTCTAATGGGTCAAGGATGGTTTTAGAGAGCTTCTAGGTTGATCTAAAGCTATATTTTGCTTGTGAATGAGATCAAAACCCTAGGTTTGACATAGGGCATTGTTGGAGCACCCAAATTTGGGGCTTTTGAACATAGGGGTTCTTGGGTCAAATTGACCTTGTAGAAACCTAATTGGGGGTACTCCCGACGTGTGGGACAACTCCGTTTAATTAAACGAAAATCCGATATAGGGGCTACTATGTAAAATGGCCTGATTAGGTTCACTTTTAAACCGAGGTTTTTACCTAGGCCCCGTAGGTCGTGAAACTGCTTGGGCATCCTCACAAAATTATTTTAAGGTGGGGGGTGCATACCGGAATCATCGAATTCCCTTCTATGTCTGTTTTCACCTTTTGAGCATATCCTATGTATAGTATATTCATGCATGATAGGGTAGAGGTTAATTATGCTATGGTTGAACTTCAATTATTGTTCTAGTATGAAATGAACTTAGAGATTGTAATGGAACCATAGAGGCATGAGAATTAGAACCCTACTTGTGTGAATATAGAATGGACTTGATCTTAGTCAACAAAGGTGATATTGAACATAGAGACAAGATTGGCATTGAGACAACCTTAGTTAAACATAGTTTAACTTAGTGGCATTATGGCAAGAATGATATACATGATTAGGTAGAAAACCTAACATTGACAATGGCATGGTAACTAGTGGCTATGAATCCTCAATGTGAGGATTAGATCGATACTCTTGACAAGTCTTGGCTTGAGGGAGGTCGCTCCTCCTCAAGCGGTGAGTTCTGGAACAATCACCTAGGGGATCGTGGCCCCCGACGGACGGTCCCTCGGGTCTTGTAGGCTTAGAGCCTCCCCATTCAGTGAGGGATTTTTGGGTCTTGAGTTTGTTGGGGTTAACTATGTTAACCGGCAAGATTGGGTAATGAGCCAAGTAAAGTAAAGTAAAGTAAAGTATGGTAAAGAGCATGCATGCTGACATATTTAAATTCGATTATCTATCTATCTGACTCTTTCTTGCAGGCGTAGTATTAGCATTTATGTAGTTTGGTTACTATTTCATTTTCGTTGAAATACTTATGCCTGGATAGACCTAGTGGGTAAGTCGGCGGGGTCGGTTGCCGAGCCCACTGGGAACTTCGTTGTAGTTCTCACACCATTAACCCCACAGGTCCTAGCACGAGCGGGGCGGCGGAGGACCGGGGCAAGGGGTTAGCGCCATAGCTAGTGGCCACCGGAGTATCGCATTAGTCATTTCCTTTTGTTATACTTGTATCAACTTTATTTTGTTGAACTATAGATGTCAAGTTGTAAACAATTCAAGTAATTTTTGGGAGATGACAAATGTAAAAGAAATGATGTATTGAATGCTTAAAGAATGTAATTGACTAGTTTACTTGTATTTGGTTCAAATGTAATCAAGTTCATGTATGGTTTATATTCTAGCTTAGTGCTTACTCTTCCGCTGTGTTGTTGTTGCTTACCTTCGTGTAAGCCTTGTATAATTGAAATTCTCTTTGATTGTCAAATTATACTTGTTGTTAGAGCCTTGGGCGGGCACGGGAGGCCCTGTCCGTTCGGCGTCTGTTGACGTGGCCCGAACCCGACCAAATAGGCGGGTGGCGGGGCGTGACATTTGTGGTTATATGAAAAATATTAATATATTACATATAATAATTTTGTTATTTTTTCTCAGGAATCCATCATCGATCTACTACCTTACTTGATCTCCTGTTTGGTGTTGCATTCCTTCAGGCATCCAGTAAGTCGTAATGCATATGTGCTTATATTTATATTCTATGAAATTAAGTTAGAAAAGAAATCATAAAATATGATTCTGAAGCGTATTTTTGTATTTATGATTTTCCTTTAGTTAGAATTTTATATCTTTTAAATATTTTTCTTTGCTTTGTTTTTCACTAGAAAGTCCTGTGTGTGTTCAAAATTAATGGATTGTGTCTAAATTTTCATTTACCCCTTGATAAAAAAGAACTTAGAAAACAAATTTTTATTATTTAACAATAACTTTAATTAAAAAAAATTAATAAAATAAATGTGATACATCACATAATTAATATAAAATTAAAAAAATATATGTATCATAGTCTATAAAATTGATACTTATATTCTAAATAAAGCGGGCCCTCAAGGATAGTTGATGGTAAAATTATTAGTTTGTTAACTTAAATAGTGCTTAACACTTCTTCTTTTTTTTTCCTTTTTCTTTCCCTTTTTTTATTTATTTTTTTTTTTTGAGTAAATGGCATCAACTGTTAATATCAACATCAACTTTTGCCGTTTACTTCGCAAAATCTGCGCACAATTTTCATTACCTCCTCCCAGATATGGAACTACTGTGGTCGCAGACGGTCAGCTCCGTTCTTTTGTTGATGTGGAGGTTCCTAGGGGTAGCCGATTTATGGAAATAATTACATGTTGGGGTTGGTGCTTTTCGGACTCTGAACAGTCTGAGGAGGATGCTGCGCGGATTGCTATCAAGAGGCTCCGTGACGAACTCGGCTTTGAAGTTAAGGATATTAATTATGATGAAAAGATCATTTACAAGGAGTTATACGAACGTGATTGTGATGAGCATACAGAACTTCGTGACGAGTACGAGATGCTTAACTTGGACTTCGATCTTCTTAAGAAGACTTATAATATTTTAATTGAAGAAAAAAAACAAATTGCTGCTGAATTGAAGGAAATTAAGGATAGTATTGCTAGGTGTCACGCCTTGATTAATCACCCTAATGTTGGTCCGATGGATGTAGAATCAACTGCCGAAGTGGCAATATTGGGTGATGAAGAAACAACGGCGACAACCGAGGAAGGTCCAACTGAGGAAGACCCAATCGAGGAAGATCCGGAAGCTCCTCCCGGTTATTATAAGATCTGACCTTTTCCGCTGGCCCACTAGCTCGGTGAATGCTATCTTAGTCGGGTTCTTTTGTTTGTAGTTTTTGTCGACCTATTCACTATGGTTTTAGGTTGGTTTGTTTGTAGTTTTTGTCTACCTATTCACTATGTTTTTACGTTGGTGAATGCTATCTTAGTCGGGTTCTTTTGTTTGTAGTTTTTGCGACCTATTCACTATCTTAAACGGGTTCTTATGTTGTTTCTCCGTATTAATTGTGTTGTTATCTGTGATGTTTCTTTATCTTCATATGGCTCTTTTACTCTTTACTTGAATTTGGGCATTAGAGAAGACACTGGTCATATGTTTTGATAATTCAGTTCATGATGTTATGATCTTATCCCATGGTTCATGGCATTTGAGATATTCATATAAAAGGCTAGACTATGCAGAATTTTTTGAAATTTGAATTGATAGGAGGTTCATTTTAATTTCAAAGTATATATTGAACTTAAGTTGGCATGTCGTATGCCCTCCCTAAACTACATGATTGACCATTGTTTATTATTAATTCAGCTTTCTAATCAAGATAGCTCCTGTGCTTCTAATATTATATAGATCAGCCCCTCGCCTGCACCTTTTTGTGTTTTGGTGCAGGCCCTTCTCTCTCTCTCTCTCTCTCTCTCTCTCTCTCTCTCTCTCTCTCTCTCTTTAAAGTAGCTTTTAGGTTTCTTATACTGTAATAAATCTCTCATAATCCTACTAAGAAATTATCATAGATTTTTTTCTTTAAAATGCACATAAATAAACTAAATTTTAATGTTAAACTAATTTGGATGTAACAATTAATCACTACAGCAAACCATTTTTAATAAGCTCTCTCTCTGAATGCTCAATCAGTAGTGAGGATGTTGTTGTTCCAAGCGAGGGGTCCGACTCGGGATTGGTTAAATCCTCGCAAAGTTCTCAGCTGTAAATACAAAAGAAGAAAGGGCTTAGACACCCATATATGATAGGAACATTATCCAGAGAGAATACAAAAAGTTTATAAGAAGCAGTTGTAGAATAATCCAATAGTTAATCATTTATTCTATTCTATATTGTTATATTGAAAATAATCCAATAACTTTGGATGTGTAGAGTAGTGTGTTGTTTCTCAGAAGTAGACCCACTCGAAGCATCCCACAAATAGACCGTATTGCCAAGCGCAATCAACAAAACATTCTTTGCTTCCCCAGTCAAGCAAATTCAAATAATAGTCATGCATGAGGTCACGATCATCTAATGTCCTCTCAGCTGACTGAAAAAAAAAATGAAATATAGCTAGAAAATTTAGCAAAGTAAGGCAATTTATTAATCCTAGACATATCCAAATGTAAACGGAGAAGAGAACCCACCTGGGGAATGTATCTCCGCTTCGTCGCTAGCACCGTTTGAGTGGCGAAGTGACATTGGAGCCGAATTCATTACGTACGCCTTCGGATGGAACAGAGGCTTGGTCTTGAAAGAGAGTATTCGGATCGGTTAGTCGGAAGGGTATCGGCATGAAGCTTTCTATATGCCTCTTTCGAGGAGGAGGCCACTGCCGTGTTCTCTTTCTCTTTTCTTGGTTCAGTTAGTAAGTAGTATGCCATGTCAAAATCCATATAGGAGCGGTCCGGGATGAACCTGTCGCCTGTAATTGTAACAAAAAGTTCATGAAAACATTCGCGAAAATGCGTGACAACATTATATACAAGAAAGTTGTTAGATAAAGAAGAGTATTTTGTAAACAGATCTTTGAAATCAAGAGATGAAGGAAGATACTATATATATATAGGTGGACAAAGCAAACATCGAAAATCAAGCTGCCCGTTAAGAGCTTCAACATAGATGACCACAAAAACCTAAAAAAGAAGCAAAAAATAATCAGAGGTATTTAAATATTTAAATATAATCTCTATTTGACCTATTTTCATCTCTCTTTGTAATTAATAGATAGCTTTATTGTAAGTTAACAATTTTGATCCTATATGTTGGAATATAGCTACTCCTTCCCCCTTTGCTCTCTATGATGATATAACTTTCTCAGAAGCAGAATTTGCATTGGATCTTAACAAGATTCTTTAACTTCACATTGTATATTCTTACAATCAGATATCAATGCAGTTTTTCGAGAATTTGTTGCACTAAAATTCAGAAATCTAATCAAGCTTACACACAAATCAGACCAACTAATGCAGGAAAATATGGTATGAGGATTTGAAGGAATGGCAATCTATTTATTATTCAGTGCTTTAATTTAATTTCAAATTTGAAGAAGTGTAGAAGAGACATGAATTCAGTTTTTTTATTAGTACCGTTGAGGAAAACACATGGCATCTTACAGCAGAAATGAAAGTCGACACAGTATCAATGAAAAAAAGAATGAACTTCACTCTTAATTCTTTTATCATGAAGATCTGATGCCTCTAGATCATTACTATTCATTACAATTCAACAAGTTACTAAATTACAAACATATTTAAAATAAGGCATGTAGGATGTGCTGAATAATGTGCCCCCTCTTCTACCTGTACTTAATGATTGGGTACTTATTTACATACAACATCTTATTTGCTTTCAGAAATTTGAATGTAAAACTCAAATGTAAATTTAATAGAAGCTCGAAAGGACCAGTCACATTTCTTCAATTGCCCATGTAATTAATGGCCTTTAATTCCTTTTATTAGTCATTGCCACATTTGTTAATTTTGTTAGGTATTCTGAATTCTAAGCTTATGGAGAGTTACATCTGAGCCCCACTACTGTCCCATCATCCAATAGGACAACATCTTCGAATTGGGAGCAACTATGGGACGCACAAGACCTCCCTCATGGCTGCCAATGCTGATGTTATCATGCTGACAGCAGTGTAGTTGGCAGTCAAGCAGGGTCGATTACAGTTGGTCAATAGTATGCCAAGCAGAAATCCTATCATAATCCAATAATTATGAGTGAAATAAACTATAATAATCCTTAACAGCTCAGATGAATTATGCCACTTAGCTGCCTACTATTGAGTGTATTGAACAAAAAGTTGATGCTGAATATATATGAAGAAGAATCAACGTTATAGTATATATACTTCTTATTCTTTATGTTTCAACTCTATGATCCTATAAACTTTTAAGTTGTTCTTTACTTAAATGAAAAGACTGACTGACTTATTGCTTATTTTTCTACACTACTTTCCAATTTGGAATTTTGAATTGCTTATCTTATTTTTTCCTTTTTAATTAACTCTTTTTATATTTCTCTCCAGAAATTGACCACTTTGGAATTTTTAATTGCTTATCTTATTTTTTCCTTTTTAATTAACTCTTTTTATATTTCTCTCCAGAAATTGACGACGATTTGGACCGGTTGTTGTGCATCTATTTGTTGTTGCCTCACTTCCGTACTACTGTAAGTCCTAATTCAACTCTATGTTATTGAAAATATTTAATATACTGCGTATTATTGCTCTTCTTTTGCTTCGGAGTTCTTCATATAAATTATTTTTTCTACAATAATTTTTCTAAACATATTCATATATAGTAATTTTTTTTATTGCATTTAATCTTGCATTGTTACGTTCTATACTAATAATATTTAAGTTTTTACATTGCTCTCAGTTTACAAGTAATGGGAGAGCGAACATGAGAATAGAAATCACACTGAAGATAATGATTAGGATAAGATGGTCCAGTTTAAATTTCTCCAATGAGACCTAATTAGTTTACTGTTAACGCAGCAAAAACATAAACAAATATCATCAAATGTGAGACTAAGACTAAGAATCGCTGATTCTTCAGAAAAACTGTGAATTGAGATATACTCTTAGAATTAGAGGGGCATTTCGAAGAATAGCTTCAGGAAAAGTATCATCAATCCACATTGAGAGAGGGTGCCAGAACACACTAAAGTCTGAAAACATAGTCAATGGCCCAAAGATAAAGTGCAATTGCTTCCTTACTGAATACTGCACCAAGTGGACTATTACATGCAAACATGTCCCTTTTTATCCCTCTTTCCTAAAATATACTTTTAACCCTCTTTTGCACAGATGGATTTTGGAACAGATTTTATCAAACCCGTAAAGTTAGCTCTAACTTCTACTTATTTTCAAATTTTTACCAAATTTTTTGTGGTCGCTACTTATTTTCACTTTTGTCTTTCTTCTATACTAACTTAAATGAAAATATTGATTTTACTCTTATTTTCTTGCATTGCTTTCAATTTGGATACCCAAATTGCTTTTTTCACTTTTAAATTATTTCTATTATATTTCTCTCAGGAAATTGTCGACGCTTCGGAACGGTTGTTCTGTGTCTCTTTGCTGTTGATTTGCTTCCCGTTCTCCTGTAAGTCCTAATTCAATCCTTTGCTTTTAAAAAGATTTAATGTATTGACTATTAGATATTTAGATTTTTTATTTTTAATTTTTTTGCCTACAAGGAGTTCTATAAACATGTTCGTATTAATTTTTTTGCATTTAATCTTACATTGTCTGGGTCATATGGAATATGGTCTTAATACAACATAAAGATTACAATCTCAATGAGTTTAACAACCGAATACTTACCAGAAGATGGACCCATTAACCAACTTCTACAGAACACTAAAAGAAAAAAACATTAACCAATATAAATTTGAGCAGTTTCCGTGCGCAAGAACCAATTCTATGTATTCACAATTCACATAAAGATAGCGCTAAACGTGTACTCAGGAAAAAAAATAAATTCTCTAAGATAGTAGAAGTTCAGATATCAAATTTTTTCTTGATTTGTTGCTTTTTTTTAGTAGAATGTGTTTTTTTGGGGAAGAGTAGTTAATTTTTTCAGCCTTTATGCCATTGGTTTGTTGTCATTCGACAGTGTTGAAGTACATAGCAGATCAGGGAAGACTTGCTTGAGGAATTGGTTGGACAGTTTGATAGTTGTTTTGGGAATTAATGAGTTTGCAGATTTGGTTTCTAAGGTTAACCATCTGAATTCGATTGCTGCTAATTACTGGTTGTGGATTTCCTGCCAACTGGAATAGTGTTGCAGCCTTTTTCCCTAATTTTAGAACTAACTTAAAAATCAAATTCTATCAGAAGCATTGGTGGTGCAATAATGATAAATGCACAGAGACATTAATTATAAAGAAAGTGACAGCTAATTATGTGATGCAAGTGGACCTGAGGATAAGAAGAATCTAATCTAAATCTTAATATCCCCACATCATCTGATACCTTCAACTTCACCATATCAGTTAGGTAAAATCACGTCTATATACTATATGAAGTATTTGTAGATTTATGGTAGCATTCATACATTATTTTATTTGGACTAATGTGTAGAATCTATCATACCAATTATTTTTTAAAAAAAGATAGATAATTTCCATCCATCTTTTTTGTAGAATGATGTACCATAAACTCTTACATTCAGATGATTTTACTAACAGAATTTTCCATTTGCATTCCTTAAAAGCAACATGCTTCTATTAATGTTTTTAATATCAATTAACTTCGATTTGTATATTAAGTATCTTCCTGAATTACGTACATCCACTATTCAAAGTTCAAGAGAAATATAGTTAATTAGTATAGTCTCATAGTTACTGACAAGAAAGTGTTCTTATATTCTTCCGAATAATATATAGTTTCACATTATGATTTAAGTTTGTTTGAAGAACCAGGAGTCATTTCTAAGAAGATCAAAAACGATTATACTGCAATAAGTAAAACATCTCTTACTACATAATAATCACCATGTATAACTACGAAAGAGCGTTCTACATGAAATCAGAATCAGAGGACGATGTGGACAAGGAGTAGGCTGACCAACACCATCACAAAGATTATCAATGCCCAGAAACATTGTCAAACAATAGCAGCAAAACTCATAAATGTCACGACAAAAATGAATTGTTTTATTCCTTTACTCTTTAGGAAAACATACGTGTGTGTTTTTTTCCCCTTTTTTGTTCTTTTTTATCCAAAAATTTCTTCCAGTGCTGTAATTTGGAATTGCATAAGTGTACTGCAAAAGTTAAATATCTCAGTTCAGATCAAATAGAGGACCATAGGTTATCAAGATCAGTTTTCACAGTGAAACTGGTTTAAGGACGACTTTCCCTTTTTAATGAGTTGTTGTAACTCACGAAATAGATTTAGCTGGCCTGGTTAGAAAAGTAATAAGAATTTAATTTTAAATTTAGCGAACATTGAAAATTGGGATTTGTAGGTGGGTAGAAATAAGCATAAGCAACCTGACTAGGAACCTCTGTAGGAAATTTGAAAAGTTATGGTAGGCTAAAATACGGTTTGTGTTTAGTAACATCTGGAGAAGAAGACTAAACTATTGAGAATGCTGTTGCCTTCGATAGCGTTTCAATCAAGGTCTCCTAACAACAAATGGATGTTATATGTTCATCCATAACTACTAAACATATAGTGTTACTTCTTAAAAAAATACAAGATTTTGGAACATACAACATTAGTAACATCAGACAGGGGAATGTCAAGCAATGAAAAGGATACCGAAACGTAGTCCAAAATTCCAAGGTATGACCTTCCGCTTATTATTTTTACCATTTCTTCCAACAAAATCATAAGAGCTGGTACCGAAAACCCATAGTGGTCTTGCGAATTCAGCATCAAACAAAGGAAGCAAAAAGTGGATAACATGAAATCTCAATTCCTCAAGTAGTTAAAAATGAAAAGGTAAAAAAATGATATAACAAATATAATATAAAATGTGATTTAATAGTTCCGGAGACTAAATTCATCATGCTGCCAATTACTTTGGATATATATAGTGGACAGATGGAAATAGATCTGAATAAACTTCGACCTACTATAACAAGATTAAACTGTATAATAGCAGTACCCATTTGTATATATTCCAGAACCCCGTCCTTCTATCAGTCATGAAAAACAGCTCCCCTCTACAAACTTTTAATTTGTTCTTTACATAAATGAAAAGACTGACTAACTTATTACTTATTTTTCTACACTACTTTCCACTTTGGAATTTTGAATTACTTATCTTATTTTTTGCTTTTTAATTAACTGTTTTTATATTTCTTTCCAGAAACTGACGACGATTTGGACCGGTTGTTGTTCATCTATTTGCTGTTGCCTCACTTCCGTACTACTGTAAGTCCTAATTCAACTCTATGTTATTGAAAATATGTAATATACTGCCTATTATTGCTCTTCTTTTGCTTCGGAGTTCTTCATATAAATTATTTTTTCTACAAGAATTTTTCTAAACATGTTCATATGTAGTAATTTTTTTTTATTGCATTTAATCTTGCATGATCTGCGTTCTATACTAATAATATATAAGAATAACATTACGTACCTCATAACTAAGCTGAGTCTTAACTAAATACAAGAATCCAGTATCTCTCATTCTTAACAAATCCTCAACTTAAATCCAATTTAGCCTCCTCAACTCCCAGCTTGAAGGATTACACTGAAGTTTGTAAAAGGCAAAACAATGCAATAGAAGAAACTAGCTTGGACAAAACTTTTAATAAGTCATACAAACCTTTGTATGCCCAATCCCGTGAATTGTGCACATTTCAGATTAAAGCTTTTTATATTCTTTCAGATACCTGCTCTTTTCCATGGCTGAAAAATAAACCCTGATAGGGCTGTTCATACAAATATTGCTGTTTTTGATGGCTAGAGTTGCTGACCAGAAAAACCTTTTGATTTGATAATATCTAAATGCGGAAGTGAAAATACAAACTCATGCTGTTTTGTTTGTATGATTCTTATTTGAATGATCTGAAACTCTGGAGTTTTGACTCGGTGAAAAGGGAAAAAGAACAGCAAGCTTTCTGAACTTAATCAAAGTGTTTGGTCGGTAAAAATGATATAACAAATATAATATAAAATGTGATTTAATAGTTCCGGAGACTAAATTCATCATGCTGCCAATTACTTTGGATATATATAGTGAATGATGGAAATAGATCTGAACAAACTTCGACCTACTATAACAAGATTAAACTGTATAATAGCAATACCCATTTGTATATATTCCAGAACCCCGTCCTTCTATCAGTCATGAAAAACAGCTCCCCTCTACAAACTTTTAATTTGTTCTTTACATAAATGAAAAGACTGACTAACTTATTACTTATTTTTCTACACTACTTTCCACTTTGGAATTTTGAATTACTTATCTTAATTTTTGCTTTTTAATTAACTATTTTTATATTTCTTTCCAGAAACTGACGACGATTTGGACCGGTTGTTGTTCATCTATTTGCTGTTGCCTCACTTCCGTACTGTAAGTCCTAATTCAACTCTATGTTATTGAAAATATGTAATATACTGCCTATTATTGCTCTTCTTTTGCTTCGGAGTTCTTCATATAAATTATTTTTTCTACAAGAATTTAATCTTGCATGATCTGCGTTCTATACTAATAATATATAAGAATAACATTACGTACCTCATAACTAAGCTGAGTCTTAACTAAATACAAGAATCCAGTATCTCTCATTCTTAACAAATCCTCAACTTAAATCCAATTTAGCCTCCTCAACTCCCAGCTTGAAGGATTACACTGAAGTTTGTAAAAGGCAAAACAATGCAATAGAAGAAACTAGCTTCGGAGTTCTTCATATGTAGTAATTTTTTTTTATTGCATTTAATCTTGCATGATCTGCGTTCTATACTAATAATATATAAGAATAACATTACGTACCTCATAACTAAGCTGAGTCTTAACTAAATACAAGAATCCAGTATCTCTCATTCTTAACAAATCCTCAACTTAAATCCAATTTAGCCTCCTCAACTCCCAGCTTGAAGGATTACACTGAAGTTTGTAAAAGGCAAAACAATGCAATAGAAGAAACTAGCTTGGACAAAACTTTTAATAAGTCATACAAACCTTTGTATGCCCAATCCCGTGAATTGTGCACATTTCAGATTAAAGCTTTTTATATTCTTTCAGATACCTGCTCTTTTCCATGGCTGAAAAATAAACCCTGATAGGGCTGTTCATACAAATATTGCTGTTTTTGATGGCTAGAGTTGCTGACCAGAAAAACCTTTTGATTTGATAATATCTAAATGCGGAAGTGAAAATACAAACTCATGCTGTTTGGTTTTGCTTTTGGGCCTTGATAATTTTCTTTGTTTACCCAATGTTTACTCCTCTTTTGAGTCGAATGCAAATAAAAGCTTCATAAATTTCTCAATACACTTCAAACTTCCGTTTTCGTCACCCAAAATCTCATGCAATTATTTAATAACGTTTCCAGTAAGACTGTGGACAGTAGTCATCCTCTCCCAAAATTTTGAGCACTCTGGAGCTGATTTTCTTCTCTCCCTTGCTCTTTCAATCAAAATTTAGACATTTTTTTTTCTTTTCCTTCTCTTGTTGCTGATGCTTTTTCCCTCAGCATGGTTTCACTCTAGACTGAAAACTTAAGAGTGTCTACAAATGAACTTACTTGATCAACTCCAAACTTCAGAGAAAACTCCATCTAACAAACTTTGATCCTCAATCCAATCCCTTAAGCCCATGACCACGACAAACTGCAGACCTCAGGCTGTGCACAGATCTGAGCTTAATGTTGTCAATATCTTATAATGACAAACAATTAGCATGGTCTAGCCAGTAATTTTCCTAAGTCAAACTCAACTTGAAATGTATATAAATGAGCAGTAATAGTATAGTGGACAGATGGAAATAGATCTGAACAAACTTCGACCTACTTTAACAAGATTAAACTGTATAATAGCAGTACCCATTTGTATATATTCCAGAACCCCATCCTTCTATCAGTCATGAAAAATAGCTCCCCTACATATTTAAAGTAAAGAAAAAAAAATCTCAATAAGGAAATTAGTTTCTTCAATTGATTAAGAAGCCTGGAGAAAAACTGAGAAGATGAAAGATATACCATTCGAAGACCATTTGGGCTCAGTCGGAGATTCCACCAACAAAGGGACACCACCAGCAACACGTACTCACTTATATAAGTCTCTGTACAGAAGCAATATAGTCCAGTGATGTGTTAAGAGGTCGCAGTGGATCTAAAGGGGTACATAGAGAAAACAAAGACTAAGTAGAACACAAAATTTACGACCAAAATTAAATGTCATTAATCATTTTCAAAATTTACCCAAAACCAATTAAGCAATTGTCAGACTTGGACATGAGGAATAGCAATAAAAACTTGAGAATCAAGATAATACCATTCCCTTCGGTCCTAATGTGGTCTGACTAAATAAGCAATTGCCATTCCACCAATAAAAGATGCCTGCACCGGGAAGAAAGTGGCAAAAGTGAAAATTTTGGCTTATGAATAACAGGAAAAAGAAATTAAAATCTTACAAAAATCAGGAATGCAGAAATTAGCTCAAGATAATTTCTTACAGTAAATATTACAACATACCTAGGCTATAAATCAAGGAATAGGTATTTTGACGAAGTACCTTTCTTAAGTGCTCAATCTCATTGTCATCGTCAAGAGTCATTACATCAATAAGGAGTCATTACATCAATAAGGAGTCATTACATGAGAATGAATGTTGTAGTCATAATTGATTAGAGCAAATAAATGATACTTGAGTAACTCAAAAAGGTTAAAAAAAAAGGAGTAGCTCTAAAATGTATTTCTGTAAAAAACAATCAATATATATGTGATGCATAACTGGATTATGTTTCCTTTGAAGTAGCAAATCAGATATGAGAAAACTGGAGGTAAATAATGATAGGTGTTAGTATTTATAATTCTGTTTTTTGTGTTTTCATCCTTTTCTTTCTTAATAGGAGTTGATGTTGTGTGCGTGCTTTTAATACAATGTCCTCTTTGTTTTAATATGGTGTTCAGTGCAAATTTCTATCGATAGTTGCTAGCAGTCTAGGCTACCACCAGATAATAGATGGATTATGCAATGATATGTAAAGAAAGGCGTAGACATCGAAAGTCAGTTCTTGATAGCCGTAGAAACAGCATGGGTTTTTCTACAACAGAACATTCAAATTATGAAACATTAGATATTTTGACAAGAAAACGAAAGCGTACTTTAAAAGCTGATAAATCAATTACTGGAAAGTAGCAAATCTGATATGAGAAAACTGGAGGTAAATAATGATAGGTGTTAGTATTTATAAATCTGTTTTTTGTGTTTTCATCCTTTTCTTTCGTAATAGAAGTTGATTGTTGTGTGCGTCCTTTTAATACAATGTCCTCTTTGTTTTAATATGGTGTTCAGTGCAAATTTCTATCTATTTATTATAGTTTAAAATTGATATGCATTATTTTGTTCTTTACTCTTGATAGTTGCTAGCAGTCTTAGGCTACCACCAGATAATAGATGGATTATGCAATGATATGTAGAGAAAGGCGTAGACTTCGAAAGTTAGTTCTTGATAGCCGTAGAAACAGTATGGGGTTTTCCACAACAGAACATGAAACATCAGATATTTTGACAAGAAAACGAAAGCGTACTTCAAAAGTTGATAAATCAATTATTGGAAAGGCAATACAAGCAACAAGATATGCTGGGAATGATATAGAGCAACATTACCTTGGAATACAAGAATATGACTGCCAATCATGTGGCGCTCTACTTTTGTCATGGCCCGAGCCCGTCAATTCGTTCGGATTCGGGCGCGCCGACAGACCGCCGAACGGACAGAGTTTCCCCTGTACGTTCAAGGCGTCGCAATCAATACAATTACAAGAAGTTCCAAAAAGGAACAGATATCACAATCAGATTGCATAAGGAAGTATCATAAACATAAAACAGCTACTTGCTATTACAACCATTCGTCTCCATTTAGAATTTTTACATTAACTTTAAACTTTAAACTTCCTAATACAATCTAGTTATTACAACTTTATTACAACATATTCTTTTCACTCTCAAACCCCTAGTTAGCCGACTGGGGTACTTCTATCTCTGGTCTCCTGGTAGGGCGCTATCTACTGAGCTACGCCCTTGCCTCGCGCTGCTGCCGCTGCGCCGCTCACGTGTATACCTGTACCCCCAAAACGCAACACGGGGGTGAGAACTATTGTCCATAGTTCTCGTGGGTACGGTCACCCAAGAGAACAGCTCGACCAATAGGTCCAAGGAGGCACTGCAGATATGTTAGTCCAAAAACATAGATAGATATATAACTTGCAACTAACATAAAAACCTGCCTCACAATATGCAATATGCAAAATTACTCTTTAGCTCTTAGCTTTTCTTTACTTTATTGCTATTCTTTACTTTAGCCATTCCATTCACACTTAGCTATTTACCAGCTTAGCTATTACTAGCACTATTCATTAGCTATTTACAACTTTAGCTAGTCTTTACGTTCTTTACCTTTTGGCACTTATGCTACTTAGCAATTTATTTCTAAGGTCACTCTACCTCAGCTCACTAAGCCACCCGACTCGGTCTTGAGTCAATCCATTGCGGATAATCCGCCCGCTGTCTAGCCCGAGGTGTTGGACGTCTCGCAACTACCCCAGCTGTCAACAGCCTGTCGCCCTCTGTGACTCAGCCTCACCGCGGCGAAATCGTCGCACACGCGGAACCCAGCTGTCACTTGACATAACCATTCTGGTGGCGATCGCGGCGGACTTACCGGCGAGGACCCAAGTCATGACTTAACCATCGCGGCGAACTAATCGCACCTCACCCAACAATGGTTTGAGTCACTCCTCCGCCCCCGGTGCGGCCGTATCGTACTTACCCGGAATGGTGTCCCAAACACGGGGTGTCAACTCATGGCGATCGATCCTCACCCGCTTAACCGTATCGAACACATTCGGCTCACCCACCCGGCGGCGAAATCGTCGCACAACGCCACGACGGTAGTATAGCCACAGACGGCGAAATCGTCGCACACGCCCGACACCAACTTAGGTGTCCAAATCTCGGGATTCCACGAATCCGTTCCACTTAACTTGAGGGTTAGCTAGGCCCTCAAGAGACGACCCTCTAGGTCCATTGTCTTTACCTCCTAGGTCCACTTGACACTAGGGCTCATTTCCTGTCACATAACCTAGGTTACCTAACTCTAGGTTCAATGTCATTCCAGCTCGACCTATGTTTACTAACACTAGGTCCATTAACATCCTTGTCCAACTTATGTCATTGACACTAGGTACAACGTCATTCACCTAGATCCATATGACTCTAGGTTTACTATAACCTATGTTCATTACACTAGGTTAATCCCCACACTCCTAGGTCCATTGACTCTAGGTTTACTACAACTTATGTTCTTTACACTAAGTTGGATGCCACTCGATCTATATGTGTATTAGTCCATGACTCGCACTTTTCATTTAGCATTCTTATACTTTGCTCTCTTACGTCTATCAGTTCATTTACATGCATGTTTCTATTATGCTAAGCCTATGTTCTCGCAACATTCTTTACTTAGCATTCTCATACTTGGCATTCATGTACTTAACATTCTTATGTTAACCATCCCATTTACATGCACATAATTATATCTAGCATGTACTCATTATGCTACGCATGCATTTATTCATACATTTCATTTAGCATCTAGTTCATATATCAACTTAACATGCATCTCATGTATTTGCAACTAGACTCTAGTTCATGCATTTATCTAGCATTTAACTCATGCATTCTCTTAGCATTTAACACTATGTTCTTTAACATGCATTTCTATACTTGCAACATATGTCAATTATATGCATCAACTTGAAACCTTTACTCTTAGACATATATAGCCGACCTAGTCGCTTCGGTAAACACAACCCACCTTATTATGCTCTCCGATTGCTCGTCGACACTCGCAATCGGCCGCCCGTGGCACTCTTGACCCGGTTTGGCTCGAACTCTTGCACGACCACCCGAACGATCTCCGAATCCCAATCGAGACCTTGTGCCGTTGCCCCACGCCTTCAAGTTGCCCAGTTCCGTTTTCATGAATTTTGGGCTCCTATCTTGCGTCTTTGCGGACATCCGGTTTAAATATATTAAATAATTAATATCTTTGTACTCGCTCGTCAGATCACCGAACCGAGCGCGCCAACGCGTTCGTTGCACCCCAATTAGGTTTCTATGGGGTCAAATGAGATCAAACTCATCTATTTCTAAAAACCCCCTTTTTAACCTTAGGTTTTGCACTTTTGCAAATCCCACCGATTTGATCCCTAGAACAAGCAATAGAGAGCTTGTCTAACCTCTAGGTACTCATCTAAGAGCATTAGAGCCATCCATAGGGTGTTTAAAACAAACCCTAGAAATCCACCATTAGAGCACCTTGAAGAACACATGATTTTCATGAGTTTCCAAGCCTCTACAAGGTTCTAAAGCTTGTAAGAAGATCAAAACTCTAAATCTAGGGTTTAAAAACCCATTACTAGAAGATCTACCATGAGAGGAGGCTAAAGCTTACCTCTACAAGCTTGCCCCGAGCTCGTGGGAGAAGAGGAAGATGACCAAGAGGACCTCCATCATCATCCTCTTCATCATCTCCATCTTCTTCTTCTTCTCTTCCTTTCCTTCTCTTTCTTTCCTTCTCTTTCTTTCTTCTTTTCTTGCTGTCGACAGAGAGAGGGAGAGAGAGAGAGATCAGAGGGAGTGAGAGAGAAAGAGAGTGTATTTTACCTCTCTAATCACTTAACCCCCTGCACAAAATGCTATAAGGCCCCTCAACTTCTTTTATTTCGAAGCAGTCCAAAACTGCTGCCAGACCCCATCTGTACCGGTACAACGGGTTTTTGTACCGGTATGGGATGCTCCAGAGGCAAACCCGAGAGCTGCCTCTCGGTTTCGTAGCATTTGTACCGGTATAAATCCACTTTGTACCGGTACAGACACCAAAAATCTCAAACCCGAGAGCTGCTGCCCTCTCGGTAAAAGTTGCTATACCGGTACAGAAACTTTGCTTGTACCGGTACAAATTGCCCAGACTTGTGCTTTTCACGTCGTTTCGACTCTAATTCGCGCCGAACAACGCCAAAACCTTTCTAACTCTTTTAGATCCTCTCTTAACCCTTCTAAGCATTTTGGAATGGTTATTGGAACTTGTCCAATTACTCGTTCGCGCACTTTAGCCAATTTGGTTAAAGTTCGGGTTGCTACAACTTTGGTATAATGAAAGGATCAAATCTTGCAGTCAAAATATTCCTCGATTTTCACTTTGTTGTGGAGATGGGAAAGTGGTTTTGCCGTTATTGAGACAGACTCCTGATTTATTAGACAATTTATTGGAGTACAATAGCAGCAGCGAGTCCAGAAATTTTCGAGCAAATATTCGTGTGTATAATTCCATTTTTGCCTTTACATCAATTGGGGCAAAAATTGACAATGAAATTAATAGAAAATCAGGGCCTTACGTATTCCGAATAACAAGTCAAAATCACCATAAAATGGGTTCTCTGCTTCCTGTTGATGGACAACGGCCCAAATTTGCTCAATTGTATGTTTATGATACGGAAAATGAAATCGATAATAGAATGAGAGTACTAAATCCCTCTGGTGAACTTAAAAGTATTGATAGAAATATTGTTGGGCAAATTATAGAAATGTTCGATCGTGTAAATGAGATAGTGAAATCATTTAGGATGGCAAGAGATCGCTTCAAAGAAAATGATTTTCTACCTATACGATTAAAGTTGATCGGCACACGTACTGACAGAACTCAATACAATCCCCCTTCGTGTTCTGAGATTGCCGGATTAATAGTTGGTGATTTTGGTAGTGCAGATCGTCAAAGAGATATTGTTGTTGAACATAAAATAGAAGGATTAAAACGGATTAGTAATTTACATCCTTCTTTCATGGCTATGCAGTATCCTATATTGTTTCCTTATGGAGAAGATGGTTTTCTGATAGGAATGAAATATAATAGTGATTCACAGAGAATAATTGGCTCTAGAAAAAATATTACAATGCGAGAATTCTATTCTTACAGAATCCAAAATAGGATAGCTGAGGGCAAAACACTACTAAGAGGAGGTAGACTTTTCCAACAATATTTGATTGATGCATTCTCATGTATTGAAGAAGACCGTCTTGATTATATAAGGAAAAACCAGGCAGATTTGCGGATAGAGATTTACAAAGGAATTAAGGATGCTGTTGTTGCTGGTGATGTTGATGGTAATACTATTGGTAAGAAGATAATTTTGCCAGCAAGCTTCACAGCTGGTCCCCGTTACATGATTCAAAACTATCAAGACGCTATTGCTGTCACGCCCCGCCACCCGCCTATTTGGTCGGGTTCGGGCCACGTCAACAGATGCCGAACGGACAGGGCCTCCCCTGCCCGCCCAAGGCTCTAACAACAAGTATAATTTGACAATCAAAGAGAATTTCAATTATACAAGGCTTACACGAAGGTAAGCAACAACAACACAGCGGAAGAGTAAGCACTAAGCTAGAATATAAACCATACATGAACTTGATTACATTTGAACCAAATACAAGTAAACTAATCTATTACATTCTTTAAGCATTCGATACATCATTTCTTTTACATTGTCATCTCCCAAAATTTACTTGAATGTTTACAACTTGACATCTATAGTTCAACAAAATAAAGTTGATACAAGTATAACCAAAAAGGAAATGACTAGATGCAAGACTCGTGGCCACTAGCTATGGCGCTAACCCCTTGCCCCGGTCCTCGCCGCCCCGCTCGTGCTAGGACACTGTGGGGTTAGTGGTGTGAGAACTACAACGAAGTTCCCGGTGGGCTCGACAGCGACCCCGCCGACTTACCCACTAGATCTATCCAGGCATAAGTATTTCAACGAAAATGAAATAGTAACCAAACTATATAAATGCTAATACTATGCCTGCAAGAAAGAGTCAGATAGATAGATAATCGAATTTAAATATGTCAGCATGCATGCTCTTTACCATACTTTACTTTACTTTACTTTACTTGGCTCATTACCCAATCTTGCCAGTTAACATAGTTAACCCCAACAAACTCAAGACCCAAAATCCCTCACTGAACGGGGAGGCTCTAAGCCTACAAGACCCGCGGGACCGTCCGTCGGGGCCACGATCCCCTAGGTGACTGTTCCGGAACTCACCGCTTGAGGAGGAGCGACCTCCCTCAAGCCAAGACTTGTCAAGAGTATCGATCTAATCCTCACATTGAGGATTCATAGCCACTAGTTACCATGCCATTGTCAATGTTAGGTTTTCTACCTAATCATGTATATCATTCTTGCCATAATGCCACTAAGTTAAACTATGTTTAACTAAGGTTGTCTCAATGCCAATCTTGTCTCTATGTTCAATATCACCTTTGTTGACTAAGATCAAGTCCATTCTATATTCACACAAGTAGGGTTCTAATTCTCATGCCTCTATGGTTCCATTACAATCTCTAAGTTCATTTCATACTAGAACAATAATTGAAGTTCAACCTGTTACGGATTTTATGTTGGCATATTTCGTGAAGTTAGTTCGGAGTCTTGAAAGTTTAGAGAAGATGAGACGAAGATCGAAGACTCGCAGACTCGAAACGTAAATCCACAATGCTCGGTAAGTTCAAATACTGATGATGATGATTTATATACTTTAACAAGTGTTTAGAAGACATTAGGATTGTTGAAATTGAGTTTTAACTAATTTGGTTCTTCACTCTGCATATTTGGTTGAGAGGACCGGTCTCCACATTGAGAGGACCGGTCCCAGTAAGCACCCTCTGCGCACCTTTGCACAGAGGACCGGTCTCCACAACTGGAAGACCGGTCCCAGAGAGCTCCCTATGCGCAACTTTGCACAGAGGACCGGTCTCCACAAAGGGAGGACCGGTCCCAGAGGCTAGAAATTCACATATCGCTGAATAAGACCGGTCCCCTGGCATGTGAGACCGGTCCCTCGGTGATTAATATTTTATTGCGCAAGGGAGGACCGGTCTCTGATCTGGAGGACCGGTCCCTCGATACGAAATCTGTTTTAAAGATTTATTTTTTCTAATCCAAATCTATCTAGAAGTCTTCTAAACCTATAAATAAGATGTAGGGGTGTTTCAAAAAGATGATTAAGCCTAGATTATTTATGAAAAACCCTAGAAGCTTGTAGGTAGCCGTTTTTCCTCATCTTCTACATCAAGCTTCTCCCAAATTGATTCTCGGTGCCCTAATTCTTAATGTTTTTCTAGAATCAATTTGAGAATTGCTTAGAGATTATTCCCATAGATCTTTAATGAGAATCTAAGCAATAAATCATCATCGATCGTATTGTTTTTGCTCCGGCCGGAGTGCGCTCGTGGATTCGAGTGGGCGTCGTGGATTCGGCGTGATCAAGGCTTCGTGGATTCGAAGTGGAGGCGTTTCGTGGATTCGGGACGTGGCGTTCGTGGACTCGGACGTGAGTGCGTGGACAACCCGAAGGAGGATTGCGCGGAGATCCATAGGAGAGTTAGAGAGGTCGAGTCCGTGGAGTTCGGTATCACCTTGTAATCTTTTCTCTTATTGATTGTTTATTCGCGTGTTGGTCCGTGGGTTTTACTCCGAGTTTGGAGTTTTCCCACGTAAATCTCGGTGTGCTTTTTATTTTCCGCATTTACTTTTATCGCATCGAGAATTTGTGGTTTTTGGCCGATACACCTATTCACCCCCTCTAGGTGTTGTTTGATACAATCTAGATAGATCCTTGGGGCTTGCCCGTAACTCACAATTGGTATCAGAGCGGGATCTAGATATATTGTTATCTAATGGCCGAAGGTGGTAACATTAATCGACCACCGCTCTTCGACGGCACGAATTATGCCTATTGGAAAGTTCGCATGAGAGCTTTTCTAATAGCGATCGATGAGCGGGTGTGGCAAGCGATTGAATTCGGATGGAAACATCCAATCGAAAAGGTCGATAATGTTGAAACGCCGAAACCACGAAATAAGTGGACGAAAGATGAAAACGAGTCATCTTCGTTTAACGGTAAAGGAATTAATGCTTTATTCAATTCTTTATCGCAAACGGAGTTTACTCGCGTTTCGGCTTGTAACACCGCGAAGGAAATTTGGGATACTCTACAAATTACACATGAGGGTACAAGTCTAGTAAAAATTCAAAAGCTCCAGATGTTGACTAGTAAATTTGATTCTATTCGAATGGAGGAGCATGAATCGTTTTACCGATTATTATACTAGACTTCAAGACATTATCAATACATGTGCTAATTTGGGAGAGAAAATCCCGAGTCTAAAGTAGTTAGAAAAATTCTTCGAACTCTCGGAACGCTTTAGGGCAAAAGTTGCCGCAATTGAAACGGTAAAGCATCCGGATGAGATGAAAGTCGAAGAGTTAGTAGGTGCTTTACAAACGTATGAGATGACTTTTCCTACTAATCAATCTTCTTCCAAGTCTTTTTCTAAAAGCACAGGGATTGCACTCAAATCAACTAAGGAAGAAGACGACGACACGGATTTCGACGGAGATGTTTCGCTCGCAAATTTCGAACATCAATTGGCGCGTCTAACGAAGAAATTTCGCCGGAATTACCGAAAGAAGAACGATGCTTCATCTGCGAAGCAAAAATTATTTTCTAAATCTTCTTCATCTTCTAAATTGAAAGATAAAAAACTTGCAAAGTCCGCAAAAGAAAAGAATGAATTTGAAGGGGAGATCCAATGCTATAAATGCAAAGGCTATGGTCATATAGCAGACTGTCCTTCAAAGAAAAGTTACAAACAAAAAGTTTTGCAAGCAAAAACTTGGGATGATTCTACTTCGGGTGAATCAAGTTCAAGTGACGAAGAGAACAACGAAAATCTTGCGTTATTTACTAATACTTTTTTGCCTTCGTCTTCTAATGTAGCTTGTTTATCTTCAATTGTATCTAACTCAAATCTTTCTCTCTCTTCGCATGGGTCTTCGAGCGACATCGACGAAAGCGAGGAGGAATCGAACGACGAGGATATAGCCGAAGCATACAATCAACTTCTTGTTGAGTCGCGAAAGATGGCGAAACTCAATAAGAAGTTGAGGCGTCGTTTATTCGATCTTGAAGAAGAGAACAAGAATTTGAAGACAACAAATAAGACTCTTGAGGAGGAACGGGAATCGATTTTGAACAACAATTCGGTCCTCCAAAAGAAGCTAGAAGAAGCGGATTCAACGATCAAATCACATCAAGACAAGATTGGATTTTTGGAGCAACAATTTAAGGAAACCTACACATCCAATCAAGAGCTAACCAAGCAAGTTCGTCAACTTAAGTCCGACATACAACAATTTTCTTCCGGATCGAAGAAATTGGATCATATGCTCGGATTGGGTCAATCGAACAAGTTGGGTCTCGGATATGAAAGGACGTATGTTGAGAAGGATCAAAAGACGACATCAAAAGTCTCAACAACTTTGAAGGACAAGGTGTGTCATCGATGTGGCATCAAAGGACACATCAAAAAGAGTTGCCCGAACAAAAATTTCAAGTCTCAATCGGCAACTTCGAAACGACAATTGGTATTAACTAACACTCGACATCCCCCACGGAATCAAAAGAAAAATCAAGTTAGTCGAGTACCTCGTGCAAACCGAATCTCAAAACCGAACGTCGACAAGCAAAGACAACGAAAGATCCAACAAGTGTGGATCCGGAAAGGTGATATCTTTCCTTGCTCTTCGTCCTAGTTTGTTTTTATTATGTAATGTTTTGATTGGTGCATATTGCATATTTTTCTTTCATTGCATTACATGTTTAGATGAGGTTTATTGTTTAAAATTTTGTTTTGAAAATCTTTTGAGGAAAGGTATTTGGGGAGTTTTTAATTTGATTGAAAAATTTTTGAGAATGGAGATGATTGAAAATCATAAATGTAGAGAGATTAAAGGTTTTTCAAAAAGCCTTAACCGGTATTTAAAGTCAATTCAAATTGGACTAAATTCATATTAATTATCGGCTTTACTTCACTTGTTATTATTTTGACGATAATTTAATATGTGATTTCTTCTTACATACATTCATCAAAATGTTGAAATTAATTTTAATCTTTTAGTAATTAATTCATCTTGGTAGTGAATGATTGAATATAATTGATGGATATTTGCTAATTGACTAAGATTCGTCAAAATTATTTTCAATTATGAGATTGTCTAATTTAGGGGGAGTTTGAATATTTTTTTTAAAAAAAAGGAAAAACTCCTAAGTATAAAAGATGTGGAAAGAGTTACATCTGAAAGGAGTGTGAAAACTACCACCACATGTAGGAAAGAGCTACCACCCGGTCGTCGATGCGTGTGTGAAGCTACCACATGAGAAATTATATGAAAAACCGAAAAGGTTGAAAAAAATATGTATATATGAATATTTTAATATTTCGGCGATATAAGGTGATAGTTTGAAAAAGATGCTCAAAGAGCCACTCCGTGCTTTATTAGTTAAATCTCTATTTTGAGCGAGTTGCGACAAATTGGTGTCAATTTGTCAAATTTCTAAAAATTATTTTTCATCAATTTCCATCTTGATGACTTTAAATCATTAGATTTTTCTTAATATCAAATTTTGATGAATTGATGTCTTTTGAAATCAAATAATATTTTATTTTCATCATAGTAATTTTTGAAGTGAAATCATTAATTTTATGAAATTAATCTAATTTTGAAGGATTTTTGAGAAAACAAGGCAAATTTTTTTTAATGAGGAGGACACGAAGTGATTTTACCTTTTTTAGTCTCATTATCTATGTTTTATCTTTTTCTCTACTTTTAACCGTGACGTGACTACTTTCTATTTGCTAGTTTGTTTTTCTCTCTATTTGTGTTTCTTTTTGGCAATTTTTGACAAAAAGGGGAGAAGAATTGGAAACTTGAATTGAATTTCAAGCGAGGAGAGATTTTCATGAACAAAGGGAGAGATTGTTATTTTCATATATTAGATTTTCATGAACAAATGGGGAGAGATTGTTATTTTCATATATTAGATTTTCATGAACAAAGGGGGAGAGATTGTTATTTTCATATATTAGATTTTCATGAACAAAGGGGGAGTGATTGTTATTTTCATATATTAGATTTTCATGAACAAAGGGGGAGCGATTGTTATTGTCATATATTTTCTTTACTACTGACCTTGTTTATGAACTTTGTTCGTGGAGAAAATTGTCTTTTTGCAGGTTTTTGAAATCAAAACATCAAGACTCCTTGTGTCTAAGTCATAGAGTTTGTTTAGGAGTTGCAAAATTATAATTTTGTATTTCTTTGGATCTTTCACGCGAGAAGTTCATTGTTTTGGTGATGGCAATGAATTTCATTTTTTTGTGAGTTGAGCGTTGTGAGTATTTTAATGTAATTTTGGGTTTTGTCACGAATTTGCCAAAGGGGAGATTGTTACGGATTTTATGTTGGCATATTTCGTGAAGTTAGTTCGAGTCTTGAAGGTTTAGAGAAGATGAGACGAAGATCGAAGACTGGCAGACTCGAAACGTAAATCCACAATGCTCGGTAAGTTCAAATACTGATGATGATGATTTATATACTTTAACAAGTGTTTAGAAGACATTAGGATTGTTGAAATTGAGTTTTAACTAATTTGGTTCTTCACTCTGCATATTTGGTTGAGAGGACCGGTCTCCACATTGAGAGGACCGGTCCCGATCACCCTCTGCGCACCTTTGCACGGAGGACCGGTCTCCACAAGCTGGAAGGCCGGTCCCGAGAGAGCTCCCTATGCGCAACTTTGCACGGAGGACCGGTCTCCACAAAGGGAGGACCGGTCCCGGAGGCGGAAATTCACATATCGTGAATAAGACCGGTCCCCCGGCATGTGAGACCGGTCCCTCGGTGATTAATATTTTATTGCGCAAGGAGGACCGGTCTCTGATCTGGAGGACCGGTCCCTCGATACGAAATCTGTTTTAAAGATTTATTTTTTCTAATCCAAATCTATCTAGAAGTCTTCTAAACCTATAAATAAGATGTAGGGGTGTTTCAAAAAGATGATTAAGCCTAGATTATTTATGAAAAACCCTAGAAGCTTGTAGGTAGCCGTTTTCCTCATCTTCTACATCAAGCTTCTCCCAAATTGATTCTCGGTGCCCTAATTCTTAATGTTTTTCTAGAATCAATTTGAGAATTGCTTAGAGATTATTCCCATAGATCTTTAATGAGAATCTAAGCAATAAATCATCATCGATCGTATTGTTTTTGCTCCGGACGGAGTGCGCTCGTGGATTCGAGTGGGCGTCGTGGATTCGGCGTGATCAAGGCTTCGTGGATTCGAAGTGGAGGCGTTTCGTGGATTCGGGACGTGGCGTTCGTGGACTCGGACGTGAGGGCGTGGACAACCCGAAGGAGGATTGCGCGGAGATCCATAGGAGAGTTAGAGAGGTCGAGTCCGTGGAGTTCGGTATCACCTTGTAATCTTTTCTCTTATTGATTGTTTATTCGCGTGTTGGTCCCGTGGGTTTTTTACTCCGAGTTTGGAGTTTTCCCACGTAAATCTCGGTGTGCTTTTTATTTTCCGCATTTACTTTTATCGCATCGAGAATTTGTGGTTTTTGGCCGATACACCTATTCACCCCCCTCTAGGTGTTGTTTGATACAATCTAGATAGATCCTTGGGGCTTCCCCGTAACTCACACAACCATAGCATAATTAACCTCTACCCTATCATGCATGAATATACTATACATAGGATATGCTCAAAAGGTGAAAACAGACATAGAAGGGAATTCGATGATTCCGGTATGCACCCCCCACCTTAAAATAATTTTGTGAGGATGCCCAAGAAGTTTCACGACCTACCGGGGCCTAGGTAAAAACCTGCAGTTTAAAAGTGAACCTAATCAGGCCATTTTACATAGTAGCCCCTATATCGGATTTTCGTTTAATTAAACGGAGTTGTCCCACACGTCGGGAATACCCCCAATTAGGTTTCTACAAGGTCAATTTGACCCAAGAACCCCTATGTTCAAAAGCCCCAAATTTGGGTGCTCCAACAATGCCCTATGTCAAACCTAGGGTTTTGATCTCATTCACAAGTAAAATATAGCTTTAGATCAACCTAGAAGCTCTCTAAAACCATCCTTGACCCATTAGAACCATCTATTTGGGGTTTACAACAAACCCTAGCCAACCACCATTAGAGCTCATGAAGCTCTCATGAGTTTTCATGGAGTTCATGGCCAAACAAGCCCTCTAACACTAGCAACAAGCTAGAAACTCCACATCTCAAGCTAAAACCGAAACCCTAGGGTTAAACTTGCAAGAACCTACCTCTTGTAGCAAGCTCAACCCAAGCCCTTGTTGTAGGAGAGCTCCAAGATCCTCCAAGAAGCCTCCAACAAGCTCCAAGCCACCTTCTCCAACTCCTTCTCCTTCTTCTTCCTTGCCCTAGAGCTCCTCTAGAGAGAGAAAGTGAGAGAAAAGAGAGTGAGTGTGTGTGTGCTGTGAAATGAGTGAAGGGAGAGCTTATTGTGTTGTAACAATAGCCAAAAAGCCCCTCTACTTCTTTTATTTCGCGCAGTTCACAAACTGCTGTCAGACCATCCCATACCGTATGGGGAAATCTGCTTCGGTATGGGGTGCTACACGGCGAAACCCGAGAGCAGCTTCCCTCGGTTTCGCAGCATCTATACCGGTATGGGGCGACCTGTACCGGTATGGGCCAAAGAAAACTATCAAACCCGAGAGCTCTCCCCTTCTCGGGTGCGATGGCTATACCGGTACAGACACCCGGGCTGTACCGGTATGGGCCATAAAATTATCAAACCCGAGGGCTCTTCCCTTCTCGGGTGTGATGGCTATACCGTCTGACACACATTTGTCTGGTATGGGCTCCATAAAATCAAACCCGAGAGCTCTCCTCCTCTCGGGTGTGATGGCTATCTGTCTGGACACACCGTCTGCGGTATGGGTGCTCCAGATTTGTGTTTTCGCGCTGTTTCGACTCTACTTCGCGCCGAACAACGCCAAAACCTTCTTAACTCTTCTAGATCATCTTATAACCTTTCCAAGAGATTTGGAATGGCAATTGGAACATGTCCAACTATTTTATATTCGTATTTTAGTCAATTTGGCCAAAGTCCGATCTTGTTGTCGAATTTTTCGATATGCTACATTCTCCACCCCTTAAAATTAGTTTCGTCCGCGAAACTTAACGCATACCTTAGCTTGTCGACTCGAACAAGTGAGGGTACTCCTTCCTCATTGTGTCCTCGAGTTCCCAAGTGGCCTCACGCACTGCATGATTGCTCCACTGGACCTTGACGTAAGAAATCTTGCGATTCCTAAGCTTCTTTTCGCCTTTCCCAAGAATACAAACCGGGTACTCTTCATAGGTCATGTCCTCGTTTAACTCCACCGGTTCATACTCCAATGCATGAGCCGAATGGTGGATATACTTGCGAAGGTTCGAAACGTGAAACACATTGTGCACCCCGCAAGTCTCGGTGGTAATGCCAACTTGTATGCTACCGCACCGATCCGCTCCAATATCTCAAAAGGTCCGATATATCGGGGACTTAGCTTCCCCCGAACTCCAAACCTTTTTATGCCGCGCATAGGTGATACTTTCAAAAACACGCGGTCTCCAACCGCAAACTCTAGATCCTTCCTCCGCTTATCGGCATAACTCTTTTGCCGAGATTGCGCCGTCGTGAGTCTTTGTCGGGCTAGGCGGACCTTCTCCTCCGCCTCCCGCACAAGATCGGGGCCAAGAGTCGCTCTCTCGCCCACGTCGCTCCAATGAATTGGAGAACGACACTTCTTACCATAAAGGGCCTCGAATGGCGCCATCGCAATACTCTCCTGATAGCTATTGTTGTATGCGAATTCCGCCATTGGTAGGAAATCGTGCCATCCGCCTTTCTAGTCGAGTACACAAGCCCGCAGCATATCCTCAAGTATCCGAATAGTCCTCTCCGATTGACCGTCACTTTGAGGATGAAATGCCGTGCTAAAATTGAGCCGTGTACCCAAAGCATCTTGCAAGCTCTTCCAAAAATGAGAGGTGAACCTCGGGTCCCGATCCGATACAATTGACACCGGAACCCCGTGTAACCTGACGACCTCGTCGAGATACACTTGAGCTAGCTTGTCTCCCGACCAAGTAGTGTGGATCGGCAAAAAGTGAGCCGATTTTGTCAACCGGTCCACAACTACCCAAATCGCGTCGTGCCCGCCTTGTGACCTAGGCAAACCCGTCACAAAGTCCATAGCAATGTCTTCCCACTTCCACACGGGTATTGGTAGACTTTGCAATTTCCCCGCTGGAAAGCGACGCTCCGCTTTTACTTGTTGGCACGTGAGACATTGTGCCACAAATTCTCCAATGTCCCTTTTCATACCCGGCCACCAATAATGGAGTTTCAGGTCTTGGTACATCTTGGTGCCGCCCGGGTGAATGCTATAGGGGGATTGGTGTGCTTCTTGCATAATTGCCCTTCGAAGATCATCGTCCTTGGGCACACACCAAGGGTTCCGATACCGTAGTGTTCCGTCGGTCCCAATGCCAAAATCTTCAGCACTACCGCTCTCTACTTCGACCCGCACCTTTTGGAGATAAGGATCGGAAACTTGCAATTCCTTTATCTTCTCCAACAAAGTGGGTTGCACGATCAACATAGCAACTGTTGCCGGCACTCCCGGCGCCACCACTTCAAGCCCTAACCGCTGCATCTCCTTGTGCAAGGCAGGTTGAGGTGTAATTGCCGTCGCCAAATTTTCCGCCGACTTTCTACTCAAAGCATCGGCCACGACATTTGCTTTCCCGGGGTGATATAGAATAGTAACATCATAGTCTTTAAGCAATTCTAACCACCGCCGCTGTCGCATATTCAACTCTTTCTGGTGAACAAATACTTGAGACTCTTATGATCCGTGTAAATCTCACAATGTTCCCCGTACAAGTAATGCCTCCAAAGCTTTAGCGCGAAAATGACCGCCGCTAACTCCAAGTCGTGAATCGGGTAGTTCTTCTCATATGTCTTTAATTGGCGCGAAGCATAAGCGATAACTCGGCCATTTTGCATCAGAACGCACCCAAGACCAACGTAAGAAGCATCACTGTACACGACATAACTCTCCCCCGGCGTCGGCAAAGCAAGCACCGGAGTCGTCGTCAATCTTTTCTTAAGCTCCTCAAAGCTTCGCTCACATTCGGGGCTCCAAACATACTTCACCCCTTTGTGCGTAAGGCGCGTTAGTGGAGTTGTTATTTTAGCGAACCCTCCACGAACCGCCGGTAGTAGCCCGCAAGCCCCAAAAAGCTCCGAATTTCCGTTGCATTTGTCGGGCGAGGCCAATCCTTAATTGCCTCAACTTTCTTTGGGTCCACGAGACGCCGCCTCCGGATATAACGTGACCCAAGAAAGTAACCTCCGTAGCCAAAACTCACATTTCTTCAATTTGGCATAAAGCTTCTCTCGCCGGAGTGTCTCCAACACGATTCTCAAGTGCTCCTCGTGTTCTTCCTCGGTCCGAGAATATACCAATACGTCGTCAATGAATACCACGACGCACCGGTCCAATAGCGGACGGAAGACTCTATTCATTAAGTCCATAAATGCCGCCGGGGCATTAGTAAGCCCGAAAGGCATAACCGTGAACTCATAATGGCCATACCGCGTACGGTACGCCGTTTTGTGCACATCCTTGGGCCGTATCTTCAACTGATGATACCCCGATTGAAGGTCAATCTTCGAATACACCATTGGCCCTTGAAACTGATCGAATAAATCGTCAATCCTCGGCAACGGGTACTTGTTCATGATTGTGACCTTGTTCAACTCGCGCGTAGTCAACGCAAAGTCGAAGTGTGCCGTCCTTCTTTTTCACAAACAAAGACCGGAGCTCCCCACGGAGACACGCTCGGCCGCACAAAGCCTTTATCGAGCAAGTCTTGCAGTTTGGCTTTAAGTTCCTTAAGCTCCACCGGTGCCATTCTATACGGAGCCTTCAAGATTGGCGCCGCCCCGGGGACCAGGTCAATGACAAACTCAACTTCCCGGTCCGGTGGCAATCCCGGTAACTCCGAAACACATCCGGGTACTCGCATACCACCCGAATGCTACTCAATTCCGGGTGCTCCCTTTGGGTATCTACGATGGTCGCTAAATAAGCCTTGCAACCACCCTTGATCATCCTCTTCGCCCTTACCGACGATATGGTCGCCGTAAAACGTGCACCCTTACACGCTTGGTAGACCATTTCTTCTTGTCCAGGTTCACGAAATGTGATAACCTTCCTCTCACAATCGATAACGGCGTAGTACTTAGAGAGCCAGTTGATCCCTAAGACCACGTCGAAGCCCGATAACCGCTCGACCACTAGGAGATCGATTGGCATAATCCAATCTCCAATTTGCACTGGGCAATTTTCGCACTCCTCATCCCCAGCAAAAGAGTGCTCGATAGAGTTGACCCACCAATGGTCATCATGACGCCCTATCTCTACCCCATGAGCCTCGGCGAATGATGCACGTATGAATGAATGAGATGCACCTGTATCAAATAATGCTTTAGCTCGAGTGCCTTGGATCAGAATAATACCTGCCACTACATCATCTAGAATCAGCTGAGTCGATCGCTCCTCCACCCGAGTGGCAAAACCCGCCCACTAGGTGCTCGAGGTGCCTCCGCCGACGTGGTGCCGATGATCGTCCGGCGGACATAGCGGGTGGCGGTCCATGTCGCGGAGTGTCTTTGTCTTGAAGGCTGTGAAGGTGCAGGAGATGAGCTGCCCGGACACTCGCGACCAATGTGGCCCGCCTGGCCACACCGAAAACATCGCCCTTCCCGCCGAGGGCAAGTAACAACTCGGTGGTTCCCGCCGCAGATAACACACGGGTAGGAGGTCTGACTCTGAGTCTGACTCCGACTGCCGCGCCACTGTGACCGCTGAGGTCGAGGGGGCCGCTTAGAGCTCGATTGCCCCGCAGACCCACTCGATGCCCGCTTCTTGGACTTCTCCCTGTCCTTGTCCCTTTCAAAAGCCTCGCGCTCCTCTCGCGCAATAGCATTGCCGCGCTCCACCCAAAGTGCGCGGTCCAGAACCTCTCCATAGGTCGTCAGCCGGAAAGAATCAACTGTCTTAAAAATATCCGGCCTCAACCCACGCCCGAACTTCTTCGCCCGGTCCCCGTCGCCGTGGACCAAGCTCGGCACGCAATGAATCATGTGCGTGAACTCCCTCTCGTATTCGCGCACTGTGCGACTCCCCTGCCTTAGCTTGCGGAAGTCCTCCTCGATCTTTCTTTTATCGCTTTCGGGGAAATACTCCATCAATAGCATCTCCCGAAACGTCTCCCAAGCCATGGTAGTATCGTTCAAAGAACGATCCTCCTTCACTTGCCTCCACCAAAGGAGGGCCGGACCCTCGAAGCAATGGGCCGCCAAATGCACCTTGTCCCGCTCGAGGGTATAGAAGTCCTCGAACAAGGATTGCATAGCGATCAACCACGTCTCGACCATCCACGGGTCCTTGTCTTCCCGTTGAAGGTTCGTGGCCGTAACCGCTTGAAAGCCGTCAACACCGCTACCGCCCCGTTCCCGCTCCGCCTCGGGGTGTCGTGATCTCGAAGCCGACGAACCCGAAACCGGCGGTGGTACAATCTGTCACCGGTACCGCAGCCCGCCATCGGAGGTGGTGCCGCAGCTCAACGGTGGCGTCGGGTCCCGAGGCACGGCGCCGTCGCCGCCGCCTGCTGGGCCACCAAGTCGTGGAGCCTACTAAGTTGCTCCGCCTGCTGCTTCATAGCCCCGGCCAACGCCGCTACTTGGGCTTGCAGCTCGCGTACTTCGCCCGATCCCGACTGCTCGGGCACCTCGGGAGGTGGTGCCGCCGCAGATCGCGTCTTAGGAGGGCGTCCCCGTGGTGCCATCACGTCCTGAAACGTAGCACACACATTAATACCCAATACACGTGACTCTTACACGTTCCAAAATAACTACCCAATTAAGCGAAAGCAAATAAGTAAATTATTTCCCACTCTAGGTGTCATGTGGTCGGCCGCCCCACAAGGTTCCTTAGCGAAATAAATACTTAAATTCATCTCTAATTCCTTCTAGAGAAGTCTTAATGTCAACCCAATCCACTAGCTTTCGCGTTTACCAAATCCACGTTAAACGTTTCCTAAGTCCCTAAGGTCTCCAATCCTATGGTTCTTAAGTCAATCCTAGACCTTTGCTTACTTCCATTTATGCTCTGATACCACTTTATCTGTCACGCCCCGCCACCCGCCTATTTGGTCGGGTTCGGGCCACGTCAACAGACGCCGAACGGACAGGGCCTCCCCTGCCCGCCCAAGGCTCTAACGACAAGTACAATTTAACAAATTAAAGAGAATTTCAATTATACAAGGCTTACACGAAGGTAAGCAACAACAACACAGCGGAAGAGTAAGCACTAAGCTAGAATATAAACCATACATGAACTTGATTACATTTGAACCAAATACAAGTAAACTAATCTATTACATTCTTTAAGCATTCGATACATCATTTCTTTTACATTGTCATCTCCCAAAATTTACTTGAATGTTTACAACTTGACATCTATAGTTCAACAAAATAAAGTTGATACAAGTATAACCAAAAAGGAAATGACTAGATGCAAGACTCCGGTGGCCACTAGCTATGGCGCTAACCCCTTGCCCCGGTCCTCCGCCGCCCCGCTCGTGCTAGGACCTGTGGGGTTAGTGGTGTGAGAACTATAACGAAGTTCCCAGTGGGCTAGGCAACCGACCCCGCCGACTTACCCACTAGGTCTATCCAGGCATAAGTATTTCAACGAAAATGAAATAGTAACCAAACTATATAAATGCTAATACTATGCCTGCAAGAAAGAGTCAGATAGATAGATAATCGAATTTAAATATGTCTCTTTACCATACTTTACTTTACTTTACTTTACTTGGCTCATTACCCAATCTTGCCGGTTAACATAGTTAACCCCAACAAACTCAAGACCCAAAATCCCTCACTGAACGGGGAGGCTCTAAGCCTACAAGACCCGAGGGACCGTCCGTCGGGGCCACGATCCCCTAGGTGACTGTTCCGGAACTCACCGCTTGAGGAGAAGCGACCTCCCTCAAGCCAAGACTTGTCAAGAGTATCGATCTAATCCTCACATTGAGGATTCATAGCCACTAGTTACCATGCCATTGTCAATGTTAGGTTTTCTACCTAATCATTTATATCATTCTTGCCATAATGCCACTAAGTTAAACTATGTTTAACTAAGGTTGTCTCAATGCCAATCTTGTCTCTATGTTCAATATCACCTTTGTTGACTAAGATCAAGTCCATTCTATATTCACACAAGTAGGGTTCTAATTCTCATGCCTCTATGGTTCCATTACAATCTCTAAGTTCATTTTCATACTAGAACAATAATTGAAGTTCAACCATAGCATAATTAACCTCTACCCTATCATGCATGAATATACTATACATAGGATATGCTCAAAAGGTGAAAACAGACATAGAAGGGAATTCGATGATTCCGTATGCACCCCCACCTTAAAATAATTTTGTGAGGATGCCCAAGAAGTTTCACGACCTACTGGGGCCTAGGTAAAAACCTGCAGTTTAAAAGTGAACCTAATCAGGCCATTTTACATAGTAGCCCCTATATCGGATTTTCGTTTAATTAAACGGAGTTGTCCCACGCGTCGGGAATACCCCCAATTAGGTTTCTACAAGGTCAATTTGACCCAAGAACCCCTATGTTCAAAAGCCCCAAATTTGGGTGCTCCAACAATGCCCTATGTCAAACCTAGGGTTTTGATCTCATTCACAAGCAAAATATAGCTTTAGATCAACCTAGAAGCTCTCTAAAACCATCCTTGACCCATTAGAACCATCTATTTGGGGTTTACAACAAACCCTAGCCAACCACCATTAGAGCTCATGAAGCTCTCATGAGTTTTCATGGAGTTCATGGCCAAACAAGCCCTCTAACACTAGCAACAAGCTAGAAACTCCACATCTCAAGCTAAAATCGAAACCCTAGGGTTAAACTTGCAAGAACCTACCTCTTGTAGCAAGCTCAACCCAAGCCCTTGTTGTAGGAGAGCTCCAAGATCCTCCAAGAAGCCTCCAACAAGCTCCAAGCCACCTTCTCCAACTCCTTCTCCTTCTTCTTCCTTGCCCTAGAGCTCCTCTAGAGAGAGAAAGTGAGAGAAAAGAGAGTGAGTGTGTGTGTGCTGTGAAATGGGTGAAGGGGGAGCTTATTGTGTTGTAACAATAGCCAAAAAGCCCCTCTACTTCTTTTATTTCGCGCAGTTCACAACTATTGTCGGACCATCCCATACCGTATGGGGAAATCTGCACCGTATGGGGTGCTACAAGGCGAACCCGAGAGCAAACTTCCCTCGGTTTCGCAGCATCTATACCGGTATGGGGCGACCTGTACCGGTATGGTCCAAAGAAAACTATCAAACCCGAGAGCTCTCCCCTTCTCGGGTGCGATGGCTATACCGGTACAGACACCCGGGCTGTACCGGTATGGGCCATAAAATTATCAAACCCGAGGGCTCTTCCCTTCTCGGGTGTGATGGCTATACCGGTACAGACACCCGGGCTGTACCGGTATGGGCCATAAAACTGTCAAACCCGAGAGCTCTCCTCCTCTCGGGTGTGATGGCTATACCGGTACAGACACCAGGGCTGTACCGGTATGGGTGCTCCAGATTTGTGTTTTCGCGCTGTTTCGACTCTACTTCGCGCCGCACAACGCCAAAACCTTCTTAACTCTTCTAGATCATCTTATAACCTTTCCAAGAGATTTGGAATGGCAATTGGAACATGTCCAACTATTTTATATTCGTACTTTAGTCAATTTGGCCAAAGTCCGATCTTGTTGTCGAATTTTTCGATATGCTACAATTGCCATATGTAGGCATTGTGGGCACCCGGATTTGTTTATCACATTTACATGTAATCCACAGTGGGTTGAGATACAGGATGCCTTACAATTTATTTCAGGACAAAAAGCAGAAGATCGACCTGATATTGTGAGTAGAGTTTTCAGAATGAAAGTCGAATCGCTAATGAATGATATTAAAAAAGGAAACTACTTTGGAAAAACTATAGCTGGTATGTGTATTTTTTTTACTTTTTGTGGAAAAAGAAATTAATAGTTGTTTCTTACTCCACTATATTTTTTTTGTGTAGATTTATATACAATTGAATTCCAGAAAAGAGGCCTTCCTCATGTGCACATTTTAGTTTGGTTACATCCAGATCATAAGTTTCCAACAGTTGCAGATATAGATTTGATTATTTCTGCCGAAATACCAGATAGAGATATTGATCCAACTGGATATGCTGTTGTTTCTAAGTTTATGATACATGGACCATGTGGCACTGCAAATCTTAAAGCACCATGTATGGGTAAAGGTCGATGTTCAAAATATTTTCCCAGGGAATTTAGAAATGAAACAATTGTAGATGAAAACGGATTTGCTATTTATAGACGAAGAAATAGCGGAAGATTTGTGACAAAGAATGGCATTAATCTCGACAACAGATATGTGGTGCCGCACTGTTTACCTTTGATAGTTAAATATCAAGCTCATATTAATGTTGAGTGGTGCAACAAGTCACGGTTAATCAAATATTTGTTTAAGTACATCAACAAGGGTCCAGATCGAACTAGAGCTATAATAGAAGACAATTATTTGTCCAACAGCAGCAATTCTATCAGACAATATGAGCAAGTTGATGAGATTAAAAGGTATTTAGACTGTAGGTATTTATCAGCATACGAAGCAGTTTGGAGACTATACCAGTTTGACATACATTCTAAACAACCTACAGTTGAGCGGCTGGCTTTACATTTGCCGTTGATGAATAACATAGCATATCATGAAAATCAGAGCTTAGATAGCATTCTAAATAGATGCAACGTGGAGAAAACAATGTTCACTGAGTGGATGATAACAAATGCAACCTATGATGATGCCCGCGAACTAACTTATGCAGAATTTCCTACTAAATGGGTTTGGCATTCAACCGAGAAAATATGGACGAGACGTAAAAAAGGGAATCGAATTGGAAGAATTATTTATATTCATCCAAATGCAGGTGAACTTTATTTTTTAAGAATGCTTCTAAATAAAGTTAAAGGGCCAAGAAATTATACTGAAATTAGAACTATCGACGGTGTTGTGTATGAAACTTATCGAGCAGCGTGTGATGCACTTGGTTTGCTTGGTAATGATATGGAATGGCGACAAGCATTAGAGGAAGCATCTCATTGGTCTTCAGCTGCTGATTTAAGACAACTTTTTGTTACTTTGATCATATTTTGTGAGGTAGCTGATCCTGTTAAATTGTGGAATGATTATTGGGAATTATTTACTGATGATATTTTATACAGATTAAAGAATTTACTTGGGATTCGTGAGCTTCGAATGCCTGAAATGGACCTACAGAATTATGTTTTGTTTGAGTTAGAAGTGTTGTTCAACAAAAATTGTAGCTCACTCTCACAATTTAACCTTCCAATTCCAAATAGATTAATTTTGGAGGATATGAATAACAAGTTGTTGCGAGAGGAATTGGATTATGATGCAAATGCTTTGGAATCTGAACATGAGGCATTATCAAAGGGATTGAATGAGGAACAAAAGACTATATATGTCACGCCCCGGGCCCAGCGGAAGCCCGCCGGTGCGTGCACAGACCCGCCGTGTACACCAAACATACACATGCACACAAGGCGTCTATGCAAATAAGGAAGAAAAAGAGAGAAATCCTAACAAGGCTATCAGAGCAAGTAATATAAAACCACTAAGTTCTAACATAAAGATCCACAAAGATACATAAACAGAGTACTAAATCCAGAATCTGATACAAACTCTAAACAGATACATAATACATCTTTTCTACAAGTACAAAAAGAAAAGATGGCAACGGGTCACTATAGAAACTCCGTATGGCTCTAGCTAGCCGCGAACCCCTCGCCTCGATCCCTAGCCACTCCCGATGCGGATGGCTCTGAAAATTAACAACAAACAGAGGGCGTGAGAACTATTAAAATAGTTCCCAGTGGGCAATTACTGAGCTCAGCGAAATGCTCCACTAGGCTAAAAATAAGCAGGCTATAAAGAAGTAAGAAGCGATAAATAAGAAACGAGTATATAACTGAAATTAAACATATTCGTGCTTCTACTACGAGTCCAACTATCATAATCATGATATTCTACCTTTAATGGCGCAAACATATGTCCAAATTAATTAACTTGCATAATTAACGTAAGCTCATACTTAATTACATGCACAACGATAATAATCACATTACTACATAAAGTAAGTTATACTATCAATGGTTCTCTATCAAGCATGTATACTAGTCCATAAGAATGAAAGCTCTCTACCAAGCATACATATTATACATGTCGTGATTCTATACCAAGCATACATATTATACATGTCATGATTCTATACCAAGCATACATATTATACATGTCATGATTCTATACCAAGCATACATCGTGGTCCAAAAATATAAGTCCACTACCACTAGTGATGACAACAACACTTTGTTCCAAAGTTTCCAACTACTATAAACGCATCAAGTAGTGATCTAAGGTAACAACCATGTGTGGATATCTACTAAGTATGCATTCAATCATAACTATATACTAAGTCAAGAGAAGTCTCAAACCCAATCCATAAGGAATGTACCCAAGGTAACATCCCGGCTCGTGCCATGCCTAGGTGGCCCCGTGGTGGTCAATCGACTTTCCCCGAAAAGGAGACCCAAGAACACGGCAATCCACTTTCGGCGCCCAATCCCGCACGGCGAACGTATCGCAAGGCTAACTCCGGAGTGCCGGCTTGTAGGTAGCGAGCCTCACAAGCATGTGCGAATGAGCACAAGGGCAAGCAAGCGTAATCATAGCATAGGGTCCCTATTTGGGATACTCAATCATCAAGTCTACAACTTGGAATCTCACTCATCGACTCGACGGTCGGGAAGTAGCTCAACACGTCACAACTCATTTACAACTACTTGGGTGGTAAGTCTCTACCAAAACACAAGACGTGTAAAACATATACAACTCAAATGATACTATCCTACTTGGGAAGTTCATTATATAAATAAGATTTCCAAGGAGTTATAACATGCAATATCCAACAATTATCGAATAGATATCTATCAATACCATATGTAAGAGAGCTATGCATTACTCACAAGCATCATAGTATTAGAATATACATGTCCTTGCCACTATAAAGCATACAGATATCACCATGCAAAGAGTTTAAACCACTTATAGTATATGCCATTAACTCATATAAAATGCCCCAAGGGCTTTACTTTACCTTTCCTCATGTCTAAAACATGGAATAGAAATCGTCGGTCCCTAGATCGAGTGCAATATCACAAAGGCCAAAGCTAGATATAATACTAGAATAGATGCACCAAAGGAATATTACAAAGATCTTGTCATGTCTTATGTTATATTAACATTACTCTCTTGTCTACAACAAGTATAAGGCGGAAACATACCAAGGCTCCTACATGCATGTGTCTCAATCATATAGATATATCATTCACTTTAAGGTCAACACCTTTTATTTACCAAGTCACAAAGCCATGTATTTTATCTACCAAGCATTAAGGAAGAACACTAGGTTCTATTTACTTGTCTCTAACAAGCATCATAATGTAAACATGAGTGATACTTTAAAAGCAATCCAAACATTAAGCACCCTCAAAGGTTCATCTTATTAATCATACTCTAGCATGCTTCTTATGGTGGCACAAACAAATAGTCTCTATTTTAGTCAACTATGCCCAAACCACATATAAGTCTCTACTACATAGAGCACGTAATTCCCACTATACATAACATAGTCATTTTATGTTCTCATAAATTCAAGCATGTCTTAAAGAGCACAAGTCAACATATAAACATGTCTTAAAACCCAAAGGAAGGTATAGGAAGAGTTCACCCATTTCGGTGAGATCAAACCCACCGGATACGCTTCGAATCCTTTTCGTTTCGCCGAACGAAGTCGCCCCCCAAGCTCCTAGTACCCTAAGATAATTTCTAAGAGGGATACGAGCATCGAATGAGCATCCAACAAAATTCACCAAAATTCACATAGAAAAGAGGTGAAAATTACCTAGGATCAAGAAGATCTTGCCCAAAGCTCAAATCGACCCTATCGATCTTCAAATCCAACCTAAAGAAGAGTTCTACAACCATCAATTAGGTTCGAAAGGCTCCAAAACGAAAATCCCCAAATCTAAACCCTAATCTCAAAATCTAGGGTTTCTACCAAAAGAGAGCTCCAAATCTCAAACTAGAGGAAGATGATGAGTTGCTTACCTTCTAGAAGCACCAAACCAAGATCAAAATCCCCTAGGCTTGAAGATTTCTCCTCCAACAAGCTCTACTCCAAGCTTCAAGTCTTCTCCAATGGAGGGAAAAGCCACCCACAAGCAAAAGAGAGCAAAGAGATGAGTTCAAGCTCTAAAATCCCAACCAAACCCACACCAATCCAAAGAGGAATGAGGAAAGGCTCCCTACCTCTTCTCTCCTTGGTTCTCAGCACAAAAGAACCCTCAAAGGGTGTGGGGTGCTCTAATAGAAGAGCACAAACGCACAAAAGCCCTGCGGTTTCGGATTTCGAAAGCCCATTCGTACAAGCCGGGTCCATACCGTACGGACTGCTGAAAGCGACCAAACCCGAGGCTCGGGTTGGTGTCCAACGACCTTCCCATACCTGGTCTGAATCCTCCCGTCGGGTATAGCAACAATTTCGTATGCAGTACGGCAACAATTTCTGCGTACGGACACCCGGTATGCAAACCGAGAGCAACCTAAAATCCAACTTTTTGGACTTCAGTGCTTGGGATTCATCCACTAACCTCGGTACACGTGCCATAGGTCGGAACACAGTCAACGACCCTCCAGAAAAATCTGGAAAAGCTCAGATCTCACCTCCGACACTCGAACCTTGCTATTTGCGAAAGTTCAGTGCGTCACAATATATGATTCTGTTTTGACTTCTATATACGAAGATAGAGGAGATGTGATTTTTTGTCACGCCCCGAGCCCGCCAATTCGGTCGGATTCGGGCGCGCCGACAGACCGCCGAACGGACAGAGTTTCCCCTGTACGTTCAAGGCGTCGCAATCAATACAATTACAAGAAGGTTCCAAACAGGAACAGATATTACAATCAGATTGCATAAGGAAGTATCATAAACATAAAACAGCTACTTGCTATTACATCCATTCAACCCAGATTACAATCTTTACATTTTACATTCATATTAAAACTTCCTAACACAATCTAGTTATTACAAATCTGTTTCCAATTTATTACAACTTGTTCTCCCTTGCTATACCCCTAAGCTCTGTCAACTGGGGTACTTCTATCTCTGGTCTCCTGGTAGGGCGCTATCTACTGAGCTACGCCCTTGCCTCGCGCTGCTGCCGCCGCGCCGCTCACGTGTATACCTGTACCCCCAAAACCACAACACGGGGGTGAGAACTATTGTCCATAGTTCTCGTGGGTACGGTCACCCAAGAGAACAGCTCGACCAATAGGTCCAAGGAGGCACTGCAGATATGTTAGTCCAAAAATATATATAGATATATAACTTGCAACTAACATAAAAACCTGCCTCACAATATGCAATATGCAAAATTACCCTTTAGCTCTTAGCTTTTCTTTACTTTATTGCTATTATTTACTTTAGCCTTTTCATTCATACCTAGCTATTTACAAGCTTAGCTAGTCTTAACGTTCTTTACCTTTGGCACTTATGCTACTTAGCAATTTATTTCTAAGGTCACTCTACCTCAGCTCACTAAGCCACCCGACTCGGTCTTGAGTCAATCCATTGCGGATAATCCGCCCGCTGTCTAGCCCGAGGTGTTGGACGTCTCGCAACTACCCCAGCTGTCAACAGCCTGTCGCCCTCTGTGACTCAGCCTCACCGCGGCGAAATCGTCGCACACGCGGAACCCAGCTGTCACTTGACATAACCATTCTGGTGGCGATCGCGGCGGACTTACCCAGCGAGGACCCAAGTCATGACTTAACCATCTGGCGGCGAACTAATCGCACCTCACCCAACAATGGTTTGAGTCACTCCTCCGCCTCCTGGTGCGGCCGTATCGTACTTACCCAGCAATGGTGCCCCAAACACAGGGTGTCAACTCATGGCGATCTGATCCTCACCCGGCTTAACCGGTATCGAACACATTTTGGCTCACCCACCCGGCGGCGAAATCGTCGCACAACGCCACGACGGTAGTATAGCCCTGGACGGCGAAATCGTCGCACACGCCCGACACCAACTTAGGTGTCCAAATCTCGGGATTCCACGAATCCGTTCCACTTAACTTGAGGGTTAGCTAGGCCCTCAAGAGACGACCCTCTAGGTCCATTGTCTTTACCTCCTAGGTCTACTTGACACTAGGGTTTATTCTTTGTCACATAACCTAGCACTACAAGAATATTATATATTGGTGGCGACTAATGTCGCCACCATATGTATAAAAAATTGCCACCTTTACAAAAGGTGGCGACTTTTAAAGTCGCCACAAGCTGCCACCAAAAGTGTTGCCACTAAATGAAATTGTGGCGAAGTATGAAAAATCGCCACCTTTTTGAAAATAACGTGGCGACATTTTATCGCCACCAAATATGACTTTTAGTGGCCATTATTTATCGCCACTTTATTAAAGATACCGTGGCGATATTTTGTTGCCACCAAATATAACTAATAGTGGCAACTATTAGTCGCCACCTTATTAAAGATAGCGTGGCGATATTTTGTCGCCATCAAATATGACTTTCGCCACCTTATTAAAGATAGCGTGGCGATATTTTGTCGCCATCAAATATGACTTTTTAGTGGCCCTTACTAGTCGCCACCTTTAATAGAGATAAGGTGGCAATACATTTTTGCCACCAAATATTTACCTTAAGTGGCAACCATCACAGTCGCCACCTTAGTTGAAAATAAAGAGGCAATATTTTGTCGCCACCAATTATGCAATAAATGATCACCAATAATAAAAAGGTAATAAACTAATTATAAAAATATACTTATATTTTATAAACGAACATATACAAAATAACAAACAAAATATTAAAGTAAACAAAATTATTCTTTTAACAACAATTTAAAAGACTAATTAACTTCCGATCCACAACAACTTAAAAGCAAAATAATAGCAAAAGCAATTTAAAGGCAATAGGGTATAATACTCGATATACAGTACAACATTATTCATGACTCTCTAACTTTGAAAATAGAAAGTACTTAAAAACGATAAAAAAAAATGCTTGACTCCTATTTCATGACAATTCATTTCTGCAATAAACAAAAGAAAGAAAAGCAAATTATATAAATTAAACAATATACAACAAAAGTAGGAGTATTTTTTGCATATGAAGAAAAATCGTTTCCACTATGCTATATATTTGAAATCAAATTATAGGTCATCTTGATGCTATTGTTTGTTTGGGTTAATGTGACATCACCTTTTCAACACTCGATGAGAATTATGAAGGGAACTTCATAATTTCTTTGTTAGTAAAAGTTTGAGGCAAAGGATACTTTAGAGTAGGTGAGTTGTGTGTTGTATCCTGCATGTATGCATGGGGTTTTACATACGGACTAGTGTACCAACAAAAAGAGTTTATGTCTCAGATTACCATTAGACACAAGTTCATGAGTGGATGTGCTAACAGGAGTGCTAAGGATTAATAGTTTGGTTATCTATGGTAAAGAGTAATAAAAATCAAGTGCCTAGACATCTATTGCAAGACATTTTGGGCATGTTTATATTGGTGGATTAGAGTATTCCATTATATAATGTCATGCGGCCTATTGATCCAATTAAATAAATGAGAAACACCCTTACAAATATGAGAAGGTTGTTGCTTGGATTGGTTCGTTAGATAAGAGAAACTTAAAAAAGACCCGTGTGTCACAAAAGAAAAGCTGGCGATTCATTGTGATATTGAGATCGTAATTTGACTTGAATGCTAGAGAATTACAACTAAATCGTCAAGAAAACTCAGTAGATTTTCATCCCAAGATGACACACATTCTTTGTGAGTTACAACAACACAAAGCCACGCACAAAGTAAACATTACATTAAAGTAAAACAAAGCCTACTAAAACACCAGCATTCGAGATATATATAAAAAAGAAAAAGCACGAAATTGAAAAAGCGAAACTAAACATTAGTTAATAGCAACATTATGTTTTTCCATAGCTAGCCTCCATACGATTCCCTATTTTTAGGGCTTCAAACGTTAACGACCGCCCGAGTAAATGATACATGACATGACATGCTATACATTACGAAACCTAAGTATGAATTTGACATCCGCCTCTCGTTTTCATGTTTCATTTAGGCCTTCATACGACTCCTTATTTTTATGACTTCAAATGTTAATGATTGCCCGAGTAAATGACACATATCATAGTGTGATAAAGCGATCGAGAAATATGTTATAAGTGAATATGAAATAGCTTGATAAGATACACACCTTTGAAATCTGCGGGTATGTAGAACTAAATGCCCATGATGTTTTCTAGAGGATTTATCTTTACTAATATAACCGGTTGCTGGAATAGAATGGCATTCCAACCTTACAGCAGATTCAGATGACTATCATGACAACTTACAGCTAAAGAAGTGAAAGGAAATTTGAAATAGTTCATATGAAAGTAATCAGAAACTTTTGGTCATAGCACATTATCAAACAACTAAATATAGTGGTGTCTATACCCATATTAGACTTTATGATCATAAATGCATAGCTAAAAGAATAGAAGTGTGAAATGTAACAAACCTTCTTTTGGGTCCATCATCTCCCAAATGTATGTGTTGCAAGTTCAACATCAATCTGCTAAGCAAGAGATTAAAAGAGAATATCATGTAAACATCCAATTTTAGGGCCAAATGTCCAGAAATCATTACTCAGTATTAACTCTCAGTTTTTCTAATTCCAAATGAACAAGAGACAAGTAATAATTCTATTTTTGCGTAAAGCTAGAATAGAACAAAACTCCTGAACATAGGATATGATCTCATAGACAAATGAATCCAAATATAATAGATCATGACAGAAGCACAAAGCATGATAATGGACAATTGAAGCTTAGATTCCAAAAACAAATCACTCATGAAAGGAGTTGAAAAGAAGAGATTGGCCAGTAAAATGATAAAAAGTTTCGGTGTAGCTTGTGTTAATCACAGAAAATCAATTATCACATCAAGTTTGATTTAATCCTCTACATCAAAAAACATGGAGCTCAGTAGGATTTGAGGGAGAAGATCAGCAGAGTATTAAGCTTGCCAACAAAATGATCTCTCATGCTGTTTATGCTATTCTTACATCTGAATTATCGCAGCCATTAAGGGCTTAAATTGCTGTAAACACTCCAGGAACATTCATTCCTTTTTCATTGCATACACTATGCAAACAGTAAAAGAGGAGAAATTGGATTATTTGAAGACAGACGATAGAGAAACTCCAGGACATGCCCATATCATTCAGCTTTTGGTTCCCATTTCAATATCTTTCAACGGAAAGATCGATCAGTCGATCTGTGGCCAAGTCAAACAGCTTGTCCGACTAGCTTATAACTCATAATTAGATTGACCGTATTAAGGATTATCGCCATCAGGAATAAACAAGCTAATCAAATGAGATATACATGAGCCACCAGGGTCTCTTTGGCACTGATTCTAACTAAGAACATTGACTTTATCATACTGTGTCAAAGAAACAAATAAAATGCAAACCTTGCAAAGTCATAAACTTCTTGGCAAGGTTGTCTAGGAGCTAGTTGAGGCCCTCTCCCCTATTTGTGAACCTACAACCAGTTAAAATAGAGATTTAGATAGTCGATAAATAAAACTTAAATTCAATTGACTAATATAAGCAATAGTGTATTTATACTAATAGGATAGCCATCTGATGTTGATGATGTAGAATGCACATTCTGCAGTCCAGGAATATGCGCCATGATCATTTGCAATTGAGCTTGAAATTTTGCACAAATTTCTGAACGCATTTCTAAGCGTATCCGCCGCTCCCTCTCCTCTGCCTCTAATCGTAAGTGACATTCCCGCTCCTCTGCTTCAAGCCTTAAACGTTGTTCGCGCTCCTCTGCTTCAAGCCTTAAACGTTGCTCTCGATTCTCCGCCTCTTGTTGTTGACGCTCTAATGCACCCCTCAAATCCTCAACCTCTCGCTGATAAGCCTCTCTAAATACTGCACCTCTACGCGAACTAGGACGAGGTCCACACCCTAATCCCCGAATATACCCTGAACGTGTCCCACAAGCTTTAGACATTTGCTCCTCAGGGGTTAGTAGAGGTCCCCCGCTTTGCAACTGCTTATTTTCAATATCCTCAAGTATCCCCTATATTAATTATAATGTATTTAGTATCAAGATAAATATAAGCTAGGTAAGCAAGTAAAAACATTAGTATAATCACCATAACATCTTTTGATTGACCATTCATCCAATCTCCATTATGTCGTAAATGCGTCGCTTTCCAATAGTCTGTCATTTTTGGCTCCGCTTGAGTCACGGGGTCCCTCTATCAAAAAGTATATGATTAGTCAAAAAATAGCATAACGAATTAGATAAATAAAATGATTAATAAAAGCAACAAATCATACCATATTATATCTAATCCTAACAAATGATGTTCTACCCTTGATGGTAGAATTCCCTTGATTGGCCCGGTTGTTTTTATTACGAGTTGATAGATACTACAAAGAAGCATACAGTACTGGTCAAAAGTATAATATAATTGCAATTATATTGAAATTTTGAGATCTACCTTAAACTCCTCCGAACCGAAATATTTGACCAAATATCTCCAATCATTATCTAACATTTTCCGGAACCTTATTTACCCTTTCTTCGTCACTGTTAAAACGTAAATAATATCGATGCAGACGATGTCGCCATTCTCTGTACATCTTCTTGAGGTGGTCCAACACATTCGCTTTTTCTCCCTGTATGCCATCAAACTTTCCCTGTTTCACATTTTGATGTTATAAAAAGTAAGAATTTGTATAATAAAAACTTGAATAAGACACAACTAATATTAACTTGTGATAGTTTTACATACAAGTAAATCATCAAACATCTTTTGCTTTATATGATTTGGCACCTCCTTCCATCTTTTATTTGATAATACTGCGTACTGTGGAAGAACTACTCCCATTTCAGTTATAAAAGGTACAACATCACCTGCCACTGCTCTTCTTAAGTCACTGTCGATCGTTACTGCACTCTTTTCTCCCGGCTTAAACTTTTTAAACCACTTAACATTTTTAGTCACCCCCCGACCCTTCTTCCTCACTATAGTAGAATCTATAAAAATTTAATGAAGAATACAAACAAATAAATCAATTGGCAAATTATTTCTTTAATAGAATCAGAAACACTGAATTGAAACTTTCAGAACTAAAAGTGCTTAGACATTTTGACATGAAGAAATCTATACCAGTAAGCATATGTTATTCAACATATTGATGCATGCAAACTTATTTTTTATGTGCAGGACTATAAGAAGGGAGAGAGTGCAAGGAGAATGCCAAAATATTGGCACTTGTTTCATACACAAATGCAACTTCACTTGTTCTTTAGATATAAACTGAAAAAAATACATCAAGATACATAAATATATATACACACCATGCTTAAAAAACAGTCCTATTTATGAGCTATAGTATAGCTAAATCTCTTAATTCGATTTCTATTGGATATATCTGCGGGTTGATTCAACATAGTATTGGAATATATAAACGAATTAGTTAGCTAGGAATTAATGTTAGTTAAATCAAAATGCGATTATCTTACCTGCTGTATCAGGAAGGGATGAAGGTAAATCAGACCCAATTGAAGACGTCCCAACATGACTTGGTGTTGTCGTTGCCCATGACGAAGAGGCGCTTGAACCCACCGTAGTACGTAATGTCGAAGCTCTCACCATCACCTTGAAGAAATAAAAATACAATATATTATTCCAACCATAATAGATATGTTAAGTATCAACAAGCAATATACTTCAAATTAGAAATGAAAGACAAAAGTATCTTATAAAAATACTAAGCTAACTTATGAAATTACTAAACTAACCTTCATAAAGAGATTAAAATAATAAATCACGTAGCTAGAGCTAATTTTATAAGTTATATATATATATTACAAAGAGACCAACCTTGAGCATATCTCTTATTAGTAGCATCAGTTCATATCATTGTCGACGAACAAACTAATGTCTAACTCGGTAGCATCTATAGTACTCCCTTCTGCATCATTTCTTGCCCAATTAAGTTCATCGTCATCATCCTCAATATTTGTGAACCCACAAGAAGTCCCAATTCTATCATTTTCTTGAATAGCCTCCAATATTGGACTATTTTGATCACCAGCCATACCTCGCTCCTCCACAGGAATATCATACAAATCACGTGGTTTTATCTTTATCACAAAATGCCATTTTGGATTGTTAATGTCCTCCACGTAGTAAACTTGTTGTGCTTGTGATGCCAACACATAGGGATCAGTCGCATTGGTGGATAACTCGCGTTCAATATTCACAGCAAAAAAACCATGATCGTCTTCTTTATAACCTCGGCCACTTGTGTACACATCCCACCAATGGCACTTAAATAAGACTACTTTATTGGATCCTTGATATTGAAGTTCAATTATATCAAGAAGTTTTCCAAAAAAGTCTCTACTATAATAACCATCATCCCCCTGTACGCATACTCCACTATTCTGAATCTTTAATGTTTCTTCACGTTTTGTTGTATGAAATCTGAAGCCATTTATTAAATAACCAGAATAATGATATACTCGTCTGTCGGGTCCCCTTGCTAATTGTAGAAGCTCCATCGAGACCCTACTGTCTTTGTTATTATACATATTTGATACTTTTTCTTCGAACCATTCTAAAAATTGCTCTTCGTGTCTTGCATCAACATTTCTACTACTTTGACTTTCAATCAATTCTCTATGTTCCCTGTTCCAAATTTAAGATTTGTGTAGGTAAGATATACAAATGATTGTTATGAAATAAGTTTGTTTCGAAACTATAGCATTAGGAAAAGAAAATTACCTTATAAAAGGCATAACTTCCACACAATTCTTCAACACGTACATGCTTGCCCGACTAAAATCACTTATGCTCATTTGTTCAAGCCTATGCTCACCTAGTGGCGACCCGCTTTGCTTAAAAATAGTTAAGGTCGATCTACTATATGCTGATTCACCTTCATAATTTCTTCCAACCTGGTTCAACCTTGTCTCGAACCCCTTCAAGTAACTAGAACAAAATGTAAGACATTCTTGCGCGATTACTCCTTCAGCTATCGATCCCTCGGGACGAGCTTTATTTCGAACATATGATTTTAACCTGCGAAAATCCCTGTTACAGAGATTATTGTTAATTTTGATTGTTCATTTTACCCAAATAAAAATAATATTTGGTTGTATAAGTTCACCTTTCAAATTGATACATCCATCGATAATGCACGGGACCCGCAATCTTCGCCTCACTAGCCAGGTGAATCGTCAAATGAACCATTATATCGAAAAATGAAGGAGGAAATATCTTTTCTAATTTACATAATGTAATGGCTATTGAGTGCTCAAGTCTTTCCAAATCCTCTATTTTCAATGATTTCGAGCATAACTCTCTAAAAAAAGCACTTAACTCAATCAAAGCATCACAAACATCCTTTCTTAATAATCCACGGATGCCTAATGGGAGGTGGCGATGCAACATACAATGACAATCATGAGTTTTCATGTTTTGGAGCTTAGCATCATTTATGTTAACACATCTAGAAATATTTGAAGAAAATCCATCGGGTAGCTTCAAATGCTTCAGGAAGTTACAAAAACGTAGCCTCTCATGTTTAGACATAGTGTAGCATGCCACTGGAATTTTGTACTTATTTGCAATGCTAGCATCACTCTCATTAATAGGAATCGGGTGAAGCTCTTTCCTAATTCCTAGCTCCATTAAATCCATACGAGCATTCACATTATCCTTATTTTTACCATCAATAACCATTAATGTACCAATAATATTATCAAACAAATTCTTTTCAATATGCATGACATCCAAGTTGTGGCGAATTAGTAAAGACCGCCAGTATGGTAAATAAAAAAAAATACTATGCTTTCTCCAATTTAAAAAGCACTCATTTTTTTGTGCTCGTTTTCTCTTTTTAGATCCTTTTCCAAATATTACTTGCTGAAATTGATTCAATTGCTCAACTACTTCATCACCTGATAAGGTCTTGGGTGCATATCGTTTTTCCTTTTCTCCATCAAATGATTTGGTATCATCCCGCCATTTATGATCAGATGGCAAAAAACGTCGATGACCCATATAACAAAATTTCTTTCCATACTTTAATCTTAAGGAAACAGTGTTCTTGTTACAACAAGGACATGCTAATTTCCCTTTTGTGCTCCAGCCGGACAAGTTGGCATACGCAGGAAAGTCATTTATCGTCCACAGTATAGAAACATGCATTTTAAAATTCTCATTCTTCGATGAATCATATGTCTCAACACCTATCTCCCACAAATTCTTCAATTCGTCGATTAAAGGAGCCATATACACATCTATATCATTACCTGGAGCTCTTGGACCGGGAATGATCAAGGTAGTTATAAAATAATGACTCTTCATACACATCCATGGAGGCAAATTGTATGGCACGACAACAACAGGCCAGACACTATGTGAAGTACTCATATTCCCAAAGCTAGTGTTTGGTACGGGGTTAAGGGGTGGAATAACCCCTTAACCCCGCAGTTATCCCCAAACAGGGTGGGGTTAGGGTTTAGTTTGCAAACCCCACCCCATGTGCCATTAACCCCGGATAAGGAGTTTGGGGTGGGGTTTGCTAACCCCACCCCCCCCACCCCCCCTCTCTCTGCTTTTGAGAGAGACCCATCACCTCGTCTTCCTGCTTTTTGCCCGCACGCAACCCGAGGCGCACCCTCAACCCTATCCCAGCCATCTCCTCTGTTTCCCCCTTCCTTGCCCTGTACGCCTCCCCTTTCTCCTCCCAGCTCCGACCTAACCTCTCCCCGAACCTCTTCTCGTCGCCTCCGACTTCACCCCCGGTCGTCCCCCCTGAGCTCCGGCAAGATCCCGTCGCCTCCCCTTTTGGGCTTCACCTCCCTGCGCCCCTCTTGAGCGGCGACCAAAAGCCGTCGCCTCCGGCTTTACCATTAGCCGTCCCCCTTGAGCCCAGAACCTCTTCCCGTCGCCTCCGGCTTCACCTCCGGTCGTCCCCCCTGAGCTCCGGCAAGATCCCGTCGGGTCCCCTTTTGGGCTTCACCTCCCTGCGCCCCTCTTGAGCGGCGACCAAAAGCCGTCGCCTCCGGCTTTACCATTAGCCGTCCCCCTTGAGCCCAGAACCTCTTCCCGTCGCCTCCGGCTTCACCTCCGGTCGTCCCCCCTGAGCTCCCGCAACATCCCGTCGGGTCCCGCACCTTTCCTGCGCCCCTCTTGAGCGGCGACCAAAAGCCGACGCCTCCGGCTTCACCTCCGGTCGTCCCCCCTGAGCTCCGGCCAGATCCCGTCGGGTCCCCTTTTGGGCTTCACCTCCCTGCGCCCCTCTTGAGCGCCGACCAAAAGCCGTCGCCTCCGGCTTTACCATTAGCCGTCCCCCTTGAGCCCCGAAGCTCTTCCGGTCGCCTCCGGCTTCACCTCCGGTCGTCCCCCCTTTGCTCCCTTCACCTCCGGTCGCCTCCCCTTTTGGGCTTCACCTCCCTGCGCGTGCTGAGGTCCCTTCTTCCCCCTTCCTTGTTTTTTGCACTGTACGCCTCCCCGATTATTATTTGTGTGTGTTTTTGGTGCTTCGTGTGCTTGGTTGTGGGTTAATTCTTGGTGCTTGTGTGCTTGGTTGTGGGTTAATTCTTGCCGTTTGTGTGTTTCGTCGTGGTCTCGATGCAGCCAATCCGTGGGTGTTAATCGGAAAATTGACGGCAATTTGTGGTGCTTACTGTGTGTTTCTTCTTGGTCTTTGTTGTGTTCTTGGGTGTGGGCTTTTGTGAGTTATAGGTTGTGGTGCTGTTGTTGTGCTTGGGTGTGGGCATTTGGGTGTGGTGCTGTTGTGTGCTTGGGTGTGGGCATTTGTGCTTTTGTGTGCTTTTGTGTGCTTGGGTGTGGGCATTTGTGAGCTATTGGTTGTGGTGTTTTTGGTGTGCTTGGGTGTGGGTATTTGGGTGTGGTGTTGTTGTGTGCTTGGGTGTGGGCATTTGTGAGCTATAGGTTGTGGTGCTGTTGTTGTGGTTGGGTTTGGGCATTTGGGTGTGGTGTTGTTGTGTGCTTGGGTGTGGGCATTTGTGCTTTTGTGTGCTTTTGTGTTCTTGGGTGTGGGCATTTGTGGGCATTTTTGAGCTTGGTATTTCGGCAATACCGGTTTAATCTCCTGTTTAGTTGGCATGCTTATTGGTAGATATTATCAAACATCCCCATCTTTGCAAAGATGAACAATATTACTATGATGCTTATGTTTCCCTTATGCTTGTAAGGTTGTTATGTCTTTGGATGCTTATCTCGTTGTGAGGGTGCGAATGTTTGATTAAAAACTTGTGGTTCGGCGATGATGATGGTTTCCAATTAATATTAGTAGGATGGCATTGAAAAAAACATCGATGCAACCCCATGTTAGTTGGATTCCAATTGAGCCAATTGTGGGAACGAACCATCAAGATCAAAAGTCGAAGAACATGCAATCTTACATAGAAATGTGGCGTAATCATGATACATATATTGCTTCGATTTATACATTGCTCTTATGAATGATTGTTGGGTGAACTTGTTTGTTTATGTTAATATTTGACCCGTTGTTGTTCACAAAATAGTTTATTATGATAGCATGCTATTTTGAGGGAGCCAAATAGTGGATGACAATTCGTGGTTCGGCGATGATGAAGGTTTGCAATTAACATTAGATGGATGGCATTAGATTGCAAAATCTAATGCAACCCCATGTTAGTTGCAAACCATTGAGCCAATAGACCGCTTGAACCACTTATGTTTTATTATCTTTACAAATATTGTGACAATTATTGCTCTCAAATAGTACCAAATTTTGTGACATATATTGATAATGAAGTTGAGCCTATTGACATATAGAACCAATTATTGTGTCAAATATTGTCGATTTAATTTACCGTAAATGACATATTCCCCGTTGCATTAATTTAACAAAGGTAGTACACGATGCTAACATAGGATCGTATCAATTTAATACTTTATCTCAACATGACATAACACGTAGAGGTAGATTCTACTTTAGACAATTTCATGCAAACATCGTGCCCTCGGCCTTTTATAAACTACAGATGCGTTCCTTCAAGAGACATTCCTCTAAGTCCAAACACAAGCAGGGGGCGATGGCTGATGAGTCGCCAATAGATGTTACTGCTGGTGTTCGCAATGATGCACGAACAAGAACACAAAATTGGAGCAACAATTTGGATGCTCACATGTTGGGATTAATGAGGGATGAGCATTCTTTGGGAAATGTTGTAAATGGGACTTTTACTCCGGTTGCTTGGAAGCGGATGGTTTCTGAGTTTAACAGTCGTAATAATTTGAGCCTGACGAAGCAACAAATGAAGAACCGTTTTAAAGTTCTGAAAAAAACTTTCAATTTGTATCATTCTCTTGCGAATAAGAGTGGTTGGGGATGGAACCATGAGTTGCACATTCCAACACCGGGTGATGCAAGTATATGGACTGATGTGATAGCGGTAAATATTCTTTCAACTTAGCATGACTTACATAAGAATACATCAATTTTTTATGATATAGTTTTTAATTGTGGAATTCATTCTGCATAGGATAATCCGGCGTACGCGAGGTGTAGGGACAAACCATTTCCCCCTTATTACGACATTGAATTCCTGACGCAAAATACAACAGCGACAGGAAGATATGCATTTTCATCTGCTGCCGACGCCGCAGAAATTATTGAAAGCTCCTCCGGCTCGTCCCCTGGTGAGGATGACACTACTGCCGGCATTAGATTGTCAGCATGCAATATATCATCGTATCCTTTCGAGGCCGGGACATCTGGGTTTGCCCGAGATTTAAATGATGATGCAACTAATAACTCACGCTCTCCAAGCCCGCCACTCATGCGCCCAACAGCTACAAGTGGTTCTGGACATAGCTCGCGAAGAGACCCCTGCCGCGTAGCGGAGCAACAAAGCGCACCATCTACATCTACATTTGGGCGCCGCAAGAAAAAAGATGATGCCCAGGGTTCAGCAATGGCCGAGATGGTGGAGGTGAGCAAGAAAAAGCTTGGTGTGATTACCCAACTATGTGAAAATACGGAGCGCCGCAGGCAACAAAAGCCGACAATCCAGACATGCATGCAACGAGTTTATGGGATGCCTGGGATTGCTAGTGAACACATGCTAACTATCGTTGATGCGTTTCATGATGAATGCAAGCGAGATGCTTTCATGGCATTGCAGGACGAGCATGCCAAACAATGGATCGACCGGCTAATTGGGCAAACTTTTGGTATATACAGGCAGTATTTTCCCCCCGGGGTTTAGACATGTAGTAAGTTGGGTGTTTTTGAATTAAGTATATTAACCGTTGTTGTTGAGTAAAATGTAGCAAATGATGTTGAAGATTTTAACATTTTTTTTATAATGTATTAACCTTCCTATGCAGAAGTTAGGTAGTGGACGATATTTGATGCTATTTTGGTAGATGTAATCTGTAGTCAACATTAGTGCTTATCCTCAATGTATGTGTGTGTTTTTTTTTTTTGATTTTGTGATTTAAATTTCGTGCTTGCTGACTATAGGTTCACAGGAATAGTAAACTATATTATGGCGTATGAACAATATCGGGAAATATTTTCGTCCGAGATTATTGCAACGGTTATGACGATATTAGATGACGATGATGATGATATGGAGATGATGATGCAACTTGAGTTAGAATCTCAATCAGTTGCAAATAGAGTACCACGACAACGGTGCCGCACTCGACCGTGGTCTGGACATCAAATGATGTGTGATATATTGTCTGGTCATCCTGACCGCTGCTACCAAAAGTTTCGAATGAGTGCAAGTACATTTAATGCTCTCCGCAAAGCGTTAGTCGAGAGGGGGTTGATAGCTGGCACAAGAAACATGACTGCTGATGAGCAGTTAGGCATATTTTTATATGGTGTAGGTCATGGCGTGGCAAACCGGATATTGGCGGAAACTTTTCAACATTCTGGGGAGACAATCAGTAGGCATTTTAATAACGTCGTACGTGGTATTGTGAGGTTAAAAGATGAGTACATAATGATGCCGTCCAGTACAGCTGCTGTGCATTCAAGGAACCGAGATAATACAAATTTTCATCCTTTCACGGTAAACATGTTTATGAATAAATATTAACATCATAGGCGTAACATCTTATTTTATTATTACTAATGTAGGTTGAATATTGAATGTTACTACAGATTCCTATTGGTGCGGTGGATGGAACACATATCCAAGAGTGGTCAAGAGCAAACAAGCACCATTTCGATGTCGAAAAGGCTTTACCTCTCAAAATGTAATGGTCATGTGTCCTTTGATATGAATTTTTTATATGTATGCACAGTTGGGAAGGCTCTGCACCGATATGAGAGTACTTCGATGGGCGTGCGACGCAGGTGGTTTCGTTGTTCCAGAAGGTACACTTGATAATTAATTTTTGTAATAATTATATTTTATATGGGGTATATGATTGTTATTTTGTATTTAGTAATAAGATATGGTAAATATATTATTTGCTGTGCAAGTATTATTTAGTTGATTCGGGATATGCAAATACGGAGAGTTTTCTCGCACCATATAGAGGAGAGCGGTACCATATAAGCCGGCTTCGACGCTACAACACGTGCCCGCGTTCATCTAATCCGCGCGATTTGTATAACCACCGCACGCTCAATTACGAAATGTGGTCGAGAGGACATTTGGTATTTTGAAGAAACGTTTCAAAATTCTAAATATAGCAACACCATTTCCGTATAAAGTTCAATGCTTGATTGCAATGGCTTGCTGTATAATACACAACTTTATTCGTCGTCATCAAGAAAATGATAATATTTTCGCCGAAGAACCATATGAAGAGGGTGATGCAAATGAAGGTGGACAAGGCGATTTATTGGGAGCGACTCATGACTCTACAAATGGTGAAGATCTACGTGCTCAAATTAATTACAAATGAATTGTGGTGCAATCGAACATGATATATATTTTCCTATTTGTATATTTATTTTATGGGTCAAACTACATGTAAATTAATTTATTGTACAATTCATATTGTAAGGTTACGATGTATGAGATGTTTATGTTTTTTAATAATCGGTTATTTATGTGGGTTGTGAAACATATTAATAATGACAAAAATATATTTTAAAAAAATTTACAACGTTACTATAATGTTGTTAGGCAAAATTATACTGCAATATAAAAATTTGACGACACTTTAAAATTAACAATAAAATATTATACTAGTTATTTAAATTGGAAAAATTAAAAAATTACAACATAATATGACATATAAATATTGGTTTAAATATTGTGATTAAAAAAAAATTAAACTAAACAAATTAATTACTTCCAATAAAATACTATTCAAAAACACTATAACTAATATCACAACAATCATGTCACTTTACTTTTTTACCAATCATTTTACTTTTTTACCAATCATTATCCCTCTTATCCCACCTACTCCAACCAACCACTATTTTTCACTATCCCTTAACTCAAACCCCCAACCAAACAAAAAAATACTTTAACCCCATCTTAACCCCAAATTTAACCCTATCCCTGGAATAGCCACTTTTTCCTTAACCCCGAACCAAACGCTAGCAAAGGGATTAAATCCGTCACTTGCTAGTCCTAGTCGAACATTACGTGATTCTTTACCAAACTCAGGATAATTGTGATCAAAAAACTTCCAAGCCATTGAATCGGCAGGATGTCTTAAAACACCATCATCGTCGAAGGTCACTATGCCACCTCATAGCTTTTCGTCTCTACATTTGCATATAATCTTTGTAGTCGAGGTGTTAGAGGAAAATATCGAAGAACCTTATGCGGTGTTTTCTTTCTCCTCCTTAATGTTGTGTCTTCTTCTCCTAAACTCGTTGTCCATCTGGACTCACCACAAGTTGGGCATTCACTAGCATCGGCAAGGCCCTTCCAGTATAGAACACAATCATTCTTGCACGCATCGATCTTAATATAGTCAAATCCTAAGTCCTTGATAATTTTTCTCATTTCATAGTAAGATTTAGGAATATCTGCACCATCTGGTAAGAAGTCACATAGAAACTCTAATAACATTGTGACTGATTTATCTGTCCATCCATTAAGACATTTCAAGTTCAATAAGGTCACCAAAAGTTTTAGTTTAGAATACTTCTTACAACCTGGATAGGCATCTTGTTCGCATTCTTGTAGAAGGTGAAAATATTTTTGTGCATCAATATTAGGCTCCTCAGGTTGACGAGACTCTGTTGCTTCATTATGTCCAAATAAGTCATCTACCATTCTATTCATGTTTTCACGCCCATAATCACTTGTTGTGTCCTCATCTGCCGATTCACTACTACAATTAGATTCATTCAACGATTCACCATGATGATTCCATATGGTATAATGTTGAATCACTCCATTGAAGAATAAATCACTTAACATCATCCCTTGACTTAAGTATCACATTATTACATCTAGTACAAGGACAATGAATTCTCCTTACATCCCCTAATCTCTCGAAAAGCGTAGTCTAAAAACTCATCAACACCTTTCTCAAATTCGGAAGAGTTCTATCTTGAAGAAATATCCACTTTTGTCTATTCCCATTGTCGTGTAATAGTGAAAGTTACTTGAAAATTATTAGACAAAAATAGTTAGAGATTTCTTAAATGTTGCATATATTACTGAAAATTATCTAGTGTCTTAAGATCCTCTGGAGTATCCATTTTATTTGTCCAACAAGTTGTGGGTAGAATACAATTCTCTTCTTTTGATAAACAACATACACTACTATTACATAAAAGTCATGAAACATGAATGTGAAGTTATTGTAATAATAAAAGAAAACACACATGCTGGACCGCCTAAGCACAAAAATCCACAAGTTACTAAACCTTAGGTGGGGATATCAATGCAACTAAAAATAATTACAAACATTTTCCTTTTCTGATATCCCCACCTAAGGTTTAGTAACTACAATTTTTCATTCAATTTTTATTAATAATGGGATGAGCCAGCTTTGAATTAAAAAATTGTAAAGTGATATTTTAATCACTACTAGCAACAATGAGTTTACCAATTGATCTGCTTATGGGGAATTCCTCGTTCAAAACAATATCGGTAGAGCAATTCTTTTCAATTTCACAAGATAGATACGACAAGAAAAGACAAGAAATTGAGAACCAAAAATATTCACATGCTTTGTAGGGTGAATCATTATCATAATAGTCTGAGAACAAAATCATAACCAGCTGCAGTTTTGCTGCTTTTCATGCTTTTCATGTTAGTGACTGCTGCAGCTTTCTTGCTGAAAACATTAGTAAATGTTTTGGAGCTTTTGCTTCCTTGGCCTACAAGCTCATTAAGCATTGTGATCCAACCTCAGGACATTGACTAGCGAAATAGTCTTGTCTATGCTTCTCAAGTATAGAAGCATAGGCTACTGTAGAGGCTGATACACTTTAATGCAGGATTCTAACATTCATAGCTAGATTACAAAAAGTATTATCAGTCAGACCTACAATTAGACTGAGAATCTATCATTGTGTTATCAGTCAGACCAAGTGCCAGTAACAGTAGTTTTTATTGGACTACAATAACTAAAAGTATTACCAGACAGTATAAGAAAAAGATTATCATGTGCAGGTAATTAGGCCTTAAAAGTGCTACATAATTAAGATTATCAACACCAAGTTCAAGAAGGAGGCGGCCGGCCAAATGCACCCGTTTTGATATTTTAGAGAACCCATATTACTTGAAAATTTTTTGGAGTTACCCAACTCCTATGCTGTGAAAATGTTGGTGGGAATTGCCACCAAAGAAGCATCAGGCCTAAGAAGCACAGGCTGGATGCTTCTTCGGTGGTGGTTCCCATCACTATTTTATTTTATAACACCGACACTACAAGAATTAATATTTTTAACGACCATATATTAACGGAGTTAATTTTGGTCGTTAAAAATACACAAATCATTATTCCCGCCTAATGCGGCAAATTAGCTGGACCTTTAACGACCAACATTATTTTCGTCGTTTTAGATGATGTTAATCCCGTCGTTAATAGTATAGATTTGCCGGTTTTTTGTTTTTTTTTCATTTACCGCAATTTTTCTTGCAACCTTTCGCACGCAACCTCTTGACTCACTCCATTCACGGGGTCACCCCGCCCGCTTTCTTCTCTCTCTCTCACTCACTCTCTCTCTGGCACCCCTCCCAAACCCTTTGCTCCTGTTCACCTTCCGCCATTTCCCTCTTTTCCATTCACAGTGTCACCCCCATCTCTCTCTCTGTTACTTTCTCTCTCTCTCTCTCTCTCTCTCTCACACCCCCTCCCCAAACCCTTTCCTCCTCTTCACCTTCCCCCTTCTCCTCCTTTCCCCAAAGTAATCCCGCACCCTACGCGCTCGCGAGCGACGGCGCATATGAGCTAGCGACGGCGCGCGCGACAAGAAGCAGATCTCGGACGCGCGCTCTCGGACGCGAGCCCTCTGTCGGCCTGAAGAGGATCCTGGACGCACTACGGCACTAGCCTCTCTCACTAGTTCGTCGACGCTAGCCCCTCTCACTAGTATTTGTTAATTGTTGAAGTTTGAGAAGTGTTGATATCATAGTTGTTAATATTTGAATATTGATACTTTAAACTATGCAAGATGCAGGCCTATTGGTGTTAATTTAACCCTATACTCAATTCGATTACTGGAAATAACCCAAATTAAAGCACTTGAAAGTTGAGACTGTGCCAATCGTAAAGTAGAAAAAAAAGTTGAGAACTTCCCTTCAGAAATAGCCTAGGGATCTCCTTACATTTTATCTTTTTTTTTTTTAATGGCTGTGTGATATGTGCAGTTTCATAAATTCGAGTCTAAATTGGCACTCTTTGCGGATCTTGAAAACAGAATCCTGAGAATAAGGGAACAACCAGAAAGAACTAAACAGAGACTTCTTCGCGAATGCTCACAAATTCATTATATGTGGTCGCTCAAAAACCACCTGCTATGAGAAGGCCATGAAGTATGCCTATTTTCTAAGCACATTGAAGCTCAGCACTTTGTAAAGTATTGCTGATGATATCATATTGCTCACATAGTAAGTAGTTCTTAATCTCTGATTTGGTTGATAAAATATTCGGATAGCTAACTCTTGCTTTTTACTTGACTAATGCACTAAAATGTTCTTATTGTTAGTTTGAAGGATTCTTGTTTTGCTCCTTGTACATGACTCAGAAGCAAATTCACCGAGCTAGAATGTTGTTTTACAGCGGGTAAGCCATTTCGCCATGTATTCCTTATTAATGAAAATCCATTTAGGCCCCATGAGCTCTATTTTAGTAAGAACTGACAGTAGATTGATGTCTTTTAAGTGGTGTCCTTGTTTTTCATAATAGATATTTAGTCATTTTAATGTCTTAGATCTGACAACAGTAGATTAAAGCTTTGGACTATAGATCAACCAATAATCATTTGATGCCTCATTGGTACCTGATATCAGCAATTAAGGTATTGCAAAAGTAAAGTGGATTTCATTATATTTCAGGTGAACATCGTTGATGTCAAGTTAATTTGCACTATTAATTGGGAGCAATTACTGAACATCTTTGATAATTTGCACTATAATTTTATTGTGTTTTGGCCTTAAGATTACCAAGTAATCGGGGAAAAAAGAAATTTTCTATATTAAAAAAAATTAGATATCTAAATTTCCATTATAGAATCATTTGCTTGCTCACATTTAACTAATAGGTGCTTGGTTGTTGTTCTTTCAGTGCCCTCAATGTTGCGGATCAGGACATGATGCTGCCTCAACGAGCAGGTACAGTGATCTCACTGTTTAGATGGTTTATAGCATTGTTCTTTAGTTGTTTTATTTGCATTTATGTAAAGTTCTTCAATAAGATTCATACAAAAATCTGATCTCACTAATATTTTTTTAATTTTAAATTCAACCCCCTCAATCTAACACAAATCCTATTTCTCCGGTATGTCTCACTAGTGTTGTAGTTGTTTGAACAAGTACTCAAAATGTTCCATAAAACTTGTTATTTTAGCAATATCGATCCACTAATTAAATATTAAGGGAAAATCCAACTAGTAGTTCCTGAACTTTTAGTCAAGTTCCATTTTGGTATTCCACAACTGAAACATTTGGAAACATATATTTCACTTTTACTGTTAAAACTATTGCATGAACTTAATCCATCCATATCTTTGGCTCTGTTTCTCTGCCCAAAGCTGATTTTTAGAATGAAAATGACTTTCAATTGAATTGAAGTTTAAGTAAAAATTATTCTTTCATTGCTGTTTGTTTGATGTTTTGGAACTAGATCTCTCCCATTTTTTGTATTTGTTTCACCGAAAATTTTCATTTTGATGTGTTATATTTGGTTTAGATTTGTAGTTCCCTAAATTAGAGTTAAATCCTAATCTAATTGGGATTGAATATAATTTGGCATTTATGGATTATACCTAGGAGTGTAATTCGAATTGAATTAGAATTAAACTCTAGTTAGGAGATATGTATTGTATATTGCTACGTCCAAGTTAATGACGCCGCGATCAAAATTAAGAAGTCATCCATTAATTAAGTCTACGTTGCTTGGTGGTCCGTACGGTGGGATCTCTGTGTGAAGCCATGCCTAATTAAGCTTTTAATTAAGTTCAAGTCCTCCATGTTTCTTTTGGGTTGGTGGTCATGTTGCGGCGGCTCTAATTAATTCATGCATGTTAATTTTCTGTTCCTTGTGAGCTACAGCTGCAATTTTGCAGTCCTTCCAACTACAGCAGCAGTGGGATCTATCTTCCTCTATGGCACCTCCAAGCTTGCTGATGGCGTGTTTAGGTTTGATGGTTATGGCAAATTTTGACAAGGTCACGGTGAAGGAAAAAGTCTAAAGTGTAGTAGTAATTAATTAGATGGGATGACGTGGTATATTTTTCAACCAATCAAATTAATTTCTTCTATGGAGTTTACCACATGCTTTTTTATTATATTTTTTCATCACATGTAATAATGTAATTTTTAGTAATTTTACTTAAAAAAAAAAGAAAGAATAGGGGCGATCAGTCGCAAGTCCTGCAGCCACGTGCGAGTCACATGGCCGAATCGCCGAATATGGTGGCGAGGATGTAACAACCCACTCCCCCGTAAAGCGCGCCGAGTTCCGTCAAAATGAGCGGGACCCGGAGTGGAGCGAGTAAGTATGGGTTCTATGTGCTTTGGAACCCGTGCGCAGCGAAGTGGGGTCTTGGAAAAGCTAAACCGCAAGTCTGGTGGAAATTCCCAGACTTGGAGCAGCCGAGACCGGACAGCCAGGGGCTGTCCGGATGCCACCAAGTGCCCCAGCTGCGCAGTGAGGAAACCAGCGTACTGAGACCGGACAGCCAGCCAAGACCGGACAGTCCAAGACCGGACAGCCAGCCAAGACCGGACAGATGGTCACAGAATATGCGAAAAATGGCTAAGTCCCGGAAAACCAACAGATCGAGACCGGACAACCGCCGAGATCGGACGGTGGACCGCGCCGATTCGAGCGGTTTGTAATTTTCGCAAATGGAGGGGCTTTTTGGCAATTGTCACAACACTATATGCAGCCCACCCCTCTCATCTATTCACAGCCATTCTCCCCCAACACACTCTCTCTCATTTCCCCTCTTTCTCTCTCTAGAAAAGGAGCCCTAGAGCTTGGAGAAGTTGGAGAAGGAGCTTGGAGGAGGTGATCTTGGAGGATTTGGAGCTTGGGGAAGACCTAGAAGCTCTCCTACAAGGTGGAGCTTGGGCCAAGGTGAGGTTTCATGGTAAACCTAGACTAGGGTTTGGGTTTTAAGCAAGGAACTTAGAGTTTTGAGTCTTCTCTTTGGTGTAGAAGCCTAGTAGAGGCTTGAGCTCCATGAAAACCCATGAAAGCTCAAGGTCCTCTCATGGTGGATCCTTAGGGTTTCAAGTAGAGGCCCTAATGATGGTTTAAATTGTTCTAGATGAACTCTAAGAGTAACAACAAGCTCTCTTTTGCTTGTTTAAGAGATCAAAACCTAGGGTTTTGCATAGGGCTTGGATAGAGCACCAAATTTGGGGCTTTTTGCCATAGAGGTTCTAGGGTCAAATTGACCTTGTAGAAACCTAATTGGGGGTATCCCCGACGCGTGGGACAACTCCGTTTAATTAAACGAAAAGCATAATTATGAGTTGCTATGTAAGTTAGCCTGATGTAAAATCTGATAACTGCGCAGATTGCAAAATAGGCCTCGGTTAGCTACGAGACTCGACGGGCAACCCATCCATAATTTTAGAAGGTGGGTGGTGCATTCCAAGGACACCGGAATTCTTTCTATGTCTAAGTGTCACTTTTGAGCATTCTATATATGTCGAGCATAATGCATAATAGGGTAATTATGAGTTATATTGCAATTTGTGAGTTCAAATGCATGAGATATAATTGTATGAGATCATATGATAAGGAACAAGAACCCTATGTATGCATGCTAAAGAACAAGAACAAGAACTTGGTGTAGTTGACAAGTGAATGTGACATTGGACATGTATTAGAGAATGTGACAAAGATGAGTCTAGAATACTTAGACAACATGTGTGACATCAAAGAGCAAGAACAAGAACTTGTAGTGTATATAACACTAGTAGAGTCATGAGATTGACATTTGACAATAACCTTAGAGTTAAGGGTCATATGAACATGAGTTCCCCTTGAAGGCAAGGAACAGATTGGGATTTAGAGTCCTTAAAGTTAAGGATTGATCGTACTCACCTTATAGTCCTTGCTCGAGGGCGGTAGCTCCCCCTTCGAGCGGTGCGCTCCGGAGTTGGTCACCACTGGAATGAGTTTTCCAGGGAATGAGTTTTCCTAAGGACGGTCCCAACGGGTCGATATTGAGCCTCCCCGGTATACTATGGGATTTTGAGTTTGGTTGAGTCTTGTTGAGGGCGAAACCCACGGGTTAGCCAAGAGATTGGGTATTGAACTTATGATCTTGCATGTTTTACAGTTGAGCATATTATCTTTACTTTCAAGCGTATTAGTTGCATTTGATAGTTTGGTTCTTATCTTACCTTTCTTTCTATTACGCTTGAGTTAGACCTAGTGGGAAAGTCGGCGTGGTTGGTTGCCGAACCCACTGGGAACTTTGTTGTAGTTCTCACACCCCTTTGTCCACAGAGCCGGGACCGAGTGAGCCGGCCGACGATCGCGGTAAGGGCATCGAGCCCTAGGTAGAGACCGCCCGAGTTACTTTATTTTTGCTATAGTCGCATTTCCCTTTATATCATCTTTTGTATTTGATGATTATAGTTGTCTAACTTAAATTGTAATCAAGTTTCATTTTGAGGTAAATGTGATGTAAGAAAGATATGATGCATTAAATTGTAAAGACTTTAAAGAATTCAAGTTGTAGAGAATTATGCACGTATGTGATTGCAATTAATCATGTTACTTGTATGTGTTAATAGTACTTTCACTTTTTGCTGTTGCTTGTCTTCGTGCAAGCCTTTGTGTATGCTTCCGCAAGTGCAAAATTTTATACTCTATCTGTGCATGTTGAGCCTTGGGCGGATAGGGAGATCGTCTGTCCGTCCTCGTTTCATGCGCTCGAACCGCCAAATGGATCGGGCTCGGGCGTGACAGAGATAAAATGGTATCAGAGCGGGTATAAAGCCAAAAAGGTGAAAGCTTAGGATGGACCTAGGGGCCATAGGATTGGAAAGAACCTAAGGACCTAAGGAAACGTGAGTGACGAGAACAAGTATAGCGAAAGCATGTGATTGGGTTCATGTCTTATGTCTCTAAGATGATTAGAGACTAACTTTAAGTTGCTATTTGTTTTCTATTCCTTGTGTTGTGATCGGCGGCCGACGACATGATACTATGGAATGTTAATGAATGCGCTTATTTGCTTTCGCCAGATTGGGTATATCCGAGTACGTGTTTAAGTATTAACGTGAGTTGCTTCATTTCAGGAAGCAATGGCACCTCGTGGTCGACCCCGAACAAGGTCGATGCCTGAGGAACCGAGTGCGGCTCCTGTGCAACCCGCAGCCGGCAGCGGCGGGGGGCTTGAGGAGCAAATGGCCGCGCTTATTGGCGTAGTGCGGCAACAAGCTGAGTCCGTAAGGGCTCAAGGCGAGCAGATCCGACGGCTCCAGGAGACGTTGGAGCAAGAAAGCGCGACGGCGAGCGGCAGCGGCGCGGCAGATCTGGCCGCGGCCGCCGTACGATGGCGATTCCGGCCCGATCGGGGACTTCAAACCCCGGTAGGGCGGCGGACGACGAGGAGCGGGAGCGCCAGTTGGCGGCGCTCATCAAATTTATGAAGTTCAAGCCACCTATCTTCGAGGGAGGGGTGGTGGAACCGGCGGTAGTGGAGTCGTGGATCGACTCCATGGAGACGCTCTTCGGGGATTTCAACACCCCGGAAAGGGACAAGGTGCACTTCGCCTCACATTGCCTAGATAAGGCGGCGAAGGCGTGGTGGAAGCGAACCAAGCGGGATAGGTCACCTGACCTACCGCCCGCTACGTGGGAGGAGTTCAAGAGGGCGGTGTTCACCAACTACTTCCCCGACTCGGTGAAGCGGAAGATGCAAGAGAAATTCCGCAAGCTGAGGCAGGGAGACCGCTCTGTGGCGGACTATGAGCTGGAGTTCTCCCACATCATCGACTGTGTCCCCGACGTTGTGCGTGACGATCGGGACCGGGCGGATTGGTTCCTACGGGGGCTTCAGCCGAGGATCTATGAGAGGATACAGATCCTCAACCTCACGACCTTTGCGGAGGTCTTTGATCGCGCTCTATCTGCGGAGCACGGTAGCGCCTACGCGCGAGAGGAGCGCGAGGCCATGGCGGAGAGTAAGGAGAAGGGCAAGAAGCGAGCGGCGGGTGGTGCCGGGGGCCGGCCAAATGCTAAGAAACCCCCTCGGTATCCCCGACAGCAGCAGAAGGGCGGGAGACCCTTCCGTTGTGTTATCTGCGGCGGCAACCATCAGCCGGCGACATGCTCGCAGCGAGAAGGGAAGTGCTACAAGTGCGGTCGGCCCGGGCACATGATTCGAGAGTGCCCGAGCCGGGGATCTTCGCACCGTCGCGCAAAGCATCGCCTCCTTCTGCGCCGAGGCAGCTGATGGGACTGCCACCACCTATAGCGGCTGGGCGCTCATCATCGTCGCGCCAGCCGGAGGCATCGAGAGCACCGAGTGGGCGGGTTTTTGCCACTCGTGGAGGAGCAGGCTCCAGCTCCCGACGACATTGTAGCAGGTATTATTTCTATCAATGGGGCGAGAGCTCAAGCTATATTCGACACTGGTGCATCGCATTCATTTATAAGTGCATCGTTTGCTAGTGCTCATGACTTGGAGGTTTTACACGATAAGGAAGGTTGGGATATTAAATCCCCTGAGCACGCCTATACAGTCTACGACGAGTGTCCGGCGTGTCCAGGCCAGATAGGTGATTGGGTCATGCCGATCGATATGCTAGTGCTAACTCGGTTGTGGTCGTTTGACGTGATCTTGGGGCTAGACTGGCTTACCAAGTATTATGCGGTCATCGACTGCGAGAGAAGGGTGATCACTTTTCGTGAGCCAAATCAAGAGGAAATGGTGTATCGAGCGTGTAAGGGTGCGCGCTTTGCAGCGACCATATCCACGGTTAGGGCAAGGAAGATGATAAAGGGTGGTTGTAAAGCCTATTTGGCGACCATCGTAGATGACCGAAAGGAACACCCAGACCTTGAGGGCATTCGGGTGGCGTGCGAGTACCCGGATGTGTTTCCGACGGAGTTACCGGGATTGCCACCAGACCGGGAAGTTGAATTCGTTATTGACTTGATTCCTGGGGCGGCGCCAGTTTCGAAGGCTCCGTATAGAATGGCACCGGTAGAACTAAAGGAGCTTAAAGCGCAATTGGAAGACTTGCTCGACAAAGGCTTTGTGAGGCCGAGCGTGTCTCCGTGGGGAGCTCCTGTGCTTTTCGTCAAGAAGAAAGATGGCACACTTCGACTGCGTGGATTATCGCGAGTTGAACAAGGTAACAATAAAGAACAAGTATCCATTGCCAAGGATCGACGACTTATTCGATCAATTGCGAGGGTCGAAGGTGTATTCTAAAATAGACCTTCAGTCGGGGTATCATCAGTTGAAGATACGGCCCAAGGCTGTGCATAAAACGGCCGTACGCGGTATGGCCATTACGAGTTCACGGTAATGCCATTCGGGCTTACTAATGCCCCAGCGGCATTCATGGACTTGATGAACCGTGTGTTCCGTCCGCTATTGGACCGATGTGTCGTGGTCTTCATTGACGACGTATTGGTATATTCTCGGACTGAGGAAGAACACGAGGAGCACTTGAGACTTGTCTTGGAAGTACTCCGAAAAGAGAAGTTATATGCCAAGTTGAAGAAATGTGAATTTTGGCTTTCGGAGGTTACTTTCCTAGGACATGTGGTTTCGGGTGAGGGTATCTCGGTGGACCCGAAGAAGGTAGAGGCAATTAAAGATTGGCCTCGCCCGACGAGTGCAACGGAAATCCGCAGTTTCCTCGGACTTGCGGGTTATTATCGGCGGTTCGTGGAGGGGTTCTCCAAAATATCCACTCCGCTAACGCGCCTTACACACAAAGGAGTCAAGTATGTTTGGGGCGAAGAATGCGGTCGAAGCTTCAAAGAGTTAAAAGAAAGGTTAACGACGACCCCGGTACTTGCCTTGCCGACGCCGGGGGAGACATACGTCGTGTACAGTGATGCTTCCTACATTGGACTCGGGTGTGTCTTGATGCAAAATGGGCGAGTTATAGCTTATGCTTCACGCCAATTGAAGCCTTATGAGAAGAACTACCCGGTTCATGACTTGGAGCTAGCCGCGGTGATTTTCGCGCTAAAGTTGTGGAGGCATTACTTGTACGGTGAACATTGCGAGATCTACACGGATCACAAAAGCCTTAAGTATTTGTTCACCCAAAAAGAGCTAAATATGCGACAGCGGCGGTGGTTAGAGCTGTTAAAGGACTATGATGTCACGATTTTATACCACCCCGGAAAAGCAAATGTCGTAGCCGATGCGCTAAGTAGAAAGTCGGGTGAGAATTTGGCTTCAGCAATTACGCCCCAACCGTTGTTGCAAAAGGAGATGCAACGATTTGGATTGGAAGTAGTGGCACCGGGAGTGCCGGCAACTCTTGCCACCTTAGTGGTGCAACCGACCTTATTGGAGAGGATCAAGGAGTTGCAAACTTCCGACGAGTACCTCCAAAAGGTGCGCGGCGAGGTAGGAAGCGGTAGTGCCGATGACTTTGGCATTGGGACCGACGGCACACTACGATTTCGAAATCGTTGGTGAGTACCCAAGAATAAGGATATCCGTAAGGCGATTATGCAAGAGGCGCATCAATCTCCTTATAGTATCCACCCGGCGGCACCAAAATGTATCAAGACCTAAAGTTGCAATATTGGTGGCATGAAGAAAGACATTGGAGAATTTGTTGCGCAATGTCTTACTTGCCAACAAGTAAAGGCGGAGCGGCGGTTTCCGGGAAAGTTACAAAGCTTACCTATACCCGTTTGGAAATGGGAAAATATCGCTATGGACTTGTGACCGGATTGCCTCGATCTCAAGGGGGACACGATGCAATTTGGGTGGTCGTGGACCGGTTAACGAAGTCGGCGCATTTCCTTCCGATTCATATTACTTGGTCGGGGACAAGTTGGCTCAAGTTTACATTGATGAGATTGTGAGACTTCACGGGGTTCCGGCGTCTATCGTATCGGATCGGGACCCGAGGTTCACTTCTCACTTTTGGAGGAGCCTACAAGAAGCGTTGGGCACACGGCTCGACTTTAGCACGGCATTCCATCCTCAAAGCGACGGACAATCGGAGAGGACAATCCAAATACTTGAGGATATGCTGCGGGCGTGTGTATTCGACTACAAGGGCAATTGGCACGACCATTTACCGATGGCGGAGTTCGCATACAATAACAGTTATCAGGAAAGTATCGCGATGGCGCCATTCGAGGCCCTTTATGGAAGAAAGTGTCGCTCTCCAATTCATTGGAGCGACGTGGGCGAGAAATCTGTTCTTGGCCCGGACGTAGTGCGGGAGGCGGAAGAGAAAGTTCGCCTTGCTCGCCAACGACTTGCGACAGCGCAATCGCGGCATAAGAGTTATGCCGACAAACGAAGAAAAGATGTTGAGTTTGATGTCGGCGACCATGTATTCCTAAAGGTTTCGCCAACACGGGGAGTTAAACGGTTTGGAATCCGAGGGAAATTAAGTCCTCGGTATATTGGACCGTTTGAAATTTTAGAACGAATCGGAGCGGTGGCTTACAAACTAGCATTACCACCGAGGCTTGCGGGAGTTCATGATGTATTCCATGTATCCAACCTCCGCAAGTATGTTCATGATCCCGATCATATTCTCTCGTATATACCATCAGAGATTCAGGAGGATATGACTTATGACGAGGTCCCAGCATACATAATCGGTCGAGAAGAAAGAAAGCTACGGAACCGGAGGATTCCGTATGTCAAGGTCCGTTGGAGCGAACACAACGACCGGGAAGCTACGTGGGAGCTCGAGAGCGTAATGCGGGAGCACTATCCCCATTTATTCGAAAACCCGGATTAAGGTACGAATCTAGATTGTAGATAAAGAAATAGTTTCGCGGACGAAACTAAATTTAAGGGGTGGAGAATGTAACAACCCACTCCCCCGTAAAGCGCGCCGAGTTCCGTCAAAATGAGCGGGACCCGGAGTGGAGCAAGTAAGTATGGGTTCTATGTGCTTTGGAACCCGTGCGCAGCGAAGTGGGGTCTTGGAAAAGCTAAACCGCAAGTCTGGTGGAAATTCCCAGACTTGGAGCAGCCGAGACCGGACAGCCAGGGGTTGTCCGGATGCCACCAAGTGCACCATCTCGCGATGAGGAAACCAACAGATCGAGACCTGACAAAACCTAAGACCGGAGTCAAAAGAGACCCGACCAAGACCGGACAGTGGTCGCGTAACATGCGAAAAATGGCTAAGTCCCGGAAAACCAGCGTGCGAGATCCAGGACAACCGCCGAGACCGGACAGTGGACAGCGCGATTCGAGCGGTTGTAATTTTCGCAAATGGAGGGGCTTTTTGGCAATTGTCACAACACTATATGCCCCCCACCCTCTCATCTATTCACAAACATTCTCCCCCAACACACTCTCTCTCATTTCCCCTCTTTCTCTCTCTAGAAAAGGAGCCCTAGAGCTTGGAGAAGTTGGAGAAGGAGCTTGGAGGAGGTGATCTTGGAGGATTTGGAGCTTGGGGAAGACCTAGAAGCTCTCCTACAAGGTGGAGCTTGGGCCAAGGTGAGGTTTCATGGTAAACCTAGACTAGGGTTTGGATTTTAAGCAAGGAACTTAGAGTTTTGAGTCTTCTCTTTGGTGTAGAAGCCTAGTAGAGGCTTGAGCTCCATGAAAACCCATGAAAGCTCAAGGTCCTCTCATGGTGGATCCTTAGGGTTTCAAGTAGAGGCCCTAATGATGGTTTAAATTGTTCTAGATGAACTCTAAGAGTAACAACAAGCTCTCTTTTGCTTGTTTAAGAGATCAAAACCTAGGGTTTTGCATAGGGCTTGGATAGAGCACCAAATTTGGGGCTTTTTGCCATAGAGGTTCTAGGGTCAAATTGACCTTGTAGAAACCTAATTGGGGGTATCCCCGACGCGTGGGACAACTCCGTTTAATTAAACGAAAAGCATAATTATGAGTTGCTATGTAAGTTAGCCTGATGTAAAATCTGATAACTGCGCAGATTGCAAAATAGGCCTCGGTTAGCTACGAGACTCGACGGGCAACCCATCCATAATTTTAGAAGGTGGGTGGTGCATTCCAAGGACGCCGGAATTCTTTCTATGTCTAAGTGTCACTTTTGAGCATTCTATATATGTCGAGCATAATGCATAATAGGGTAATTATGAGTTATATTGCAATTTGTGAGTTCAAATGCATGAGATATAATTGTATGAGATCATATGATAAGGAACAAGAACCCTATGTATGCATGCTAAAGAACAAGAACAAGAACTTGGTGTAGTTGACAAGTGAATGTGACATTGGACATGTATTAGAGAATGTGACAAAGATGAGTCTAGAATACTTAGACAACATGTGTGACATCAAAGAGCAAGAACAAGAACTTGTAGTGTATATAACACTAGTAGAGTCATGAGATTGACATTTGACAATAACCTTAGAGTTAAGGGTCATATGAACATGAGTTCCCCTTGAAGGCAAGGAACAGATTGAGATTTAGAATCCTTAAAGTTAAGGATTGATCGTACTCACCTTATAGTCCTTGCTCGAGGGCGGTAGCTCCCTCTTCGAGCGGTGCGCTCCGGAGTTGGTCACCACTGGAATGAGTTTTCCAGGGAATGAGTTTTCCTAAGGACGGTCCCAACGGGTCGATATTGAGCCTCCCCGGTATACTATGGGATTTTGAGTTTGGTTGAGTCTTGTTGAGGGCGAAACCCACGGGTTAGCCAAGAGATTGGGTATTGAACTTATGATCTTGCATGTTTTACAGTTGAGCATATTATCTTTACTTTCAAGCGTATTAGTTGCATTTGATAGTTTGGTTCTTATCTTACCTTTCTTTCTATTACGCTTGAATTAGACCTAGTGGGAAAGTCGGCGTGGTTGGTTGCCGAACCCACTGGGAACTTTGTTGTAGTTCTCACACCCCTTTCTCCACAGAGCCGGGACCAAGTGAGCCGGCCGACGATCGCGGTAAGGGCATCGAGCCCTAGGTAGAGACCGCCCGAGTTACTTTATTTTTGCTATAGTCGCATTTCCCTTTATATCATCTTTTGTATTTGATGATTATAGTTGTCTAACTTAAATTGTAATCAAGTTTCATTTTGAGGTAAATGTGATGTAAGAAAGATATGATGCATTAAATTGTAAAGACTTTAAAGAATTCAAGTTGTAGAGAATTATGCACGTATGTGATTGCAATTAATCATGTTACTTGTATGTGTTAATAGTACTTTCACTTTTGGCTGTTGCTTGTCTTCGTGCAAGCCTTTGTGTATGCTTCCGCAAGTGCAAAATTTTATACTCTATCTGTGCATGTTGAGCCTTGGGCGGATAGGGGAGACTGTAACGAAGTGAATTCTCGAAATCCGAGAGTTTCACCATGTTCAGAATCGACTGATTGTCGATTGGATGGACTTCGGGAAGTTTGAAGTTGATCCGAAGGCAAAGAGTGCACCGAAGTTGCTCCCGGTGAAGTTCGGAAGCCTTTGGGCGTTTTTGTGCGCATAGGCGCGAAAACGGAACCCGAAAAGCTATGTCGGGTCGCGAGCTAAATCCGGCATTAGCGTGGATGAAAAGATAATGAAAACGTGTTCGAAAACATGTTTGGAAAGTCTCGGTTTAATTTGAAAAGAATCAGAGGCCAAACGAGCGAAAACGGAGAAGAAACGACGAAAGGCTAAAAATTTGGCTAAGTCCTTGGAGTAGGCTGATGGTCTCGGGGACCGGTCCACGAAAAGGAGACCGGTCTCGAAAGGTGTCCCGCGAGAGCGAGCTCTCTGGGACCGGTCTCTTAAGGGGGAGACCGGTCCCCAGCTGCGCAGAGTGGAGCAAGGCTCTCTGGGACCGGTCCTGGGTTTGGGAGACCGGTCCCTGAGCCCGAAAAATGCCCAGTTTGGGCAGTTTGCAAAGTTGAGGGGCCTCCTTGCATCTTGTTACAATTGAGGGTTAAAGAGGGATTTTCCCTTACTCTTTCCCTCATTTCCTCTCACACACACACACATCTCTCCCTCTCTCTCTCTAGAAAGAAGAAGAAGCAGAAGGAGAAGGAGGAGGAGGAGAAGAAGTAGAAGAAGAAGGAGAAGACAAAGGAGAGGAGCTTCATCATCTTCTCCATCTCTTCTTCCTCTCCATTGGAGCAAGCTCAAGGTAGGCCTCAAACCCTCTAATGGTGATTTCTAGGGTTTTGGGTTTTGAGCTTTTGGGAGTGGTTAGATGGAACCTATGGGTGCTAAGAAGCACTAAATGCATGCTTCTAGGGTTTCTAGTGCATGATCTCCATGTGTGAAGCCCTAGAGCATCAAAAATGGGGTTTTACTAGATGTAGGGTTTTGATCTCTTTTGATCATTGGTAAACCTAATTAATAGGTGTTTGAACGCGTTGGCGGCGACCGTTTTGTGATCCGTCGAGTCTAAGTAAAGATATCGCCAAGTGAGGTGCGTCGCTACTTCGACGTTGCTCAAGTGCTAAGCAGCGACAAGCGAACGTGAGAACAAGACTTTCCACCGTGTTGCTACGTCAAAGGTGGGTGGTGTCCATCCCGAAGTCGCCGGGCTACTCCTTATGTCCAAGTGTAGAATAATGAACAACCTTGCATATTGTGCACAAAGTGTGAATTGGGTGCTAGTTGGAAGGTCTAATTAATATGTTGATTAACCTAGCTTACTTTATGCTTTCAACTTAGTATGCATGAGAATTAGGTGCAGTGTGAGATGAGAGCTACTAGTATGTGATATAGCAGAGTGGTTTGAATATGGACGAGTGGCACCTAGTAAACATGAATGAGTGGCATTAATTAGTGTGAACACTATAGAGTCGAAAACAAGTGTGATGACATCCCTATTAGCTAGGGTATCCTCCGTGGGCGAGGATTGGACCGTGCTCGCGTTGTCTGTTTTATCCTCGTGGTGGTCGCTCCACACGAGACGTGCACTCCGGAGTACTAGGCACAGGCTATGGTAGTAGCGGCTTGACCGGCAGCAGCTAGCTATCCACAGACGGCCTCGGGCGAGTTGAGCAGTTTAGACTCCTCGTCGTCGAGGCAAGGGACGCGAGAGTGTGGCAAGCCCTTGGGCAAGCCAAGTGGATTGGGTATCCAAGGGAATTATGAACTCATTGAGCATAATAGAGTAATAGTTACCTTTTACTATGAGTTTCATGCATATAATTCAGATTTGAGGCATAGTAGATTTATGCATTTACTTTTACAGTATCTTTACCGCTTTCAGATATTTTCATATCTATCTACTGTCTACTCTTTGCCTCCTTGGACCTAGTGGGGAGACCGGCGGAGTCGGAGGCCGAACCCACTGGGAACTATGGAAGATAGTTCTCACCCCACTCTATTTCAGGTCCTAGTGCGTCGCGAGGATCGCGGCAAGGGCTTGGCGCCCTAGTGGTATTACTAGTTTACCTTTCCTAATGCACTAGAGTACCTCGCTTTTACCTTTTGAGAGTAGATATTTGTATAGGTGGTGAGGTTTTGTTGTATGTACGCCACTTGTGTATTATGAGGGTTCAATGTAATACAAACTTGTGAATGAATGTAATAGATAAGTTATCTCTCTTTTTCACTTGTTGACTACTCGTGACGCTCTCGTGCGATTGGCACTGGTTGTGCCCTCTTTGTTATCGATTGTGTATGTTGTTTCAAGTTTGTTCTGGGCACTTGTTGTACACAATCTTGTTGCTAGCCTTAGGCGGACAGGGAAGGTGCTGTCCGTCTGGCGTCTGTTCGACGCGCCCGAGCCGGACCAAATTGGTAGCGGGTCTCGGGGCGTGACAGATATTTATGGTATCAGAGCTAGTGAGAGCAAGCAAAAAGAGAGAGTCTAGGACTGACCTAGGAGACCTTAGGACGGTAAACCTTAAGGTATAGGTGCGTGAGTGCGACGTGAACCTATGACGGTGGCGGAAGTTATGGATTAGGTCGAAGTTGAATCTCTAGTAGTTACTAGAGATGGACTCAAGTGATACTAGTTTGCGACTCGAAGTAGTGTTGGCGGCCGACAACACCACACCAAGGGTCAAGGGCTAGTACGCTTAGAAGCTTTCCCGATTTAAGTGGTTAAGTCGTTGAGTCTCGTAATTGCGACGACGTTATGAAAGGTTAAGTTATTAACCGAATGTTTGCGTTTCAGATCTATGGCACCTAGAGGACGCCCCGAAAGAACTCGCCCCGCACCGCATCCTGAGGTGCCGGAGTTGGTCGCGCCTCCTGAGGCGCCGGAGCGAGCGGCGCCACCAGTGGCGCCAGCGGCTGGGCCTAGCGAGGTGCAGCAGTTGCGGGCCCAGATGACCGCATTGACGAGTCGCTTCGATCGGCTCCAGGAGCTGATGGAGCAGCAAGTGGCTGCGGCGGCGGCCGCGGCGGCAGATCGGAACTGCGATCCACCCGCGCCTTCGCACGCGCCCCTAATGCCGCCGAGGGCGAGGGCACGCGCGGTTCCGGTGGTGGCGCCACCCCCACCGGTGGTTATTCCTCCCGCGCTGTCAAGTGCATCTACACCTGATGCGGCGGTTGGAGAAGCGGAACGAGAGCGAGGTTACACCGCTCTCACGAGGTTCATGAAGCTTCGCCCTCCTGCCTTCGACGGTGAAGTGGTTGACCCGTATGTGGTGGAGACGTGGCTACTCACCATGGAGTCCTTGTTCGAGAACATGTATGCGGAAGAGCGGGACAAGGTGCACTTAGCCACCACCGTTTTCGACAAGCAGGCCCGAGTGTGGTGGAGACAGACGAGGTTGAATCGATCCCCAGATCTTCCACCGATCAGTTGGGAGGAGTTACGAGGGTTGATGGTTGCGGAGTACTTCCCGGATAGTGAGAAGCGGAGAATGCGGGAAGACTTCAGGAGACTGAAGCAAGGAAACCGCACTGTTCGGGAGTATGAGCGGGAGTTCACACATCTCCTGAGTTGTGTCACGGAAGTAGCCCGGACGGAGCAAGAGCGGGCGGAGTGCTTTGTGCGGGGACTTCGGCCCGGGGTGTTCCGTTCGTGCATTCCTTCAAGTTCCAAACTTTTCTTTGAAGTGCTAGACCGCGCCCGTGGATTGAGCACGGAACGCTTGCGAGCGAGAGGATCGCGAGACGTTCGAGAAAGACAAGGGAAGGAAGCGACCAAGCGGTGGTTCGGCGGGGCAATCTAGTTCTAAGCGGCCCCCGAAGTATGCCAAGGCGAAGTCGTGGACGCGTGGACCGGCGATGCCTATTCGCGGCGGTGACCACCGGCCTATGGTCTGCGAGCAGCGCCACGGGAAGTGCTTCAGATGTGGGCAGGCGGGGCATGTTATACGTGATTGCCCCCAGAGAGGAGCCTCCCCTGTCCCGTCTGTTGCATCAGCTCCAGCCATTCCAGCTCGATATGGAGCTCCCCCTGCCGCGACATCAGCCGGGCGGGCAATGGTGCCGCGTCCACCTGAAGTAGCACGGTCGGCTCCGAGCGGACGGGTATTCGCCGCTCAAGTCGAAGAACCTCCGGAAGCCGAGGAGCGCAATGTGGTAGCAGGTATAATTTTAATAAATGGCATTCGCGCTAGAGCTATGTTCGACACCGGCGCTACTCACTCGTTTCTTAGTCGCATTTTTGCCGACATGCATGGGATAGAGTATCAGTTTAGCGATAGTACCTGGAAGGTGTCGGGTCCAGGACGCGATTTTATTATTCGCAAGGAGTGTTTGTCCTGTCCAGTGCAGATTGAAAACTGGATAATGCCGATCCGCATGTTAGTGATTAAGAGGTTGAAGGTGTATGATGTAATCTTGGGCATGGACTGGCTTTCGAAGTATTATGTGTCCATCGATTGCAAGAGCAAGGTGGTTACATTTCGGGAGCCGGGTCAAGAGGAGTTCAAGTATAAGGCTTGTCATAGCTCGTGCTTCGCCGCCACAGTGTCGGCGACGAGAGCTAGGAAGTTGGTCCGCAACGGTTGCGCGGCTTATTTGGCGACCGTTGTAGAAGTGGACCGAGTGGCCCCGGCACTCGAAGAACTGTCCGTAGTGAAAGAATTCCCAGATGTTTTCCCTGCGGAATTGCCGGGTATGCCTCCGGACAGGGAGATCGAGTTCGTGATAGACTTGATTCCCGGGACCGCGCCGATCTCTAAGGCCCCGTACCGTATGGCACCGGCCGAATTGAGGGAGTTAAGAGATCAATTACAGGACCTGCTTGATAAAGGGTTCGTTAAGCCGAGTGTATCCCCGTGGGGAGCCCCGGTCCTGTTTGTGCGCAAGAAGGATGGATCCTTTCGACTCTGCGTCGACTATCGCGAGTTGAACAAGGTTACTATCAAGAATAGATACCCGTTGCCCCGAATTGACGACTTGTTTGATCAGCTACAAGGGTCACGTGTGTACTCTAAGATAGACCTTCAGTCCGGCTACCACCAGTTAAAGATTAAGCCGGAAGACGTACAGAAGACCGCATTTCGTACGCGATACGGTCATTATGAATTCACGGTCATGCCGTTTGGGCTTACCAATGCCCCGGCAGCATTCATGGACCTAATGAACCGTGTCTTCAGGGCGTATTTGGACCGATTTGTCGTGGTCTTCATAGACGACATCTTGGTCTATTCGCGCAATGATGACGAGCACGCGGAGCATTTGCGTATTGTGCTTCAAATCCTTCGGGAGGAGAAGCTATACGCGAAGTTAAAGAAGTGTGACTTCTGGCTCCGTGAGGTCGCTTTTCTAGGCCACGTGATTTCCGAGGGTGGTGTTTCTGTTGACCCGAGGAAAGTGGAAGCGATAAAGGATTGGCCGCGCCCGACCAATGTGACGGAAGTCCGTAGCTTCGTCGGTCTAGCGGGCTATTATCGGCGGTTTGTGGAAGGATTCTCGAAGATTGTAATCCCACTTACTCGCCTGACGCAAAAGTGCACCAGGTTTGTTTGGAGTGACGATTGTGAGCGAAGCTTTCAGGAGCTAAAGGAGAGATTGACGTCGACTCCAATACTCGCCCTACAGGTGCAAGGCGAAGATTAAGTAGTTTATAGCGATGCATCCTATCCGGGTTTGGGGTGAGTCTTGATGCAAGGTGGGAAGGTGATTGCTTATGCGTCCCGCCCGTTGAAGAGTCACGAGGAAAATTACCCCATTCACGACTTAGAGCTAGCGGCGGTGATCTTTGCACCGGCCGTGGAGGCACTATTTGTATGGTGCACACCGTGAGATCTACACCGACCACAAAAGCTTGAAGTATTTGTTTACCTGTATGAGCCGAACATGCGTCGGCGCGGTGGTTAGAATTGTTGAAAGATTATGATGTTGACATTCTATACCACCCGGGGAAGGCGAATGTAGTCGCCGACGCACTGAGTAGGAAGTCGGCGGAGAATCTAGCACTATGGGTTACCAATCAAGAGCCCCTGTGGAAGGAAATGGGGCGAATGGACTTGGAGGTTGTAGCCCCAGAAGTTCCGTCAAGGTTGATGATGCTTGTTGTACAACCGACCTTGCCGGGAAGGATCAAGGAGTTGCAATCCGCGGAGCCGAATCTCCAGAAGATACGGCGTGACATTGAAGAGGGTCGCGGCGGAGAATTTGGTATCGATACTAGTGGTGCACTTCGGTTTCGAAACCGATGGTGTGTACCCGAGAACGAGGAGCTTCGCAAATTGATCTTGCAAGAAGCGCATTGGTCACCCTACAATGATCACCCCGGTGGCACCAAGACGTATCAAGAATTGAAGGCACTTTATTGGTGGCCCGGAATGAAGGCAGATGTGGGGCGCTTCGTGGCGAGGTGTTTGACCTGCCAGCAGGTGAAAGCCGAGCATCGATTTCCAGCGGGAAAACTCCAAAGCCTACCTATTCCCGAATGGAAGTGGGAGGATATCTCGATGGATTTCATTGTCGGCTTACCTCGTTCGACGGGCGTCACGACGCAGTCTGGGTAATTGTGGATCGCCTGACTAAATCAGCGCATTTCTTGCCGATCCACATTACTTGGGGAGGCGACAAGCTGGCGCAGGTATACCTTGACGAAGTGGTGAGATTACACGGGGTGCCGAAATCTATTGTATCAGACCGAGACCCCCGATTTACCTCGCACTTCTGGAAGAACCTGCAAGAGGCGTTGGGCACACGACTCGACTTCAGCACCGCATTCCATCCTCAGTCAGACGGTCAGACGGAGACAACCATACGGGCATTTGAGGATATGCCGCGGGCGTGTGTCATCGATTATAAGGGCAATTGGTGCAAATATTTGCCGATGGCCGAATTCGCCTATAATAATAGTTATCACGCCGGTGAAGATGGCACCCTTTGAGGCTCTATATGGGCGAAAATGCCGATCTCCCATTTATTGGAGTGAAGTGGGTGAACGCACGGAGTTCGGCCCGGATATCTTGCGAGAAGCAGAAGAAAAAGTGCATCTTGCCCGTAAAAGGTTGCTCACGGCGCAGTCGCGGCAGAAAAGTTACTCCAATAGGCGCCGTCGAGATCTGGAGTTCACCGTGGGCGATCGTGTCTTCTTGAAGGTATCGCCCATGAAAGGTGTGAAGAGGTTCGGGGTGCGGGGAAAGCTAAGTCCCCGATTTATTGGCCCGTATGAGGTACTTGAGAGGATTGGAACGGTCGCTTACCGACTTGCGCTACCTCCGAATCTAGCGGACGTGCATAACGTATTCCACGTTTCTAACCTCCGCAAATATGTTCACGACCCCGAGCATACCATGTTGTATGAACCCCCGGAACTCCATAAGGATTTAAGCTATGAAGAGTTTCCGACTATGATCTTGGCCCGTGAAGTGCGCAAATTGAGAAACCGCGAGATTTCCTACGTCAAGATCCGATGGAGCAATCATAGCGATCGCGAAGACGTGGGAGCTCGAGGACGAGATGAGAAAGAACCATCCTCACCTATTCGAAAGTTGAATAAGGTATGGGCTTTGAGTATGTAAGCACTTAGCTAAGTTGAGTTCGTTTCGCGGACGAAACTCTTTTAAGGTGGAGAGAATGTAACGAAGTGAATTCTCGAAATCCGAGAGTTTCACCATGTTCAGAATCGACTGATTGTCGATTGGATGGACTTCGGGAAGTTGAAGTTGATCCGAAGGCAAAGAGTGCACCGGTTGCTCCCGGTGAAGTTCGGAAGCCTTTGGGCGTTTTTGTGCGCATAGGCGCGAAAACGGAACCCGAAAAGCTATGTCGGGTCGCGAGCTAAATCCGGCATTAGCGTGGATGAAAAGATAATGAAAACGTGTTCGAAAACATGTTTGGAAAGTCTCGATTTAATTTGAAAAGAATCAGAGGCCAAACGAGCGAAAACGGAGAAGAAACGACGAAAGGCTGAAAATTTGGCTAAGTCCTTGGAGTAGGCTGATGGTCTCGGGGGACCGGTCCCGAAAAGGAGACCGGTCTCGAAAGGTCGTCCCGCGAGAGCAGCTCTCGGGGACCGGTCTCTTAAGGGGAGACCGGTCCCCACTGAGAGTGGAGCAAGGCTCTCTGGGACCGGTCCTGGGTTTGGGAGACCGGTCCCTGAGCCCGAAAAATGCCCAGTTTGGGCAGTTTGCAAAGTTGAGGGGCCTCCTTGCATCTTGTTACAATTGAGGGTTAAAGAGGGATTTTCCCTTACTCTTTCCCTCATTTCCTCTCACACACACACACATCTCTCTCCCTCTCTCTCTCTAGAAAGAAGAAGAAGCAGAAGGAGAAGGAGGAGGAGGAGAAGAAGTAGAAGAAGAAGGAGAAGACAAAGGAGAGGAGCTTCATCATCTTCTCCATCTCTTCTTCCTCTCCATTGGAGCAAGCTCAAGGTAGGCCTCAAACCCTCTAATGGTGATTTCTAGGGTTTTGGGTTTTGAGCTTTTGGGAGTGGTTAGATGGAACCTATGGGTGCTAAGAAGCACTAAATGCATGCTTCTAGGGTTTCTAGTGCATGATCTCCATGTGTGAAGCCCTAGAGCATCAAAAATGGGGTTTTACTAGATGTAGGGTTTTGATCTCTTTTGATCATTGGTAAACCTAATTAATAGGTGTTTGAACGCGTTGGCGGCGACCGTTTTGTGATCCGTCGAGTCTAAGTAAAGATATCGCCAAGTGAGGTGCGTCGCTACTTCGACGTTGCTCAAGTGCTAAGCGGCGACAAGCGAACGTGAGAACAAGACTTTCCACCGTGTTGCTACGTCAACAGGTGGGTGGTGTCCATCCCGAAGTCGCCGGGCTACTCCTTATGTCCAAGTGTAGAATAATGAACAACCTTGCATATTGTGCACAAAGTGTGAATTGGGTGCTAGTTGGAAGGTCTAATTAATATGTTGATTAACCTAGCTTACTTTATGCTTTCAACTTAGTATGCATGAGAATTAGGTGCAGTGTGAGATGAGAGCTACTAGTATGTGATATAGCAGAGTGGTTTGAATATGGACGAGTGGCACCTAGTAAACATGAATGAGTGGCATTAATTAGTGTGAACACTATAGAGTCGAAAACAAGTGTGATGACATCCCTATTAGCTAGGGTATCCTCCGTGGGCGAGGATTGGACCGTGCTCGCGTTGTCTGGTTTATCCTCGTGGTGGTCGCTCCACACGAGACGTGCACTCCGGAGTACTAGGCACTGTGCTATGGTAGTAGCGGCTTGACCGGCAGCCTAGCTATCCACGAGACGGCCTCGGGCGAGTTGATCAGTTTAGACTCCTCGTCGTCGAGGCAAGGGACGCGAGAGTGTGGCAAGCCCTTGGGCAAGCCAAGTGGATTGGGTATCCAAGGGAATTATGAACTCATTGAGCATAATAGAGTAATAGTTACCTTTTACTATGAGTTTCATGCATATAATTCAGATTTGAGGCATAGTAGATTTATGCATTTACTTTTACAGTATCTTTACCGCTTTCAGATATTTTCATATCTATCTACTGTCTACTCTTTGCCTCCTTGGACCTAGTGGGGAGACCGGCGGAGTCGGAGGCCGAACCCACTGGGAACTATGGAAGATAGTTCTCACCCCACTCTATTTCAGGTCCTAGTGCGTCTACGCCGGGTGAGGATCGCGGCAAGGGCTTGGCGCCCTAGTGGTATTACTAGTTTACCTTTCCTAATGCACTAGAGTACCTCGCTTTTACCTTTTGAGAGTAGATATTTGTATAGGTGGTGAGGTTTTGTTGTATGTACGCCACTTGTGTATTATGAGGGTTCAATGTAATACAAACTTGTGAATGAATGTAATAGATAAGTTATCTCTCTTTTTCACTTGTTGACTACTCGTGACGCTTGCTCTCGTGCGATTGGCACTGGTTGTGCCCTCTTTGTTATCGATTGTGTATGTTGTTTCAAGTTTGTTCTGGGCACTTGTTGTACACAATCTTGTTGCTAGCCTTAGGCGGACAGGGAAGGTGCTGTCCGTCTGGCGTCTGTTCGACGCGCCCGAGCCGGACCAAATTGGTAGCGGGTCTCGGGGCGTGACAGAGACTGTCCGTCCGGCGTCTGTTTCATGCGCTCGAACCGGCCAAATGGATCGGGCTCGGGGCGTGACAGAGGAGGTCACCACTGATATTCTATCTATATTTAAATGTCAGGTATCATTGTATATTGATGCTGAAATTGAGTATCTTATGGGAATTGATGAATCATTAGTTTTCCAACTTTAATTTCTTCTAGTGGAGTAATTGGAACTTCTTGCTGGTCTGAGCTACAATTCCAGCTGTATTGGCTCTATCATCTGCTGTTTATTAAGGTATATTAACCTTAATATACCTTAATAAACATTGCATTTCATTAGTTTTGAGAGAATTGGGTTCTGAAGTCAAAATTGCATTTAGTTAACATTTTAGTGATTTTCACTTATAGTTCTGTAATTTATAGAATTGAGGTGAAGTTCAATTGGGATTTTCCTTTGTTTTGGATCTGGAAAGCTTTGGGAATTCCATTCCCAATTAGTAATAAGGTAGACTAATTTCTCTCTTAGTCAATTTTTTTTGTAGTAACATGAACCTACTTTATCACAGATATAGCATCTTTAAAAGCTAACAATACTCAAAGTAATTATAAATTCATCAATAGTAATATTAACAATAAATCAATTAACATAATTAACCTCAACGTAATTCCCCCTATTCTCAACAAAATCTACGGTAGCCAAAAACACAAAACATGGACCACACATCAAAGCGCCCACAACGGATCCAATGAGATCAAACAAAACGAATAAGGATTGGAATCAGAAGAAAACATGGAATTAGATGAAACCATGACCTCTTGATGTCCTTCTTTTGGGCGAGGGGTCGATGAAGGGCTTGAGGCAGAGGAAATTAGCGACGAGGAGCTTGTCGGCGAGGAGCTTGCCGGTGAGGAGTTCGCCGTGACGAGCTCGCCGATGAGAGATCGTCAAGGAGGAGGGGGAGAGGGCTTGTTGCCTATGTCGCCGACGAGGAGCTCGTCGGCGAGGAGCTTGTCGGCGAGGAGCTCGCCGGTGAGGAGTTCGCCGTGACGAGCTCGCCGACGAGAGATCGTCAAGGAGGAGAGGGAGAGGGCTTGTTGCCTATGTCGCCGACGAGGAGCTCGCCGGCGAGGAGGTCGCTGGCGGGGAGATCACCGGCGGGGAGATCGGCGTGACGCGCGAGCTCGCCTACGAGAGATCGGCAAGGAGGAGAGGGAAAGGGTGGGAGCGGATCGGTTAGGTTAGAGGAAGTGGAGGGGTGAGCTGAGGGAGGGGTGAGAGCCGAGGGAGTGGGTTTTTTTTTAATTTTGTAAAAATTTAAATTAATAATTTTAAAAAATTAAATTAAAATATTAATTTGATTAATTTAAAAATTAAATTAAATATAAGAGGTCGGAGAGGTGATGAGTTGAGGGAGTTAGGGTTTTTTTAATTTTCTAAAAATTCAAATTAGTAATTTTAAAATTAAATTAAAATATTAATTTAATTTAATTTAAAAATTAAATTAAATTTAAGAAGTTAGGGAGAGGCCGGATGATTTTGAGAGTGAGGGTTTTTTTAATTTTCTAAAAATTCAAATTATTAATTTTAAAAATAAATTAAAATATTAATTTAATTCAATTTAAAAATTAAATTAAATTTTATTAATTTGTGGCAACTTTTTTTTATTATCATTATAGCTAACAAAACAATGGCGATTTATTTTATCGCCACCATAAAATAGTCATTTAGTGGTGAAGCGAGTATCGCCACTTTAAGTTAATTAATCGGTGGCGATTTTTTGATCGCCACCATAAATAAGAAAATAGTGGCGATAAAATAGTAATTTAGTGGTAAAAATACTATCGCCACTTTAAGTTAATTAATCGGTGGCGATTTTTTTTTATCGCCACCATAAATAAGAAAATAGTGGCAACAAAATAGTAATTTAGTGGTAAAAATACTATCGCCACTTTAAGTTAATTAATTGGTGGCAATTTTTTTTATCGCCATTATAGTTCACCAAATAGTGGCAACAAAATAGTGATTTAGTGGTGAAATTAGGATCGCCACTTTAAGTTAACAAATCAGTGGCGACTTTTTTAATCGCCACCATAGGTAGCTATATAGTGGCGATAAATTTTATCGCCATCTTATTTTTGCCACCAATACTATATTTTCTTGTAGTGTAGGTTTTCTAACTCTAGGTCCAATGTCATTCCCACTCGACCTATGTTTACTCATACTAGGTCCACTGTCGTCTTTATCCAACCTATGTCCATGACACTAGGTTCATTGTTCTTTACCTAGATCCATACGACTCTAGGTTTACTACAACCTATGTTCTTGACACTAGATTAATTCCCACTGTAAGGTACCGGACTTCTAAGATCATGAAGTTATGGTGTATAATTGGTTGGAGAGCCATTTGAATGGTTATAGTGAGGTTCGGTGAAGTTTGGGAGCGTTCGGGCGTTTCGGTGCGCGTAGGCGTGGAAACGGAACCCGAAAGGCTAGGTTGGGCCATGAGCTAAATCCGGCATTAGCGTGGATGAAAAGATGATGAAAACATGTTCGAAAACATGTTTGGAAAGTCTCGGTTCGATTTGAAATGAATCGGAGATCGTACGAGCGAAGACGGGCGAAAACGGACAAGAAAACGAAAAAGGCTGAAAATTTGGCTAAGTCCTTAATTGTTTGGCTGAGGGGGCTTGCTGAGACCGGTCTCCATATCTCAAGACCGGTCTCCATGCGCGAAAAATGCCCAGTTTGGTGCAGTTTGAGAAGCTGAGGGTGTTTTCAGCAATTGTGCACTTATGAGAGGTTATAGTAGCATAGGTCCTCTCTCTTTCTCTCATTTGTGGTGTTCTAACCTAAAAGAACACTCTCTCCCTCTCTCTCTGTCGACCAAAGGAAGGAAAAGAAAGAAAGAAAGAAAAGAGAAGAGAAGAAAGAAAAAGAAGGAGAAGGATTGGTGGAGAAGAAGCAAAGGGAGGAGATCTTCACCTTCTTCGTCTTCTACCTTGGCCTTGGAGTTAGCTCTTGAGGTAAGCTCCTAGAGCAACAATGGTAGATTATTAGAGTTGGGTTTTTAAACTCTAGGGTTGGTATTAATTGAACCCTAGGATGCTAAAGAGATGATTATTGCTAGAATAATGAAGCTATTTGAAGTATTCTTGCAATAGTTGTAGGCTAGGGTTCAAATGAGGGTTTTGTAAAATAGTTGAGTTTGATCTCAATTGACCCTCTAGAAACCTAACTGGGGACCTAACGAACGCGTTGGCGCGCTCGGTTCGGTGATCCGACGAGCGGTTGCAAAGATACTAATATTTTAATATATTCTTATAGCCGCAAAGACGCAAAATAGAAGCCCATAAATCGTGAAATCGGATGCGGGGCATCGTGGAGTCGTGGAGTAACGCGGGAAATCTTCGATTGAGAATTGGCGACCGTTCGGTGGGGCGCGCAAGAGTCCGAGCCGAACCGGATGCAGTGCGTTGGCGGCCGATTGCAAGTGTCGACGAGCAATCGGAACGCGATAACAGGTGGGTTGTGTTTACCGAAGCGACTAGGTCGCCCCGCATGTCGAAGAAAAGTATGTTTTCTCGTTGACGCATATGTATGGGTATGATGTCATAGTAGAGCATGCTAGAGCAATTTAATATAAAATATGCATGTTAGCCTCATGATAGCATGGTAATTATGCTAGATTAAGAATGTATGCATGTAAACCTAATTACTTGGTTTAGAGGTTTATGCATGTGGATTTAAATGCTAGATAGAGAACTTATATGCATAATAGCAAGTTGATGCATTTAAAATATATGCTAGTGTTGAGTTTCATGTTGATATGCAATAGAGCATGTAAGTGAATGATAACATGTTGTAGATCATGTTAGAGAACATATGCGTATAAAGATCTTGACACATATATGCTTAATGAAATATATGCTAGGGGTATTAGCATTATAAGATCATGATAGATAAATATTCATATTGGCAATGTGAGCATGTGCTAGAGAGTGTGCAACTATAGAACTCGATGTGACAACTAGGTATCAACTAGATCGAGTGGCATTAATCTAGTGTTCTATAACATAGGTTGTGTTGAACCTAGTGTCGTGACAATAGGAAAGATCGAGTGGCATCGAACCTAGTGTAATTAACATAGGTCGAATATGAACCTAGGGTCGAGAACCTAGGATGAATAAGAATAATGTTGAACCTAGGGTTATATAACATAGGTTGTACTGAACCTAATGTCGTGAACATAAGTTGAATAGAATGAACCTAGAATCAAGATCTAGGCAGGTTGATATCGCACCTAGTGTTGTTGAGCATAGGTTGACACTGAACATAGGGTTGTTAAACCTAGAGTTAATTAGACCTAGGTGAGAGGTGTTAACCTAGTTCAAGGAACATAGGCCATGTGATAAGGGCATTAAACCTACAGTCTATTAGACCTAGGGTGGAAAGTGCACTGGGCTTAGAAAGGTCAATGTTATAGGGTTTTAGACTACCCTAGAGACTTGGAAAGTGGATTCCGGAATCCCAGGATTTGTGAACTCGACAGTTCGGGTCCGTGGGTGTGTGGCATGTTCCCCTCCCACAGGAAGAACTTCGAGGTTGAGCTTGAGGCTGATTCGAGGCCGTGGGTCGTGTGTGGCAGGTTCCCCCTCCCGCTGGCAGAATCAAAGATCGCTAGGGTTGAGTGTGGCATGTTCCCCTTCCCTATCGGGGGTCTTGGGCCGCGGGTCGAGTGTGGCATGGTTCCCCTTCCCACCGGAAAGATCCCTGACCACGGGTGTACGCAGCTGTGGGCGACCCGTTGGGCAATGTGATTGTGGATTGAAGGCCGGGGTGTAAGTTGAGAGTTCCTTCACCTTGAGCCGGACAGAGCGCGGATTAGCCGCAGTTGATTGACTCGAGGCCGAGTCGGGTGGCTAGCTTGAATAAGGTAGATAGAACCTTAGAGCTAGTTGAATGTGAACTAGTTGGTCAGGTAGAAGTAGAGTTGAGTGATCTACTTATGATAGTTGTATTATTGCATGATTTGCATTTAGTATTTCAATATTGCATTTGTGAGGCAATGTATGGTTTTATTAGTTGCATAATCAAGTATATATCTATCTATTTATCAAACTAACTGCAAATGCCTCCTTCGGACCTCGTTGGTCGAACTTTTCTCTTGGGTGACTATACCCACGAGAACTATGGACAATAGTTCTCACCCCCGTGTTGCGGTTTTGGGGGTACAGTACACACGTGAGTGGCGCGGCCGGCGCGAGGCAAGTGGCGTAGCCGAGTAGATAGCGCCCTACCAGGAGACCAGAGATAGCAAGACCCGTCGATATTCTAGGGGTATAGAGATGACAAGAACAAATGTATCAAACTTGTAATATAATTGTAATAAATTTAGATTGTATTTGGAAGTTAAGTGTAATATGTAAAGTTTAAATGTAAGCTGGTGAATGCTTGTAATAACTTAGCTATTTATGTTTGATACTTCCTTATGCAATCATTGTATGTTGAATACTGTTCCTGGTCGGAACCCTTGTAATTGTATTGATTGCGACGCCTAGAACGTACAGGGGAGACTCTGTCCGCGTACAGGGGAAAACTCTGTCCGTTCGGCGGTCTGTCGGCGTACCCGAACTCGACCAAATAGGCGGGCTCGGGGCGTGACAGATAAGATGGTATCAGAGCATAAAGTAGAGAATGGGCAAATGGTTTAGATGGACCTAGGAGACTCTAGGATAGTAAAACCATAGAGGTTAAGGCTCGTGAGAGACGAGGACTTGTGACGTGTGGCGAAAGGATTATGGATTGGGTAGTGTTGAAACCTCTAAGACGGATGTTAGAGGTAGACTCAAGGCGTGGTTTATTCTCAACCGAGGATGTTCATGTTGGCGCGCGACAACATGAAACCGAGTGATGAGAATAGACGCCCTTGTTGACTTTCGCCTGATTTAGTCCGTGTTATGTTAGCCGTTTATACTTGACCTAGAAGGTTGAGAACTGATCGAGTTGTCCTATTTCAGGAAGCGATGGCACCGCGTAGGCGATCTTCATCCAGATCGGCGCGGGGTGGGACAAGTGGTGTCCCCGAGCAGACTGAGGCGAGCGGAGACCCAATGCTCCGTGAGCAATTAAGTACGCTCATGGGTGCAGTGCAGCGACAGGAGGAGCAAATTAAGGCGCTCCATGAGTTGTTGGCACGAAGCGGCTCGAGCGGGACAGGAGCCAATAGTGCCTCCAGTTGGTTCACCTAATGCGACCGGGAGAATGGCTACGGCGGGCCGCGCCGCAGCGGCCGTGCACCGACGGGAGTAGCGGTGGATTCGGGGCCGTGGCCCTTGGTTCCGTGGAAATGGAGGCCGAGAGGGCACGAGCTTTGGCGGCCCTCATGGCTTTCAAGAAACTTAAGCCACCTACCTATGATGGAGAGGATGCAGAGCCGTGGATTGTGAAGACATGGATAGATTCCATAGAAGCCACGTTTGAGGATCTGTATACCTTGGAACGGGACAAAGTGCACCTGGCCGCACATTGTTTGGAGAAGTCGGCGAAGGTGTGGTGGAGAGGCGTCAAACAAGAGCGATCGCCTAGTCTCCCTCCTATGACTTGGGATGAGTTTCGGGGATTGGTATTCTCCGAGTATTTCCCCGACAGTGAGAAGAGAAGGCTTCAAGAGAGATTCAGGAAGCTGCGGCAGGGAGACCGTACAGTGAGGGAATATGAGCGGGAATTCACCCGTATTGTGAATTGTATCCCACATGTGGTACAGGATAGCAAGGACAAGGCTGACTGCTTTGTACGGGGACTTCGGCCGGAAATTTTCCGATATATTCATCCGTTCAAGTTTAGAACTTTTGCCGAGGCCTTGGATCGGGCCTTGTGGGTGGAGCAGGGCGATGATTCTGTGCGAGAGGAGCACGAGTCTGATGAGCAAGAAATGGGAGCTATGCGACCGAGAAACTGTTTGGGTGGTCAATCAGGTTCCAGGCAACCCCTGAGTCAGTCGCAATCACAGTCTCGAACCCCGAAGCTATTCTCTGGTCAGTCTTCTTCGGGATGTGTGATTTGTGGCGGATCCCATAGGGCGCGGCGGTGTGCGCTGCGCCAGGGAAGATGCTTTTATTGCGGGCAGTTGGACCACAGAAAGTACGATTGTCCTGTGGGCGATGGTCAACCTCTGCCGACGGCAACGGCATTCTCTTCTCCCGGACAGGTCATGGATGTGCAACCTTTGGCACAGTCTGGAGAGCGAGGGTTGGTGATCAGGCAACCAGAGGGTTCGCGGCAAGTGCCAAGCGACCGTGGATATGCGACCCAGGTTGACGAACCTGCAGCTGCTGCTGATGTCATAGCAGGTATGGTTTAATTGAAGCAATTAGACTTCTGCATGGTATAGAGCTAAAGCATTGCATGCATCTATAGTTGTAGTCGTTTACTACCATTATTTATGAGTTTAGTAGGGACCGAGACAAGGGTCGATGTGACTACCCTAGCATGCATAGTTGTGGTAGTGCGTCGCCTACCTAAGTGGATAGGTGATTGGTCAGTGCCAGCTGGTTGCTGGTGATGAACCGAGAATAGGGCTCGTGGTAGAGCGATTAGTTGGTAGCGGAGTGCGGCACGTGGACCTAGCGATACCTCGAATTGAGGTGAGCGAGTCGTGCTTGTAGCTAGTGTGATTAGGCAAGGCTGCCTAACACTAGACTTGCGTGTAGAGCGCTCGAGTGTAGGTACTCGTAGAGTGCGGAATTGATTCGGTCAAGAAAGCGAGATGGCAGTAGCACTGTAGCATTGCTAGGTGTGAAGCGTGCCTGGGATCACTCGTGGGGCTGATGGCTCGCACTAGGTGCATAGGAGCCGATAGAGGTACGTGTGACTCGGTAGAGTTTGTCGTGTAGGATCGCGGGATTGATGATAGCTCCAGATCGAAGTGTGTAGTGACCCAATCTAAAGGTTGACGTGGTTTGGGGTCATGGTTGCTCCTGGTTGGAGTGTGTGCGGATTCCAAAGTGAGAATTTCGCCCAATGCTGATTGGGTCTACGTTGCTACGCGTAGTTGAGACCGGCTTAGGCGGTAGGCATACGTAGGATAGGTGGCCTATGGCTCACCTATGGAAAGCCGAGGAAATCGGTTTAGCTGATAACTCTGTTAATGAGTTTGGCTTGAATCCACGAATAAAGTGTTCGTGTGAGTTCAGTGCGACGGCGAAATCGAATTGGTCGTGGCTTGTGATGGCAAAGGATGAAATGCTCTTGTGAGACATTGAAATGTAGAAAGCCACGTGAGAATTGGAGCTTGTGGATAAAGCTCTTTTGGAGGTTAAAATAGGAGATGTTTGAGTGTGCCATCTCGTGATGGAGCGAGGATCGATTGAGGATAGTAGCACTCGCGATTAGTCGATGCACCAACGATATTGCTTTTATGCAATACGGTGATCGAATCGGAGTGAGTTTCCCGATTGAGAGTGTAGTACAAAGAGTAGTTCTTTGCATGGTGGTAATGCACTTTTGGAGTCATACTTAGTAAATGTGAGTAAGTCTAGCCTCACATCCTCCGTAGTGGGCCTTTGGATAGTTCCAATGAGTGAGAGGCCACTCCGAGATAGAAAAGTGCAACGGAATCCCCGATTGCTCGATTAATCGAGTTGGAGAGTGATTTGAGTTGAGGTGAGTTAGTTTCGCGGACGAAACTCTTTTAAGGAGGAGAGAATGTAAGGTACCGGACTTCTAAGATCATGAAGTTATGGTGTATAATTGGTTGGAGAGCCATTTGAATGGTTATAGTGAGGTTCGGTGAAGTTTGGGAGCGTTCGGGCGTTTCGGTGCGCGTAGGCGTGGAAACGGAACCCGAAAGGCTAGGTTGGGCCATGAGCTAAATCCGGCATTAGCGTGGATGAAAAGATGATGAAAACATGTTCGAAAACATGTTTGGAAAGTCTCGGTTCGATTTGAAATGAATCGGAGATCGTACGAGCGAAGACGGGCGAAAACGGACAAGAAAACGAAAAAGGCTGAAAATTTGGCTAAGTCCTTAATTGTTTGGCTGAGGGGGCTTGCTGAGACCGGTCTCCATATCTCAAGACCGGTCTCCATGCGCGAAAAATGCCCAGTTTGGTGCAGTTTTGAGAAGCTGAGGGTGTTTTCAAGAATTGTGCACTTATGAGAGGTTATAGTAGCATAGGTCCTCTCTCTTTCTCTCATTTGTGGTGTTCTAACCTAAAAGAACACTCTCTCCCTCTCTCTCTCTGTCGACCAAAGGAAGGAAAAGAAAGAAAGAAAGAAAAGAGAAGAGAAGAAAGAAAAAGAAGGAGAAGGATTGGTGGAGAAGAAGCAAAGGGAGGAGATCTTCACCTTCTTCGTCTTCTACCTTGGCCTTGGAGTTAGCTCTTGAGGTAAGCTCCTAGAGCAACAATGGTAGATTATTAGAGTTGGGTTTTTAAACTCTAGGGTTGGTATTAATTGAACCCTAGGATGCTAAAGAGATGATTATTGCTAGAATAATGAAGCTATTTGAAGTATTCTTGCAATAGTTGTAGGCTAGGGTTCAAATGAGGGTTTTGTAAAATAGTTGAGTTTGATCTCAATTGACCCTCTAGAAACCTAACTGGGGACCTAACGAACGCGTTGGCGCGCTCGGTTCGGTGATCCGACGAGCGGTTGCAAAGATATTAATATTTTAATATATTCTTACCAGATAGCCGCAGCACGCAAAATAGAAGCCCATAAATCGTGAAATCGGATGCGGGGCATCGTGGAGTCGTGGAGTAACGCGGGAAATCTTCAGATTGAGAATTGGCGACCGTTCGGTGGGGCGCGCAAGAGTCCGAGCCGAACCGGATACCGAGTGCCGTTGGCGGCCGATTGCAAGTGTCGACGAGCAATCGGAACGCGATAACAGGTGGGTTGTGTTTACCGAAGCGACTAGGTCGCCCCGCATGTCGAAGAAAAGTATGTTTTCTCGTTGACGCATATGTATGGGTATGATGTCATAGTAGAGCATGCTAGAGCAATTTAATATAAAATATGCATGTTAGCCTCATGATAGCATGGTAATTATGCTAGATTAAGAATGTATGCATGTAAACCTAATTACTTGGTTTAGAGGTTTATGCATGTGGATTTAAATGCTAGATAGAGAACTTATATGCATAATAGCAAGTTGATGCATTTAAAATATATGCTAGTGTTGAGTTTCATGTTGATATGCAATAGAGCATGTAAGTGAATGATAACATGTTGTAGATCATGTTAGAGAACATATGCGTATAAAGATCTTGACACATATATGCTTAATGAAATATATGCTAGGGGTATTAGCATTATAAGATCATGATAGATAAATATTCATATTGGCAATGTGAGCATGTGCTAGAGAGTGTGCAACTATAGAACTCGATGTGACAACTAGGTATCAACTAGATCGAGTGGCATTAATCTAGTGTTCTATAACATAGGTTGTGTTGAACCTAGTGTCGTGACAATAGGAAAGATCGAGTGGCATCGAACCTAGTGTAATTAACATAGGTCGAATATGAACCTAGGGTCGAGAACCTAGGATGAATAAGAATAATGTTGAACCTAGGGTTATATAACATAGGTTGTACTGAACCTAATGTCGTGAACATAAGTTGAATAGAATGAACCTAGAATCAAGATCTAGGCAGGTTGATATCGCACCTAGTGTTGTTGAGCATAGGTTGACACTGAACATAGGGTTGTTAAACCTAGAGTTAATTAGACCTAGGTGAGAGGTGTTAACCTAGTTCAAGGAACATAGGCCATGTGATAAGGGCATTAAACCTACAGTCTATTAGACCTAGGGTGGAAAGTGCACTGGGCTTAGAAAGGTCAATGTTATAGGGTTTTAGACTACCCTAGAGACTTGGAAAGTGGATTCCGGAATCCCAGGATTTGTGAACTCGACAGTTCGGGTCCGTGGGTGTGTGGCATGTTCCCCTCCCACAGGAAGAACTTCGAGGTTGAGCTTGAGGCTGATTCGAGGCCGTGGGTCGTGTGTGGCAGGTTCCCCCTCCCGCTGGCAGAATCAAAGATCGCTAGGGTTGAGTGTGGCATGTTCCCCTTCCCTATCGGGGGTCTTGGGCCGCGGGTCGAGTGTGGCATGGTTCCCCTTCCCACCGGAAAGATCCCTGACCACGGGTGTACGCAGCTCTGGGCGACCCGTTGGGCAATGTGATTGTGGATTGAAGGCCGGGGTGTAAGTTGAGAGTTCCTTCACCTTGAGCCGGACAGAGCGCGGATTAGCCGCAGTTGATTGACTCGAGGCCGAGTCGGGTGGCTAGCTTGAATAAGGTAGATAGAACCTTAGAGCTCGTTGAATGTGAACTAGTTGGTCAGGTAGAAGTAGAGTTGAGTGATCTACTTATGATAGTTGTATTATTGCATGATTTGCATTTAGTATTTCAATATTGCATTTGTGAGGCAATGTATGGTTTTATTAGTTGCATAATCAAGTATATATCTATCTATTTATCAAACTAACCAGCAGCTGCCTCCTTCGGACCTGTTGGTCGAACTTTTCTCTTGGGTGACTATACCCACGAGAACTATGGACAATAGTTCTCACCCCCGTGTTGCGGTTTTGGGGGTACAGGTACACACGTGAGTGGCGCAGCAGCAGCGGCGCGAGGCAAGGGCGTAGCTGAGTAGATAGCGCCCTACCAGGAGACCAGAGATAGCAGTACCCCGTCAGTATATTCTAGGGGTATAGAGATGACAAGAACAAATGTATCAAACTTGTAATATAATTGTAATAAATTCAGATTGTATTTGGAAGTTAAGTGTAATATGTAAAGTTTAAATGTAAGCTGGTGAATACTTGTAATAACTTAGCTATTTATGTTTGATACTTCCTTATGCAATCATTGTATGTTGAATACTGTTCCTGGTCGGAACCCTTGTAATTGTATTGATTGCGACGCCTAGAACGTACAGGGGAGACTCTGTCCGCGTACAGGGGAAAACTCTGTCCGTTCGGCGGTCTGTCGGCGTACCCGAACTCGACCAAATAGGCGGGCTCGGGGCGTGACACCCACACTCCTAGGTCCACTGACTCTAGGTTTACTATAACCTATGTTCATTAACAACACTAGGTTAGATGTCATTCTCCTAGGTCCACATGACTCTAGGTTTACTACAACTTATGTTCTTTACACTAAGTTGGATGCCACTCGATCTATATGTGTATTAGTCCATGACTTACATTCTTACCTAGCATTCTCATACTTGGCATTCATATACTTAACATTCTTATGTTAACCATCCCATTTACATGCACATAATTATATCTAGCATGTACTCATTATGCTACGCATGCATTTATTCATACATTTCATTTAGCATCTAGTTCATATATCAACTTAACATGCATCTCATGTATTTGCAACTAGACTCTAGTTCATGCATTTATCTAGCATTTAACTCATGCATTCTCTTAGCATTTAACACTATGTTCTTTAACATGCATTTCTATACTTGCAACATATGTCAATTATATGCATCAACTTGAAACCTTTGCTCTTAGACATATATAGGCGACCTAGTCGCTTCGGTAAACCCAACCCACCATATTATGCTCTCCGATTGCTCGTCGACACTCGCAATCGGCCGCCCGTGGCACTCTTGACCCGGTTTGGCTCGAACTCTTGCACGACCACCCGAACGATCTCCGAATCCCAATCTGAGACCTTGTGCCGTTGCCCCACGCCTTCAAGTTGCCCCGGTTCCGTTTTCATGAATTTTGGGCTCCTATCTTGCGTGCTGCGGACATCTGGTTTAAATATATTAAATAATTAATATCTTTGTACTCGCTCGTCGGATCACCGAACCGAGCGCGCCAACGCGTTCGTTGCACCCCCAATTAGGTTTCTATGGGGTCAAATGAGATCAAACTCATCTATTTCTAAAAACCCCCTTTTTAACCTTAGGTTTTGCACTTTTGCAAATCCCACCGATTTGATCCCTAGAACAAGCAATAGAGAGCTTGTCTAACCTCTAGGTACTCATCTAAGAGCATTAGAGCCATCCATAGGGTGCTTAAAGCAAACCCTAGAAATCCACCATTAGAGCACCTTGAAGAACACATGATTTTCATGAGTTTCCAAGTCTCTACTAGGTTCTAAAGCTTGCAAGAAGATCAAAACTCTACATCTAGGGTTTAGAAACCCATTATCTAAGGATCTACCATGAGAGGGAGAGAGAGCTTACCTCTCAAAAGTTTGCTCTTGCACAAAGGAGAAGAAGAGGATGGCCATCATCATCATCTTCTTCTTCTTCATCTTCTTCTTTTTCTTCTTCTTCTCTTTCTCTCTTTTCTTTCTTTCTTTCTTTCCCCTTCTCTTCTTCTCCTTGCTGTCGAACAGAGAGAGAGGGACACGAGAGAGGGAGAGAGAGAGGGAGGTTGCTGTGAAGGGGGAAGGGTTTTGGGTTATATTTTGTTGCAACAATAGCAACTAAACCCCTCCAAACATCGCCGGAGCCACAATCGTCGTTACTGCACTACAACGGGCTTCGTCTATGGGATGCTCCAGAGGCAAACCCGAGAGCCGCCTCTCGTCCAGAGCATTTGTACTGCACAATTTGGCTTGTACCGTATAAACACCAAAATTCCACAAACCCGAGAGCTCTTCTCCTCTCATTGTTGCTATACCCAGACAAAGAACTTTGCTTGTACAGACATGTCGCCCGCACTTGTGCTTTTCATGTCGTTTCGACTCTAATTCGCGCCGAACAACGCCAAAACCTTTCTAACTCTTTTAGATCATCTTTTAACCCTTCTAAGCATTTTGGAATGGTTATTGGAACTTGTCCAATTACTCGTTCGCGCACTTTAGCCAATTTGGTTAAAGTTCGGGTTGCTACATTCTCCACCCCTTAAAATTAGTTTCGTCCGCGAAACTTACTCATCTTCATTGATTCGCACCCCAATCCAATTTATCGAGTAATCTGGGGGTTCTAATGCATTTTTCAGCTTCGGAGTGGCCTTTCTCCTATCAGAACTTTCCAAAGGTCCACTACAAAGAATGTGAGACTATTCTCCTTCACACTTGCCACGCACATCATAGAATGTGCACTTCGACTCTCATGTGGCTTCCACTATTCGATTGTCTCCTAGAGACCACTTATCTCAACTTCAATTGCCACGACATATTCGGCTCCTTTGCCGCAATCAACCCACATGAACACGCCGCTTGTGAACTTAAGCCAAACTCTTCAATAGAGTTAGTGGCCAAGTCACTCTCCTCGATCTCTATGGGTGGACTAATAGTCACCAACCCAACGTCGGCCTACCGCCTAGACTGGTCTCGACTACGCTTAGTGTTCCCTTGTTACTAGCGTAGACCCAATCAGCATTCTCGGGCGAAATTTTCATTCTGGAATTCGCACACACTCCAACCAGGTGCTATCAAGACCCTAGACCACATCACTTCTTGGGTTGGGTCACAACCACACTCTCAGTGCACTTTCGATCTTAAGATTCAAACACGTGGCATTTCCACGTCCTCGGGTCTAAGCTTAGACTACCGTCCTGACCAAAACTCTCTTGCCCTACCAATAGGTATCGGGCCGCTACCACTAGCAGCTGACTGCGCCTGCCCAATGGGCCCAGGCTCCACAGTCCACAAATGGTCCAGGCACGGGTCGTCACAAGCACTACCCGCAAACGTCGTCCTATACGACATGCTCTACGCAGCTACACACTCTATTGGCTCCTATGCACCTAGTGCGAGCCACCACCTCCACGAGTGATCCATGGCCCGCTTCACACTTAGCCAAGCTAAAGTGCTACTGCCAATTCACTCTCTCGGCTGAAACGAAACCGCACTTCACGAGTATTTATACTCGCGCACTCTATACGCCACTCGAGCGTTTATTCTAAGTTTCAGCTTTAGCACGGTCATCCCCGCGCTTCGTCTTCTAAGCGACTTTCCTAACCTCACATAGAGGTATCACTTGGCCCACGGCCAACTTGGCTCTAACACGAGTCTTAATCCTCGTCTAGGAAGCACTACTAGCAACTTTGCTAGTGTCATTTCCATTCCACACCTGCGCCAGCAGGTATTACGCCTGTCGCATATGCAAGCCCGGGTATCCACCGACCCGCCCACTGGTTTCTACTATGAAATGCACAACTAGTAGTAACTGACCAATGATCACGGCACGCAATGCATCAACTCACAATCATGCAAAAACTTAATGATTGCTTAATAAACTCATACCTGCCCTCGTCAGTATCGGCAGGTTCCACCACTCGGGTCGCGCCCACGGCCACCCGGTACTCGCCGTGAACCCTCCGGTGGGATCATCCTCAACGGCCGCTCTCCTTGTGGACACTCGTCCCGCACATGGCCTGGTAGTCCGCACTTGAAGCACTCGCCTCACGTCGCTCACACCGCCGTGGGAAATGAGAGCCCCCACATATAACACACTCCGCCGAGGACCGAATGCGGTCCCCGAGCTCGAGATCGCGAGTGCGAACTTGCCGAGGTCTTTCGGGAACTTGACTGACCAGCGGATCCACCCGTCGATCGTCCTTTCCCCTTGTCCTCGTAATATGCCTTGCGCTCCTCCCGGAGGAACGCGTTGCCTTGCTCTATCCATAAGGCTCGATCCAGGACTTCAGCAAAGGTCTGCAGCCGAAGTACATGCACGGCCTCAAAAAGATCTGGCTGAAGTCCACGCACAAAGCTATCGGCCTTAGCCTTGTCATCCCGCACCACACCCGGGACACAATGCACGAGGCGAGAAAATTCTCGCTCGTATTGCCTAACCGAGCGGTCTCCTTGCCGCAGCTTCCAGAACCTGTCCTGAAGCTTCCTTTTCTCGCTATCGGGGAAGTAGGTCGAGAACAGCATTCCCCGAAACTCTTCCCATGCCATAGGAGGGAGATTAGGCGATCGATTTTGCCGAATGTCCTTCCACCACGCCTTCGCTGACTGCTTCAAGCAATGCACAGCAAAAGGCACCTTGTCCCGCTCTAAGGTATACATCTCCTCAAGGAGGGTTTCCATAGCGTCAATCCACATCTCCACGATCCATGGATCGGCGTCCTCTCCGTCAAAGGTAGGCGGATCGAGCTTTCTGAAAGCCATTAGGGCCGCTAAAGCCCGCTCCTGCTCCGCCACAACCTCTGAACCAACAACGGTCGGGTCACCCGACCCCGGCGGAAACGCCTCCGCCGCAACTCCCGGCCGTCCATGACGAGCCGCAGCCGGTGCAGCCACCAGCTGTTCTAGCATCTCTTGAGTCGCTTCATTTGCTCCTCCCGGCGCATGGCGCCCCTCCCCGCCGCCGCCGCACCAAGTCCGCTTGTTGCCTCACCACTCCCACGAGTGAGGCCAACTGATCACGAAGCTCAGAGTCTCCGCCCGCCTCGACTTGCTCAGGCACACCACTCGTCCCCTCCCGCGCCGACCTGGACGAAGATCGCCTACGCGGTGCCATCGTTTCCTGAAACACGACAACTCGATTAGTCCTCGACCAACTTGGGTCGAACACGAGACCACTAACACCGCTCAAAAGCCAATCAGCGAAAGTCAAATAGGGCGTCCATTCTCGTCCTTAGGTTTCATGTTGTCGCGCGCCAACATGAACACCCTCAGTCGAAGACGAACAGCACCTCAAATCTACCTCTAATATCCTTCTTAGAGGTTACGCAACACGACCAAATCCATACTACTTTCGCCACGGACCACAAGTCCTCGTCTCTCACGAGCCTTAACCTCTAAGGTTTTACTAACCTAAGGTCTCCTAGGTTCAACTAAGCCATTGCCCCATTCACTACTTTATGCTCTGATACCATCTTATCTGTCACGCCCCGTGCCCGCCAATTTGGTCGGATTCGGGCGCGCCGACAGACCGCCGAACGGACAGAGTTTCCCCTGTACGTTCAAGGCGTCGCAATCAATACAATTACAAGAAGGTTCCAAACAGGAACAGATATTACAATCAGATTGCATAAGGAAGTATCATAAACATAAAACAGCTACTTGCTATTACATCCATTCAACCCGTATTACAATCTTTCCATTTTACATGCATATTAAAACTTCTTAACACAATCTAGTTATTACAAAGCTGTTTCCAATTTATTACAACTTGTTCTCCTTGCTATACCCCTAAGCTCACAACCGGGGTACTTCTATCTCTCGGTCTCCCGGTAGGGCGCTATCTATGCTACTCGCGCCGCCGCCGCGCCGCTCACGTGTATACCTGTACCCCCAAAACCACAACACGGGGGTGAGAACTATTGTCCATAGTTCTCGTGGGTACGGTCACCCAAGAGAACAGCTCGACCAATATGTCCAAGGAGGCATCGCAGATATGTTAGTCCAAAAATATATATAGATATATAACTTGCAACTAACATAAAAACTTGCCTCACAATATGCAATATGCAAAATTACCCTTTAGCTCTTAGCTTTTCTTTACTTTATTGCTATTATTTACTTTAGCCTTTTCATTCATACCTAGCTATTTACAAGCTTAGCTAGTCTTAACGTTCTTTACCTTTGGCACTTATGCTACTTAGCAATTTATTTCTAAGGTCACTCTACCTCAGCTCACTAAGCCACCCGACTCGGTCTTGAGTCAATCCATTGCGGATAATCCGCCCGCTGTCTAGCCCGAGGTGTTGGACGTCTCGCAACTACCCCAGCTGTCAACAGCCTGTCGCCCTCTGTGACTCAGCCTCACCGCGGCGAAATCGTCGCACACGCGGAACCCAGCTGTCACTTGACATAACCATTCTGGTGACGATCACGGCGGACTTACCCAGCGAGGACCCAAGTCATGACTAAATCATCTGGCGGTGAGCTAATCGCACCTCACCCAACAATGGTTTGAGTCACTCCTCCGCCTCCTGGTGCGGCCGTATCGTACTTACCCAGCAATGGTGTCCCAAACACAGGGTGTCAACTCATGGCGATCTGATCCTCACCCGGCTTAACCGGTATCGAACACATTTTGGCTCACCCACCCGGCGGCGAAATCGTCGCACAACGCCACGACGGTAGTATAGCCCCGGACGGCGAAATCGTCGCACACGCCCGACACCAACTTAGGTGTCCAAATCTCGGATTCCACGAACTGCTCCACTTAACTTGAGGGTTAGCTAGGCCCTCAAGAGACGACCCTCTAGGTCCATTGTCTTTACCTCCTAGGTCTACTTGACACTAGGGTTTATTCTTTGTCACATAACCTAGGTTTTCTAACTCTAGGTCCAATGTCATTCCCACTCGACCTATGTTTACTCATACTAGGTCCACTGTCGTCTTTATCCAACCTATGTCCATGACACTAGGTTCATTGTTCTTTACCTAGATCCATACGACTCTAGGTTTACTACAACCTATGTTCTTGACACTAGATTAATTCCCACACTCCTAGGTCCACTGACTCTAGGTTTACTATAACCTATGTTCATTAACAACACTAGGTTAGATGTCATTCTCCTAGGTCCACATGACTCTAGGTTTACTACAACTTATGTTCTTTACACTAAGTTGGATGCCACTCGATCTATATGTGTATTAGTCCATGACTTACATTCTTACCTAGCATTCTCATACTTGGCATTCATATACTTAACATTCTTATGTTAACCATCCCATTTACATGCACATAATTATATCTAGCATGTACTCATTATGCTACGCATGCATTTATTCATACATTTCATTTAGCATCTAGTTCATATATCAACTTAACATGCATCTCATGTATTTGCAACTAGACTCTAGTTCATGCATTTATCTAGCATTTAACTCATGCATTCTCTTAGCATTTAACACTATGTTCTTTAACATGCATTTCTATACTTGCAACATATGTCAATTATATGCATCAACTTGAAACCTTTGCTCTTAGACATATATAGGCGACCTAGTCACTTCGGTAAACACAACCCACCTTATTATGCTCTCCGATTGCTCGTCGACACTCGCAATCGGCCGCCCGTGGAACTCTTGACCCGGTTTGGCTCGAACTCTTGCACGACCACCCGAACGATCTCCGAATCCCAATCCGAGACCTTGTGCCGTTGCCCCACTCCTTCAAGTTGCCCGGCCCGTTTTCATGAATTTTGGGCTCCTATCTTGCGTGCTGCGGACATCTGGTTTAAATATATTAAATAATTAATATCTTTGTACTCGCTCGTCAGATCACCGAACCGAGCGCGCCAACGCGTTCGTTGCACCCCCAATTAGGTTTCTATGGGGTCAAATAAGATCAAACTCATCTATTTCTAAAAACCCCCTTTTTAACCTTAGGTTTTGCACTTTTGCAAATCCCACCGATTTGATCCCTAGAACAAGCAATAGAGAGCTTGTCTAACCTCTAGGTACTCATCTAAGAGCATTAGAGCCATCCATAGGGTGCTTAAAGCAAACCCTAGAAATCCACCATTAGAGCACCTTGAAGAACACATGATTTTCATGAGTTTCCAAGTCTCTACTAGGTTCTAAAGCTTGCAAGAAGATCAAAACTCTACATCTAGGGTTTAGAAACCCATTATCTAAGGATCTACCATGAGAGGGAGAGAGAGCTTACCTCTCAAAAGTTTGCTCTTGCACAAAGGAGAAGAAGAGGATGGCCATCATCATCATCTTCTTCTTCTTCATCTTCTTCTTTTTCTTCTTCTTCTCTCTTTTCTTTCTTTCTTTCTTTCCCCTTCTATTCTTCTCCTTGCTGTCGAACAGAGAGAGAGGGACACGAGAGAGGGAGAGAGAGAGGGAGGTTGCTGTGAAGGGGAAAGGGTTTTGGGTTATATTTTGTTGCAACAATAGCAACTAAACACCTCCAAACATTTTATTTCGGCGTCCAAAACCGCCGCTGTACCCATTCTGCACGGCACAACGGGCTTCAGACTGCATGGGATGCTCCAGAGGCAAACCGAGAGTCGCCTCTCTGCCAGAGCATTTGTACCGGTACAGTTTGGCTTGTACCGGTATAAACACCAAAAATTCCACAAACCCGAGAGCTCTTCTCCTCTCGGTCAAAGTTGCTATACCGGTACAGCAACTTTGCTTGTACCGGTACAGGCTACCCAGACTTGTGCTTTTCATGTCGTTTCGACTCTAATTCGCGCCGAACAACGCCAAAACCTTTCTAACTCTTTTAGATCATCTTTTAACCCTTCTAAGCATTTTGGAATGGTTATTGGAACTTGTCCAATTACTCGTTCGCGCACTTTAGCCAATTTGGTTAAAGTTCGGGTTGCTACATTTTTGTATATGGACATGGCGGGACAGGAAAAACTTATCTATGGCAGACAATAATCTCTAAACTTCGTTCGGAAGGTAAAATAGTATTGGCTGTTGCATCGTCTGGAATTGCCTCACTTCTACTTCCTGGTGGACGAACAGCACATTCACGATTCAAAATACCTTTAAAAATTGATGAATTCTCGACATGTGAAATTAAAAAGGGAACACAGCTTGCGAAGTTGCTTCACCATACCAGCTTAATTATATGGGATGAAGCACCAATGAATCATCGAAATTGCTTCGAAGCTTTGGATAGGTCATTAAGAGATATCTTGCAATCAGATGATGGAAATATTGAACAAAAGTTATTTGGCGGTAAAACTATTGTCTTTGGAGGCGATTTTCGACAAATACTTCCTGTTATTATTGGCGGGACAATGCAGGACATAGTTAATGCATCTATCAGTAAGTCATACATTTGGGATGCCTGTAAAATTTTTCGCCTCTCTACAAATATGAGATTGTTAAAATGTCCATCAGATGAGATATCCAAAGAAGAATCGACAACTTTTGCCAAATGGATACTAGATTTAGGAGATGGAAAATTGGATACCATTAAATTAGACAATGAAGAAGAGGCTACTTGGATCAAAATTCCAGATGATATGCTTATAAAAGATAATGGAGATGGTATTAAAGATATTGTTTCTGCTGTATATGATGACATCCAACAAAACTACAATGATGCCACATACTTAAGAGATAGAGCCATTCTTACACCTGTGAATGAAACAGCCGATGAAATAAACAAATATGTCTTATCTTTACTACCAGATGATGATAAAGTTTACATGAGTTCTGATTCGATTTGTAAGTCGACGACAAATGCCGATGACAATGATGTTCTGTACCCAGTAGATTTTTTGAACTCTTTAAAGTTTAATGGTGTGCCTCATCACGAACTCCATTTGAAAATTGGAGCTCCGATAATGTTGTTACGCAATATCAACCAAAGTGCAGGCCTGTGTAATGGCACTCGATTAATTATTACTCAGTTGGCTTCGAGGGTTATTGAGGCTCAGATATTTACTGGAAATCATGCTGGTGAGAAAGTTTATATCCCTCGCATTATAATGAATGTGACGGAAACAAAGTGGCCTTTTACATTGAAAAGAAGACAATTTCCGATTCGTTTATGTTATGCTATGACAATCAACAAAAGTCAGGGGCAAACATTGGAAAAAGTAGGCCTTTATCTGCCAAGATCAGTATTCTCGCATGGACAGCTTTATGTTGGAGTTTCTCGAGTCACCTCGCGGAAAGGATTACGAATTTTAGTTGAAAATAAAGAAGAAAGTTTGAAAGGATATACACAGAATATTGTTTATAGTGAAATTTTTGATGATCTAAACTAATTTCAGATTAGCTGCTTTTATTATGAATAGTAAGTGTAAATTGATGTTATCAAAAAACCTAATTTGTGCACAAATAAAGAATTTGTTCTAATATTTATATTTCTTTTTATAACAGAATAGCACAGGATAGAATATATGCTTTTGGATCAGCTGAATCTACAACAACAGTATGGTAAAATCAAAATTAGAGTTGCTAGGCTTTGGGAATCAACAATACCAAATCTTAAAAATCAAGTATTGAGCCTAGAATGTCTACTCATAGATGAAAAGGTATTTATATCTTTCTCCTTATTTGTATTATACTAATAAGTTGGTTGCTGCTTTCTTACATAATTATTCGCTTATGTTGTGTGTAGGGATATTCTATGCAAGCTACGATTCGAAAGTATGATATACAACAATTCAAACCAAAAATTACTGAAGGGATTGTATATTTTATCGAGAAGTTCAACGTCATACCAAGTAGAGATAAGTATAAAGTTGTGGACCGCAAGTACATGATTCAAATTAATAAGTGGACAACTATTGCTGAAACAACATATAATGTGGAGACAATTCCATATTATTGTTTTGAATTTTGCGATTTTGATTGTATTAAAGGCAAAAGAAACAATGACACTTGCCTCATAGGTAACATTATTTGATTATGACACTTGCCTTTGATTATTTAGATTAATTTTTTATATTAATAAAAGAATGTAAATGTGATTATTCCAAACTTACACTTTTTTAACCTTAATGTTGTTTAGATGTCATTGGAAGTATCACAGCTATTGGTCCTGTCTCATATACATATGTTGGAAATGAGCAAACACCAATAAGAAATTTGGAGATACAAAATTCAGAGTAAGTGTAACAATATTTTATTACATTATTGTATTTTTTTTACTATCTAATGTTAAATAATTTGACTATAATTATTTTAATATTTTAGGGATGATACTTTTCCTGTGACATTATGGGATAAATTTGCTACCGAATTTAATGATAGCCTAATGTATGAAAAAGAATCTATTGGTCAAGTTATAATTATATTTGCCGGAATGAGTGTGAGGACTTACAAAGGTAATTTTAACATATAATTATTTATTTATTTTTTATGTGCATTGCTGTTTATAGTTCACATGGTTATAGTTTATTTCATTATGTAGAGAAATTGTACCTATCAACATGTTCAGCATCAAGGGTTTATGTTAATTTAGAAATACCTGAAGTATCAGCATTTCAAAATATGTTGCAAAGGTAATTGCCATTATTTGCATAATTTATTCTCTATAATTTTAGTAACTAACTGTGATAAATACTTTTATGCAGAGGACAAACAATTGAGAGATCAATTAAGCCAATTGAAGTGGCTAAACAACCAATTATTAGTCCTTATGAACAAATGTTTGCTAATCGAAAAAGTATTAGTGATTTGATTGCATTAAATCCGGCAGACGTTGAGGTGAGTATATTTGTTTACTATTTGTAATTAACAGTGAACTTCATTTCTATATCTTCTATTCTCTACAGTTTGATACATATGTTTTTCCACAAGCAATTGATGACATAAGCTTATTTTGTGACTTATTTTCTATAGAATATAAAATATACGTGTGAGGCGAAATTGGAGGAAATTGATACAACCTACGGTTGGTGGTACAAGGCCTGTTACGATTGCAAAGGAGGGGTCAAAGAATATGACGATACTTTCTGGTGCAACAAATGTGGGAAAAAAGATCAGTCACCTGTGCCGTGGTATATTTATAATCCCATATATATGTTAAACACTATTTAAATTAACAAACTAATAATTTTACCCTCAACTATCATTGAGGACCACATATACGTACATGTGGTTTTAAATTTTTTTTTTATTTAGAATATAAGTATCAATTTTACAGCCTATGATACATATTTTTTTAAAAAAATTTAATATTAATTTAGACACAATCCATTAATTTTGAACACACAGGACTTTCGTTTTAGTTTTGACACGTGTTTTAATTTAAACACATATTCTATTTTTAAAACAAATCAAAGAAAAATATTTAAAAGTTATAAAATTATAATATATATATATATATATATCAGTCTTGCACAATGTTGCTGGTAAGCATAATGCTAAACCAACTTCATTCTTTTACTGTGCTGTGTTTGTTATTCCAAAATCCATTTGTAAAGCACTATTTAAATTGAGCAGATTATCGAATGACTTTGTAGCAACCCGAACTTTAACCAAATTGGCTAAAGTGCGCGAACGAGTAATTGGACAAGTTCCAATAACCATTCCAAAATGCTTGGAAGGGTTAAGAGAGGATCTAAAAGAGTTAGAAAGGTTTTGGCGTTGTTCGGCGCGAATTAGAGTCGAAACGACGTGAAAAGCACAAGTCTGGCAATCTATACCGACAAGCATGGTGGTTGTACCCAGATAGCAACTTTGACCGAGAGGAGAAGAGCTCTCGGGTTTGGAAATTTTATGGCCCATACCGGCACAAGTGTCGCGAAAAATCCGAGACAAATTTCCTGGGTTTGCTCTCCGGGGTGTCCCATACCGGCATGCAGGCCCTCCATACCCAGACAGATAGGTCCGCAAGCAGCTTTTGGACTGCTTCGAAATAAAAAGGAATTGAGGGGCTTTATAGCATTTTTGGCGGGGGGTTAAGTGTAGAGAAGGGTTAAAACCCCTTTCTCTCCCTCTCACTCCCTCTGATCTCTCTCTCTCTCCCTCTCTCTGTCGACAGCAAGAAGAAGGGGAAGAAGAAAGAAAGAAAGAAGGAGAAAAGAGAGAAGAAGAAGATGAAGAAGAAGAAGATGATGATGATGGCCATCCTCTTCTTCTCCTTTGTGCAAGAGCAAACTTTTGAGAGGTAAGCTCTCTCTCCCTCTCATGGTAGATCCTTAGATAATGGGTTTCTAAACCCTAGATATAGAGTTTTGATCTTCTTGCAAGCTTTAGAACCTAGTGGAGACTTGGAAACTCATGAAAATCATGTGTTCTTCAAGGTGCTCTAATGGTGGATTTCTAGGGTTTGCTTTAAGCACCCTATGGATGGCTCTAATGCTCTTAGAGGAGTTCCTAGAGGTTAGACAAGCTCTCTATTGCTTGTTCTAGGGATCAAATCGGTGGGATTTGCAAAAGTGCAAAACCTAGGGTTAAAAATGGGGTTTTTAGAAATAGATGAGTTTGATCTCATTTGACCCCATAGAAACCTAATTGGGGTGCAACGAACGCGTTGGCGCGCTCGGTTCGGTGATCTGACGAGCGAGTACAAAGATATTAATTATTTAATATATTTAAACCAGATGTCCGCAGCACGCAAGATAGGAGCCCAAAATTCATGAAAACGGAATCGGGGCAACTTGAAGGCGTGGGGCAACGGCACAAGGTCTCAGATCGGGATTCGGAGATCATTCGGGTGGTCGTGCAAGAGTTCGAGCCAAACCGGGTCAAGAGTGCCACGGGCGGCCGATTGCGAGTGTCGACGAGCAATCGGAGAGCATAATAAGGTGGGTTGTGTTTACCGAAGCGACTAGGTCGCCTAAATATGTCTAAGAGTAAAGGTTTCAAGTTGATGCATATAATTGACATATGTTGCATGTGATCCATGTATAGAAATTACATGTTAAAGGACATAGTATAAAATGCATAAGTAGAGATGCATGCTAAAGAACCTAGTGTAAAATATAGAATGCTAGGAAATGAATAAGCATGAGGTAAATAATGAGGCAAAGAATGCTAAGTAAAGAATGTTGCGAGAACATAGGCTTAGCATAATAGAAACATGCATGTAAGTGAACTGATAGACGTAAGAGAGCAAAGTATAAGAATGCTAAATGAAAAGTGCGAGTCGTGGACTAATACACATATAGATCGAGTGGCATCCAACTTAGTGTAAAGAACATAAGTTGTAGTAAACCTAGAGTCAATGGACCTAGGAGTGTGGGGATTAACCTAGTGTAATGAACATAGGTTATAGTAAACCTAGAGTCATATGGATCTAGGTGAATGACGTTGTACCTAGTGTCAAGGACATAGGTTGGACAAGGATGTTAATAGACCTAGTGTTAGTAAACATAGGTCGAGCTGGAATGACATTGAACCTAGAGTTAGGTAACCTAGGTTATGTGACAGGAAATGAGCCCTAGTGTCAAGTGGACCTAGGAGGTAAAGACAATGGACCTAGAGGGTCGTCTCTTGAGGGCCTAGCTAACCCTCAAGTTAAGTGGAACGGATTCGTGGAATCCCGAGATTTGGACACCTAAGTTGGTGTCGGGCGTGTGCGACGATTTCGCCGTCTGTGGCTATACCACCGTCGTGGCGTTGTGCGACGATTTCGCCGCCGGGTGGGTGAGCGAAGATGTGTTCGATACCGGTTAAGCCGGGTGAGGATCAGATCGCCATGAGTTGACACCCGGTGTTTGGGACACCATTGCTGGGTAAGTACGATACGGCCGCACCGGAGGCGGAGGAGTGACTCAAACCATTGTTGGGTGAGGTGCGATTAGTTCGCCGCGATGGTTAAGTCATGACTTGGGTCCTCGCCGGGTAAGTCCGCCGCGATCGCCACCAGAATGGTTATGTCAAGTGACAGCTGGGTTCCGCGTGTGCGACGATTTCGCCGCGGTGAGGCTGAGTCACAGAGGGCGACAGGCTGTTGACAGCTGGGGTAGTTGCGAGACGTCCAACACCTCGGGCTAGACAGCGGGCGGATTATCCGCAATGGATTGACTCAAGACCGAGGCGGGTGGCTTAGTGAGCTGAGGTAGAGTGACCTTAGAAATGAATTGCTAAGTAGCATAAGTGCCAAAAGGTAAAGAACGTAAAGACTAGCTAAAGTTGTAAATAGCTAATGAATAGTGCTAGTAATAGCTAAGCTGGTAAATAGCTAAGTGTGAATGGAATGGCTAAAGTAAAGAATAGCAATAAAGTAAAGAAAAGCTAAGAGCTAAAGAGTAATTTTGCATATTGCATATTGTGAGGTGTTTTTATGTTAGTTGCAAGTTATATACCTATATATGTTTTTGGACTAACATATCTGCAGTGCCTTCTTGGACCTATTGGTCGAGCTGTTCTCTTGGGTGACCGTACCCACGAGAACTATGGACAATAGTTCTCACCCCCGTGTTGTGGTTTTGGGGGTACAGGTACACACGTGAGCGGCGCAGCGGCAGCAGCGCGAGGCAAGGGCGTAGCTCAGTAGATAGCGCCCTACCAGGAGACCAGAGATAGAAGTACCCCAGTCGGCTAACTAGGGGTTTGAGAGTGAAAAGAATATGTTGTAATAAAGTTGTAATAACTAGATTGTATTAGGAAGTTTAAAGTTTAAAGTTAATGTAAAAATTCTAAATGGAGACGAATGGTTGTAATAGCACGTAGCTGTTTTATGTTTACGATACTTCCTTATGCAATCTGATTGTGATATCTGTTCCTTTTTGGAACCTCTTGTAATTGTATGGATTGCGACGCCTTGAACGTACAGGGGAGACTCTATCCGTTCGGCGGTCTGTTCGACGCGCCCGAATCCGACCGATTTGGCGGGCTCGGGGCGTGACAGATAAGATGGTATCAGAGCATAAAGTAGTGAACGGGGCAATGGCTTAGTTGAACCTAGGAGACCTTAGGTTAGTAAAACCTTAGAGGTTAAGGCTCGTGAGAGACGAGGACTTGTGATTCGTGGCGAAAGTAGTATGGATTTGGTCGTGTTGTGTAACCTCTAAGAAGGATATTAGAGGTAGACTTGAGGTGCTGTTCGTCTTCGACTGAGGGTGTTCATGTTGGCGCGCGACAACATGAAGCCTAAGGACGAGAATGGACGCCCTATTTGACTTTCGCCTGATTGGCTTTTGAGCCGGTGTTAGTGGTTTCGTGTTCGACCCAAGTTGGCCGAGGACTAATTGAGTTGTCGTGTTTCAGGAAACGATGGCACCGCGTAGGCGATCTTCGTCCAGATCGGCGCGGGAGGGGACAAGTGGTGTCCCCGAGCAAGTCGAGGCGAGCGGAGACTCTGAGCTTCGTGATCAGTTGGCCTCACTCGTGGGAGTGGTGAGGCAACAAGCGGACTTGGTGCAGCGGCAGCAGGAGGCTGCCATGCGCCAGGAGGAGCAGATGAAGCGACTCCAAGAGACGTTGGATCAGCTGGTGGCTACACCGGCTGCGGCTCGTCATGGACGGCCGAGGGTCGCGGCGGAAGCGTTTCCGCCGGGCTCGGCGACCCGACCGTTGTTGGTGCAGAGGTGGTGGCGGAGCAGGAGCGGGCTTTAGCGGCCCTAATGGCTTTCAGAAAGCTCGATCCGCCTACCTTTGACGGAGAGGACGTCGATCCATGGATCGTGGAGATGTGGATTGACGCTATGGAAACCCTCTTTGAGGAGATGTACGCCTTAGAGCGAGACAAGGTGCCGCTAGCTGTGCATTGCTTGAAGCAGTCAGCGAAGTTGTGGTGGAAAGGCATTAGGCGGGATCGATCGCCTAATCTCCCTCCTATGGCATGGGAAGAGTTTCGGGGAATGCTGTTCTCGACCTACTTCCCCGATAGCGAGAAAAGGAAGCTTCAGGACAGGTTCTGGAAGCTGCGGCAAGGAGACCGCTCGGTTAGGCAATACGAGCGAGAATTTTCTCGCCTCGTGCATTGCGTCCCGGGTGTGGTGCGGGATGACAAGGCTAAGGCCGAGAGCTTTGTGCGTGGATTTCACGCATCTTTTTGAGGCCGTGCATGTACTTGCCATGCACCTTGTCAAGTCCTGGATCGAGCCTTATGGATAGAGCAAGGCAACGCGTTCCTCCGGGAGGAGCGTGAGTCATACTGCAAGGACAGGGGGAAAGGACGATCGACGGGTGGATCCGCTGGTCAGTCAAGTTCCCGAAAGACTTCGACAAGTTCGCACTCGCGATCTCGAGCTCCGGGGACATACCGCATCCGGTCCCCGGCGGAGTGTGTTATATGTGGGGCTCTCATTTCCCACAAGCAGGTGAGCAGCGTGAGGTGTGCTTCAAGTGTGGACTACTGTGCCATGTGCGGACGAGTGTCCGCAAGGAGAGCGGCCGTTGAGGATGATCCCACCGGAGGGTTCGCGGCGAGTACCAGGTGGCCGTGGACGCGCGACCCGAGTGGTGGAACCTGCCGATACTGACGAGGGCAGGTATGAGTTTATTAAGCAATCATTAAGCTTTTGCATGATTGTAAGTTGGTGCATTGCATGCCATGATCATTGGTTAGTTACTACTAGTTGTGCATTTCATAGTAGGAACCAAAGGGGCGAGTCGGTGGATACCCGGCTTGCATATGCGATGCGTAATATCGCCGGCGCAAGTGTGGAATGGAAATGACACTAGCAAAGTTGCTAGTAGTGCTTCCTAGACGAGGATTAAGACTCGTGTTAGAGCCAAGTTGGCCGTGGGCCAAGTGATACCTCTATGTGAGGTTAGGAAAGTCGCTTAGAAGACGATGCGCGGGGATGACCGTGCTAGAGCTGAAACTTAGAATAAACGCTCGAGTGGCGTATAGAGTGCGCGAGTATAAATACTCGTGGAGTGTGGTTTCGTTTCAGCCGAGAGAGTGAATTGGCAGTAGCACTTTAGCTTGGCTAAGTGTGAAGCGGGCCATGGATCACTCGTGGAGGCTGGTGGCTCGCACTAGGTGCTTAGGAGCCGATAGAGTGTGTAGCTCTGTAGAGCATGTCATATAGGACGACGTTTGCGGGTAGTGCTTGTGACGACCCGTGCCTGGACCATTTGTGGACTGTGGAGCCTGGGCCCATTGGGCAGGCGCAGTTGGCTGCTAGTGGCAGCGGTCCGATACCTATTGGTAGGGCGAGAGTTTTGGTCAGGACGGTAGTCTAAGCTTAGACCCGAGGACGTGGAAATGCCACGTGTTTGGATCTCGAGATCGAGAATGCACTGAGAGTGCAGTTGTGACCCAACCCGAGAATTTAATATAGTTTGGGGTCTTGATAGCTCCTGGTTGGAGTGTGTGCAAATTCCAGAGTGAAAATTTCGCCCGAGTATGTTGATTGGGTCTATGCTAGTAACAAGGAAACGTTAAGCGTAGTCGAGACAGGCTTAGGCGATAGACCGACGTTGGGTTGGTGGCTATTGGTCCACCCATAGAGATCGAGGATAGTGACTTGGCCACTAACTCTATTGAAGAGTTTGGCTTAAGTTCACAAACGGCGTGTTCGTGTGGGTTGATTGCGGCTAAGGAGCCGAATAAGTCGTGGCAATTGAAGTTGAGATAAGTGGTCTCTAGGAGACACTTGAATAGTGGAAGCCACATGAGAGTTGAAGTGCACATTTTATGATGTGCGTGGCAATGTGAAGGAGAATAGCCTCACATTTTTTTGTAGTGGACCTTTGGATAATTCCGATAAAAGAAAGGCCACTCTGAAGCTGAAAAGTGCATTGGACCCCAGGTTACTCGATAAATTGGATTGGGGTGCGAATCAATGAAGATGAGTAAGTTTCGCGGACGAAACTAATTTTAAGGGGTGGAGAATGTAGCAACCCGAACTTTAACCAAATTGGCTAAAGTGCGCGAACGAGTAATTGGACAAGTTCCAATAACCATTCCAAAATGCTTGGAAGGGTTAAGAGAGGATCTAAAAGAGTTAGAAAGATTTTGGCGTTGTTCGGCGCGAATTAGAGTCGAAACGACGTGAAAAACACAAGTCTGGGCAATCTATACCGGTACAAGCATGGTGGTTGTACCGGTATAGCAACTTTGACCGAGAGGAGAAGAGCTCTCGGGTTTGGAAATTTTATGGCCCATACCGGTACAAGCCCGATCCCATACCGGTACAAGTGCTGCGAAAAATCTGAGGCAGCTCTCGGGTTTGCCTCTGGAGTGTCTATACCGGTACAGGCCCTCCATACCCAGACAGATAGGTCCGCGGCCAGCCTTTGACCGCTTTCGAAATAAAAAGGAATTGAGGGGCTTTATAGCATTTTTGGCGGGGGTTAAGTGTAGAGAAGGGTTAAAACCCCTTTCTCTCCCTCCCTCTCTCTCTCTCTCTCTCTCCCTCTCTCTGTCGACAGCAAGAAGAAGGGGAAGAAGAAAGAAAGAAAGAAGGAGAAAAGAGAGAAGAAGAAGATGAAGAAGAAGAAAATGATGATGATGGCCATCCTCTTCTTCTCCTTTGTGCAAGAGCAAACTTTTGAGAGGTAAGCTCTCTCTCCCTCTCATGGTAGATCCTTAGATAATGGGTTTCTAAACCCTAGATATAGAGTTTTGATCTTCTTGCAAGCTTTAGAACCTAGTGGAGACTTGGAAACTCATGAAAATCATGTGTTCTTCAAGGTGCTCTAATGGTGGATTTCTAGGGTTTGCTTTAAGCACCCTATGGATGGCTCTAATGCTCTTAGAGGAGTTCCTAGAGGTTAGACAAGCTCTCTATTGCTTGTTCTAGGGATCAAATCGGTGGGATTTGCAAAAGTGCAAAACCTAGGGTTAAAAATGGGGTTTTTAGAAATAGATGAGTTTGATCTCATTTGACCCCATAGAAACCTAATTGGGGGTGCAACGAACGCGTTGGCGCGCTCGGTTCGGTGATCTGACGAGCGAGTACAAAGATATTAATTATTTAATATATTCAAACCAGATGTCCGCAGCACGCAAGATAGGAGCCCAAAATTCATGAAAACGGAACCGGGGCAACTTGAAGGCGTGGGGCAACGGCACAAGGTCTCAGATCGGGATTCGGAGATCATTCGGGTGGTCGTGCAAGAGTTCGAGCCAAACCGGGTCAAGAGTGCCACGGGCGGCCGATTGCGAGTGTCGACGAGCAATCGGAGAGCATAATAAGGTGGGTTGTGTTTACCGAAGCGACTAGGTCACCTAAATATGTCTAAGAGTAAAGGTTTCAAGTTGATGCATATAATTGACATATGTTGCATGTGATCCATGTATAGAAATTACATGTTAAAGGACATAGTATAAAATGCATAAGTAGAGATGCATGCTAAAGAACCTAGTGTAAAATATAGAATGCTAGGAAATGAATAAGCATGAGGTAAATAATGAGGCAAAGAATGCTAAGTAAAGAATGTTGCGAGAACATAGGCTTAGCATAATAGAAACATGCATGTAAGTGAACTGATAGACGTAAGAGAGCAAAGTATAAGAATGCTAAATGAAAAGTGCGAGTCGTGGACTAATACACATATAGATCGAGTGGCATCCAACTTAGTGTAAAGAACATAAGTTGTAGTAAACCTAGAGTCAATGGACCTAGGAGTGTGGGGATTAACCTAGTGTAATGAACATAGGTTATAGTAAACCTAGAGTCATATGGATCTAGGTGAATGACGTTGTACCTAGTGTCAAGGACATAGGTTGGACAAGGATGTTAATAGACCTAGTGTTAGTAAACATAGGTCGAGCTGGAATGACATTGAACCTAGAGTTAGGTAACCTAGGTTATATGACAGGAAATGAGCCCTAGTGTCAAGTGGACCTAGGAGGTAAAGACAATGGACCTAGAGGGTTGTCTCTTGAGGGCCTAGCTAACCCTCAAGTTAAGTGGAACGGATTCGTGGAATCCCGAGATTTGGACACCTAAGTTGGTGTCGGGCGTGTGCGACGATTTCGCCGTCTGTGGCTATACCACCGTCGTGGCGTTGTGCGACGATTTCGCCGGGTGGGTGAGCCGAATGTGTTCGATACCGGTTAAGCCGGGTGAGGATCAGATCGCCATGAGTTGACACCCTGTGTTTGGGGCACCATTGCTGGGTAAGTACGATACGGCCGCACCAGGAGGCGGAGGAGTGACTCAAACCATTGTTGGGTGAGGTGCGATTAGTTCGCCGCCAGATGGTTAAGTCATGACTTGGGTCCTCGCTGGGTAAGTCCGCCGCGATCGCCACCGGAATGGTTATGTCAAGTGACAATGGGTTCGCGTGTGCGACGATTTCGCCGCGGTGAGGCCGAGTCACGAGGGCGACAGCCGTTGACAGCTGGGGTAGTTGCGAGACGTCCAACACCTCGGGCTAGACAGCGCGCGGATTATCCGCAATGGATTGACTCAAGACCGAGTCGGGTGGCTTAGTGAGCTGAGGTAGAGTGCCTTAGAAATGAATTGCTAAGTAGCATAAGTGCCAAAAGGTAAAGAACGTAAAGACTAGCTAAAGTTGTAAATAGCTAATGAATAGTGCTAGTAATAGCTAAGCTGGTAAATAGCTAAGTGTGAATGGAATGGCTAAAGTAAAGAATAGCAATAAAGTAAAGAAAAGCTAAGAGCTAAAGAGTAATTTTGCATATTGCATATTGTGAGGCAGGTTTTTATGTTAGTTGCAAGTTATATATCTATATATGTTTTTGGACTAACATATCTGCAGTGCCTCCTTGGACCTATTGGTCGAGCTGTTCTCTTGGGTGACCGTACCCACGAGAACTATGGACAATAGTTCTCACCCCCGTGTTGTGGTTTTGGGGGTACAGGTACACACGTGAGCGGCGCAGCAGCGGCAGCGCGAGGCAAGGGCGTAGCTCAGTAGATAGCGCCCTACCAGGAGACCAGAGATAGAAGTACCCCAGTCGGCTAACTAGGGGTTTGAGAGTGAAAAGAATATGTTGTAATAAAGTTGTAATAACTAGATTGTATGAGGAAGTTTAAAGTTTAAAGTTAATGTAAAAATTCTAAATGGAGACGAATGGTTGTAATAGCAAGTAGCTGTTTTATGTTTACGATACTTCCTTATGCAATCTGATTGTGATATCTGTTCCTTTTTGGAACCTCTTGTAATTGTATGGATTGCGACGCCTTGAACGTACAGGGGAGACTCTGTCCGTTCGGCGGTCTGTTCGACGCGCCCGAATCCGACCGATTTGGCGGGCTCGGGGCGTGACAGACTTCCTCTCATCTAATGTTGAAATATCTGCAGCATCCACATGTATTGATGATTACAGTGCCTATTTATTCATAACCTGTTTTGTGTCATCTTATGTTAAAGTAATTGTAGCAATGTACAACGCTAGATACGTACGGTTTACTTTTAATTTATGCAAACCTTTTGCACTATTAGTTCTGGCAGTTTGCTGATTGGTATATCTATATGTGGTAGCCGACGACAATGCATCTTGGGATATGGTTACCCAGATGGACTTTTTTTTTGCATATTCTACTTATTCACTTCTTAGCTATTCTGTTGTTTTTCCAAATATTTGTCATATGTTATTTTGCTTAATCTAATATCAAATTTTTAGTTGTTGCTGCTTATACAGGTATATCTTCTTTTATTATTTTCACCATTTGCAATATCAATTCTGCTTCATTTTTTACTTATCTATTTAAATTATCGTATGATGAATTAATATGGAGATGAATTTTTTAATAGGTACAAGTTAAATACCATTGTTGCCGATGATACTGGGTCAGCAAACTTCACAATTTTTGGAAAATCAGCACAAGATTTGATTAGAGTTTCAGCTCAACAATTAGCAACTGCAACAAATTCAAATAGATTTGTCCTTCCTCCTGCTGTTAAAAATGTTATTGGCCAAACTTTTGTTTTCCAAGTTTCACTAGAAACTCGCAGGTTTAATACAAGCATGCAATCATTTAGAGTCACAAGAATTTTTCAATCTTCTTTGTCCGCTAAAGTAAAAATTGAGGAGAAAGATGAGGATGATGCAGATATTTCGGGAGATGGTGCACCGACAAGTCCTAACGGAACAGAAAAGGATGAGAAAATATCTACAAGTCAAATGCTCCGGTCAACGTAAGAATTCTTATCTAATATCTTTTTACTTTACATGGTATTTTGAAGATCTTCATCAAGTTTAATTAATTTATTTATTTTAATTATTTTGTATGTACAATTTTGAAAAATATCAAAATGAGAAGCTCAAATAACAAGTTGGAGGAAACTACGAGGAAATCAAGAGGAAAAAAAAGAATGATCAGGTAATAATAGAAATTTTTTTTATAAAGCAAAGTAGTTTATTAATAACATTATTTTCTATACACACTTTTCAAAATTATGTTCATAAGAATTTTTAAAATACTGCCTTAAATAACTTGAATGTGTACTTTTATTTGCAGTTTAATCCAGTCTTCTGATTCCGATGAAGAAAAGAAGTGAAGATTTGTTCAGCAAAACTATCTTTAGATTAATTTCTATAATATTTTAAGAATATTTGGAGAATATGTGTAAGAGACTTATTTTATTTTGAACCTTATAGCATAAAGTTTATAGTATGAATTTTAAAATTTGGCAAAATTTATCTACCCGCCGCATAGCGCGGGTTCTGCACTAGTAATTATTATAAGCGCATGCATGTTTAACGCCATATTCGAATACTGGAGGTCATGACGAGTACAAATATCCTCCAATTCATAATTTTGTTTAATATACCCCTGAAAAGTTCTCGATTTTCCGATTTACCCCTCTTAGAAGGCTAATATTGAAAATACCCCTCCTACGTTCCAACATATTTCTAATATACCCTTAGAGTTAAAATCTGTTAAGTAACTCTGTTATCTCTGTAAAATTACTATTTTGCCCTTTTCAAATATACCCTTCTACCATCACTGTCTTTCTTATTTGCCCTTAAAGTTAGGGGCACAAAACGTATTTCTGACTTTTGGTCTTTTTCAATATACCCCTCTACCATCACCAACCTTTCTTATTTATCCTTAAGTTAAGGGCAAAATTGGTATTTTAATTTTTTTTAACTGTGGTAGATATTTAACTCACGTTTAACCCAGATTAACTTAACAGGAGATAACTGCGGGGGTATTTTGCAATAACGGTGGAACGTATGAGGGGCATTTAGAAAGAAAAAAAAATAGGGGTAGATCAGATATTTTCAAACGTATGAGGGTTATATAGGCAATTATCCCTAAATATAAAGTCCAATCAAACTAAAAATAAAATATTACTCTACTCAACCCACCACACCCAGTCCATTTGGCCCGATTATAAACAGAAAAAAAAAAATCAATTACCTTATTCTCTTCTCTCTTCACTCAATCCACTAAAATTCTAGACGAAAAGCCTTTCCTGTCGTCCTCCTCTGCTACCGCAGCCAACGAGATAGAGTTTCGGCGGTTGTTAAATGCTTAAATATGTGTTGGTAAATTAGCAGCACTCTTTTAGGTTATAGTGACACTCTTTAACTGTCACTATATACCTAGCGACCCCACATATAGCAACACTTTTTAAAAGTGTCGGTAATTTTAGCTAGCAGCACTTTTTTGACATGTACCTAAATTTAAAAGTGTCGCTATAGATCGTTTTTATTGTAGTGAATCTAAAAAATATAAATAATAAATAATTTTTATTTAAACTGATATTTTAACAAAAAAATTTAAAATTTATAAAAATAATTATAAAATAATAAATATTTAAGTTTATTTAATATATTTGTATTATTTAAAAAAATAAATAAAAATTGAGATAGGTTTTTGGTCTAATGGACCAAAGAAAACTTTGGTCCATTAGACCAAAATCACCCCTAGGCAGCATCTTGGGAGGAGATCTCCTCGGTCCGAGGAGATCAAACCCCGTGCCCAAGGCGGCTTGCCTTGGGCCGGGGGTTCCGGCCGTGTCGGCCCACCGGCATGGCGCAATCGGGTCGTGCCGTGCCGGCCACCGGCTCGGCCCGGCACGGCCCAGTGCCCGTTTCGGCAAGCCGTGCCGGCCGTCGGCCTCGTATATGCGGCCCAGCACGGTCCGAAGAGCCGGGCCGGCCCAGCCCGACCCGGGTGCTACAATGTCAGGCCCCGCGACCGATACCAATTTGGTCCGGTCCGGGCACGTCAAACAGACGCCGAACGGACAGCACCTCCTCTGCCCGCCCAAGGCTCGACAACAAGTCATGTACGTGAATTGCCCAGGAAGAATTCAAATACATACATGACAAGAAACGAAGCACCACAAGTGCTAACGAGTAAGAGCAAGATACATGTATACTATACAAGTAAATAAAGAGAGAAAACATCTAGCTATAGACATCCACTTTCGACATTCACATAATGGTTTACATTTTTCTTTCTTTTCTCATCTCTCAAATGAATACATTTTCATCTCTCAAATGAATATACATATACCTCTCACAATACAAATATGTATCTCCAATGAATACACATAAACCTCACCAATAACTCGCATGTACAGGAGGGTACTCTAATGCATAATGGAAGCCGCTAGCTACTAGGGCGCTGTGCCCCAACCTCGGTCCTCTGCCGGTATGCTCTCGCTAGACCCTGTAATAGTGGTGGGGTGAGAACTAACTTCCTTAGTTCCTAGTGGGTTTGGCCGCCGACTCTACCGATCTCCCCACTAGGTCCATATGGCATAAGCATATACAGATAGATAGATAGATAGATAGATAGATAGATAGATAGATAGATAGATAGATATGGAAAGCAGTAAATCATGCTAAGTCATCTATTCTACTATGCCCAAACCACAAGTAAGCATGCTCAATATAGTATACAGGAAACTATCATGCTACTATGCTCAAAAGAAAACATGTTCTTTACTTTGTTCAATCTCTTGGCTTACCCTCAAGGTTCGCCCCGACTCACTCTAGTCTCCGGGTAAGAGGTACTGGTCACTCGTCTACCCAAGACCGTCTGCTGGACAAGTACGTTAGTCCATGGACAAATACGTTAGCCCATCGTGTGACAACTCCGGAGTGCACGCTTGTGCGAAGCGACCGCCTACAAGCTATGAACAGACACGTGAGTATGATCCAATCCTCACTCTCGAGGATACCCTGTCAACTAGGAGTGCAATCTCTCAAAGCTATCATCTCTAGCTCAATATGCACCCTGCCAACTAGAAGTGCAATCTCTCAAAGCTATCATCTCTAGCTCAATATGCACAGTGTACATCTACACACTAGGTCAACCCATTCTTGACAATGTTCTTGTTTACTAGATGCCACTCGATCTAGGTTCTCATTCATCTAGATGCCACTCGATCTATACTGTCATTGTTCAATGTTCTCATTATTTACTCTAGGGTTTCTAGATTCTCATTCACCTTTAATCATGTATTCTACCCTAGTGTCAAGCCTATCTCGCTACACTAGCTAGAATACATGCAATTAAAGGAATTATCTTTACCCTACTTGTTCTTGACAATTTACACTAGATCGACGCTATAAACTTGTATACAAATAAGCACAAAACAGACATAGGGTCATTCTTCTAGATGCCACTCAATCTAGGTTATCATTTTCCTAGATGCCACTCGATCTATATTGTCATTGTTCTTTGTTTTGCTACACATGCAAGTTCTTTACTTTAGGGTTTCAATGTTACCATTCGCCTTTATTCCTGTATTCTATCCTAGTGTCGAGCTCAACTCGCTACACTAGCTAGAATACATGCCAATAAAGGAACGTCTCAACCCCGTCATGTTCTCGACAATATACTATAGATCGCTAATATATACATATACACATACAGACATAGGGAGCAGCCCAGCTGCTTCGGGATGGACACCCCCCACCTTCAAATACCGTGTCGACTCCACCGGCGCGCTTCGCCGACTTTCCGAAAGCTTCGCCGCACTCTACGGCAATTTGAGCCGAATTAGGCTCCCGGCTCGATTTCTCCGCGCTCACTTGGCGGAACCGCTAACTGATTTCGCGGGGTTACTCGTGAGCCTAAAACCATCACAAAGATAGGGTTAAACGAGTTCAAACCCTAACCATTTGCAAAAACTCCATTCGGAGCCCTAGCTCGCAACTTCGGCAAAAATAGCCGCAACGATCTCTAGATTCATACTTCTAGCAACCAGCTAGAACTCTAGAGTTCTCTAAATCCAATTCTAAGGCTAAATAACAAAACGTACCTGAAGAAATCCTTCTCTTGATGAAGAGGATGATCAAGGAGAGAAATCTCACTCTCCTCAACTTCTTTCTTTTCTTCCCTTTCTTCTTCTCTTTCTTCTTCTCTTTCTATCAGCCAAGAGAGAGAAAGAGGGATCTTTTTCTCCTTGCTTTGGCTGCAAGAAATGAGGGAAAGGAAAAGAGGCCAAGTCTAAATAGCCTTCTTAACACTCTATTTACCAAAATACCCCTCCAATATACAGCCCAATTTTGGGCATTTTCGGGTGTCAGAATGGCATGAAACTTTAGATCTAGCCTCATAATAATAATCCTGACATACCCTCCAGTTTTCATAATTTTTCGACACTGTGCATTTTCTGCTAATTTATCTGCCCCGTTTCTCACAGAAAATTTTAAATCTTCTGTTTCCGCTCCGATTTCAGCACAGGTAATTTCCAATGCACTTTTAGCTTACTTAATGCCTTTAATCACTCTAAGGCATTCCTAACTTGACTTTGATTAATTTGAATCATAGTCCAGTTTCTCGTTTCGCAGTTTCGAGTCCTTACATACAGTGGTCGTGCCGGGCCACGGCCCGACCCACAGCCGTGCCGGGCCGTTTTACACCCCTACACACGCCTCTACGTTTCACGTATTGGTGGGACCGGCCACAGCTCGGAAACAAAATTTGAAGCTTATGTTGCGCTCCAACGTTTTTTACCTTCTCCATCGCAACCTTTCATCCGGCACCAATCGACTCCCTTCTGTCGTGCTTCTCAATGGTGACCAGTCGACGCAGGAAATCTGCAGCAGTAGCACCCAGCTCGAAAACTATAGAAGTTGAAGCAATAGAAGTATTCTCGACGAGCCACTCACCTCTGGAAACACCCTAGAATCGTCGCAGCGTCAAAGACGGCGAAAATCGGCGCTCGCCTGGCTTCCTCGCGACACCCCGACGTCGAGATACACGGGCGAAAATCGGCGCTCGCCTGGCTTCCTCGCGGCACCCCGACGTCGAGATATACGCAAGTGGCTCCGCGGCGCGACGTCAACGTAGTCCGCATTTCGCCGAGCTCCTCCACTCCAACCGGCCCAGCTAAATGGAGAAGAAGAAGAAGAATAGCAGCAAAGAGTCCTCAGATTCTCTCTCTCTACGTGTATGTAGCTGAGGAGGGGTGGTGATACAATCAAGGTGAGCAATTTACTGATTTGCCCTCTCACCTACCAAAGTGTGCTGGTACACGGGCAATTGTACCGGTACAGATAGGCCAACCCGAGAGCAGTTCTGCGTGGTACTATACCGGTATACCCCTAGTGGTTGTACCGGTATAGACATCAATCTTGTACCGGTACAACTCAGGATTTGTACCGGTATACTTTACAGAAAACCTGCTATTTCGCAGATTTTCTAAGTACCAACTGCTCTCGTGTTCCCGCTGAGTCCGTTTGGCGCCTATTTCGCGCCAACGCGACTCGGATTTGTCCCGACACTCACCAGAGCTGTCGACAAGCCCCCAGTGTAACCACCCAGGTCACTACACAAATCGTGAGTTCAGTTGGCGGGGAGGTCTTGTATTTAGAGCTCTGCTTCACTGAGAAGCGCTCCCACTTGACGTGAGACCAGTTGGGTCGTGTTGACTGTGCGTCGACAATCGTGATCTAAATTGAAACACGATTGAGATTCTAAACTCGAGGTTGGGGCTCGTTGATTCTTTCAATTGGTCTTGTCAGTTAGGTGTACTCTGTAAGATTGGATACAATCTGAGTATTGCCGTTTTGTGTTGGGGTTTGAGGTTGTACCTCAAACGGATGTTGTTGTCGGGTTGGGACATCACGAGGGTTATTGTGATGTGCCTATACCGGTAGTACTCCACCAACACTAGGGACCTGTGGAATGATTATTCCAAGCCCTTCTGGATGGATTGTGGAATCAAAGGCTGACGGTCGTGAGTATTCTGTTGGGGATTGGTGAAAACTGACTGCGTTGGCAGATTGACGTGATCGAAATATGGAACTCCCAATGATGAGTAGCGCAATTTGAATCTCGAGAGGAATTCACCAAGTGTCTACTTTCCTTGTCCGGTTCTTACACAAGGAATTGAGTTCGCTGGTTGGAGCAGCATGATGAGATTATGGGATTGATTTTATCGTGGTAGTTAGACAAGCAGCTCGGGTTAACCCCTGATTATAAGCTATATACTGGATGTGTCGATAGAGAGCTTATTAATGAAGCATGAATGGACTACTCATTATCCTCTGATGGAACCTATAGACTGTGCACACCTGGAGAACCCAATGCTAGGGAAGGCATTGAGGATGAGAATTTTGAGTGATACTTCACGAGCTACTGAGTGGATGATTGATTACTGTATCACCCTCCAGGGTGGGTGATAATCAGTTGAACGCTCCAGGTGGTTGCAATGGATTGGTTAATGGGTATAGCTCCAGAAGTCGTGACATGATTGATCTATTACTGTATCACCCTCCAAAAGTCTCTACCAACACATACCACCCAAGTAGTTGTAAACAAGTCGTGACATGATTGATCTATTTTTCGACCGTCGAGTTGATGTGTGAGATTCCAAGTTTTAGACTTGATGATTGAGTATCCCAAATTAGGGACCCTATGCTATGATTACACTTGCTTGCCCTTGTGCTCATTCGCATATGCTTGTGAGGGCCGCTCCCTACAAGCCGGCACTCCGGAGTTTAGCCTTGCGACGATAGATCACCGTGCTGTTAAGGATTTTATAAGTTGGCGGATTTCGTGAAGTAATTGGAGTCTTGAAGAAGTCAAAAGCACAAAGAAGGAATTTGAAGATTCAAGACTTTCAAAAGAAGCTCATCACCTCAGGTATGAATTTAAGATAATTTCTGGTAATTTTATAAAGGATTTAGTAGTTAGAAGACTTGAATTAATCTCAATTTAACTAAATTTAAAATCTGGAAAAACTATGATCTAAGTCCGAACCTTCGGCTTAGTTCCGGATCCCGAGAGCTGGCATCTTGCGCAGCTTTAATGCAGAACCGGACCTTCGGCTTAGTTCCGGATCCCGAGAGCTGTCTCAGGCGCAACATTATATCAGATCCGGACCTAGAGCCTAAGTCCGGATCCCGAGACTTGATCTTTGTTGTTACGCAAGATAAGACCGGACCTCTGGGCTAAGACCGGACCTTGTTCATTTATATAAAAAATTTTAACGATGGAGAGAACCGGTTGAAGGGACCAAGTCCGGACTCCTAGGACCGGTCCTCACTTGTGAGATCCGGACCTTGGTGTCGGGTTTGTTTCCAAAATTGGCGTATTTCAATCCTAATCTAATTCTAAGTCTTCTAACACTATAAATAGACCATGGGGGGTTTAAGGATTGTATCGCTGAACATGCTTATAGGTTAGATCCTCTTTTAAACCCTAAAACTCGTTTTAGAGCTTTATGATTCAATTCTTAAAGCGAGTTTTATTTTGTTGATCGTCGAGTTGATTCTAGGTTTTCTCTTTGAATACACCTTCATGAATCAACTTGATGATTGACTAAAAGGGTTCCCCCATAGTCTACGGTGCTTTAATTGTTGAGATCACCAAAAGTTTTCTTCAACAACTCCGGACGGAGGGTGACGCGGGGATCGCGTGAGAGGCCGAGGACTCGGTGGAAGCTTTGAGGAGTCGAAGCTTTGACGCGGCAAGGAGTTGCGGCGTGGTGGACCGCGAAGGAGATCCATATTGAAGATTCGGCAAATTGGGTAAAGTCGTGGGTGAATCGCCTTGTACTCAATTGTTTCTTAGTGGATTTTCGTGTGATCGGTCCCGTGGGTTTTTCACTCCTTGTGGAGTTTTCTCACGTAAAATCTTGGTGTGTTGATTTTATTTTCCGCATTTACTTTAAAATCGCATCGAGAATATTAATTGGCTATTGTACACCTATTCACCCCCCTCTAGGTGTTAATCACCTTTTAGATCCTTGAGACCTATAACCAACAATTGGTATCAGAGCGCGTATAGGTTTTAGACAATGGCTAAGGGCGGTTCTTTGCATGTACAATCCGAGTCGGAGCATTCCTCAGAGGAGGAGTCGGATGTAGATGAGATGGCGACCGCTTACCACCAATTGGTCGTGGAATCCAAGAAAATGGCGAAGCACAATAAGAGGTTACGAAGAAGAATACTTGATTTAGAAGGAGAAAAATCCGAATTGATCATATCAACAAAATCTTTGGAACAAGAAAAAGATGGATTGTCGAGGGCATACAACGCCTTAGTAGAAAAGATTTGCTTGCTTGAGAAGGAAAAAAAAAACTTATGAGGAAAATACGAAGTCTCTAAACAAGCAAATCACGGAGGCAAAAGAAGCAAACTTGGAATTCACTAAGACCATCATACAATTCAAATCCGACATGAACAAGTTTTCTTCCGGATCCATGAAACTCGATAAGATGCTAGGACTTGGTCAAACATCCAAATTTGGACTAGGATATGAACGGACATACATTGACCAAGTCACTAAGCAAGTGGGCGTGACCTCGACCAAATCGACTCCTAAGGTTCAAGGTATTTTCGTTCCTTCTACAAAATCTCTTTTTACTAACAAAGTTTGTCACTTGTGTGGAGTTCTAGGTCATGTCAAGAAACAGTGCAAACAAAAGAAGAATCCCACAACACCCTTGAATCGAAGGACATTATTAAAGCCAACAAAGGAAGATCCAAAAGTGAAGGCTAATCAAACGTGGAAGAAAAAGAAGGATGTTCCAAAACATAGGACTAAACAAGCTTGGAGGCCAAAGGTTGATGATCCTAAGTACAAGCAAACCAAAATCGTCGACAAGCTTCACAAGACGCAATCAAGTCGGTCAACGCAACCCAAAACTCGTAAGGTTTGGGTGCGCAAAGGTGAAATCTACCCTTGTCTTGTCATCCATACGTCACTACACACTTACGTTAACACTTCATGGTACCTTGATAGTGGGTGTTCCCGACACATGACCGGAGACAAACATTGGTTTACTTCTTTTCATGAACTCTCCGATGGATGTGTAATGTTTGGAGATGGTCGATCTTCAAAGATCATGGGAAAGGGAACAATCACTATCTCGGATGGCCCCACGTTGAATGATGTCTTTTATGTCGAGGGGCTTAAATCCAATCTCGTTAGTATAAGCCAATTATGTGATGATGGTTACGATGTGAGATTCTCTTCCAAAGAATGTTTGGTAACTCTAGATAATGACTCTCTTTTTCTAAGAGGTGTTAGATCCCAAAACAATTGCTACATAGTTCCTAGTACCCAATCCGAAACTTGTAACCTAGCAACTCTTGAAACCGAAACCCTTTGGCATAAACGACTAGGTCACATAAATTTTAAAGAGCTATCTAAGATCACCAAGAAGGAAATTGTAATAGGTGTTCCTAAAATTGACTTTAAGGAGAACGTTGTGTGTGGGGGTTGTCAATTGGGTAAGCAAACTAGATCCGCACATAAGAATTTGAATCATCTAGGAACATCTCGACCTCTAGAGTTACTTCATATGGACTTAATGGGACCATCTAGAATTCAAAGCAAAGGTGGTAAACGCTATATCTTGTTGATTGTTGATGATTTTTCTCGTTATGTTTGGAGTGCATTTTTACGTGAAAAAGCCGATACTTTTGATTTTTTTTCTGAAATTTGCCTCCGTCTTATGAATGAGCGTGATGATAAAATTGTACGTATAAGAAGTGATCAAGGAGGAGAATTCATAAATTCTAAATTTGTTGATTTTTGTGTTTCGAATGGTATCAAACATGAATTCTCCGCTCCTTACACACCACAACAAAATGGAGTTGTAGAACGCAAGAATCGTGTGGTACAAGAGATGGCACGTGTTATGCTTCATAGCAAAAAGGTTGCTCTACATTTTTGGGCTGAAGCGGTTAACACGGCCGTCTATGTTATCAACCGAATCTATGTACGACCAGGTACCTTGAATACTCCATATGAGTTGTGGGTAGGTAGAAAACCGAACATCAAATATTTTCGTATTTTCGGGAGTAGATGTTTTATCCTTCGGGATCGTGAGAATCTTTGAAAATTTGACTCCCGAAGTGACGAAGGTATTTTTCTTGGTTATTCTACCTCAAGTAGAGCTTATAGAGTGTACAATTTAAAAACTAAGACAGTGGTAGAATCAATCAATATAAAAGTAGATGAGGCTTCTTTACCTACTTCTTCTGTGATTGGTATTACAAATGTTCCTCCTAATGATGATGATAATGATTCACCTTTTATCTTGCCTTTGATTGATGAGAATATTCCTTCTGAAATTTCTACTTCGACTAATGTGAATGCATCAAATGAGTCATCCGAACCACAAATTGACACTTCAATCTCTCCAACTACATTTTTTGAAAGTACCCCTATGAGAGTCACAAAGGATCACCCATTGACAAACGTGCTTGGAGATCCTCAAGTTGGAGTGAGAACAAGGGGTCAACTACAATGTGAATTCTCATGTTATGTTTCTTTGGTTGAACCTAAAAATGTGGACGAAGCTCTTCAAGATGAATATTGGATTAACGCAATGCAAGAAGAGCTTGCACAATTTGTTAGAAATGATGTGTGGGAACTCGTGCCACGTCCGGCAAAGCAACACATTATCGGTACTAAATGGATTTTTAAGAACAAGAAAAATGAGGATGGTACCATAGTTCGGAACAAGGCAAGGTTAGTTGCACAGGGCTACTCTCAAGTTGAAGGTATCGATTTTGAAGAAACATTCGCCCCGGTTGCTCGGCTTGAGTCGATTCGAATCCTTTTTGCAATCGCTTGTCATTTTAAAATAACTCTTTTTTAGATGGACGTAAAGAGCGCATTCTTAAATGGTCTTTTAAAAGAAGAGGTCTATGTTGAACAACCGAAAGGTTTTGTAGACTCCAAATTTTCAAACCATGTGTTTTATCTTAAAAAGGCTCTTTATGGTCTAAAACAAGCACCGTGAGCTTGGTATGAACGACTCACTAAATATCTTTTGGAAAAGGGGTACAACCGAGGGAGAGCGGATCGAACTTTGTTTATCAAGCACTCACAGGATGATTTTATAGTGGCGCAAATTTATATAGATGATATTGTCTTCGGAGCAACAAAAGATAAGGATGCCACGGAATTTGCCAAGTTGATGACCAATGAGTTCGAAATGTCTATGATGGGTGAACTCAATTATTTCCTCGGTGTTCAAATTAAACAATCGAAGGAGGGAATTCATTTATCCCAAACTAAATATGCTAAGGAATTGGTCAAGAAATTTGGGTTGGATGCTGCAAAACATTTTGACACTCCAATGGGAACAAGTAACAAAGGACTTGGAGTAAACATTGAAAGGAATAGTGTGGATGAAAAGTTATATCGGAGTATGATTGAGAGTCTATTGTACTTGACAGCGAGTAGACCTGATATTGCATTCAGTGTTGGGATGTGTGCTCGCTATCAAGCTAATCCGAAAGAGATACACTTAAAAGCAGTAAAGAGAGTGATTAGATATGTGAAAGGAACTACAGATTTTGGAATTTGGTACCCGATGGGAACCTCACTCGATCTTATTGGTTACTCCGATGCCGATTGGGCTGGTTCTGTGGATGACAGAAAGAGCACTAGTGGAGCGTGCTTCTATCTAGGTCACTGTTTAGTGGCTTGGCATAGTAAAAAAACAGAATTGCATTGCTCTATCTACAGCTGAGGCTGAGTACATTTCTGCTGGTAGTTGTGCCACTCAGTTGTTATGGATGAAGAGTTTACTGAGTGACTATCGGATTTCTTCCTCTTGTCTTACAATTCTTTGTGACAATACTAGTGCCATAAATATTTCTAAAAATCCTGTTCTACACTCACGAACCAAACACATTGAACTAAGATATCATTTCTTAAGAGAATTGGTCGAATCAAACATTCTTAAACTTGAATATATTTCTACCGATGATCAACTAGCAGATATTTTGACTAAGCCTTTAGATCAAAAACGTTTTCTACATTTGAGAAAGGCTATCGGTATGAATCCTTCTATCTAGATACATTCTATGGGCCATTATTTACATACTGTCAATTATGCATCATTCGTTATTTTACATGGATGTTTTGACTTGATTTCAATTTGTGCATGATTTATTTTAACATTGTTCAATTCACTTCAATTCTTCTATGTCATTTTATTTGACCCTTAACATCTTCTTGAAATTGTTTTTATATACTTGTTAAATTAGTACATCTTTTATGAACTATCAAAAGTGTATTGAATTTACTTGACTATTTGCATGATGAAAGTAAATGAGTTCCCTATTCTCTGAAATCACAATATAGTATTGTCTCATTATGGGTTGCACTATTTGAGGGGGAGTATTCCTAAAATATAAAAGATGTGGAAAGAGTTACATCTCTTATGGGAGTGTGAAAACTAACACCTATAAAAGATGTGGAAAGAGTTACATCCTTTCTAGGGAGTGTGAAAACTACCACCACATGTGAGAATGAGCTACCACCCCGGTCGTCCAGTAAGTGTGTGAAGCTACTACATGAATATAAATGTACATCTCCAAGAAAAAGATCAAAGTCAAATTTTTAATTGAGATGTTCGGTGAGTGTTCCATTATCGAATGATATAAGGTGGAAATTATGATAAAGATGCTCAAAGAGCCACTCCTTATCTTAAATATGTGCATAACTCAATTGGGTGATATTCTTGTGCTTATTTCAGTTTTTGGGATCTACCTTGATTTCTAATTGTGCGAATTTAAAATTTGAAATTAGTACAATTATTGTTTAGATTTTAAAAGATGTGCATAATTTCACGGTATACTTCTTTAATTTCTAGTTGATGCACGGTTCAACATTTATGACATCTTTGAATTCTATTGACTAGAAGTTTTTTAATATATTTCATGTAAAGTATGTCAAAATTCTGTTGGGAACAAATCTTTTCCGAAAATTTTCATCTCCTTGAGAATTGCCTTTGGAGACCGGTCTTCACCTCGATGTCCGGACCTCACACGCGCAAACTGCGCAGAGCAGTGTGACATCCGGTCTTGATGAGCAAAGTCCAGTCTTGGGTCAAAATTCTGTAACTTGTCATTATTTTTTCTAAGATTAGTTATTTGAATGATTGTCAGTATTAAACTTGATATTCATGGCCCTAGGAAGTTCTAGAGATCGTTTTTCAAGTTTTTTCTTAATTATTGATATGTTTATGTTCAATGTGTATAGACTTATATGTGAACAGCGGATTTTTAACTCCACATCATTTATTCTTGATTTTTGGGCACTTGTTGTTCTTATGGCTAAAGAGTTCAAATTGAATTGTGGGAGCGCTGTGATGATGATGTTTACCTTCTCCAGTCAGTGATGCTTGAACGCTTAGTTTAAAGCACCTCTTTTACTGTTTTGGCGTTTTCGGACAAAAAGGGGGAGATGATATATGATGATAGGGGGAGATGATAGGGGGAGATGGAGATGATGATTCCTGATTTGATCTTTGATGCTTATTTTTATGCTTTTATCTATGACTGTTCGCGTTTTGATGCTTAATGAATTTCTTGAAGCTTGAATGTGTGTTTGAGTTTTTCTTTGCAGGGACGTTCAAGACTTCAAGACTCCAATGTCTAAGTCATAGAGTTTGTGATAGGACTTCAACTTGTAATTTTTACTTTATGTTGGATCGGTCATGCAGGGGGTTATCGTTTGGTGATTGCGATAATTCTCGTTTTTTTGTTTTTGAGTAATGTACAGGCTTTGTGTATGTTTTGTCACGAAATCGCCAAAGGGGGTGATTGTTAAGGATTTTATAAGTTGGCGGATTTCGTGAAGTAATTGGAGTCTTGAAGAAGTCAAAAGCACAAAGAAGGAATTTGAAGATTCAAGACTTTTCAAAAGAAGCTCGTCACCTCAGGTATGAATTTAAGATAATTTCTGGTAATTTTATAAAGGATTTAGTAGTTAGAAGACTTGAATTAATCTCAATTTAACTAAATTTAAAATCTTGAAAAACTATGATCTAAGTCTGGACCTTCGGCTTAGTTCCGGATCCCAAGAGCTGGTATCTTGCGCAGCCTTAATGCAGAACCGGACCTTCGGCTTAGTTCCGGATCCCGAGAGCTGTCTCAGGCGCAACATTATATCAGATCCGGACCTAGAGCCTAAGTCCGGATCCCGAGGCTTGATCTTTGTTGTTACGCAAGATAAGACCGGACCTCTGGGCTAAGACCGGACCTTGTTCTTTTATATAAAAAATTTTAACGATGGAGAGAACCGGTTGAAGGGACCAAGTCCGGACTCCTAGGACCGGTCCTCACTTGTGAGATCCGGACCTTGGTGTCGGGTTTGTTTCCAAAATTGGCAGATTTCAATCCTAATCTAATTCTAAGTCTTCTAACACTATAAATAGACCATGGGGGGTTTAAGGATTGTATCGCTGAACATGCTTATAGGTTAGATCCTCTTTTAAACCCTAAAACTCGTTTTAGAGCTTTATGATTCAATTCTTAAAGCGAGTTTTATTTTGTTGATCGTCGAGTTGATTCTAGGTTTTCTCTTTGAATACACCTTCATGAATCAACTTGATGATTGACTAAAAGGGTTCCCCCATAGTCTACGGTGCTTTAATTGTTGAGATCACCAAAAGTTTTCTTCAACAACTCCGGACGGAGGGTGACGCGGGGATCGCGTGAGAGGCCGAGGACTCGGTGGAAGCTTTGAGGAGTCGAAGCTTTGACGCGGCAAGGAGTTGCGGCGTGGTGGACCGGGAGATCCATATTGAAGATTCGGCAGATTGGGTAAAGTCGTGGGTGAATCGCCTTGTACTCAATTGTTTCTTAGTGGATTTTCGTGTGATCGGTCCCGTGGGTTTTTCACTCCTTGTGGAGTTTTCCCACGTAAAATCTTGGTGTGTTGATTTTGTTTTCCGCATTTACTTTAAAATCGCATCGAGAATATTAATTGGCTATTGTACACCTATTCACCCCCCTCTAGGTGTTAATCACCTTTTAGATCCTTGAGACCTATAACCAACACGTGTGGGATTGGGCGCCGAAGTGGATTGCCGTGTTCTTGTGTCTCTTTTCTTGTGAGGAAAATCGATGACCTCCACGGGGCCACCTAGGCATGGCACGAGCCGGGACATTACCATGTGTACATTCCTTATGGATTGGGTATTGAGACTTAACTTGACATTGTATATCATCGTGGTTGATGCATACATAGTAGATGTCCATACATATGGTTGTTACCTTAGATTACTACTTGATGCATGTATTGTAGTTGGACATTATGGAACAATATATTATTGACAACACTAGTGGTGGTAACTTATATCCTTTTGGGACTAGTATGTATGCTTGGTAGAGAACAATGAAAAGTATAAAATTATGCTATATAGTATCTTGGACTTATTGTTTAAGCATGTTAATCAATATTGACATATGTTTGTGCCACTAAAAGTAGAACATCATGAGTATGATAGTCGATCTTATAATAGAAGCATGTTATTAGTTAACTTTATTTATGTACTCGCTTTTCTTTTACTGCTTCTTACTTACTTATAGCATGCTTATTTTAGCCTAGTGGAGCATTTCGCTGAGTTCAGTAATTGCCCACTGGAAACTATTTTGATAGTTCTCACGCCCTCTGTTATTTGTTATTTTTCAGAGCCATCCGCATCGGGAGTGGCTAGGGATCGAGGCAAGGGGTTAGCGGCTAGCTAGAGCCCTACGGAGTTATTTTAGTTGGACCCGATGTTGTCTTTTCTTTTTGTAGTTTTGGGAAAAGATGTATTTTGTATTTGCTTAGAGCTTTGTACCAGGTTCTGAATTTAGTTGTAAACTCTTGTATCGCTTTTGTGGATCTTTTATGTTAGAACTTAGTGATTTTATATTACTCACTCTGATAGCCTTGTTAGGATTTCTCTCTATTCCTTTCTTGTTTTAGTAGACGCCTTGTGTGCATTGTCCTTGTTTGGTGTACACGACGGGTCTGTGCACGCGCGGGCGGGCTTCCGCTGGTCCCAGGGCGTGACAAGTACACATGTGAACAATGGTTAATCATCGTTTTATGCTTCTAATATTGCTAAACCTAAAGAATAAAAGAACCATCTTGAACATGTATGATTGGAACCCTAGAAATGTATGAATGTGAGACTTGGATCTTAACAATAGTAAACAAATGTGATATTGACATTAGAGACATGATTGGCCCTGAGGAATGAATGGTTTAACATAGTTTAAACATAGAAAGTGACATGAACAAATAGGTAGAGACCTATCATGACATTGGCAATGAGACTAGTGGTTATGATTTTTCAAGTTGGGAAATGGATCGATATTCACACTTAGTATGGCTTATGGGAGGTAGCTCCTCCACAAGTATACTCCGAAGTGTAGACACCACGGGGATAGTACCCTATCGGCGAACCCTCGGGAGTTAGTGCCTTGAGCCTGCCTCCCCCGGTAGATGGGTTATGAGACGTGAGTCATTGGGGTTAACCTAGTTAACCGATAAGATTGGGTAAAGAAACAAGTTAAAGTAGAGTAAAGAGCATGCATGCATATCAAATATTGCTTTGAGTATATATCCACTGACATCTTTCTTGTAGGCATAGTATTAGCATATAGTGTTTGAAGTGAAAAAAAAAAAAAAAAAAAAAAATTTCCCATGGATCAAATCCCATGGACCATATACCAAACCTTATGGATCAAATCCCATGAATCGTGGACCAAATCCCATGAACCATAAACCAAACCTCATGGACCAAATCCCATGAACCATGAACCAAATCCAATGGACCAAATCCCATGGACCATATACCAAACCTCATGAACCATATCCAAGTTCATGAACCAAACCTCATGGACCAAATCCCATGAACCATGAACCAAATCCCATGGACGAAATCCCATGGACCATATACCAAACCTCATGGACCAAATCCCATGAATCATGGACCAAATCCCATGAACCATAAGCCAAACCTCATGGACCAAATCTCATGAACTATGAAACAAATCCCATGGACCAAATCCTATGGATCATGTACCAAACCTCATAAACCATATCCAAGTCATCCCACAACCAAATCTCATGGACCAAATCCCATGAACCATATACCCAAATCTCATGAACCATACATCATGAACCTCTTCTTTACTCTGAATCATATACCTAGAGTAAAAATGAAATATCAAATCCGACCTACCTTAATACATATACTTGGGGTTTTGTCACATCTTCACCTTAGATCATACAGTTAAGGTGAAACCAAATATAATCGGACTCTAAATCATATACTTAGAGCCAATTAAACTCTAATACATATACTTAGAGTTTGATATTGATTAGGTCTTAACACATATACTTAGGACCTAGTCAACCTCAAATCCGATTGAATCCTGATACCTATACTTAGGATTCAATAAACCAAGATATGATCGATTCATCTCATCTACAAAGGTCTCTTAATCGAAGGTGCCCCAATGTCACGGGGGTAATTAACAATAGGTGCTTGCATCTATTGGAAGCCATTGACCCGCAATACCTGATACCCATACCCATATGAATACTAATCTGAATCATGAATACAACCCCACGGGTCGAGAGAGAAACATTCCAATCGACCGTGCGAGGTGCGTCATTCGTGGTGGCAGACATATAGTTTGGCTACTATTCTCTTTCTTGAAATACTTATGCCTAAATAGACCTAGTAGGTAAGTCGGCGGGGTCAGTTGCCGAGCCCACTGGGAACTTCGTTGTAGTTCTCACACCACTAACCCTACAGGTCTTGGCACGAGCGGGGCGGTGGAGGAACGGGGCAAGGGTTTAGCGCCATAGCTAGCGGCCACCGGAGTTTTGCATTAGTCCTTCCCTTTTTGGGTATACATGTATCAACTTTATTTTGTTGATCTATAGTTGTTAAGTTGTAAACAATCATGTAATTTTGTGGGATGGTTAATTGTATAAAGATATGATGGTTAAAGGAAATGAATGTAATAGCTTTAGTTATGTGTATTTGGTTAAAATATAATCAAATAGCATGTATGGTTTATATTATAGTTTAGAGCTTTTACTTCCGCTGTGGTTGCTTGCCTTCGTGCAAGCCTTATATAATCGCAAATCTCTTTGATTGCTTTATGATACTTGTTGCTAGAGCCTTGGGCGGGCAGGGGAGGCCCTGTCCGTTCGGTGTCTGTTGACGTGGCCCGAACCCGACCAAAGAGGCGGGTAGCGGGGCGTGACATGTACTTCATCCAGAATCGACTAGGTGTCGAGTGGGTATGCTTCGAAAAAGCCGAAGATGTCTAAAATCTAAAAAGTGCATTGGAGTTGGAGTCCACGAGACCAAATAGTGCAAATCTGCACTTCAGCAGATCAGGCTCTCGGGGACCGGTCCCTGGCATGATGGATCGGTTCCCGTAAGCTTGCTGCATGAGGAAAACCCTCTACGCACAAGTCTGCTCTCAGGGACCGGTCCCTAGCAGGAGAGACCAGTCCCCGTAAGCAGTGTGGAGTCCCAATTGGGACCGATCTCCTAGTGGAGGATCAGTTCCCGTAGGTATCCTACGAGAGCATAACTCTCGGGGATCGGTCTCCGGAAGGAGGGACCGGTCACTGTACACGTAGAGGCTGACATAGAGCCTCTGCACGCAAGGAGTGCTCTCGGGGACCGGTCCTCCCGCTGTGACGCACTGGACTTTGCAAATTGCAATGTTCGAGTGTTAAATGTGAGAACTGAGCTTTTCCAGATTTTCTGGAGGGTCGTTGACTGTGTTCCGACCTATGGCACGTGTACCGAGGTTAGTGGATGAATCCCAAGCACTAAAGTCCAAAAAGTTGGATTTTAGGTTGCTCTCGGTTTGCTATCTTGGGAGCTGTGCAGTGCGGGAAAAGTTCTTTATGCAGTACGGCCTTGGTTGCTATCTTAAGTACGGAGGATGCGTACCGGTATAGGACGGCCTGAAGCGACAAACCCGAGCCTCGGGTTTGGTTGTTCGCGAGTGTCCGTCTGGACTTGGCTATCTTAGGTACGGACACAGCGGTTTAAATCCGCAAAAAAAGCTTGCATTTTGTTGCTTCTAATATAGCACCCCAGCCCTTAGGGCTTCTCCCTTGTGCTGAGTACAAAGGAGAGGAAGGTAAGAGAGCTTCTCTCTCCATCCATTTACTTCTCTTTGGGTTTTTGGTTGTTTACTTGTGGATTGATCTCCCTCTTCTCTCTCTTTTGCTTGTTGGTGCATTTTCCACCATGAGGGAAGGTTGGAAGCTTGATTTGGGGGCTAGTTGAAGGAAGATCTTCAACTTTGGTGACTCTAGAGCCTTGATTAGAGCTTCTAAGAGGTAAGCAACTTCTCCATTTACTTTAGATTCGAGTTTGGTTGCTTCTCTATAGATGAAACCCTAGATTTTGGGAATTAGGGTTTTATTTGGGGCTTTTTGATTTGGGGCTTTTAGATTCCTTTTGAATGGTTTAGAACCTTTGTTTAGGTTGCCTTGGGAGGGATCTAGCTTCCTTTTGGAATTTCTAAGAGGATTGTTGCACATTTAGGTGAGTATTTCTTGACTTTAACCTAGATGTTTAAAGTTTGAACTCAAGACTTATCTCTTGAGGTTGTAACTCCTAGGATCTACTTTGTAGGGTACTAGGAGTAGGAATCGAAGCTTCGTTAGCGGTTCGGAGCGACGCTTGGAGCGACGGTGGGTTTGGCCTCACCTAGCACAATGAGAAATTCTCATTGGTGCTTATTTGCTTATGGTTAAATGGAAATTAGTTCATTTTCATGCTATTTGATTTATTTGTGAATTTTAGAATGCTTAAGATACATATGTTATGTGTAATGCAATTTTACTCTATATAGTGGAGACGTATGCATGTGAGAGCTGAAGCCTTGTAGCATTCTATTTGGAAACTTGAAACTATGTGTTTAAGAGGAATTTTGACATGTGTTTGAGAACATAGAACTATGCATGACATAGGAGAAAAGCCCTTGTCATTAAACGGCATTGGCTTGGCATCAAAAGTGTAGAATAGTGAGCTAATGTCATCAAGCGGCATTAGGCTCGTGAATGAACTTGACATAGAGAATCTAGTGTCATGAGAATATTTGAACTAGACCTTAGGGCTACTAGTTACTATTTCCATGTTAAGACATGAGGTTTGGACTTGAGACTTGACTTTACTTGTTGCCATTTGTGCTCTTTCGCACATGCTTGTGAGGGTCGCTCCCTACAAGCCGGCACTCCGGAGTTGGCCTTCGCGATTCGTTCGCGCGTGCGGTGTTGAGAAACCTACGGGACCGTTGGGACAGACTCATTCCTTGCGGGGGATGTTGGGCTACCACGGTACTTAGGTGGCACAAGTTGGATCACTATGGTAAATCCTAGTGAAAGAGAATTGAACTTGGACATTCAACAATACTAAATGACAATCACTACTAGATAGGGCTTAGTAGTTGGATTATGTGGACTTTGCTCGATTGTATAGTATACTCGATAATGCTTTAATTATATTTCAGTATACTTGTTGGTTAAAGTAAAACATAACATCCGATATGTTGGAACGAGAACTTATGACTATATATATTTGGAACATGATTATGGTAGCATTTCTTATGCTTTATTTACAAGTTCATTTATATCGCTTACTTACTCTCTTCTCTTTGGGCCTAGTGGTGCAATGGTTCAGGTCAGTAATTGCCCACTGGGAACTATAAATTATAGTTCTCACGCCTCTCGTTTCGTTTACTTTCGGTGCCTTCGCATCGGGGAGGCTCGGGACCGTGGCAAGTGTATTGCCTCGGGTTAGCGTTGGAGAGGACGCGTGCATAGGTGGTCTACCATTTCTCTTGTTTTATTTTGTGAGAGATGGAGAGTGTACCTTGTATAGAGACCACCACTTTTGTGTATTTTGAGGATGTTACTTTTAGACTTGTTTTATTTATACTTGATTGTACTTGATGTAGTTTCCTTATTTCTCTCTACTGTTCTTTAGCGTTGGTTGTTGTGGCTACGATATTCTAGTTATAGCCTTTTATTGTTTTAATTCCGATGTTTTTAGTTAGACGCCTTGTATGTGTTGACATATGGCGGAGTGCAGGCACGCTTTGGGGAAGGTCCTGCCGACCCCGGGGCGTGACAGATTAATTTGGTATCAGAGCCTAGGGTGACGTCTTAGAGGACCTAGTAAACCTTAGGCTGGTTGGACAATAGGAAATAGGCTCGCGAGGGACGAGGTCTATATAACTTGTGAGCGAAAGTACTTGATTGGGTTTTATTATAACTCTAAAAAGTTGGAGTTTAATCGAAGTGTATAACTTCTAGCTTCGCGGAGGGTTACGTTGGCGGCCGACAACGTAACATCGGGAGTTAGTAGAAAGCACACTTCTTTACTTTCGCATGATTTGGGTTTTTGAGTGGGGTTGCGATAGCGTGGGTTTTACTAACTTGCGCTTTTATGTTGCTGCAGTGTGGATGCCTATTACTCGCTCCCAATCCGTCGGGCCGATAACATGGCACGCATTGAGGAGGTCGAGGCCTCGGCTACTTCGAGTCCGGCGAGGTCCGCGAGTTGAGGACGGTGGCGGTCCTCACGGACCTTGTGGCTCGGCGAGACGGCGGCGGCCCGACAGCCGAGGGCGGCGCGCCGACAGACGAGAGGATGAAGCGACTTGAGGACCTTCTTCTGCGGCGGGCGGGCGCCGGGAGGCTCAGGCACCGGTACCACCGGCCCGGCCGAGGTGGTAGCAGAGGGCGCCGACTCCCGCGCCGGATCTTTACATTCGGTGGCACGGCGAGAGAGGGTGGCGACGGCACCACCGGTTCGGATACCTCCGGGAGGAGCGGTTTTCCGACGATGGTTGAGGGCTAGAGCGAGACCGACTGATGAGCCGCCTCAATGAGTTCAGGAGGTGCAGTCCACGTGTATTCGACGGCGAGAACGTGGATCATTGGATAGTCGAGAAGTGGCTTATGCATATGGAGAAGCTCTTTCGCGACACCTATGTTGAGGAGAGGGACAGAGTTTGGCTCGCCACTCACCATCCGGACGGCGAGGCCTATCGGTGGTGGCGGGACATCCAGAGAACCCGAGCACCGACTTGGCATCGATGACTTGGACGAGGTTCAAGGGACCGCTACTCGAGCACTACTTCCCCCGACGGTGTTCGGCGACGGATGGGAGCAGACTTGCGCGGCTTGCGCCGGGGAACGGACGGTGGCGAGTACGAGCGGGAGTTTACTGTAGCTTTTACACTGTACCTTTTGTTGTGCGGGACGACGAGGACAAGGCCGGGATCTTCGAGAGTGGGTGAGGCCTTCTATCTATAGGCTTGTGCGGTCACCGCTAACCCGCGCACATACCGTGAGGGGGTAAATCGCGCTCTTATTGTGGGGCGGGGCGCGATAGTCTTGAAGGACAGGCAGGAAGGCTTGGATCGGGGTAAGGGCAAGAGGCCCGCCGGCGAGGGTGCGAGTCAGACGCACTCGAGGAAACCGCCAAAGTACCCCAGGAGCCAATCGCGAGGACGAGGTACCCCACAGCAGCGCCGAGGACCAGATCGACGGCAGACACAGCGCTGTGTGATTTGTAGCGGCCCCCATCACCCCCGACAGTGCCCGCAGGGTCGGGGCCGGTGCTACTCTTGTGGTCGGGAGGGCCACTTCGGTCAGATTGCCGAGGGATGCAGGCACCGTCGTCGGCTTCGACACCGGCTTCACCGGGTTCCGGCCGGGGACACCTCGCATCCTACCGGTGCGGGAGATCTTCTCGCGAGAGGCCGAGCGAGGGGTCACGGCGGGGCCCGAGTGGGCGTTTGTATCTTTGCCCGAGCGAGCGCGGCGAGGATGTCGTTGCAGGTATCATTTTGATTTCCAGCATTCGAGTTCGTGCTTTATTTGATACCGGTGCATCTTGCTCTTTTATTGATCGGCTGTTTGCCGAGTTGCATGACATCCCTAGGACACCTTTGTCATTTTCGGGACGAGTTGTTATACCTGGTCATTCTATAGATGTCCGAGAGTGTTGTAGTGGTTGCCCAGTTCAGATTGGGGATTGGATCATGCCCGTGGACCTATTTGTGGTGCACAAACTCGGGGAGTTTGATATAGTTTTGGGCATGGATTGGTTGACCCAGTGCTTCGCCACGATTGATTGTGTGAACCGGACGGTGACTTTTAGAGAGCCGAGTCACGAGGTAGTGGTATTTCAGGGATGCCTGAGTTGGCTGTTTGCGCTGACTATCAGCACCTCTCGAGCTAGACGGTTGATTAGTAGTGGGTGCATAGCCTATTTGGCTAGTATTGCACTCAGATGTTGAGGACTCCCCTAGGATTGAGGATATTCTGTGGTGAGGAGTTCCGGGGATGTGTTTCCGGTGAGCTACCGGGAATGCCGCACGATAGGGAGATTGAGTTTGTAGTAGATCTCGTTCACAGGACTACTCCAATCTCAAAGGCGCCCTATAGGATGGCACCAGCAGAGCTGAAAGAGCTGAAGGCACAGTTGCAGGATCTTTTGGATAGAGGTTATGTGAGACCGAGCGTGTCACCTTGGGGAGCGCCAGTTCTTTTTGTGAAGAAGAAGGACGGATCACTTCGCTTATGTATGGATTATCGCGAGCTCAACAAAGTCACGATTAAGAATAAGTATCCGTTGCCGAGGATCGATGACCTGTTCGATCAGCTTCAGGGGTCAAGCGTGTATTCCAAGATCGACTTGCAGTCGGGATATCATCAGCTAAAGATCAAGCCTGAGGATGTATCGAAGACGGCTTTCAGGACGCGGTATGGACACTATGAGTTCACTGTGATGCCGTTTGGGCTTACTAATGCCCCGGCAGCTTTTATGGATTTGATGAACCGTGTCTTCAGGCCATATCTGGATAGATTTGTCGTAGTGTTTATCGACGACATTTTGGTTTATTCCCGAAGTGATGCGGATCACGAGGAACACTTGAGACTTGTACTTCAAGTGCTTCGGGAAAAGAGACTCTATGCCAAGTTGAAGAAATGCGAGTTCTGGCTTAGAGAGGTGGCGATTTTGGGCCATGTGATTTCAGGATCAGGTATAGCCGTACATCCCAGGAAGATTGAAGCCGTCAAGGATTGTCCTAGACGAGTGGCACAGAGATACGGAGTTTTATTGGTTTGGCCGGCTACTACAGGAGGTTTGTTGAGGGATTTGCTAAGTTATCTACTCCCCTCACGAGGCTCACGCATAAAGGAACCAAGTTCATTTGGAATGATGCGTGTGAGAGAAGCTTTCAAGAGTTGAAGCTGCGATTGACTACCGCACCAATCCTAACCTTGCCGATTCTTTGGAGCAGGTATGTGATTTATAGTGATGCTTCCTTTAATGGATTGGGTTGCGTGTTGATGCAGGATGGAAAAGTGATCGCGTATGCTTCACGCCAGCTGAAGGAATATGAAAGGAATTATCCTACTCATGACTTGGAGTTGGCGGCTGTAGTCTTTGCTTTGAAGCTATGGCGCCACTATCTTTATGGCGAGCGGTGTGAAGTATACACGGATCACAAGAGCTTAAAGTATCTGTTCACTCAGAAGGAATTGAACTTGAGGCAGCGCAGATGGTTGGAGCTCCTCAAGGATTATGATTTGACGATACTTTACCACCCAGGCAAGGCTAACGTGGTGGCTGATGCGCTAAGTAGGAAATCGACGGAAAACTTAGCGATGATGATAGTTACTCAACCGCCGTTGATCGAGCAGATGAAGCGGTTAGAGTTGGAAGTAGTGACTCTTGACACACCTATGAGGTTGATGACTTTGGTGGTGCAACCCACTTTATTTGAAAGGATAAAGGAAAAGCAAGCTCTTGATGTGGAGTTGCAAAGGGTTCGAGCGAAAATGGTTGATGGTTGCACCGGTGATTTTAGTGTGGACGATGGTGACTTGATGAGATTCCGTGGGCGAATTTGTGTACCGGCGGAACCGACACTTAGAGAGGAGATTCTTCTAGAGGCACACCGTGCACCTTATGCTATACATCCGGGAGGCACCAAAATGTATAAGGATTTGAAGTTACACTATTGGTGGCCGGGATGAAAAGGACGTTGGCGAGTTTGTGGCTAGATGTTTAACTTGCCAACAAGTGAAGGCCGAGCACCGAGTTCCCGCGGGGAAATTACAGAGCCTACCGATCCCAGTGTGGAAGTGGGAGAAGATCACCATGGACTTTGTGATGGGATTGCCTCGCTCTCAGGCCGGGCATGACGCTATTTGGGTGATCGTGGATAGGTTGACGAAATCGGCACATTTCATACCTATCCACACTACTTGGGGGAGAGAGACTCGCACGGGTTTACTTGGATGAGATTGTGCGACTTCACGGAGTACCTACCTCGATTGTATCGGACGGGGACACACGTTTTGTGTCACACTTTTGGAGGAATCTGCGGGACGCCTTGGGTACTCGGCGGACTTCAGATCGCTTTCCACCCTCGTAGTGACGGGCGATCGGAGCGTACTATACGGACACTCGAGGATATGCTTCGAGCCTGCGTGATCGACTTCCAGGGAGGATGGTCGCAGCATCTACCGATGGCTGAGTTTGCTTATAACAACAGTTATCAAGCAAGCATCAAGATGGCGCCATTTGAGGCACTCTATGGACGGAAGTGTAGATCGCCACTTCACTGGAGTGAAGTTGGTGAGAGTTTGGCTTTAGGCCCATATGTGCTCCAGGAAGCAGAGGACAAGGTTCGCATTGCTAGGGAGCGGTTGTTGACAGCCCAGAGTAGGCAGAAGAGCTATGCTGATAGGCGTCGACGAGACTTGGAGTTTCAGATTGGAGACCATGTCTTTCTGAAAGTCTCGCCGACCCGAGGAGTCAGGAGATTTGGGATCCGGGGTAAGTTGAGCCCCCGTTTCATTGGACCGTATGAGATTTTGGAGCGTGTGGGCCCGGTAGCGTATCGACTTGCTCTACCGCCGAACCTATCGGGTGTACACAACGTATTTCATGTATCGGTCCTTCGGAAGTATGTACATGCTCCAGCTCATGTTTTGGATGCTACACCATTGGAGCTGAGGAACGATTTGAGCTTCGAGGAGCGACTCGTGACGATTTTAGCTCGCGAGGTGAAGAAGTTGAGGAACCGGGAGCTTTCTTACGCGAAAGTCCTTTGGAGCAACCACGAGGAGCGGGAGGCCACGTGGGAGCTAGAGAGTGCGCTTCGAGAGCGCTATCCCCATCTTTTTCAGATGGAGTCATGAGGTATGACTTTAATTTCGAGTTTCGCGGATGAAACCTCTTTTTAGGAGGGTGAATGTGGCCTTTGGACTTTGCAAATTGCAATGTTCGAGTGTTAAATGTGAGAACCGAGCTTTTCCAGTTTTACGGAGGGTCGTTGACGTGTTCCGACCTATGGCACGTGTCTGAGGTTAGTGGATGAATCCCAAGCACTAAAGTCCAAAAGTTGGATTTTAGGTTGCTCTCGGTTTGCTATACGGGAGCACAATAGGTCACGAGGAAAAGTTCTTTATCTTAGAGATGCAGAAACCTTGGTTGCTATCTTGGGTACGGAGGATCTGTCTGCATTATGGGGCAGTTGGAAGCGATAAACCGAGCCTCGGAGTTTAGGCACATTTCGAGAGTCTGTCTGCGTCTGAACAACTATCTGCGTCTGACCTGACGAGTTTTCAATCAAAGCTACGGGGGCTTATGGGCATTTTGTTGCTTCTAATATAGCACCCCACCCTTAGGGCTTCTCCCTTGTCTTGAGTACAAAGGAGAGGAAGGTAAGAGAGCTTCTCTCTCCATCCATTTACTTCTCTTTGGGTTTTTGGGTGTTTACTTGTGGATTGATCTCCCTCTTCTCTCTCTTTTGCTTGTTGGTGCATTTTCCACCATGAGGGAAGGTTGGAAGCTTGATTTGGGGGCTAGTTGAAGGAAGATCTTCAACTTTGGTGACTCTAGAGCCTTGATTAGAGCTTCTAAGAGGTAAGCAACTTCTCCATTTACTTTAGATTCGAGTTTTGTTGCTTCTCTATAGATGAAACCCTAGATTTTGGGAATTAGGGTTTTATTTGGGGCTTTTTGATTTGGGGCTTTTAGATTCCTTTTGAATGGTTTAGAACCTTTGTTTAGGTTGCCTTGGGAGGGATCTAGCTTCCTTTTGGAATTTCTAAGAGGATTGTTGCACATTTAGGTGAGTATTTCTTGACTTTAACCTAGATGTTTAAAGTTTGAACTCAAGACTTATCTCTTGAGGTTGTAACTCCTAGGATCTACTTTGTAGGGTACTAGGAGTAGGAATCGAAGCTTCGTTAGCGGTTCGGAGCGACGCTTGGAGCGACGGTGGGTTTGGCCTCACCTAGCACAATGAGAAATTCTCATTGGTGCTTATTTGCTTATGGTTAAATGGAAATTAGTTCATTTTCATGCTATTTGATTTATTTGTGAATTTTAGAATGCTTAAGATACATATGTTATGTGTAATGCAATTTTACTCTATATAGTGGAGACGTATGCATGTGAGAGCTGAAGCCTTGTAGCATTCTATTTGGAAACTTGAAACTATGTGTTTAAGAGGAATTTTGACATGTGTTTGAGAACATAGAACTATGCATGACATAGGAGAAAAGCCCTTGTCATTAAACGGCATTGGCTTGGCATCAAAAGTGTAGAATAGTGAGCTAATGTCATCAAGCGGCATTAGGCTCGTGAATGAACTTGACATAGAGAATCTAGTGTCATGAGAATATTTGAACTAGACCTTAGGGCTACTAGTTACTATTTCCATGTTAAGACATGAGGTTTGGACTTGAGACTTGACTTTACTTGTTGCCATTTGTGCTCTTTCGCACATGCTTGTGAGGGTCGCTCCCTACAAGCCGGCACTCGAGTTGGCCTTCGCGATTCGTTCGCGCGTGCGGTGTTGAGAAACCTACGGGACCGTTGGGACAGACTCATTCCTTGCGGGGGATGTTGGGCTACCACGGTACTTAGGTGGCACAAGTTGGATCACTATGGTAAATCCTAGTGAAAGAGAATTGAACTTGGACATTCAACAATACTAAATGACAATCACTACTAGATAGGGCTTAGTAGTTGGATTATGTGGACTTTGCTCGATTGTATAGTATACTTGATAATGCTTTAATTATATTTCAGTATACTTGTTGGTTAAAGTAAAACATAACATCCGATATGTTGGAACGAGAACTTATGACTATATATATTTGGAACATGATTATGGTAGCATTTCTTATGCTTTATTTACAAGTTCATTTATATCGCTTACTTACTCTCTTCTCTTTGGGCCTAGTGGTGCAATGGTTCAGGTCAGTAATTGCCCACTGGAAACTATAAATTATAGTTCTCACGCCCTCTGTTTCTGTTTACTTTCAGTGCCTTCTGCATCGGGGGAGGCTCGGGACCGTGGCAAGTGTATTGCCTCGGGTTAGCGACTGTTGGAGAGGACGCGTGCATAGGTGGTCTACCATTTCTCTTGTTTTATTTTGTGAGAGATGGAGAGTGTACCTTGTATAGAGACCACCACTTTTGTGTATTTTGAGGATGTTACTTTTAGACTTGTTTTATTTATACTTCAGTTGTACTTGATGTAGTTTCCTTATTTCTCTCTACCTGTTCTTTAGCGTTGGTTGTTGTGGCTCTGATATTCTAGTTATAGCCTTTTATTGTTTTAATTCCGATGTTTTTAGTTAGACGCCTTGTATGTGTTGACATATGGCGGGTCTGGGCACGCTTTGGGGAAGGTCCTGCCGACCCCCGGGCGTGACAGATTAATTTGGTATCAGAGCCTAGGGTGACGTCTTAGAGGACCTAGTAAACCTTAGGCCGGTTGGACGATAGGAAATAGGCTCGCGAGAGACGAGGTCTATATAACTTGTGAGCGAAAGTACTTGATTGGGTTTTATTATAACTCTAAAAAGTTGGAGTGTAATCGAAGTGTATAACTTCTAGCTTCGCGGAGGGTTACGTTGGCGGCCGACAACGTAACATCTGGAGTTAGTAGAAAGCACACTTCTTTACTTTCGCATGATTTGGGTTTTTGAGTGGGGTTGCGATAGCGTGGGTTTTACTAACTTGCGCTTTTATGTTGCTGCAGTGTGGATGCCTATTACTCGCTCCCAATCCGTCGGGGCCGATAACATGGCACGCATTGAGGAGGTCGAGGCCTCAGCTACTTCTGAGTCCAGCGAGGTCCGCGAGTTGAGGGACCAGGGGGCGGTCCTCACGGACCTTGTGGCTCGGCGAGACGGCGGCGGCCGACAACGAGCGAGGCGGCGCGCGCAGACGAGAGGATGAAGCGACTTGAGGACCTTCTTCTGCGGCGGTGCCCGGGAGGCCCGAGTGCACCGTACCACGGCCCCAGTGAGTGGTAGCACCGAGGCGCGACTCCGCGCCGGATCTTTACATTGCACCGTCGGTGGCACGGCAGGAGAGGGTGGCGACGGCACCACCGGTTCAGATACCTCCAGGAGGAGCGGTTTTCCCGACGATGGTTGAAGGGCTAGAGCGAGACCGACTGATGAGCCGCCTCAATGAGTTCAGGAGGTGCAGTCCACGTGTATTCGACGGCGAGAACGTGGATCATTGGATAGTCGAGAAGTGGCTTATGCATATGGAGAAGCTCTTTCGCGACACTTTTGTTGAGGCGAGGGACAGAGTTTGGCTCGCCACTCACCATCCGGACGGCGAGGCCTATCGGTGGTGGCGGGACATCCAGGAGAACCCGAGCACCGACTTGGCATCGATGACTTGGACGAGGTTCAAGGGACTGCTACTCGAGCACTACTTCCCTGACAGTGTTCGGCGACAGATGGAGACAGACTTGCGCAGCTTGCGCCAGGGGGAACGGACAGTGACTGAGTACGAGCGGGAGTTTACCAGGCTTTTACACTGTGTACCTTTTGTTGTGCGGGACGACGAGGACAAGGCCAGGCTCTTCGAGAGTGGGCTGAGGCCTTCTATCTATAGGCTTGTGCAGTCCGCTAACCTGCGCCCATACCGTGAGGGGGTAAATCGCGCTCACCTTGTGGAGCGGGGCGCGATGGTGATGAAGGAGCGACGGAAGGCTTGGATCGGGGTAAGGGCAAGAGGCCCGCCGGCGAGTGCGAGTCGACGCACTCGAGGAAACCGCCAAAGTACCCCGGAGCCGATCCACGAGACGAGGTACCCCGGCGGCGCCGAGGACCGGATCGACGGCGAGCACCGCGTTGTGTGATTTGCGGCGGCCCCACCACCCCGACGGTGCCGCAGGGTCGGGGCGGTGCTACTCTTGTGGTCGGGAGGGCCACTTCCGGTCAGTTGCCGAGGGGATGCGCACCGACACCGTCGTCGGCTTGACACCGGCTTCACCGGGTTCCGGCCGGGGACACCTACTGCAGCCTACCAGGCTGGGAGATCTTCTGCGCAGAGGCCGAGCGAGGGGTCACGGCAGGGCCCGAGTGGGCGTTTGTATGCCGCCCAGACTGAGGCAGCGGCAGCAGCTGAGGATGTCGTTGCAGGTATCATTTTGATTTCCAGCATTCGAGTTCGTGCTTTATTTGATACCGGTGCATCTTGCTCTTTTATTGATCGGCTGTTTGCCGAGTTGCATGACATCCCTAGGACACCTTTGTCATTTTCGGGACGAGTTGTTATACCTGGTCATTCTATAGATGTCCGAGAGTGTTGTAGTGGTTGCCCAGTTCAGATTGGGGATTGGATCATGCCCGTGGACCTATTTGTGGTGCACAAACTCGGGGAGTTTGATATAGTTTTGGGCATGGATTGGTTGACCCAGTACTTCGCCACGATTGATTGTGTGAACCGGACGGTGACTTTTAGAGCGCCGAGTCACGAGGTAGTGGTATTTCAGGGATGCTAGAGTTCGCTGTTTGCGATGACTATTAGCTCCTCTCGAGCTAGACAGTTGATTAGTAGTGGGTGCATAGCCTATTTGGCTAGTATTGCACTCCGAGATGCTGAGGACTCCCCTAGGATTGAGGATATTCTGTGGTGAGGAGTTCCGGGGATGTGTTTCGGTGAGCTACCGAATGCCGATAGGGAGATTGAGTTTGTAGTAGATCTCGTTCACGGGACTACTCCAATCTCAAAGGCGCCCTATAGGATGGCACCAGAGTGAAAGAGTGAAAGGCACAGTTGCAGGATCTGTTGGATAGAGGTTATGTGAGACCGAGCGTGTCACCTTGGGGAGCGCCAGTTCTTTTTGTGAAGAAGAAGGACGGATCACTTCGCTTATGTATGGATTATCGCGAGCTCAACAAAGTCACGATTAAGAATAAGTATCCGTTGCCGAGGATCGATGACCTGTTCGATCAGCTTCAGGGGTCAAGCGTGTATTCCAAGATCGACTTGCAGTCGGGATATCATCAGCTAAAGATCAAGCCTGAGGATGTATCGAAGACGGCTTTCAGGACGCGGTATGGACACTATGAGTTCACTGTGATGCCGTTTGGGCTTACTAATGCCCCGGCAGCTTTTATGGATTTGATGAACCGTGTCTTCAGGCCATATCTGGATAGATTTGTCGTAGTGTTTATCGACGACATTTTGGTTTATTCCCGAAGTGATGCGGATCACGAGGAACACTTGAGACTTGTACTTCAAGTGCTTCGGGAAAAGAGACTCTATGCCAAGTTGAAGAAATGCGAGTTCTGGCTTAGAGAGGTGGCGTTTTTGGGCCATGTGATTTCAGGATCGTATATCCCAAGAAGATTGAAGCCGTCAAGGATTGGCCAAGACCGACGAGTGTCACGGAGATACGGAGTTTTATTGGTTTGGCCGGCTACTACGGGAGGTTTGTTGAGGGATTTGCTAAGTTATCTACTCCCCTCACGAGGCTCACGCATAAAGGAACCAAGTTCATTTGGAATGATGCGTGTGAGAGAAGCTTTCAAGAGTTGAGGCTGCGATTGACTACCGCACCAATCCTAACCTTGCCAGTTGCTGGAGCAGGGTATGTGATTTATAGTGATGCTTCCTTTAATGGATTGGGTTGCGTGTTGATGCAGGATGGAAAAGTGATCGCGTATGCTTCACGCCAGCTGAAGGAATATGAAAGGAATTATCCTACTCATGACTTGGAGTTGGCGGCTGTAGTCTTTGCTTTGAAGCTATGGCGCCACTATCTTTATGGCGAGCGGTGTGAAGTATACACGGATCACAAGAGCTTAAAGTATCTGTTCACTCAGAAGGAATTGAACTTGAGGCAGCGCAGATGGTTGGAGCTCCTCAAGGATTATGATTTGACGATACTTTACCACCCAGGCAAGGCTAACGTGGTGGCTGATGCGCTAGTAGGAAATCGACGGAAAACTTAGCGATGATGATAGTTACTCAACCGCCGTTGATCGAGCGGATGAAGCGGTTAGAGTTGGAGGTAGTGACTCCACACCTATGAGGTTGATGACTTTGGTGGTGCAACCCACTTTATTTGAAAGGATAAAGGAAAAGCAAGCTCTTGATGTGGAGTTGCAAAGGGTTCGAGCGAAAATGGTTGATGGTTGCAGCGGTGATTTTAGTGTGGACGATGGTGACTTGATGAGATTCCGTGGGCGAATTTGTGTACCGGCGGAACCGACACTTAGAGAGGAGATTCTTCTAGAGGCACACCGTGCACCTTATGCTATACATCCGGGAGGCACCAAAATGTATAAGGATTTGAAGTTACACTATTGGTGGCCCGGGATGAAAAAGGACGTTGGCGAGTTTGTGGCTAGATGTTTAACTTGCCAACAAGTGAAGGCGAGCACCGAGTTCCCGCGGGGAAATTACGAGCCTACCGATCCCGGTGTGGAAGTGGGAGAAGATCACCATGGACTTTGTGATGGGATTGCCTCGCTCTCGTGCCGGGCATGACGCTATTTGGGTGATCGTGGATAGGTTGACGAAATCGGCACATTTCATACCTATCCATACCACTTGGACCGGAGAGAGACTCGCACAGGTTTACTTGGATGAGATTGTGCGACCTCACGGAGTACCTACATCGATTGTATCAGACAGGGACACACGTATTGTGTCGCACTTTTGGAGGAATCTGCAGACGCCTTGGGTACTCGGCGGACTTCGACCGCTTTCCACCCTCGGAGTGACGGGCGATCGGAGCGTACTATCTGAGACACTCGAGGATATGCTTCGAGCTGCGTGATCGACTTCCGGGGAGGATGGTCGCGGCATCTACCGATGTGAGTTTGCTTATAACAACGGTTATCAAGCAAGCATCAAGATGGCGCCATTTGAGGCACTCTATGGACGGAAGTGTAGATCGCCACTTCGGAGTGAAGTTGGTGAGAGTTTGGCTTTAGGCCCGGATGTGCTCCGGGAAGCGAGAGGACAAGGTTCGCATTGCTAGGGAGCGGTTGTTGACGACGAGTAGGCAGAAGAGCTATGCTGATAGGCGTCGACGAGACTTGGAGTTTCAGATTGGAGACCATGTCTTTCTGAAAGTCTCGCCGACCCGAGGAGTCCGGAGATTTGGGATCCGGGGTAAGTTGAGCCCCGTTTCATTGGACCGTATGAGATTCTTGAGCGTGTGGGCCCGGTAGCGTATAGACTTGCTCTACCGCCGAACCTATCGGGTGTACACAATGTCTTCCATGTATCGGTCCTCCGGAAGTATATACATGATCCAGCTCATGTTTTGGATGCTACACCATTGGAGCTGAGGGACGATTTGAGCTTCGAGGAGCAGCCCGTGAAGATTTTGGCTCGCGAGGTGAAGAAGTTGAGGAAGGAGCTTTCTTACGCGAAAGTCCTTTGGAGCAACCACGAGGAGCGGGAGGCCACGTGGGAGCTAGAGAGTGCGCTTCGAGAGCGCTATCCCCATCTCTGTCAGATGGAGTCATGAGGTATGACTTTAATTTCGAGTTTGGCGGACGAAGCCTTTTTTTAGGGGGGGTGAATGTGACGCACTGGACTTTGCAAATTGCAATGTGCGAGTGTTAGATGTGAGATCTGAGCTTTTCCAGATTTTCTGGAGGGTCGTTGACTGTGTTCCGACCTATGGCACGTGTCTGGTTAGTGGATGAATCCCAAGCACTAAAGTCCAAAAAGTTGGATTTTAGGTTGCTCTCGGTTTGCTATACGGGAGCTGCGGTACGGGAAAAGTTCTTTATCTGCGGCCTTGGTTGCTATCGGTACGAGAGGGGATCTGCCGGTATAGGACGGTGGACGACAAACCGAGCCTCGGGTTTGGGCATTTGTTTCGCGAGTGCATGCGTACTGAGACTTGGCTTGTCTGACGGCACAGCGTTTTCGAAAATCCGACGGGGGCTTATGGGCATTTTGTTGCTTCTAATATAGCACCCCAGCCCTTAGGGCTTCTCCCTTGTGCTGAGTACAAAGGAGAGGAAGGTAAGAGAGCTTCTCTCTCCATCCATTTACTTCTCTTTGGGTTTTTGGTTGTTTACTTGTGGATTGATCTCCCTCTTCTCTCTTTTGCTTGTTGGTGCATTTTCCACCATGAGGGAAGGTTGGAAGCTTGATTTGGGGGCTAGTTGAAGGAAGATCTTCAACTTTGGTGACTCTAGAGCCTTGATTAGAGCTTCTAAGAGGTAAGCAACTTCTCCATTTACTTTAGATTCGAGTTTTGTTGCTTCTCTATAGATGAAACCCTAGATTTTGGGAATTAGGGTTTTATTTGGGGCTTTTAGATTTGGGGCTTTTAGATTCCTTTTGAATGGTTTAGAACCTTTGTTTAGGTTGCCTTGGGAGGGATCTAGCTTCCTTTTGGAATTTCTAAGAGGATTGTTGCACATTTAGGTGAGTATTTCTTGACTTTAACCTAGATGTTTAAAGTTTGAACTCAAGACTTATCTCTTGAGGTTGTAACTCCTAGGATCTACTTTGTAGGGTACTAGGAGTAGGAATCGAAGCTTCGTTAGCGGTTCGGAGCGACGCTTGGAGCGACGGTGGGTTTGGCCTCACCTAGCACAATGAGAAATTCTCATTGGTGCTTATTTGCTTATGGTTAAATGGAAATTAGTTCATTTTCATGCTATTTGATTTATTTGTGAATTTTAGAATGCTTAAGATACATATGTTATGTGTAATGCAATTTTACTCTATATAGTGGAGACGTATGCATGTGAGAGCTGAAGCCTTGTAGCATTCTATTTGGAAACTTGAAACTATGTGTTTAAGAGGAATTTTGACATGTGTTTGAGAACATAGAACTATGCATGACATAGGAGAAAAGCCCTTGTCATTAAACGGCATTGGCTTGGCATCAAAAGTGTAGAATAGTGAGCTAATGTCATCAAGCGGCATTAGGCTCGTGAATGAACTTGACATAGAGAATCTAGTGTCATGAGAATATTTGAACTAGACCTTAGGGCTACTAGTTACTATTTCCATGTTAAGACATGAGGTTTGGACTTGAGACTTGACTTTACTTGTTGCCATTTGTGCTCTTTCGCACATGCTTGTGAGGGTCGCTCCCTACAAGCCGGCACTCCGGAGTTGGCCTTCGCGATTCGTTCGCGCGTGCGGTGTTGAGAAACCTACGGGACCGTTGGGACAGACTCATTCCTTGCGGGGGACGTTGGGCTACCACGGTACTTAGGTGGCACAAGTTGGATCACTATGGTAAATCCTAGTGAAAGAGAATTGAACTTGGACATTCAACAATACTAAATGACAATCACTACTAGATAGGGCTTAGTAGTTGGATTATGTGGACTTTGCTCGATTGTATAGTATACTTGATAATGCTTTAATTATATTTCAGTATACTTGTTGGTTAAAGTAAAACATAACATCCGATATGTTGGAACGAGAACTTATGACTATATATATTTGGAACATGATTATGGTAGCATTTCTTATGCTTTATTTACAAGTTCATTTATATCGCTTACTTACTCTCTTCTCTTTGGGCCTAGTGGTGCAATGGTTCGTGCCGCACTGCCCACTGGGAACTATAAATTATAGTTCTCACGCCCTCTGTTTCTGTTTACTTTCAGTGCCTTCTGCATCGGGGGAGGCTCGGGACCGTGGCAAGTGTATTGCCTCGGGTTAGCGACTGTTGGAGAGGACGCGTGCATAGGTGGTCTACCATTTCTCTTGTTTTATTTTGTGAGAGATGGAGAGTGTACCTTGTATAGAGACCACCACTTTTGTGTATTTTGAGGATGTTACTTTTAGACTTGTTTTATTTATACTTCAGTTGTACTTGATGTAGTTTTCTTATTTCTCTCTACCTGTTCTTTAGCGTTGGTTGTTGTGGCTCTGATATTCTAGTTATAGCCTTTTATTGTTTTAATTCCGCTGTTTTTAGTTAGACGCCTTGTATGTGTTGACATATGGCGGGTCTGGGCACGCTTTGGGGAAGGTCCTGCCGACCCCGGGGCGTGACACCCGCAGAGGGACCGGTCCCCGTGCGCGAAAACAGCCCAGTCTGGGCTATGTGAGAGAAGTGAAGTGGAGGGGCTTTTATGCAAAAGTGGCATTAGTGAGGGGTATAGAAGGGAAAGCACCCTCTCTCCCTCTCTCATTTCCCCTCCTCACCTATATTCCCCCCCTCTCTCTCTCTAGGAAGAAGAACAAGAGAATGAGAAGAAGAAGAAGAAGAAGAAGAAGAAGAGAAAAAAGAGAAGAAGAAGGAGTAGAACTTAGAGGAGAGCATCTCCATCATCTTCTCTTCTTCCTCTCACCATTGGAGCTAACCTAAGAGGTAAATCACTAAACCCTACAATGGTAGAAGATTAGGGTTTAGGTTTGTTGCTCCATTGATGGTTTATTTAGAACCCTAGCATGCTTAAAGTAGATCAATGATAGAATCTAGGGTTTTGAAAGAGTCGTTTTGCTATAATGCAAACCTAGGGCTTCAATTTGGGGCTTTGTTAAATAATGAGGTTTGATCTCATTTATTGACATCTAAACCTAATTGACAGGTGCCTAAACGCGTTGGCGAAAATGGAATTGTGTTTCGTCGAACGGATGAAAAGTTATTAACAAAACAAGGCCATCTAAGCTATGTTTCGACCTAGGAGGTCGAGACATCGAGGAAGCAAGTGCCGATGAGTGTTCTTAGGACCTCTTCAATGTCGGGAACCTTCGAAAGGTGGGGGGTGTCATCCTGAAGCAACCGAACTCTTTATTATGTCTTAGAATATTATGTAATTTCATCTCTTGCATATGCATTGTAGGATTGCATGTTAGTCCATTTTCCTTATGCTTTCTAAATATTAACCTAGTGTGAGTGTAATACTTGGTGAATTGGATAGGTAAGGATTGGGTTGGAACATTGAATCCTATAGTGCTAAAGAAAAGAGATGAACTTGATGGTTATTTGGTGTCAAAATGAGTGGGCATTAATGTAGTGTATTTGACACTAGAGGTTTGTGAACTTAGGGATAGGTGGATTCCCTAGCAAATGACTCGTGGACAAAGAACTTAGTATAGCTAAGCACTTATGCATGAACATCAGAATAGATGAGTTTCGAGATAGTTGTTGGCCCTAGTTCGTAGGGGTGTCCTCAAGTGAAGAGGATAGATCGAGCTCACGGTCTGTTATTGGAGGGGTATAGCCATCCGGGATGGTATAGCCATCCATGTCGTCGAGTACTCCGGAATATCGTGCGATCGGGACAGAGTTGATGTCCGCAGGCAATCCCGGGTTCGAGAGCGAGTTGAGTCTCATTACCCTGAGGGATGTTGATGTGAGGCGTAAACAAACCCAAGGGTTTCGCCACGGATTGGGTAAATGAAAAGATAGCATTGTCATTGAACATTCGCTTATTGCACATAGATTGGACATGGTAGCATAATCGTAAAACCTTACTAAATGATGCATGCATTCATTATCTACGATTATGGGCATAGTAGTATAGTTTTTCTATTATGTCATTTACTGTTTTTGATATCTATCTATCTATCTATCTATTGTTACTTTGCCTACTTGGACCTAGTGAGGAGATCGGTGGAGTCAGCGTCCAAGCCCACTGGGAACTATGGAAGATAGTTCTCACCCCACTTCATTACAAGGTCGAGTGCGGGCGCGCCGGGCGAGGACCGCAGTAAGGGCATCACGCCTGAGCAATAGATAGTCAGCTTTCCTTTTATGCATTAGAATACCTCCATGTATCTAGATGCTTTGCATTTTAGAAAAATTATGTATGTATTTGAGGAAGAATGAAAATGTATTCATTTTGGAAAAATAAATGTAAATGTAAAAGAATGCAATTATGATGTAATAGTTAGTAGTTCTCTCTTTATTTCACTTATTATACTTATGGATTACTTGTTCTTTTATGTTGGCACTGGTTGTGCCCCGTTGATTGTGTATGTTTAGAATTTAATATCCTGGGTGAATTCTTGTACACAATCCTGTTGTTGAGCCTTAGGCGGACAGAGCAGGTGTTGTCCGTTCGGCATCTGTTTGACGCGCCCGGACCAGACCAAATTGGTAGCGGTCTCGGGGCGTGACAGCTTGCGTAGGATTCATGGTCAGGGCAGTAGTCCGAGTGATGACCCGGAGACGTGGAGTGCCACGTGTGGAACTACGAATTTGTTTGTACACTTAGAGTATAGATGTGAACTGGCCATAGGATTACGAGGCTTAGGATTTAATTACTCCTTGTTGGGGTTTCGATGCGTGGTCATAATGGGGACTCCACTATGTGATAATTGGGTCCGCACTTGAGAGTGAGGGATGTTGCACAATGTTGCGTCAGACTTTAGGCTGTGGGCCTACGAAGGATCGTCGGTCGGTGGACCGCCTGTGGCGATTCGAATTAGATGGGTTAGCCGAGGACTCTTATGCATCAGTGGCATGTGAGAAGGTTGAGGGTATTGACCAAGGGGCAAAGGCCCACTCATGCTGCTCGCCTGATTTGTAGAGTCACCAAATTGCAAAGCCTAAATTTATCACAGAAGCATAAGCGAAATTATGAACATGGAGTTTGTATGGGTTTGTCGTAAGAATTACGAGATGCCAACCTGTGGCATGTGGAAATAGAGCAACGTGCTCCTTGTGAGATGTTGGGATAGTTGAAGCCACATGCGAAATGGGGATTATGTCCCGGGATGAGTGAGTGCTCGAGGATATGCCATCTTATTGTGGAGCTGGAGGTCTATGTGTGGTAGAATCCACTTGTAATGAAAGGACACAACAAATGGGATTTGCTTGTGAGAAATATCGGAGAATGGACCAGATGGGCTCTAGAATAGATCGGTAGATGAGAGGAAAGAGTCGTACTGCATGATGTAGACTCTTTAACGAGCCAAATTGATGTGCTTGTTAAGTAGAAAGATTTGGAGTTGTGGATCTGATAGCACTGGTGCTAGTCGTGGGCGAAGTTCACCTATGAGAAGGATATTGAAATGGGGCATGAAGTGACATCCTTGAGGCCCTATGGAGTGAGGGAGGATCTGCCCTATTATAATACGGGTGGTGGTGGATCATTCAGCTAATCAGCCCATTCATGGCCGATCCGTACCACGATGTGGAAAGGCGGTTTAGGATATTGCACGGTGAGTGTGCGTGTGATTTTAAGAGCACAAGGAATGTAGTATACAGTGGAGTTAGTGAAATTGCGCATCAACGGGTATTGATAGCACAAACACGACAAGGAAAAACTTGTGCAGACGGTGATTGGCAAATATGAAAATTTGCGGTAGACGATCACGTCTTTTGGATGTGCCACCCGTGAGAGAGGTGAAGTAGTTTGGAGTGCGAGTGTTCCCTATGTTAGTTGTATACCCTAGAAGCCTATCAGGCAGACGAATTTTATTTTCTATCAGACATATTTTTATACTTAATCTGTATTATTTATATAACTGGGCCTTTTATTCCATTTATGTTTAATGTGTCCATGAATCGTCCATTGAATTAGTAAAATGATAATATGTATTCTTAAGAGCTGAGAATTTGAGATACATATTATTGGTGATTAATTCCTAAATACTCTCAATCGGTGGATCATCATGGAGATGATTGATCCAGTAAGATTAATGTGTGTGCCGCTTCTCTTTTGAGATGACGAATCTTGAGTCATCAGTGTGGGGACACTGGAGCAAACATGCAAGTAGTTGTTAGATAACAAGAGTACTGAGCGTGACCAACTACGAATAGTTACATGGATATCTACTCATTCGTCAGTAACTAGTTCGGTATTGCAGTGGTACAACTGATTCTTAGACCTGTGACACCTCGACTATTCAATGTGATCGAGGCTACTGTAGTTTGACCATATAATAAACTCTGATCCTAGCCATGGGTCTTAGTAGTATATGTTGGTTGCAGTAGGTTCATATCAGGAATGAGTGTGTGTTTATAGGGGATCTGTCGCTCTCGGTAAAGAAATAATTAATTCTATACTATTTGTAAGGCGAAGCTCAGAAATGCTCGACTGGGGTATACGGTGTTTGTTAAGAGGTTTCCAAGAATAACCGTAAGAGCTTCTATCCTATCAAATTTGTTATATGACGGGTGATGGGGTTTAACGAGTATTTCATGACCTCCACTCAGTTCGGACTATGCAATAGAAGGATTGTATTGGACGACAACTGCACCTAGAGGTATATTCACTTCTGACTAGATTGCCACTGCATGCTGCTAGGCGTCACTGGTGGATTGTGGGAACCAATAGGAATAATTATAGATAATTAATTATTCTATAAGGGTGGAATCAAAAGAGTGAGTCATCGAAAGGAGTTTCGATGATGATGTAGATGAGGATCGCATCATATCTCACTACTAGACATAATTGAATCTATTAGGTCACACACATAAGAAATGATCGATATTAAGGAGATAATAAAAGATGTTTATCGGAAGGATTAACTGCAATTATAATATAGTTAAATACTAAAGTTTACTAATTTATTAGTAAAAGGATTAATTTTCAATTGTTGTAAATTAGAGGTATTTATGTGTAAAAGTTGCATGGTGTATTTACTAATCATTAAAAAATAATATGAGAACTTATGTGTAAATGTTACACACAAATCGAATTAGGATTCGGATTCGGTTTATATTATAACCAACTTGTAAATTAATGGATAATCCAATCGGACTAGGATTTCGATTAGGATTAGGATTAGGCTTAGGATTTTTCTCATTATAAATATATGTCATATTACATATTAAAATAAAAAAGATAAAAAAAAAAAAAAAAAAAAACCCGAGCCGTTCAATTCTCTCTCCTTTTCTGATTCATCATCCTTAAATTGACGCAAAAATTAATTCGTGATCGAATTCGTGATCAGATCGAAGCGGTCGTTTAATTCGATCAGGGGCATGTTTTCGCATGGACGCAAGTAGAGGCCGGAGGCGTGCGCGGCTAAGCAACGAACAATTTTTAACAACAACTGACGATTTCGCGATGATCGCGACCCATGCTGATTTGGCAAAAGAAGGATTATTTCGCAAAATATTCTTTTAGCAGGATCCTCTAGTCAATTATAATACTCGTTGGGATTATTTGGACCATAAGTCCTAAAAAAATTGCACCGTCTAATTTATTTATTACAACTTTACGTGGTACAAAGCACAACAAGAACTATTACGGGCACCTAAACAGTATCCGAATCGAAGTGCGAAGAACATATTACATGGTTCGCAGCACTTGATCACCAAGGAAAAAAAAAAAGAAAAAAGTGTAGTAGATCACAATTTGCCAAAGTTTTGAAGATGCCTCCCATATTTTTCAGAAAACACACGAGTACGCACGAAACAAGGACCCATTATAGCCCTCAAATGAGGTTGTTCCTTGCCTCAAAAGGCCAAAGGTGTTTGGCTACACCAAATGGTAACAAATCTCACCACTAAAGCTCCATGTGGTCAACAAGTGGACACATTTTGGACAAAATCTTAGCGCGGTTTATACAATTAATCTAAGAACAAGCACACAGAATAAAATTTAACAATATATTCATTAAAAAATAAATGAAGCAGGTAGCATATTGCCTCTCTCTCTCTCTCTCTCTCTCTCTCTCTCTCTCTCTCTCTCTCTCTCTCTCTCTCTCTCAAAAAAAAAGAAAAAAAAAAGCATGAAAGGGTAACTAAGCTGCCACTCAAATTCCTAGGCTGCACCTTCTGTGCCATCTTTAGCTCGCAGTGATGAAAGTTTGGGAATTCTCTCACCGAGGTTATGTTCCTTCATTAAGCTCAACTATAGAAGATTTTGAACGTAACAATAGGTAAGTTCTTTTGTGCCCAAGCATTTGGCAAGTTCCATAGTACTTTAGGAGTCTGGTAATAGCCTGCCATTGTACATCTTGTCAAGCAACTTTCGTGCTTCAGGTCTCCGAAGAAGTCCTTTGTTGTTGGGCAAGCCAGTCCCTAAACAAACTGGGCAGACCAGCTTTCCACGACCTACAATGCAAATAATACAAATAACACAATTATTGCTTTTCCTCAAATTTACCGGGGATCATAATAAAAATCATCTTCTTGAACTTTCCAGTACTTTGCACCAAGGTTTGAAATGCCCGTCGGCACGGGCCGTATCCACCGTGCCAACAAGATACCGGCACGATACAAACCCCATACCGATGGCACAGCTCAAAACCCTTTATTATTTAAATTAGTAAGTAATTTTCTCAATAAAATTCAAAAGATGTGATAAAAAAAAATATAATAAATAGTTAGAATATTTTGTTGCTAAAGAAAATAAATATTTCATGCTATTATGTGTCGACACACAAAAATTTTTTTGACCAGCACGCATCGGTACGGCTCGGCACGCACCGTGCCGTACCGTGCCGGCAAGTTTCCGACACGATTGCGTGCCGAGGCACTTAAATCCTTGCTTTGCACCATGGTGAAATTTGCTTAGGGAAATTAAGGGCATAGAATGAGCTGGAATCTTGATCAAAAGTCCCACCACCACATTATTCCATACTACTATATAAAGAGAGAGTTCTATACCCTTTTTTTGTTTCCAGATTTGCCAGTATCCTATAATATAGAATGACAATTGCCTCCTAAGAGCATCCAATCGTTGGTTGTTTAATGAAAATCTAACAACCGTAGGATACTTCTACTTTAAAAAATATATATAAATATATTGGTATTACATGATAATTTTAAGCTATTAAATCTCATCCGACAGATAATAAACAGTGTCTGTCACAATTTTTCCAGTAGTTATCCTTCCGGTATCTGCTATCTCCTATGTTTCAAGTTTTCTAAAAAATCTCCAAGATGAAATGCCAATTTTAAAAACGTATTTCTCTAAAGATAAGAATTTGTCTTTTTTCTAAAAAAATAAATTTTATCGATTTGGAAAGACAATAATAATAACAACAACAACAAAAAAGTTATTGGAAAACGTCGTTGACCCCAAAAGATTTAAGACATTCAACTTTACTTTCTTTAAAAAAATTATAAACTTTTGGTAAAAATGTACGGAGATACTGCAACCACAAATAACTCTAAAACTTTGTCTTTTGATTAGTAAAAATTTTATTTTTTTATTTTTTCAAATTAAATAATTTTAATTTAATAATAGAAATTTTATTAACAACTAATTGTTTATCGCATCAAATTTATCAAAATGTTAAATAAGTGTCAATCAGAAAATAAAAGTTGAGTTGCTTATTTCCAAATGTCCTATAGTTACAAATTCAACACCTATTCATTTATGTTTCAAGCCAATATTTTTTCTTTATTTTAGAAAAAAAAATAACTAGATATTATTTTTTGGGATAATTGCCTATATACCCCTCATATGTTCCTCCGTTATTCCAAAATATCCCTATAGTTACCACCCGTTAAGCTAACTTGGGTTAAACGTGAGTTAAATATCCACCACAGTTAAAAAAATTTAAAATGCCAATTTTGCCCTTAACTTAAGGGCAAATAAAAAATATTGGTGACGATAGAGGGGTATACTTGAAAGGACTAAAAGTCAAAATACTTTTTGTGTCCCTGATTTAAGGACAAATAAGAAAAGTTGGTGATGGCGGAAGGGTATATTTGAAAGGGAAAAATAGTAATTTTATACAGATAACAGAGTTCATTAACAGATTTTAACTCTAAGGGTATATTTGAAATATGTTGGAACGTAAAAAGGGTATTTTCAATATTAGCCTTTTAAGAAGGGTAAATTAGAAAGTCGAAAATTTTTCAAGGGTATATAAGCAATTGCCCCTTATTTTTTTAACGTACAAACAATAACAAATGGACTTAAGAGAATTTAACAATTTTTAACAATTAAAGACTAGCATGCAAATTGTAATTTATTCAAAAAATTATTTTTTTCAAGTAAGTCAATTTCTATATACAGTCAACATATACGGGATGCATACAACAATTTTTATCTCTAATATCATGTTCTCAAATTGAATAAAATTTTTTGACATATCATGAAAGACAGAAAGAGTGCTGTTATTTATATATTTTGTCATGTAAATAGCATATTATTAAAAAGCACGAATTTAAAATAAAATTCAAAGTTAACAATTCTAAAAAAATAATTTGCGCCTTTTGAAGGTTTGTTACGTTCATTGCATGCCCACTTAACTAGTATTTAAAAGAGGAGAATAATAAACGAACACACGTCAGATAGGTTAGAATATACACCAGGAGTGGGATTCATGTCAATACACTAAAACATATAATAGAATCGCTTATAACAGTTGAAGGAATGGAATTACTGTTTTCTTTTTCTAAAGAAAAATAAAGACTTAACAATTACATGCTCATTGCACTACTTTCAATCTTGTAATTAAGCATTGCGGAAAAATTTGAGATCTAGTAGCTACTGGAGTGAACCAAGAGTATTCTGATAAAATTAAACTTGTACTAAATGAAATCATGAGTCATTCAAAAGTTAAGACAACCAAACGTAACAATTCTTACTACAAAAATCACATAAAAATATGACGGAAAGAGTACTCATTGTCAAATGATTGATTTTTTATCTTTTCAATGAAAATGAGTACACCACAAACAATAGCAGTGCCTCTTGAAAGATTGATTCAGTAAGAATCTACCAGAGCAACAACATCAAGTGTCCAAAATACTCATTTAAGTGTCAAGGCAAGAAAAAAGCATAGAAACTTCATAGCACTATAGTAGGTAGGATTGTATTTTAAAAAACCCAGTGTGAAAGCATACCATAACAATTTGGACACTCGGTAAACTCATAAACATCTTTTGCTCGCTTTCTGTTGAGAGCTTTCCATTTACCTGTGCCTCCACACATGTCACCTAAATTAAAATGAAAGTGCATTAGCACATAACATACATCAAGAGAAGATTTTTACTTCAAGAATGATGATTCGATGCCCATCAACATAGTAGAAATGTGCCACAATGACGAGTATGCCTTGTCAATGCACAGAAATGATCAAGCATGCCTTGTTGATGTACCATGCACTCTGACATGCTGAAGGGGCCATGGTGGCCAACTGTATCTACGTCCATACTGTGCCTATAGCCAACCAGCACATAACCGCTCCATGGAGTATAAATCCTAGTTTGACTAATGATTGCAACAATTGGCTAAAACATATAATAGAATCTCTTATAACAGTTGAAGGAATGGAATTACTGTTTTCTTTTTCTAAAGAAAAATAAAGACTTAACAAACATGCTCATTGCGCTACTTTCAATCTTGTAATTAAGCATTGCGGAAAATTTGAGATCTAGTAGCTACTGGAGTGAACCAAGAGTATAAATCCTAGTTTGACTAATGATTGCAACGATTGGCATATTGCACTATATAGGCGGAGTAATATGTGTTTAATTTAATTTGGGCCATTATTGTTGGCCCATAAAATAAACCCAACAAAGTGCAACTGTGCAAGCCCAACTCTAAATTTACACACTTTCTTTCACAGAACCCTAACATCCCAATTCCCAAATCCCTAATTTTTTTTCCTCTCTCTCTCTCTCTCTCTCTCTCTCTCTCTCTCTCTCTCTCTCTCTCTTTCTCCCCCACCCTAAGCCCAAACTACTAGGCTAACACCACGCAACCGCCAACCCGCCACTCGCCACCAACCTTGTTGCAAATTGGCAAATTTAATTTGAATTGAAAATGACTTATGAGTATGCAAACGGTAGTATACTGGACTTTTGCAAATTGGCAAGATTCCAGTATAAAATAGAATTTGGTACTATTTAGAAGGTTCTGGAGGATTTTTAGATGAGTTGGTTCGATTTTGGTGCGAAATAGATGCGAAAACGAAGTTTGAAAACAACTTACGAAGAAACTTCATTTTTTTTGTGGATTTCCGAATGACCGGAAGTTTTGAGGTGTTCGGAAATGCTGTGGATGATCGAAGCAACAATATTCAAGGCGCCCACATTGTCCAGTGGGCACCCAAAACATTCTGACTAAGAATCGGACACCTAAATGTTGTTTCGAACGCCCAACTTGAGAGCTCGGTACTGTTCTAGTTAAATATTCGAGCATCCGGAATCTCTTGCTGAAGGTCGAAAAACAGCATATGGTCCTAAGACCGTCCGAAATCCCTCAACCAAAATGTCCAGTGTAAAACCTTTCGGACGGCCGAAAGTGTTTCGGACACCCAAAAGCGTTTTGGAGCGGGCTGAAGGGATGGTTTGTTGCAATTTCTTCGGTTGGAGCGGTTTAATGGGATTGTTACAACTCTATAAATACCTCCTCACCCTTAGTTGCCTCTACCTTCCTCTTTCACCTGAAAATTACCCTAGCTCTCTCTCTCTCTCTCTCCAACTTTTTCTCCCATCTCTTTCTTTCTACGACCTCCACTCAACCCTAACCTCTACTACGTTTTAGCCTCTAAGGCCTCCGAAGTTGGAGTTGGAGTAGAGATTCACAAAGAGGAACATTTGGAGGATCAAACCTAGCGCTCTGACACAAGTATTGTGGGACTAGGATGTGTTAGAGGCAAGATTCGATGATCTTGTATTTGGTATTAAGGGTTTTGGGTGGATTTCTTTAGAAATAGTGGTTTTGAGAGAAACTTGGACGTTGTTGATTCAGGGTTCTGTTTGATAGGGTTTGATGTGTAAAATCTTTGTTTAGGGTTGATTTGAGGTTGCAGAAGCTGATCGGAATTACAACGAGTTTCGACATTTTTCAGTGGGTTCTAGTATTCTAAAAGTGGTGAAGTTACTCTATGTATACTTCTTCATGTTTCTAGCTTATTTCCCATATCTCAGTGGCATAAGTATATCCATGTGTAACAAATTATTTTCCATGCATATAACCATAAATGAGTATATAGAAGAAATCCTAAAACTTGAGTAATGGGTCATGATGAGGTTTGAAAGCCTAATTGCTAGTATGTTTATATCATGTTGTTACTATTTTACTTGAGTATAGTACTATGCTGTGGAACTTCTAGAATTAGTAGATTCATTATGTTAAAAAGGAATCAACAGATCTTGTTGATCATGACATGTAAAATATAGCCTACGAGAGCCAGGTTGAGCTCAACTACATGTTAACTCGTGTTGGGATCATGCCTCCACGAGCCTTGGCCCTCCGGAGGTGTAGGCATGTGGTTATACAATTGTTCGAGTTGCTTATTAGTTGAGAGACTGAGTCGGTTCGTGTGTGATCATTTGGCGTCCAACTAGGCAACGACGTAGGCTTGACCAAATTATGAGTCAGTCGTTGTGATTGAATGATATAGTGGATATTGTCGGCTATAACATTTGATGCATAATGAAATGAATATAGTTATCATTTGTAGTTCTGAATTGCATAGAGGCATATTAATTTAGTGGTATAGTATTTGATAGTTTACCGTTCTTGTAATTATATTGCTCCTTTCAGTATTCTTTACTATTGATGCCTTAGCATACCTAGGGGTGTAATATGGGCCATGCCGGGCCGGCATGGCCCACATTAGCCGGGTCGAAACAGGCTAGGGGTTGGCCCAGCCCGGCTAGGCTTCAATTTCGAGCCGCGTCTTGACGGGCCCAAGCTACCTAGCCTCTGGCCCGGCATGGCCCTTCGGCCTGGAAAGCACGGGCCGGGCCATGCCTGGCTAGGCCGTGCTTCGGGCCGGGCCATGCCTGGCCGGGCCGTGCTTCGGGCCGGCCTCTTAAAGTACTTATTTTTTAAAATTTTAAAAAAAATTTAGTATAAAATTTAAAAATATAAATAATAAATATTTCCATTTAAATTAATATTTTGATTAAATCATTAAAAAATTATAAAAATAATTATAATAAAGTAAATATTTAATTTTTAAAAAAAATAAATAAATTTGTATTTTTTTGAAAAAAAAAGAAAATGAGTTGAAGGTCCATTTGGACCAAAATTCTTTGGTCCATTGGACCAAAACTACTCCTCCCAAGCAGACGCCTTGGGAGTTGGGAAGAGAGCTCCTAAAGAGGAAGCCCTCCTTCCCAGGAGCTCAGACCCTAAGGCCTTACCTTGGGCCTTGGGTTTCGGGCCACCCGCCTCTCCTCGGTCTACCACGATCAAGGCTCGTTTCGAGCTGTGCCGTGTCGGGCCCCAAGGGAGAGGCCAAGCACGGCCCAGAGGCTCGGGTCAGGCCGTCCCAGCACGAATTCTATAGTACCCGTGTCGTGTTGTAGCCCGGCCCAAGGCCATGCCGGGCGTGGGCCGCCCAACCCGTTTTACATCCCTAAACAGACCTAGTTGCGTAGGTCGTCTTTCTAAGCCAATGTAAATACCCAAGAAAAACAAATCGCAAAAATCACATAGATTTTTACATACCTCTTTTTGATACGGAATTAATATTGCGATTACCAGGATCTGATCTCGTCTTGTTTTACAAACTCGTTAATCCGCCAACAACTTGTCTCTCTGTTTGTTGTACGTACATAGTTCTTGCTCGTCGCAATCCGGCTACTAGAGTCGACGCCGCACACCGCCCAAATCCCTAGGGTTTCAGATAGTGCCCTAGAGCGAACCCAAGAGAGAGAATTTTTGTGGAGAGATGATTCTTATTTTTCATTCTTTATTTTTCGTATATCGTATATGGTCAATACCTTATGTATTTATGAGCCATAATGGGAGACATTAATCCTAATCATATTCCAACTAAATCCCACATAGATAGAGATTTAAACAGATTAGGATTTATCTGTTAGATTTATTTCTTATCCCATAAGGACTAGGAATATAACAGATAATTACAAATATTTATTTTTTATCCCATATGGATTAGAAACATTTTAGATAAGTCCCAATGTGGACGAATCCTAACATCTCCCACTCGTACACACTTGGTACTTATTCATACTTTCTCATCCCAAATATATTCTCATCTCGTTCTGCTCTTCATACGGAAAATGGTTGGTGCAATCAATAACGAGAAGAATCATAAGTGAGGAATGTTATATTAAGCCACCATCTGAACTAACATAACACTACAACTCCAAATGTCGTCTATACCCCAAATCACTGAACTACACCAGATCATAGCATCTCTGATCCCATAGAGCAAGCTCGATCTCTCTCATTAATGCATTTGTTCTCATGATTATATTGACAACAAATATCAACATAATCGCCCGGGCTATGAGTCACAAATCATAGGTGTATTATCAAATGATTTTTCTTTAGATGCCTCATGCCAATCGATTTCAACTTGACTGCTTTCCTAGACACGTTCCGCTGGACCGAATCAATCATGGCCCTTGGATATCATGCTAAAGTAGCATCATCAAGCATCCACTTCATAACATGGTTCTAAGTCCCAAAGGGTACGCAAAGCTCACATAGCGACGAAACGGGAATCAATTTCATCACTCTCTAAAACATAGTGACCGATCTTGCACATACGGTATGAACGTATGCTATGGTGGAGCTACCTCTAAGGACATGTCACGCTCAAAACACCATACGAATGTCGGTTTTGTTGTAACTCAAGACAACAAACCTCAAGACAGTCACCCACATGTTGTCTTCTTTACATTCGGCTTCATACAGGCCAAGTAGAGTCGTGGACCATCTCTACTGTCGACTTCATACAGTCTCATCTTAGCTCATCTAAGGCGACATTAAACACTCGCCAGCTCTCATAGCGCAAAGTGGATCACCTGCATTACTAACTGCATTTATGTGATCTTATTTGTCTCATCCTGCTCGCTCTCCTAGCGACAGGGCGATCACCCTTGTGGTAGGCTGATCAAAGGCCTCGTGACATTTATTCTCATAAGGATATTGTGCACTAATTTAAAATTCAAAAAGATGTATATGAATGAAAAAAGATGTTTAAAATGTTTATTAGCAAAATCATAAATACAAGATATATATAAGAGTCAAGTCCTACACAAACCTAATCCTCTAACATGTTTATAAAAAACATTTCTAACAAGGGGTTTGGTAAAAGGATCTGCAATCATATCATCAGTAGATGCAAATTTAATTACAATTTGTCCCTGTGCAACTATATCTCTAATGAAGTGATATCTGGTTTCAACTATATCTCTAAAGAAGAAGAATCCAACCTCAAACCAGCAGTCAGAGGTTCACCAGAATAATGATAGCTTTGAGAGATTGCACCAGTGGTACACCGTGCATATTGGGCTAGCAATGATAGCTTTGAGAGATTGCACTTGTAGTTGACAGGGTATCCTCCTGAGTGAGGATTGGATCATACTCACGTGTCTGTTCAGAGCTTGTGGAGGTCGCTCCTCACAAGCGTGCACTCCGGAGTTGTCACACGAGGGGCTAACGTACCTGCCAATGGACTAACGTACCTGTCCAGCAGACGGTCTCGAGTAGACGAGTGACCAGTACCTCTTACCCGGAGATTGAGTGAGTTGGGGCGAACCTTGAGGGTAAGCCAAGAGATTGAGCAAAGAGAAAGAATATGTTTCCTGTTAAACATAGTTAAGTGACAGTTTCCTTTACACTGTACTTAGTATGATAGTTCTTTAACTATATTGAGCATGCTAGTGTATACTGTTAAGTATAGTAGAAATATCTGTAGCATGATTTACAGCTTTCAATATAAATATCTATCTGTGCATACCTATGCCCGTATGGACCTAGTGGGGAGATCGGTGGAGTCGGTGGCCGAGCCCACTGGGAACTAAGGAAGTTAGTTCTCACCCCACCACTATTACAGAGGCTAGCGAGAGTGGACCGGCAGAGGACAGAGGTTAGGGCACAGCGCCCTAGTAGCTAGCGGCTTCCTTATGCATCAGAGTACCCTCGTGTACATGATAAGTATATTTGTATTCATTTGAGAGATGAAGAATGTATTCATTGAGAGATCAAAAGTGTATTCATTAGAGAGATGAAAATGTGTTAATTGAGAGATAAAAGTGTATTCATTGAGAGTTGAAAGAAAGAAAGGAAAATGTAAATGTTATTGTGAATGTCGAAAGTGTATGTAATAGCTAGATGTTCCTCTCTTTATTTACTTGTATAGTATACTTGTATCTTGCTCTTACTTGTAAGCACTAGTGGTGCTTCGTTTGTTGTCATGTATGCATTTTGAATTACTTCCTGGGAAATTCATGTACATGACTCGTTGTTGAGCCTTGGGCGGACAGGGGAGGTGCTGTCCGTTCGGCGTCTGTTTGACGTGCCCGGACCGGACCAAATTGGTAGCGGTCGCGGGGCGTGACAATTTCCTTGTCATGGCACGGGCCATTGCTAGGGAATTGTCTCCGTTGTCTTGACAGTGACTCCATCCTGACGAAACGCCTCAACTCCGCAACTCTATAACTTCGTCAACCCAAGTGCCTACCAAATGTGGCCCCCAAGGATGTCACGGTCGAGACACAACGATCGACCCGTGACAGTACGGCACGTGGCGGCACGTACCGTGCCACCAAAAACGTGGCACGGTAAAGAGGGGGGTCTCGGACACCCCTCAGTGCCGCGGCACGCAGCGCCATGCCGCACGAGATAGAGCGGCACGGCGCAACGTGCCACGGCACAGTGCCGTGCCGGCACTATGCTTTTTTTTTTTTTTTTTTGCTTTTTTTTTCCTTTTTGTTTTTTTTTTCTTTTGTTTTGTTCTTTGAGGTATCCAAAGCATTCTAGATACCCCACGCCCCTCCCTAAAGACATTGCAAATCGAAAATTTACTTATGATGTAAGTCAAAAAAATTATAATTTAATTTTTTTTGTTTATCAATATACAGACAAAAGATTTATCAGAGCTTTTTGCTTCTGTCATAGATATCTATTTTTCCTTCACAAATTTTTTTTATTAAAATTTGTCGCACTGCAAATTTTTTGCCAAATTAAGGGAACAAAATCGAACTCAATAAACAAATTTGAGCCACATCAAATATAAAATTTTATTTTTGTGCTAAAAGATTGAAAATACTGATAAACTTTGTTTCCATTGCCTTCTAAATGGAAAAACTGGAAGAATGTTAGGACTTCCATCTTTTCTGCCTAAGCTCCGTTAGTCCCATTCGCCATATTTTAATTTCAATGGTTAATTCAAAATGTCAATTTTAGAGCAAGAACTAAAATATAGGTAATAATACAGTTTTACCAATCCATAACGAGATTATGATAAGAAAAACTGATAAGAATTGAAAAAATAAACAGATCTTACATATAATAGCACCACTTCCCCCACAATTTCGGCACACGGCATTTCCTTTGCCAAGCGACTGATCCATCATGCCCAAGGCATTTCCATTTGGTGTGCAAATAGAAGAACCTGAAACATTTATTAATGCAAGACTTGCACATAAACATGCAAGACATCTACGCCTTGAGGTAACAAATTCTTCTCGCTGTCGAAAAAGAAGAAAACAAAAGAAATAGCTATATACTCAGAAAGCAAAAGAATCTTGCAAAATCTTTCCAGAAAGAAATACATAATATTGTCAGACTAAAACAACATTTTCCTGCATCCCAAATGATAGGCCGGTCAGATAATTGCTATAGGTTTTTCATGGTATTTAAAACAAAGACAAATAAGTCCCCGATGTGGCCGCATAAACTATATTAAGAACACACTGGTTCTTTTACTTAATATTCTAATAGTAATCTATGACTGCATTTGCTACAGCAAGTGATTTAAATGTTAACATTTTTCATTAGGTCTCAGCAATAACTTGCACATTTTGAAATGGAAAAAGAGAAAAAATATATGATGATTGATGAATTCCAATAATGTAAAGAGCGAGAAGAGTTACCAAAAGATCCTTCGTAGGTAGAAACTCATTATGACAAAAAAACATATGTGAAGCATATATTATGAATAGTAATAGTAGAGTTAGTTGTCTGAAAATAATAGTAGATTATTCGTTCAATGCTTGAAAGCAAACTACGGTTAGAATTTGGGATCTTAAATAGAAAGTTCACCTAACTCACGTAGTTACGTTAATAAAACTTGAATCTTGACCAACGACACTCCTGATTGTCTTATCATTACAGCTGCAGAGTATAATAACTACTTTCGCATAAATGTTGCATGTTTAGGAAGAATATACTTACTGACAAATCATTCTGTTATGAAGCATATCCTCAGAAACACCAAAGGGAATAAAAAAACAAGACAGCTCTCAGGGAAAGTAAGCATCATATCAAACCTCAAGGTTTATGGTGTTTGTTGACAATTCAGTGTTGCCCTGATTTGCTTTGTCATGTCCTAAACTGGAGCTGATATGAGATCTATCTGAAACTGCATAGGCTAGCAGTGCTGCAGAGAAGTTTAAGCCGGTCGTGAGATTAGAAAGCTTCCTGCACGCTGACGTTACCACAAGGGTTCCACAGTTTCAAGGCCACGATAAATAGTTTCCCATGAAACAAATTAACTGAAGTGGTGCAATAATATGATATTTTATTGCAATTATATGAAGATTACGTTATTAGCTTGTATGCAGCTGCAGTTCACTTATTCACGGGAGGGGTACACAACATATCCAATAAATGAAAAATATTACCTCTGTTTTTCAAAAGCATAAATATCTGACCCTTTCACCCCAAATAATATTAAAATTATTAGAATGAGTTTAGATCTGGAAGAGCAACATGCAAGAGCTGTATAGCTTGCTCTCGATTGAAAAAGATTCTATTACAGGTATCCACTAGAAGGCTAGTTAGTACACCATTAATATAATTTTGATTCTTAAAACATGAAAATGAAAACAATAGCATGAATATATCAATGATTATGATTAATATGGCCAACCTGGGGATGGTGTAAGGTTTAGATTATTTACAAGCCTCTTAAACTCGTAAGGTTCAGCACTGTTAAGATACAACCACCATGGCGCATGAGGTATGGACTAGGTATATGTAGGTGCTATCAAGCACTTTGTTTGGGTTTCACGTGTTTGATGCATAGGTATTGCCTATCTAATATTTAGCCTTCTATAGTTGAAATGACGAAATACATTATTCTTACTTTCATAAAGTACAATCCTAGCCCGAAAAAGACTGGAGCACAACAAAAAGAAAACAAAAGAGAGCTTGTTCTAGATTAATCTCTGAAAGTGTTTCCTATGTAATTCTTTTCAAAACTCTCTTTTCCTATTCTTAAACGAGAACTATCAAACCACCATTTACAAGCTCGACAACAAGGTCCAAGACATTTGCAGAAAACAGCATCTTTTGTTGCTTACAAATTTCTGACAAAAGATATACAATATGGAGCATCATGCTCAGAGATTTTAGTACACTAGGCTTCTTCAAAAATTTTATTCTAAAATTAGACCCATCAAAATTTCATTTGTAAATATAGTCTCCGTTTTGTCATATGGGTGCCAGCATAGTGGGGAGAGGGAAAAAATACGTGAAAGCGGTGAATGGTTCACCGCATTAGTCAAACTTTTTACGGGCTTATGAAAGCGGTGAATGGTTCATCGCTTTTGAAAAGGGTATACGATGAAAGAATAAGAGAAAGAAGGAGAGAGGGAAAGATAATAAAGGGAGTGAACGGTCCACCGCCTTTAAAATAACTTTGTTGGTTTTAAGAGGAGTTATAAAAGCAGTGAATGATTCGGCGCATTTAAATGTGATGATTCATTCACGGCTTATATTATTCATTTTTTCAAAAATTCAATATAGCATATTAGAGGTCTATTTTTATAATCGTTTTTTTTTAAAAGACTATTTTTGCAATTGTAAAAATTGGTAGGATCATTTACAAAAGAAATTCATCACGCTCTCCCAAAACGCATGCTTCTAACTTTTGCGCATGTTACATTAGCTACTTCTCTGTTTAGTCCATGAGAAATGTGTACTTGGATGTGTACACCTTTCCTATGTCAAGAATAATTTTGGATATCTACACATAGCAGATTTCTATATTGTTAATTGTATCAATGGGCCGTTTCCTTATACTATCTATCCTTTGGATGATATGGTATCGGAGTCGATCCTAAGCTCGAGCCACAAATCATTTAATGAGCTAAATTCTCATATCTTACTCCGCACAAACTATTCCGCATGTCTTAGATATCCACACCATGCATGTGAGTATATATCGAGGTTCTGGGTAAGATAAAAACGCTTGGATATTCCTACGCTGCATCAACAAGCTTTCGATTGTTCACGAACGAAGCCATGATATGATACTCGCAGCAAAAGTAACACTGTTGATTGATTACAAGCTCTCCCAAAATAGGTAGGTAAGTTGAGAAGAAAGAGAAGGTAGAATAAATTGTGAATAAGTATAAAAGTTTTGGGGAAGGCGGAAAAGAAAATTACCTCCGCCGCTGCGGGAGTGGCTGCTGCGGTCGCGGGAGGGGCGAGAGAAGGACGCTGAGAGCGGGGACGAGAGGAAGATGCTGCAACCGCTCCGCATCTCACTTCAATCTCTCGCGGCTCCTCCTGCGCTAAAAAGATGGGGGGGGGGAAGACAACGCGGGCGGCATTATATGCGGACGACGTTAATCCGCTGGGGCGGATTGAGCGACCGGAATGGAGATTTGATTGTTTCCGCGGCACAGGATAACAGGAGGCGAAAGAAGAAGGTAACGCGGCCCTGATGCTCGTTCCATCCGACCGCCCATTATTTAATAGTCGTCTTGATAAACGGCTGTCATATACTGCAGACTACGAATTTTATTTTTATAAATAATTTTTCTGAAAATTTTATTTATAAAAATAGGTCTTCTTTAAAGTTTTGTACAAAAAAAATAGTTTTCAAATAGGCCAGATCAGCTCGTCGGGAGTAGAAGACATATATGCGGTGAATGGTTCACTACATTCACATATGCGATGAACCATTCACCGCATATGTGGGCCTAGGAGTAAGGCGGGGTAAAACAAAGAATGCGATAAATGGTTTACCGCATTCCTAAAGCGGTAAACGATTTACCGCATTTATATGCGGTAAATCATTCACCGTCTTTAGTTAATATATCTTACACCACGCACGCCCGAACCCTTTTCCTTTCTCTCTCTCTCACCCCTGCCAAGCTCTTCTATGTCTCCTACACTCTCTCCCTCACTCTCCCTCACTCTCTGTCTCCCTCACTCCGACCCGACTAGCTGACGCTGCTGTGCCTTGTGCGCTAGCGACCATTGTTCCATTAGGTTAGCGGTGAAATTTTTGAAAAAGTTATAGTTGTTTTTGAAGTAGAGGTGATTGTTTGTAAATTATTGTGTTCTCTCAATAAAATTTATTGTATTTTGTCTATATTTTATGGCATGCACACTTTATATCACATTTTAAAACCTATTAAACTCAACCTAAAGCCTTATGACTTTTAACTAAAATTAATTTTTAAAGTCAAAATTATCCAAACTATAAATATTGCATCTTCTCTGTAATATATCACTTCTACGTAAATCGTGTCAAGTTCCGTCGAAACGTGCGAAACGCGGCGTGGAACGAGTAACAATGGTTTCTAAGTGCTTTAGAACCCATATATGAGGTTTAGGGACCCGAGAGAGTGAGATTGCAAAATCTGGCTAACGCGTTCGTTATACCCCCTGTTTGACTCTGAAATTCTCCCGATCCCAGAACCGGTACTAGATCCTCCTCGGGAGGCGCGTCGGGATAAAAAGTGGTTCAGATTGATGACCCTCGAGAAATGCGCCCTTTTAATCTTCAAACGATTCGATCGGCGAGGGATCAAACCGATCGGGTTCGAAATCCTATTCTCACTTCGGTTCGGCAGAACAAGCCGAAAGGTTCGCACAAGTAGGAAAAGATGTGAGGAGTGAGCCGAATGGCTAAAAAGATGCTTAAACAGTTGGCCTAGATCAGCCGAAATGCGATTATATTGATAAGAAACACGGGGAAGTACAAAGGATTGGACCGTAACCCTCTAGAGTGATGCCCAAAGAGCAGACAGACTCTGAGAATTACAAAACAGAGCGGAGTGATGCCACTGAAGGCAGACAGACTCCAAGAGTTTAAATTAGAGGCTACTCCTAAGAAAAAGCAGTAAGTGCTGGAAAGAAAATACGAGAAAATAAGATGGTCTTCTGTTCGCAGGGGAGAAAAGACCCTTTTTAGGGCTTTAAGAACCTACTTATAGAATTGCCCCTGAATCAGTTGTGATTTTTGCACGATCAGCCACTATCTCACGTATCCTAGTTTTGAGGACCACCTTCAGCCGATCGGTAACTGACTCGGAACCGCCTGCAGTTGTTGTAACTCTCGCGGTTCATGCTCTTCTCGTGCTCCTAACGCAAGACAAAATCATCGTGCTAGTATAAACCCGGCGTACCACCTGGCCGCGCCGAATCGGTTCAACAATTGCCCCCTCGGCAGCTCCCGAAGCAGTGTTTCGGTAGCTGGCGTTTTATCCAATGTGAGGTTCGCCTCTCGGCATAGCTTGACCCAACTGTTCGACTCCTTTTCCGCTCTAAACGTTCGGCTTCTTTTCCATTTCGATATCCTCCCCTCTAAAAATAGTGTGATCCGAGATGTTTCCTCGGTCTAATCAACTTCAAATCTTTTGTACCAGCAACTGACCTGATATTTCTTCCTGTGACTTGATCCTGGCCGTCTATTTTTCTTTTACGGCCTTGATACATCCTCAAATTTTGTCTTATGTGTAGTACTTATTGCGCCCTCTTAATTACCGCCGTCTATTCATCATTATGGATGGCCTCGGAGACTGCTTCCGATATGATATAGTGACGATACTACCTGTTCGGTTTCTTCTTCTTCACACTTTTCTTTTCTTGCTTCCACTTCTTTTCTTCATCGGCATTTTTCTTCCGATTTTCCTTTCATCTCATCATCTTTATTCCCAACAATGGCGTTAGTTCCGCCTTTGCCGACTCGTCCTTGTTGGACTATTCCATTTTTCGTCAATATCTTCTGACCGATAGCACTAGATTTATTCTAGGCCCTTCTTTCACTGGGGATGCACCCGTCGATGATTTCCCTTATTCTAGTGACGGTCTTCCATTGACGGCCGATTCAATCGATCTTCATTCTTGGCTTCCTTCTACCTCCACTGGCAAGAGCCTTCGGACTTGGCCGACAGTCTCAGATGTTTACTTGTTTTGGCTGGATCGGGTAGAAGCTGTTTATGGTGACCTCTGGCGGGAAATAGGTATACACGAAGCTATTCAGCTTTCTAGACAACCTCCTTTTGCCGACAATCTCCTGTTGGCCTCTGCTCTCTATTTTTGGTCCCCTGTTTCTAATGTTTTTCTTTTCCGAGGGGGCCCTGTGACTCCAACTCTTTTGGATGTTGCAGCTATTACTGGTTTAAGGCCCCACGGTATCATTCTTTCCATGGCCTATAATCCCGATGGTATATCCGAATTTGAAGAAAACCTCGATCTCGCGGATTTGGCTTATTCTAAGTTCCTCCGTTGGTTTGCTGGTGAGGCACCTGCTCCTGTTACCAGGAAAGAACACACGGCGTTCTTACTGTATTGGTTGTGTCACAACCTCTTTTGTACTCGATCACAAAAAATCAACCGAGATTTTGTTCCCATTGCCGTTGGTCTAGCCAACGGCGACAAATTAGCTCTTGGGTCTTATTTCCTTGCCTTTGTCTATAGAGAAATTCTCGATTCCATTAAACCGTCATCCTCCGATGGCGGTATTGTTATTAGTTCAGGTTGTGGTGTTTTCTGGTTTCTACAAATATTTTTGCAAATTTACTTTCCTGTTCTGTGTACCACTCCTCTGAATACAAGCGCGACTGCCAATTTTGATTCTTATGGATTAGCACTCGGCCATCCTGAGCCGCTCACTCTGAATCGACATTCCGATTTTCTTGCTTATTTCAAAATTTTCTATGAATGTCCACCTCACACCATCATTAACTGGGGTTCATTTAATGATCGTGTTACCGGTCCTTCTTGGTTTTTGACTCGATATGAAGCTATTCAACATGAATTAGCTTCTTCTCGTGCTGGGGAATTTGCAGATGTCTGGTACGCCTTTTTAGCCCCTCGGGATCTTCACGTTGGGTTGAAGTCGCGCTCGAAGCTGCTACCGAGCACTGAAGTTTATTCCCCTCAGTTTGTGGCGCGTCAGTTTGGGCTTGCTCAAGCGACTCCTGCTCCTGCCAAATTTTTTACCTCCAACACTGCCTCTAACCGACCCCCAAGTAAGGGAGTAGCCGATATTGATGCTATTTCGGCCAAGGGAAATCGTCTTCGGCGGTTTTTTAAATTCGTAAGCTTCAGGCCGAACACTACAGGAGTGGTAGCTTTCCGTTATACCATCAATTGGGAAAACTTTGCCCAAAAAATTTTCAAGCAATCTTCTACGCAAGCATATCGTCGAATTATTCTTCCTTGCGGTATATTCTTGACTCATAAATTTTCTTCTCTTCTTATCAGCATTTTCTCGTTTGCTAAATAGTTTGCTTTCTTTTTCTTAAATTAACCAGTTACGGTGGCGCTTCAAGATCCTGTTATCCATTCGGCTCCTGCCCCATCACTATCAGATAATTCATCAGAAGAGACCTCTAAACCATTACCTTCTTCCCCTGTAATTTGCTTCTTTCAAATTTTGATCTTTTATATTCTTCACGCACTTAACATTTCTTTATCTAAAACACTTCCCTCTGATAATCAGTCAATCCCGACCTCCTCATTGGCCCCAGCTTCAGACAAACGGCCGATTGAACTGACTCAAAGTACATCTTTGCCGCCTCCGAAACGGCGTAAATCTTTGACAAAGAGACCTCGGCCAGATGCAATTGAAAAACAATTGACCGCGCCTTCTCTTCCAGTTGTTATCTCAGAAGATATCTCTTCGGCTGTTAGGGACGAATCGGCTGATATTTTGGAGCCAATTTCTACTCCTGATAAGCCGATTGATCCTACCGAGGTTGAGGTATGTCTAAACAACCGCTCATTCACTCGGCTTTTAACCAAATTGACTTATAATAACTTGAACCGTTTCTTTTCCATGGCGCAGATCGAAAAAAGAACTCACCGTGAAATTCGTAGCAAAAGAAATCAAGAGGTCAAGAAACCATTACCTCCACCTTCATCAGTGGTGGAAACAAATCCAAGTGCACCTCTGTTGAAAGACCTTCAGGATGTGCAACCGGATATTTATCCTCCTGTCTCTTCATCTTCAGACGATCCTTTATCCACCACTCTTAATTTATTATTAGCCTCCAGTCCCAGCTCGAATAATGGAGATGATCCAGCGATTATGATGTCGTCAGAAACTAAACAAAATCTGGATGAATGTCTCCAGTTATATTCTCTTGGTCTTCCTCATTTAGCCCAACATCAAGAACAATTTGATCGGTTAGGTGTTCTTTTATGCAGTTTAGCCGACCAATCAGGTATTTCCCCTACTAATCTATGTTTTATAGAAACTCTTTCGTCTCATCTTTCCTCTTTTTTATCTCGGCAACAATCGTTGCATGCCGAGTTTCTGTCTTTACATCAACATTTTGATCGTGTTGATCAAATTAAGAAGAAGATTCCTGAGGTGACAACTCCTATTACTGTCATGCCCCGAGACCGCCAATTTGGTCGATCCGGGCCCGTATACAGACGCCGAACAGACAGCACATCCCCTGTCCGCCCAAGGCTCAACAACAACGAGAACATGTATAAAGAAATAAACAATTCCCAGGATAACATTTCAATATACATGGCTTGCACGAGGGCAAGCAACACAAGCACAAGTGAAAGTAAACTAACTAAAGCATTCATACATTGTATCTTGATTACTTTAAATCAAATACAAAGCTTACACAATTATTACATTTATTCTTCCAATATTTACATTGACATCTCTCAAATGAATGATTTACATTTGCTTTCATCAACTATAAATAGATGAAATAATTAAGGTACAACTATACTCAATGGATGTCCACTATCTATGGTACGCTGTCCATACCACGATCCTCGATCACCCCGCATGAGCTAGAACCTGCATGGTTAGTGGTATGAGAACTACTAAAAGTTCCCAGTGGGTTCGGCCGCCGACCTCGCCGACTCACCCACTAGGTCTATTCAGGCATATGTAGGCAAGAAAAGAGAATAGATAGTAACCAGCTATAACATGTAACTACTACAATGCCTGTACAAAGCTGAAAGAAATAGTAGATAATATCTGAAATTGATGCATGCATGTTGTTCATAATTATTACCTAATTAAGCTGGTTAACCCTTCGGTTAACAATAACTCACCGACGCAATCCCAAGTATCGGGGAGACGCAAGCTACATCCCGACGAGACCGTCTCGGGGGAGACGCTAGCTCGATCCGATTAAGATGACTACTCCGAAGCTCATCGTTCAAGGAGGAGCGACCTCACTTGAACATAACACTGATGTGAGTATGATCTGATCCTCCTTTAGAGGTCCAACAACTGACAATACCACAATTTAACTCTAACTAGCCCTTTATGCTAGTTTTACAATTTCATTCTCAATGCTAACCAAATCTCTAGTCATGATGTCACCAAGTTTACTATTGTCATAGTCCACAGTAAATTCACACATTCATAGGGTTCTATGTCCATATTGTATTGTTCACATATTCTTTACGCTGATAGAATTCAATTGCATAATGACCCTTTCCCTATAATGCATGAATATAATACAATTCACATATATAGAGATGCTCAACGAGATGACATAGACATAAAGAGAGATTCGAAGATTTCGGATAGCACCACCCACCTGTAGGGATGCTGAAAAGCAAAACCCAACGTCTCAAAATGTATCAACAACTAGCTCTCGCGACTCAATGCAAATAGAGATAGAACGAAGCGTTTCCTAATTAGCGCGTCGTAGGATCGTCAGAATGTCAATTCGAACTTTCGAGCGCGTCCACCATTCCTTCATAAAGGAATAAAAGAGATTAAGTTTAAGTCACATTCTCACTTTTACAAACTTCGCATTTAACCCCCAACTCGTATGTATAGTATCAACATACACATACACAATCTTTCTATTAAATTCCCTATGGTAGTTTAGAGTTTTAGAAGTTAAAACAACTCATAATGAACTCTCATTAGGGTAGTAAACATTAACCCTAATAATTAACATTGTAAGCTTTGCCACAGGTTCCACTTTAACTTAATCCGTAATTCACATATCAACTATCTCACATATAGCTTACCATAGGTTTACACCTGATCATTCCTACTCTATAAGCTGAATTATGCATAACTTAATTTCATTATGCTGTAATTAAGCCAGTTTACTTCAGAATTTTAGAACCATCTTGGCTCAGATTCCTTTCTTAATCATTCTACACACATATCTCAATATGTATATGTTGGTTTCACCTAGTCCAAAGGCTTATCTACACTACTGCAGTTTACGACTACTTAGAAGTTCTTGTTCAACCCTCTTAGCTCAAAATCAGTAATATATTCCATTCCAAAAGCTGAAAGTGCAACTTTACAATGCAGGAATTCTGTTTTAAAGATTGGTCCCTGAAGTTTCTGCACTTGGTAGCAGCTAAAATTGCTGTTTACAAATAGGTCCTTACAGCTGTTACAAACCAGTCCCTGCAGCTGTTACAAAACAGTCCCTGAAGTTTACAAAACAGTCCCTGCACTAACTAGCAGTTTTCAGCAGCAGCAGTTTTTAGCTGCAGATTTTTAGCAGCAGCAATAGCAGTAGCAGCAGCAGCTGCAATCAGCAGTAGCAGCAGCGGCTACTGCGCTTAAACCCCAAAAAGAACAGAAATTCTGCTTTTACAAATTAGTCCCTGCAATTCTTTTAGTAAAAAGAAATCCGCACTAGTACTTCTTTCCAAGGTGATTTTGCACTTCTACTTTGCTTCAAACACCTCTAATTACTTCCAACATACTAATGACCATCCCATGCTACTAATTTAGTTCGGGATTAAACCAAATTACCTTTTGGCATTATCTTGATCAATTTGATCAAGATTAGCAATGTGATCCAAATTCGATGTATTACATAGTTTTTTTCTCTAAGTTCCGTGTCTAACCACAATTCATGTCTAACCACAATTCATATATATGCTGTCCAATTCTTAGTTTACACAACATCTATAAGCTTTGGAATCCAAGAATTTCCTTGTTTCAAACCTCTCTTTAGAGTAATCACCCTAAACTTTATTATAGAGAAGTAGCCTAAGTTGACACATGCTGCCAACATGTTTTCATTAAGCTTCTTCATGGCAAAACTAAGCTATATCAATTAATAAATCCAAGTTAACCCTTTTTAAGGTAATTAAAACAAACCCCTTCACAGCAACATCCACACATAATACATAATACACATATAGCCCAGATTCACATACATGACATACACATAACTTCTTTTCTAAATTCTCATGGCAAGATAAGCTTTAGCAACTAAGAAACCCAAGATCAACCTATTTGTAAAGCAAATACCATGATTTGTAACAAGGAGATAGCAAACCTCCCTTAATCCACAGCCATCCTAGCTCCCCACATGCTGGAGCTTCATCCTTTATAATTTCATCACTTCTCACTCTATTTTTTCTTCTAATTTTCCTAGCTAGCTCCCAAAGCTCTCAAATCTTCTTCTCTTCCTTTCCCTCTCTCTCTCTCATACGTATAGAATGAAGGGGATGAAGAAGATAAGAATGGCCCTGGCAGCTTAGTGGAAATCCACTAAGCAATGTAACAATTACCATAACACCCCTCACAATGGCCTTAATTAATCTGTTTTCAATTCAGAATCTGATATCTTTCGTCGGGGCCCTTCTGAATGTCCGTTTATGCTCAAATTTGACAATCAGGCTCGGTTTAACTTAATAAGAACAGAAAAATTTTAATCTTTCAGTTTCGACCCCGTTTGGTCACCGAAAGCTCTACCGAACTGTAATCTTTATCAGATAGCATTCGGATTTTATTTTTTATCTTCCGGCTGTCAGAATGGCGTGAAACTTTAAATCTAACCTCATAAAAATAATCCTGACATATCCTCCAGTTTTCATAATTTTCTGACACTGTGCATTTTTTGCTAATTTATCTGTCCCGTTTCTCACAGAAAATTCTAAATCTTCTGTTTTCATTCCGATATCAGCACAAGTCATTTCTGACTTATATTTTGTTTCTCTAAATCCGATAAAAATAGTATCTCACACTATTTTTATTTACTGTTAATTTTATATTAAAATCTAGTACATTACAATTACTGAAGTAAGTAGTGAGGATAAATCTTTGGTCGATCAAGAATTGGCCTTGCAAAAACGGATATCAACTCTGAAAGAGGAATTGGCCACAGCTGAAATGGCCTTAGCCCGCACTTCTGAACGCAGACTCCTTCTTCAAGACGAATTGAAGATAAAAAGAAATGAAGGAATAGAGCTTCGGGACCAACTTTCCCAACTATACCAGATACATCCACTTATGAAGCGAAAGAAGAGAGTTGTTGAAAATGCTCAGTTTAATCTGATAGCCGAATGGAATCAGATTAAAGAATTTTTATCTTAATTCGGTTTGTAATATGTTAACTCTGACTATTTTCCCACATGGATGGGTAATACTTCTTTAAATATTTCCCATTGATTGCCTTATCATTTTCCTTCTCTATCCCGTTTATATTCTTGAGATAATACGCATTTCCTTTTACTACTCGGTTAATTTGAAATGGTCCTTCCCAATTTGGGGACCATTTTTCATATGTTCGATCTTTCTGACCGATAGGAAATATTAACCGAAACACTAGGTCGCCAACTGCGAATGATTTGGCTCTAACTCTTTTATTATATGCACTACGCACTCGGCTCTGATACGCCTGTATGTTATTTAGAGCTATCAGCCGAGTTTCATTCAACTTTTCTATATTTTCTTCCATTAACTTGCTATACTCTTCAGTCGAAAGCTCCCCTTGTTTTTCTGTTCTTAAAGAAGGAACAGTTATTTCGGCTGGAATTACGGCCTCGTGACCGTATACTAACTGAAATGGCGTCATCCTTGTTGCCGTTTTTACCGAAGTATGGCATGCCCATAATACTTCGGTGAGCTTTTCATGCCACTTTTTCGGATATTTTCCAATGTGCTTCTTCATCAAATTAATGATGATTTTGTTCATTGCCTCTACTTGTCCGTTTGCTTGAGCATAATAAGGAGACGAATGAAGCAATCTTATATTTCGAGACTCAATGAACCGAACAAATTGTCCACCTGTGAACATTGTTCCTTGATCGGCTGTAATAGTCTCGGGAATTCCAAAACGATGTATTATATTATCTTCAACAAAGTCAATCATTTCTTTTTGAGTAACTAACCGAGTAGGTTTCGCTTCTACCCACTTAGTGAAATAATCTACAGCTACTATTAAGAATTTATGACCAGCCGATGAATTCGGCTGTATTTCTCCAACCAAGTCCATTGCCCATCCTCGAAATGGCCAAGGTTTTATTATGGCATGCATTTCGGATGCTGGAACTCTTTGTATCGAACTATGAAATTGGCAATCTTGGCAACCTTTGGCATAATCTATACACTCCTGATACATAGTTGGCCAATAATACCCTAACTGCCGAATTGTCCATCTTAACTTTTTTCCTACTAAGTGTGTTCCGCATATACCCTCATGTATTTCCCCCATTATCACTAAGGCTTCTTCCGGTCCTAAACACTTCAACAGTACTTCCTCAGCTGTTCTTTTGTAAAGTTGACCATCTAGCAAACAATAACCGATCGCTTTTCTTTTAATCATATAATTAGCCTCTTTACTTGGATTTTCTAAATACTCAATCAAATTATTTCTCTAATCTTCTTGTATGTCTAGTGGGGCTACCATTGGCTCTCGTACATGAACCAAAGGCAACAACCTTCTTTGAATTCCAACTGATTTTGATTTCGGCTCTCTATATCCAGAAGCCGACTGAGCTAATTCATTTGCTCTTTCATTCTCTTGTCTACTCATATGTTCAAATTCAGCGTCTCCGAAGCTGCATAACAACTCCAATGTTTTCCTTAAATAATTTTGTAAATTCGGATTTTCACATCGGTATTCTCCCATAATTTGTTTGATCACTAACTGTGAATCACCGATGACTTTAACTGATTTCACCTTTAGTTCTTGCAAAATTTCAAGCCCGATTATCAAGGCTTCATATTCAGCTTGATTATTAGAACAACTGAAATCTAACTCAAAGGCAAATTTGCACACATACCCTTCAGGTGATTGTATCACTATTCCTGCTCCTGCTGATTCGGCTGTTCTTGAACCATCAAAGTGAAGTGTCCAATACTGACAACCGACCATACTTTGTGCCGAATCTTCTACTTCCACACATGGATGATCAGCCAAAAAATCTGCTATGGCTTGTCCCTTCACGGCTTTTGCTGGGACGTATGTAAGGGAAAATTCGGATAATGCCAAAATCCATTTTCCAATTCGTCATCGTATTACTGGCTTAGATAGCATATATTTTATCAGATCGGTCTTACATATTACCGATACTTCGGTTGGTAAAATATAATATCTCAATTTTGTACATGAATAGTACAAAGCCAGACATAACTTTTCGATAGCCGAATATCGTTTCTCTGTGTCTAGGAGACGTCGGCTTAAATAAAATATATCTTGTTCCTCTTTTTCTTCATTTTCCTGAGCCAACAAACATCCTAAATTTTCCTCAGCAGCCGATATATATAATTTCATCGGCTGATTCATTTTTGGAGGCACTAATACTGGAGAATTTGATAAATATCTTTTTATATTTTCAAACGCCTCCTGATGTTCATTTGTCCACATAAATGCTTCTTTATCTTTGAGCCGAAGTAATGGAGTGAAAACCCCTATTTTTCTGGCCAAATTGGATATAAATCGTCGAAGATAGTTGATTTTGGACTTTTTTTGAAAATGACCCTGTGAAATTTGATATTTGCGGAAATAACCCTGTGAAAATTTTATTTGTGAAACTAACCCTGCTCGCGCCACGTTGGCGGCCACGTCGGATTTTCCTATGAAGGCGGTGAATCGTTCACCGTCTTCTGGGCACTCATGAAGACGGTGAACGATTCACCGTCTTCTCTACGCGTCCCCGCTCAGCCTTCTGCCCAAAATCCCGCGCGGAGATGCGCCGCGCAGTGCCACAGAGAAGGCGGTAAACGAATTACCGCCTTCACAATGTCCCAAGTGAAGGCGGTGATTCGTTCACCGCCTTCTCTCAATACCCCAGAGAAGACGGTGAATTGTTCACCGCCTTCTCTAGGCATCGCACAATGCTTCTACGCGTCCCCGCTCCGCCTTCTGCCCAAAATCCCGCGCGGAGACGCCGCAGTGCCACAGAGAAGGCGGTAAACGGATTACCGCCTTCACAATGTCCCAAGTGAAGGCGGTGATTCGTTCACCGCCTTCTCTCAATACCCCAGAGAAGGCGGTGAATCGTTCACCGCCTTCTCTAGGCATCACACAATGCTGTGCAACCGTCTCGCGAAGGTGCCAAGAGTGGTGCCAAGAGTGGGGCGTAGAGAAGGCGGTGAATGGTTCACCGCCTTCTATACGCAGTGAACCATTCACCGTCTTCATTACAAATCCCGTGCCCCCCCAAGCCCGATCCCCTTCGCTCTCTCTGTCTCTCTCTCACTCTCTCACTCTCACTCTGATCTCTCTCTCACTCTCTCACTCTCACTCTGTCTCACTCTCTCACTCTCTCACTCTCTCTACCCGAGCCCCCCCGAGCCGCCGCCGCCGAGGTCGCCGCCGCCGTCGCGCTGCGCCGCCGAGCCGAGCCCTTCGCTCTCTCCGTCTCTCTCTCACTCTCTCACTCTCACTCTGTCTCTCTCTCTCTCTCTCTCTCTCTCATTCTCTCACTCGGTCTCTACCCGAGCCGCCGCCGCCGAGGTCGCCGCCGCCGTCGCGCTTGCCGCCGCCGAGCCGCCGCCGCCGCCAAGGTCGCCTCTCCCCGGCCATTGTCGAGCTCGCGGCAGCCCACGACCTCGCCGCGAGCTCGCCGCGACCTCGCCGCCGAGCTCGCCGCAGCCCCACGTCGCGCCGCCGCGCAGCACCCCACTGTAAGTTCGCCCCTATATTATTTTACTCAATAAATAATATACATTTTTATTTATATCTTTATAAAAATTTTTTATATAAAATTTTTATTTTATTTTACTACTATGCAAACCCTAACCCTAAACACTAACCTAAACCCTAACCCTAACCTAAACCCTAACCCTAAACCCTAAACCCTAAACCGTAAACCTTAACCTTAACCCTAAACTCTAAACCCTAAACCCTAAACCCTAAACCCTAAACCCTAAACCCTATACCGTAAACCGTAAACCTTAACCTTAACCGCCGATTTTAATTTCTTCTTAACTTCGGCTGAACGATCCGAATCAATTATATCCTCTTCGGCTGTTTGAGCCGATTTACTTAATGTTGCAACATCGGCCTTAAAAACCGAATTCTCCTCACAACCGACCTTTTCGATCGGCTCTTCTTGAGGCTTATTATAAGCCTCTATTCTTGTCCTTGACAATTCCATTTCAACCATTTTGGTGGCTCTTCGGCTGCCACCACGGCTCCCATATCTTTAGAGAGAATTAGTTGGACACCTTCCTCTGTTACTCTAACAAAAGAAATTTGATCAGGATCAGCGTCGGCCCAACTGATATGGCCGATTTCCTCTGCATTCACTTCTACCATATGGGGCCGCCCTTCAGCCCGGATTTCTTCGACCTTATCTCCAACCCATTGGAATAACTTTCCATGAAGTGTCGAAGGGACGCATTCGTTCGCGTGTATCCAATCACGTCCGAGTAGAAGATTGTAATGGCTATCTGCATCCACTACAAAGAATGCAGTTTTCAACGTCTTAGACCCCACCGTTATTTCGGTGGTAAGCACTCCCTAGCCTGTTGACCGTTCCCAGTGAAATCGGTCATGATGGAATCTGTGGGCTTCAACTCATCCTCATCCTTGCCTAACTTCTTGAAGAAAGAAGTGGGCATCACGTTGACCATTGCTCCTCCATCTACCATGACTCGGCCTACTGGCCGACCCTCGATCAAAGCCTGGATAAATAATGGCCTTATAAATCTAATCTGCATAGCCGATGGTTTTTCAAATACCACTGCATCGGCTGATCGCGCATCTTCCAACTGTAATTGGGCTACTTTAATCCCAATTTCTTCTTCTTCTTTGAAATCCTCATATTCAATAAACTCCGCTTTAAATGATTGCGGTAGAGTATACACCATATTCACATCGGCCATTGATTCCTCAACCGATTTATCTTTAAGCTTTTGCTTTTTCTCCTCTGACTCCTTGGCCGACTCGACTGAAGAATCGGTCTCCATTCGGACCTCTCTCTCCTTAGGAGGTCATCTTTCTCTTTTAATGATCGTCTCCAAGGAAGCTAACTTGTCTTCTAATTCTCTCCTGGTCATTTTCTCTTCAGTTTCGGCCTCAGTTGGCCGTTCTACTTTTGATTTCAACCACGAGGCAGGTTTTGACCCTCCTGCCTCATGATCATCTCGCATTGGGCGGATTGGATATTGTGGATGTTCATCAGGACGTCTCCACACATTGAGTCTCATTCCTTTCGCCTCTTGTCACGCCCCGGGGTCGGCAGGACCTTCCCCAAAGCGTGCCCAGACCCGCCATATGCCAACACATATGAGGCGTCTAAATAAAAACAGCGGAATTAAAACAATAATAGGCTACAACTAAGAATATCAGAGCCACATACAGCTATCCCTATCAGCAAGTAGGATTAATAACAGGTAGGAAGGAAAGAGAGTACTAAAACTGCTACAAGTAAAAAGTAAACACAACAGTGTAGCTCTAGGTACATAAGGGTAGCCTCTACCAAAATACAGGTACACACACTCATCCTCTCCAACTAAAACAAAAGGAGAGATGAACCACCTAGCGAGACTCCCCGCCGCTAGCCGAAGCGACACCCTTGTCGCGATCCCTGGCCTCCCCTGCTGAAGGCGCTGAAACACGTCAGAAAACAGAGGGCGTGAGAACTAAAAAAATATAGTTTCCAGTGGGCAATTACTGACCTGCACAGGTTGCACCACTAGGCCCAAACGAAGTAGTAGTACAAGAACTGAAGTAAATAACTGTAATTAAAGCATAACTGTAAATGCTAAATAATTAACCCAAAATACATATGGTACATGCTTTGTTCAACCCGAAATGTCAACTTTTAAACAAGTATTTTCTATTAATCTCTTGAGTATACTATAATGGAAATGTTGACCTATCAAGTATACTACATATGTCCAATACTATGCCACAACATATCCGAGTATCCAACTACTAAGTCCTATCTAGTAGTGATGTCAATTTTCTATTATATGTCACTGTTCAATTCTCTTTCTAGGATCTACACAAGTGTAATCCAGCTTGTGCCGCCTAAGTACTGTGGTAGCCCCAACATCCCCCGCAAGGAATGAGTCTGTCCCAAACGGTCCCGTAGGCTTCTCAACACCGCACGCGCGAACGAATCGCGAAGGCCAACTCCGGAGTGCGGGCTTGTAGGGAGCGACCCTCACAAACATGTGCGAAGAGCACAAATGGCAACAAGCACTGTCCAAGTCTCAAGTGTCCAAAACCTCATGTCACTCTCATGGCAAATGTCACTAGTAACCCTAAGGTCTAGTACAATAGTTCACATGACACTAGAATTTCTATGTCAAAGTTCGAATCCGAGCCTAATGCCGCTTGATGACATTAGCTCACTAGTTCACAAACCGATGCCAAGTCTAATGCCGCTTAATGATATTAGCTTTTCTCCTATGTTATACATAGTTCTAAGTTCAAGTTCACTTGTTCTCATGTCATTTTCACTATATCCAACATGCTCTCAAGCCACAAGTAGAATGCAACACTATGCCTAAGTCCACAAGCCACTCTCTACTATATAGAGGTCAAAAATTTCATTACACATAAGGCATATGTTTTAAGCATTCTAAAATTCAACAACGATGCAACTAACATGAAAACACATAATTTTTCATTTTACAAAGCTCAAGTAACTCCAATGAGAATTTCATTGAATTATGAGGTCAAACCCACCGATGGTCCTCGCACGCTCCGGGTCGCCAACCCTGACACTTTTCAGACTCCTTGTACCCTAGAAAGGTCACACAAGAAGTTTCAAAGTCAACTGGCATGCCCACGACTCAAACTGCGAAGATCAAAACTAGTGAACAGGGAAAGATTCACCTATGAGTGAAATCCCTCTCGAAGCTTCAAATGGAAGCTAGATCCCATCTAAGGCAACCTAAGTAAAGATTCTAAACCACATAATTAGGTTCAAAAGTCTTAGAAATTACCCAACTCCAAAACCACATAGAAAGGGTAAAACTCACCTCTAGGGTAGCAATCCCTCTAGAGATCCCAAAAGCAAGCTAGAGTCTCCTCAAACCAACCTAAAGGAAGGTTCTAACATCATCAATTAAGCTCTAGATGCACCAAATCAAAAAGCCCCAAAAATAAACCCTAATATCAACATCTAGGGTTTCATCTACTAGGAAGCAATAGAAGCTTAATCTAGAGGATTAGAAGTAATCCATACCTCTTAGGAGCCTCCTCTCAAGGTTCAAAACCATCTAGAAGCAAAGACCTTCCTCCAAGAAAGCTCCCAAGCCAAGCTCAAGCTCTCCAATGGTGAGGAAGATGAAGTAGCTAGCACCAAAACACAAGTAAGCCTCCCCCCGAGATCTCCTCCTCTTCTTCTTCTTCTCCTTCTCTCTCTCTCTCTCTAAGTGTGGGAGAGTGTAAAAATAAGAGGGAGTGAGATGGGAGCAGCCATATAGGCTGTTGAGAGGTAACAAAATGCCGAAAAGCCCCTGCAGTTTCGGATTTCGAAAATTGCCAGGCTGTACCGGTATGCGGGTTCCCATACCGGTACATATGCTACGAAAATGTCAAACCCGAGCCTCGGGTTTGCCCTCTGCAGCACACCATACCGGTATAAAATACGGTCTGTACCGGTATAGCCATCAAGCCCATCTTCGGTACAACCACCAACCCTGTCTTAGGTATGGCCGCAAAACTCAATCCGAGAGCCACCTAAAGTTCAACTTTTTGGACTTTAGTGCATAGGTCTAAGTCTCAACCCTCGGGACTCGTGCCATAGGTCGGAACACAGTCAATGACCCTCCAGAAAATCTGGAAAAACTCAGATCTCACAACTAACACTCGAACCTTGCTATTTGCGAAAGTTCAGTGCGTCACACCTCTTCATAATGTTGCTTAGTTTCGGCTTGCATCCTCTGCTGCAGACGCTTTTGCGTTTTAGTCAACATCGGCCCTTGCCATCTGGCCGATGGTTTTACTTCTACCTCATGCCATTTGTCAATTGGCACGTCAGCTGATACCTTGATCATCCTGTGACTAATTGATTCGTTGATAGGCACCTCCACCATTCTCAAGTGCCTTTTCAATATCTCTCTTCTTTCCCACGGTCTCGGCCACGGCTGAATGCCGAGCTCATTTACAAGTCTTCGACCGAGGAATACCGAGGAATTCAATATCGCCCTCGGTCATTCCTTCAAATTCAGGTTCCGGTCTCGGCCTGGCTTGGTGTTGCCATTGTGGCCGGTACCCAGGAAATCGTTGCTTGGAGCCGAACGGTCTCTCTTGATGATTCCATCGGCTCTGTCGTTCATCACGTCGGCTATTGTAATAGTTATGCAGAATATTTTGCATCAACATGCCTTGTTTACTTTGAACCGGATCTTCTTCCAGCTCTGTTTCATTAGAGCCTTCTTCTGAGCCTTCTTTTTCCTGATCTTCACCATTAGGAATATCATCCCATTCCTGAGGAAAAGCCAATAGCTCTTTCCATTCATTGCTCTTCTTCTTGTCATTAATTATGACTTCCCAGTCCCTTTTCGTCATCTCGGCCTTGCACTTTATGCAGAGCCGAAGACTTCTCTTCGCGTGTGCGATATCTTCTGCGGCTGTGATCTCTTTACCTCGTGTGTCCATTGTTCTGTCCTGTGAAACAAACAAATCTCTGTAAGACTTTTTATTTTGATTCTGTTGGTCGGCAAAGATGACCCGACCCTCTGTAATCTCTTCCTGAATTCGCCTATTGATGGTGGCTTTTCCTTTCATATCCACCACGTTGACCTGTGGTGGAAAGGAATTTTTACCAATTTCCATGTTTTTATTTTCTGGGTCGGCAAATATGAGCCGACCTTCATTGATTTCTCTTTGCACCTGCCTTTTAAAGGCAGTGCATTCGCTAGTCTTATGGCTCCAAGAATGGTGCCATTTACAGTATTTTCTATGCCTCAATTCATCTACAGGAGGTATAGTTTGCCCATCTTGTAGTTTAATTCGTCAGTCTTTCAACAGCCGATCAAAAATCATATCGGTCTTTGAAATATCGAACGAATAGTTGAATGCTGATACATGTGTCTTAGCCTCGCTAGATTTAGCAGGTTTTAGTAAGGCACATTTATATGGTTGTTTGTTTTTGACCATTTCAGCAGCACAAATTTCGGCTTCATCAGCCGAATCATCAATTTCTTCAGATGAATTCGGCTCTTCATAAGTCGAAGACTCATCCAAGAAGGAAATATTTTTCTCTTTCCCCTTATTCCAGTCTTTGTTTCGGCTCCATCTGGATCCTCATTATTTCCTTTCCGAAATTGTTTATATTGAGCAACCCGGATTCCCAAATCGAAAAGATTGGGAAAAAACTTATCTTCGAAATGATCCTTAATTTTGAAATGCATGCCGTTAAATGCCATTTTGGCAAATTCAGATTCCGGCATTCTTACAAAACAACGGCTCCTAGCCGTTCTAAATCGGTTCAAATATTCATCAACTGACTCCCCTGTTCTTTGTCTGAATTGAGCCAAATCTGCTACTGACAATTCTGGCTCGGTCCTATAAAACTGTTCATGAAACTTTCCTTTTAATTCATCCCAATCTCGGACGGAATTAGCCGGCAAGCTTGTGTACCAAGTGAAAGCTGTTTTAGTTAATGAAGTATTAAATAACCTCATCTTTAAGAAAGGATTGGCTGCGGCTTCCCTACACTGAGCCGTGAACCGAGCAACATGTTCTACTGTGTTTTCAGTTTCATCGCCCGAAAATTTATCAAACTTCGGCATTTTCCAATTTGCCAGATAAGGGTGTTCTACATCTACAGCTGCAAGATATGGTGATCTAAATACAGGCCGCATTGCCGGCCTTGCCCCAACTCCAAATGTATTTCGGATGACCTCTTCTATTTGAGCATAAATTTCATTATTTACTCCTTATACTGGAGCTGGTGCTTGGACTCCAATTGGTCTGTTTGCCAAACCGATATTTGGTGTTACGGGATTGACTCCTTGTATATTAGGAACCTGCCCCCCAGCCCCTACATTTTGGGGCTGATGTGCTGCCAATGGAGGAGGAGGTGGTAACCCCCATGCTACCTCTGGCTGTTGGCCAACATTAATATTTGCCGGCCTATATACCGTTTGATATGGTGCCCCCTGGTATTGAGGCAATACCCCTACCGGTGTTGCTGGATTTTGCAACACTGGCATCATTGCAAGTACTTGTATACCTGTTGTCGGCTGTTCATTCCGAGTTAGAAATTGCCCAATTCGGGCGATATTCTCATTCGAAGCCGTGAGTGCGGCTAATACTGCGTCCAAACGTGCGGTACTAGCATAACCGTTCTGATCTAGCGTCTGCAAGACTCGAGTTATTTGCCCAAGCGTTTGGGCAAGATTCGGCTCTTGCTGGCTAGATTGTCCGCTAGTTTCACCTTCCGCAGGTAAAACTACCCTCTGATCCACATCATTATCTGAATTACTAGGATGCTCATTCCCAGAATTTCTGAGAACGGCTCTGTTACGGAGGTTCATGGCGTTATCATCAGTCATTTTATACAATGAATAAAAATGTTACCTCAAAAGATGGTCCCACCGGGCGTGCCAAAATTGTTTGACTCTGAAATTCTCCCGATCCCAGAACCGGTACTAGATCCTCCTCGGGAGGTGCGTCGGGATAAAAAGTGGTTCAGATTGATGACCCTCGAGAAATGCGCCCTTTTAATCTTCAAACGATTCGATCGGCGAGGGATCAAACCGATCGGGTTCGAAATCCTATTCTCACTTCGGTTCGGCAGAACAAGCCGAAAGGTTCGCACAAATAGGAAAAGATGTGAGGAGTGAGCCGAATGGTTAAAAAGATGCTTAAACAGTTGGCCTAGATCAGCCGAAATGCGATTATATTGATAAGAAACACGGGGAAGTACAAAGGATTGGACCGTAACCCTCTAGAGTGATGCCCAAAGAGCAGACAGACTCTGAGAATTACAAAACAGAGCGGAGTGATGCCACTGAAGGCAGACAGACTCCAAGAGTTTAAATTAGAGGCTACTCCTAAAAAATAGCAGTAAGTGCTGGAAAGAAAATGCGAGAAAATAAGGTGGTCTTCTGTTCGCAGGGGAGAAAAGACCCTTTTTAGGGTTTTCAGAACCTACTTATAGAATTGCCCCTGAATCAGTTGTGATTTTTGCACGATCAGCCACTATCTCACGTATCCTAGTTTTGAGGACCACCTTCAGCCGATCGGTAACTGACTCGGAACCGCCTGCAGTTGTTGTAACTCTCGCGGTTCATGCTCTTCTCGTGCTCCTAACGCAAGACAAAATCATCGTGCTAGTATAAACCCGGCGTACCACCTGGCCGCGCCGAATCGGTTCAACACCCCCAATTAGATTTATATGGGGTCAAATAAAATCAATATCATCTATTAACAAAAATCCCATTTTTGGAGCTCTAACATGGCATTTGCCCAAATCCACCATTTCTGTGACGCACTGAATCTTTGCAAATTGCGAGATTCGAGTGTTTTGTTTGTGTATTGAACTTTTCCACGCTTTGTGGAAGGTCGTAAACGGTGTTCCGACCCACGGTTCGAGTTTTTGGAGATTTTGGCTAAGTCTTGAGAGTTCCACTCTCGCGGACTGGTCTCCGGTAGTGAGAGACCGATGTCCCTGGCCAAGTGTGCAGAGGGCTTGGGGAGACCGGTCTCCAGCCCCGGGAGATCGGTTCCCGTACGCGCAGTCTGCAGGAGGGTTGTAACATACTGGACTTGCGCAAATTGCGGAGTTCGAGTAGTTGACTTGAGTTTGGAGCTTTTTCAGATTTTTCTGGAGGGTCGTTGACTGTGTTCCGACCTATGGCACGAGCACCGAGGTTAGTGGATGAATTCCAAGTACTAAAGTCGAAAAAGTTGGATTTTAGGTTGCTCTCGGGTTTGACTCTGGAGGGCTTGTCACGTCTGACCATGGTTGCTATCGGTCTGACCATTGTTGCTATACGGTACGGGGTGGATTAAATGTACCGGTATGGGATGTTGAAGCGACCAACTTTGAGCCTCGGGTTTGGGTGTTTCGCGAGTGCATCTTAGGTATGGGATGGCTTGTCAGTACGGCAGCGATTCGACGATTTAAAGCTGGGGTGTTTTAGCATTTTGTTGCTTCTATTAGTGTACCACACACCCCTAGGGCTCCTTTTGAGCACCCTCATTGCAGCAAGGAGGTGGGAGGAGCTTCTCTCTCTACTCCCTTGTGTTTTATAGAGTTTTGGTTGGATTTTTAGAGGATTAACCCTCTCTTTTGCTCTCTTTTGCTTGGTAGAGCATATCCCACCATTGTTGGAGCTTGGAGCTTGGTGGTTGGAGCCTTGTGGCGGATCAAGCTTCAAGCCTAGGGCTATTTGAGCTTGGTTTTGAGCTTCTTAGAGGTATGTGAATGATCTCTTTCCTCTAGTTTTGGTTTTTGTGGGTTTTGTGAGATGAAACCATAGTTTTGGATTCTAGGGTTAGGATTTGGGGATTTTCGATTTAGGGCCTTTGGGACCTAATTGATGGGTTTAGAACTTTGATTTAGGTTGGATTAGAAGGACTCTAACTCCCATTTGGAGATCAAGAGCACTTCCTTCGCATTCGGTGAGTTTCTCCAACCTTTTGTCGAAATCCTTAAAGTGTGAACTCAAGGTTTATCTTCTTAGCTTGTAACTCCTAGGGTGTGCTTTTTAGGACTCTAGGAGTGATTATCGAAGCTTCGTTAGCGGTTCGGAGCAACGCTTTTCGCACTTGGTGGGTTTGGCTATATGAGCATAGGAGCAAATGGCTCCTAAGTGCTTATTCGGTTTGATTTAATTATTTTGAATGCATATTCATGCTAAATAGATTTATTATGAATTTTGAACCACTTAAAATGCATGCCTCATGTATGATAAAATTTTCACTCTATATAGTAGAGCTTTCGGGGTTAAACAGCATGCATGTGAGGGTGGGATTTGTGGGCACAGGAGTGTGCCATTCATGTTTATACAGCTTAGATAATGTAATTGTAAACATCGAACTCTTGTTGGAACTTAGAAAAGCTTAAGTGTCACCAAGCGGCACTTAACTTAGAAAACTATGAAACTGCAACATAGAGACTTGACATAGGCCACTGGACATCTATTATTTTCATGTTAGAGACATGATGACATAGAGATAGGCCTTTTGGCACTTGTACATTCCATGTTAGAGACATGGCGATTTGGGACTTGTGACTATATGCCATTGTGCTCATTCGCACATGCTTGTGAGGGTCGCTCCCTACAAGCCGGCACTTCGGAGTTGGCCAACGCGTTTCATGTATTCACCGTGCGGGATTGGGCGCCGAAGTGGATTGCCGTGGGATAGTCTCATTCCTAGGGTGGGAATGTTGACTACTACGGGGCCATTAGGCTCGGCATTTGGGCTAGGCAGCCTTCGGGTGGGCATCGGCCATATCGCCTTCGGGTTGATCTTATTGTACTTAAACTTAATGTAGTTTAAGGAAAAGCGTGGACTTTGACTAGAATAGTAAACTTTAACACTTTACTATCACATGTGGACATTATAGATCTTGATTAGAATAGTAAACTTAGTGTTTTACTATCAAGTTGGGAACTTCATGTTAATTATAACGCTTTCTATTCATGCTTAGAATAGCTTACTTATGCAAATTCATGCTAAGTAGAGATATTGTGTTTAGTAGTTTACATGTTATTTACATGTCGCTTATTATTGCTTATATCATCGTTTATACTTACTTGCTTAGTTTTGGGCCTAGTGGAGCATGCAAGCGAAGTCGATGGTGCCCAGGAACTATTAATTAATAGTTCTCACGCCTTTTTTTCTAATGTGTTTGAGCCTTCGGCAGGCGGAGGCAAGGGATCGTGGAAAGGGAACCGCTAGCTAGTTATCACAGCTTTCCACCTTGTAGGGGTTTTTCTCTCTTTTTGTACTTTGGTGAGATTGAGAGAGTTTTGTATCCCTATGTAGAGACTACCATGTACTTAGTTATAGTGGTGTTTGGATTTTTTTTCGTTGTACTCTCTTTATAGTTTATATTAGAGATTGGTACTTTATTTTTAGTCATTTTTTTATGCTTCCTTGTATAGAAATCTAGTTGTTATCTTTCTACGATACTTCTAGATTCTTTTTATTTTGTTGGTTATTTATCGTTTTTGTTAGACGCCTTGTATGTTGTAGACATACGGCGGAGTGCAGGCACGCGCAAGGCGGGCTTCCGGGTCCGGGCGTGACAGATTAAATTGGTATCAGAGCCTAGGGTTGAGTCTTCTTGTGGACCTAGTAAACCTTAGGCAGGTTGGACTATAGGATATAGGCTCGTGAGAGACGAGGTCTATTTAACTTGTGAGCGAAAGTATTAAGATTGGGTATCTTGAATAACTCTAGTAAGTAGAGTTGGATCGAAGTGTATAACTTCTAACTTCGGAGGGTTACGTTGGCGACAACGTAACATCGGGAGTTAGTAATAAATGACACTTCATTACTTTCGCATGATTTGGGTATTTATAGCATGAGCGGGGATGCGATTGCGTGAGCTTACTAACTTGCGCTTTTATGATGTTGTAGTGACGATGCCGATAACTCGCTCGAAATCTGTTGGAGCGGACAATGCGGCAACTTTTGAGGAGGTCGAGGCCTCCGCTACCTCCGGATCCGGCGAGGTCCGTGAGTTGAGGGGCCAGTTGGCGGCCCTCACAGCATTGGTGACGCAGCAGGCGACAGCGGCACAGCGTCAGGAGGCGCGCATGAAGCGCATGGAGGACCTTCTACTGCGGCAGGCGGCTGCGAGGGAGGCTCAGACCCCTTCACCGCCAGCACCAGCGAGGTTGACTTACCGCGGGCGCGATCCCCGCGGCCGGCTCACACCAGACGACTCCCGGCGATCGAGCGCGGGAGGAGGACCGGACACCCCCGCCGATTCGAGCATCACCGGTGGCGGCGGCATTTCCGATTATGGCTCGGGGAGCGAGAGGGATCGACTCATGGGTCGCCTCAAGGAGTTTAGGAAGTGCGGTCAGGATCTTCGACGGTGAGAACGTCGACCACCGGATTGTGGAAAAGTGGTTGATGCACATGGAGAAGCTATTCCGACACGTTTGTGGAGGAGCGGGATAGGGTGTGGCTCGCCACCCACCACCTCGACGGCGAGGCCTACCGCTGGTGGATGGACATTCAGGAGAACCCCAGCACAGACTTGGCGGCTATTACTTGGTTGAAGTTTAAGGAACTTCTGTTGTCACACTACTTCCCGACGGCGTCAAGAGGTGATGGAGCGAGTTTGCGCACCTTACTCGGGGGACGGATACGTAGCCGAGTACGAGAGGGAGTTTTCTCGGCTTTTGCATTGCGTGCCCTTCGTCGTACGGCGACGAGGATAAGGCCCGCATCTTCGAGCGTGGATCGCGACCGTCGATTTTCCGGTTCGTGCGATCCTCGAGCTTCGGACTTGCAAACGGGTGGTGAACCGCGCGCTCACCGTGGAGAGCGGCGCGGCTATGGTACGGGAGACGCGAGGGCTTGGATAAAGGAAAGGGCAAGAGGCCCACGGCCGAGGGTGCGAGCGGACGCACTCTAGGAGGCCCCGAAGCATCCGAGGCACCGGCGCGATCGAGGCGCACCGACTCAGCGAGGAGGACCTGACCGACGCCGGCCTCCCCGGTGTGTGATCTGCGGTGGTCCTCACCACCCGCCGCAGTGTCCACAGCGGGCAGGCAGGTGCTTCTAGTGTGGCCAGGAGGGCCACATCCGTACCGAGTGCCCGAGAGGTTCTTCACCGGCACCGTCTTCTGCATCGGCACCGGCTCTACCAGCCGCCAGCCAGGGGACCCCGTCGACACAGTACCAGACTGGGCGGCCGACCGTCCAGCGCCAGAGCGAGGGGTCACGACAGGCGCCGAGTGGGCGCATGTACGCCGCGTGACGAGGCGGCGGCGGCAGTGAGGATGTGGTGGCGAGTATCATTTTACTTGATGGCATTAGAGTACGTGCATTATTTGATACCGGTGCATCACATTCATTTATAGATCGGTGTTTGCCGAGTTGCATGACATCCGGTTGTTCCTTTACTACACCCGGACGTATTGTTGTGCGACCACATTGTGGACGTGCGAGAGTATTGCCCCGTTGTCCTATTCGGGTAGGAGATTGGACCATGCCCGCGGATTTGCGAGTAGTGCGCAAGTTGGGGGATTTTGACGGGGTTTTGGGTATGGATTGGCTGACGCGTTACTACGCCACCATCGATTGCGTTAATCGAACGGTTACTTTTAGAGAACCGGGTCGAGTGAGGTGGTGTTTAGAGGATGCCGAGTTCGCTTTGCGATGTCGATCGGTTCGTCTCGAGCTAGGCAGGCGATCAACCGTGGATGCGTAGCCTATTTGGCTAGTATCGCATTGAGGGTGAGGATGATACCCCTAGGATCGAGGATATTCCGGTGGTACGGGAGTTTCATGACGTGTTTCCAGCAGAGCTACCAGGCATGCCACCTGATAGGGAGATCGAGTTTGTGGTAGATCTCGCTCCCGGGACTACCCCAGTCTCGAAGGCACCCTATAGGATGGCACAGGCAGAGTTAAAGGAGCTGAGGGCACAGTTACAGGATATGTTGGACAAGGGCTTCATTCGACCGAGTGTGTCACCTTGGGGAGCACCGGTTCTTTTTGTGAAGAAGAAGAACGGATCACTTCGCCTTTGCGTGGACTATCGTGAACTTAATAAAGTCACGATCGAGAATAAATATCCGTTGCAGAGGATTGATGATCTTTTTGATCAACTTCAAGGGTCGAATGTGTATTCTAAGATAGACTTGAAGTCGGGATACCATCAGTTGAAGATTGCGCCTGGGGTTGTGGCGAAGACGGCTTTTAGATCACGGTATGGACATTATGAGTTCACTGTTATGCCGTTTGGGCTTACTAATGCCCCGGCAGCTTTTATGGATCTAATGAACCGTGTTTTCAAGCCTTATCTAGACAGGTTCGTCGTGGTCTTCATCGACGACATCTTGATTTATTCCCGAAGTGATGTGGAACACGAGGAACACTTGAGATTGGTACTTCAAGTGCTTCGGAAAAAGAAGTTATTTGCTCAGCCGAAGAAGTGTGAATTTTGGCTTCGAGAAGTGGCTTTTCTAGGACATGTGATTTCAGGATCAGGCATAGCCGTGGATCCTAGGAAGGTAGAAGCCATTCAGGATTGGCCAAGACCGACGAGCGTCACCGAGATCAGGAGTTTCCTTGGTTTGGCCGGCTACTACCGCAGATTCGTGGAGGGCTTTGCGAAGTTATCTACTCTCCTCACGAGGCTCATGCATAAGGGAGCTAAATTCATTTGGAATGATGCGTGTGAAAAGAGCTTTCAAGAGTTGAAGCTGAGATTGACGACCGCTCCAATCCTCACATTACCTATTGCTGGAGCAGGGTATGTGGTTTATAGTGACGCATCTCTTAACGGATTGGGCTGTGTCTTGATGCAGGGTGACAAGGTGATCGCGTATGCATCTCGCCAGTTGAAGGAATATGAGAAGAACTATCCCACACATGACTTGGAGTTGGCGGCCGTGGCCTTTGCATTAAAGCAGTGGCGCCACTATTTGTATGGCGAGCGGTGCGAGGTGTATACGGATCACAAGAGCTTAAAGTACCTTTTCACTCAGAAGGAATTGAACTTGAGACAGCGCAGATGGTTGGAGCTACTCAAGGACTATGATTTGACTATTATCTACCACCCGTGCAAGGCTAATGTGGTGGCGGATGCGCTAAGTCGGAAATCTACCGAGAACTTAGCGATGCATGTTGTTACTCAACCGCAGTTGATCGAGTAGATGAAGCGGTTGGAGTTGGAGGTAGTGACTCCCGATACACCTTTGCGGCTGATGACTATGGTGGTGCAACCTACACTTATGGATAGAATTAAAGAGAAGCAAGCTCTTGACTTAGAGTTGCAAAAGATTCGAGACAAAATGGTTGATGGTTGCAACGGTGACTTCCTAGTGGATGATCAGGGAGTGATGCGCTACGGTGGACGGATTTGTGTGCCGGCAGATTTGGGACTTAGAGCGGACATCCTTCAGGAGGCACACAGAGCACCTTATGCTATTCATCCAGGAGGCACCAAAATGTACAAGGACTTGAGGTTACTTTATTGGTGGCCTGGGATGAAGAAGGATGTTGGCGAGTTTGTTGCTAGATGTCTAACTTGCCAACAAGTGAAAGCGAGCATCGAGTTCCGGCGGGAAAACTTCGAGTTTGCCTATTCCGTGTGGAAGTGGGAGAAGATCACCATGGACTTCGTGACTGGATTGCCTCGCTCTCAAGCTGGGCATGATGCTATTTGGGTGATAGTGGATAGGTTGACGAAGTCGGCGCACTTCATACCTATTCACACTACTTGGGCTGGAGAGAAGCTCGCACAAGTGTACCTTGATGAGATTGTGCAACTTCATGGAGTACCTACATCGATCGTATCAGATAGAGACACTCGCTTTGTGTCACACTTTTGGAGGAGTCTGCAGGACGCTCTAGGTACTAGATTGGATTTCAGCTGCTTTCCACCCCCAGTGACGGGCAGTCGGAGCGCACTATACAGACTCTAGAGGACATGCTTCGAGCATGTGTGATTGACTTCCAGGGAGGATGGTCGCAGCATCTACCTATGGCGGAGTTTACCTATAATAATAGTTATCAAGCAAGCATCAAGATGGCACCGTTCGAGGCATTGTATGGGCGGAAATGTAGATCACCACTTCATTGGAGTGAAGTTGGCGAAAGATTGGCTTTAGGCCCTGAAGTGCTCCAGGAATTAGAGGATAAAGTTCGAATTGCTCGGGAGCGACTACTGACGGCCCAGAGTAGGCAGAGGAGCTATGCAGATAAACGCCGACGAGACTTGGAGTTTCAGATTGGAGATCATGTCTTCTTGAAAGTCTCGCCGTCAAAGGGAATTCGGAGATATGGAATTCGAGGTAAATTAAGTCCTCGATTCATTGGACCATATGAGATCTTGGAACGTATAGGTCCGGTAGCGTATCGACTTGCTCTACCGCCGAACCTATCGGGCGTGCACAACGTCTTTCATGTATCGGTCCTTCGGAAATATATCCATGATCCGGCTCATGTATTGGAGGCTGTACCCATAGAGCTGCGGGAGGATTTGAGCTTCGAGGAGCAACCCGTGAAGATCTTGGCTCGCGAGGTGAAGAAATTGCGGAATCGGGACATTCCGTACGTGAAGGTTCTTTGGAGCAACCACGAGGAGCGAGAGGCCACGTGGGAGCACGAGAGCGCCTTTGCGGGAGCGCTATCCCCATCTCTTTCGAGATGGAATCTTGAGGTATGAGTTCGCTTTAGAGTTTCGCGGACGAAACTCCTTTTAGGAGGGTGAATGTAACATCGGACTTGCGCAAATTGCGGAGTTCGAGTAGTTGACTTGAGTTTGGAGCTTTTTCAGATTTTTCTAGAGGGTCGTTGACTGTGTTCCGACCTATGGCACGAGCACCGAGGTTAGTGGATGAATTCGAAGCACTAAAGTCCAAAAAATTGGATTTTAGGTTGCTCTCGGGTTTGACTCTGGAGGGCTTGTACCGGTACAGCCATGGTTGCTATCTGTACGACCATTGTTGCTATCTACGGGGTGGATTACTGCCGGTATGGGATGGTGGAAGCGACCAACCCGAGCCTCGGGTTTGGGTTTCGCAGTGCTGTCTTAGGTATGGGATGGCTTGTCTGTCTGACACAGCGAATTCGACGATTTAAGCTGCGGGGTGTTTTAGCATTTTGTTGCTTCTATTAGTGTACCACACACCCCTAGGGCTCCTTTTGAGCACCCTCATTGCAGCAAGGAGGTGGGAGGAGCTTCTCTCTCTACTCCCTTGTGTTTTATAGAGTTTTGGTTGGATTTTTAGAGGATTAACCCTCTCTTTTGCTCTCTTTTGCTTGGTAGAGCATATCCCACCATTGTTGGAGCTTGGAGCTTGGTGGTTGGAGCCTTGTGGTGGATCAAGCTTCAAGCCTAGGGCTATTTGAGCTTGGTTTTGAGCTTCTTAGAGGTATGTGAATGATCTCTTTCCTCTAGTTTTGATTTTTGTGAGTTTTTGTGAGATGAAACCCTAGTTTTGGATTCTAGGGTTAGGATTTGGGGATTTTCGATTTAAGGCCTTTGGGACCTAATTGATGGGTTTAGAACTTTGATTTAGGTTGGATTAGAAGGACTCTAACTCCCATTTGGAGATCAAGAGCACTTTCTTCGCATTCGGTGAGTTTTCTCCAACCTTTTGTCGAAATCCTTAAAGTGTGCACTCAAGGTTTATCTTCTTAGCTTGTAACTCCTAGGGTGTGCTTTTTAGGACTCTAGGAGTGATTATCGAAGCTTCGTTAGCGGTTCGGAGCAACGCTTTTCGCACTTGGTGGGTTTGGCTACATGAGCATAGGAGCAAATGGCTCCTAAGTGCTTATTCGGTTTGATTTAATTATTTTGAATGCATATTCATGCTAAATAGATTTATTATGAATTTTGAACCACTTAAAATGCATGCCTCATGTATGATAAAATTTTCACTCTATATAGTAGAGCTTTCGGGGTTAAACAGCATGCATGTGAGGGTGGGATTTGTGGGCACCTCGGAGTGTGCCATTCATGTTTATACAGCTTAGATAATGTAATTGTAAACATCGAACTCTTGTTGGAACTTAGAAAAGCTTAAGTGTCATCAAGCGGCACTTAACTTAGAAAACTATGAAACTGCAACATAGAGACTTGACATAGGGACATCTATTATTTCCATGTTAGAGACATGATGACATAGAGATAGGCCTTTTGGACACTTGTACATTCCATGTTAGAGACATGACGATTTGGGACTTGTGACTATATGCCATTGTGCTCATTCGCACATGCTTGTGAGGGTCGCTCTCTACAAGCCGGCACTTCGGAGTTGGCCAACGCGATTTCATGTATTCGCCGTGCGGGATTGGGCGCCAAAGTGGATTGCCGTGGGACGGTCTCATTCCTAGGGTGGGAATGTTGACTACTACGGGGCCATTAGGCTCGGCATTTGGGCTAGGCGACCTTCGGGTGGGCATCGGCCATATCGCCTTCGGGTTGATCTTATTGTACTTAAACTTAATGTAGTTTAAAGAAAAGCGTGGACTTTGACTAGAATAGTAAACTTTAACACTTTACTATCACATGTGGACATTATAGATCTTGATTAGAATAGTAAACTTAGTCTTTTACTATCAAGTTGGGAACTTCATGTTAATTATAACGCTTTCTATTCATGCTTAGAATAGCTTACTTATGCAAATTCATGCTAAGTAGAGATATTGTGTTTAGTAGTTTACATGTTATTTACATGTCGCTTATTATTGCTTATATCATCGTTTATACTTACTTGCTTAGTTTTGGGCCTAGTGGAGCATGCAACTGAAGTCAGTAATTGCCCACTGGGAACTATTAATTAATAGTTCTCACGCCCTTTTTTTCTAATGTGTTTCAGAGCCTTCGGCACCGGCGGAGGCAAGGGATCGTGGAAAGGGAACCGCTAGCTAGTTATCACAGCTTTCCACCTTGTAGGGGTTTTTCTCTCTTTTTGTACTTTGGTGAGATTGAGAGAGTTTTGTATCCCTATGTAGAGACTACCATGTACTTAGTTATAGTGGTGTTTGGATTTCTTTTCGTTGTACTCTCTTTATAGTTTATATTAGAGATTGGTACTTTATTTTTAGTCATTTTTTTATGCTTCCTTGTATAGAAATCTAGTTGTTATACTGCTCTGATACTTCTAGATTCTTTTTATTTTGTTGGTTATTTATCGTTTTTGTTAGACGCCTTGTACGTTGTAGACATACGGCGGGTCTGGGCACGCGCCGGGCGGGCTTCCGCTGGGTCCCGGGGCGTGACAAGGGTCCTTAGGGACCGGTCTCGGCTGGCAGAGAACGGTTCCCGTACGCTAGTTTGCGTGGAGGGTCCTGAGGGACCGGTCTCGGCTGCGGAGATCGGTCTCTGCGCCCGAAAACAACCCAAACCTGGCTGTGTACAGAGTTAAGAGTTGAGGAGCTTTTCTGAATTTTGTTATATTAGAGGGCCTATATATATGGCCATTTTATTTCCTCTCTCCCTCATTTATCTTCCTCGCAATCTCTTTTACAACCTAGAAAGAGAGGTAGAAGAAGAAGAAAGAGAAGGAAGGAGAAGAAGAAGAAGGAGAGCTTGCCTTTGGAGGACTTTGGAGTATCTTTCTCTCCCTCTTTGCTCCCCATTGGAGGCTTGGAGCTTGTGGTTGGAGCCTTGTGGAGGAAGAACCTCCACACCTTGAGCATCTTGAGCTTGGTTTTGGGGCATTCTAGAGGTTGGTAGCTTGATCTCTCCCTCTAGATTTGAGTTTTGTTGCTTTTTGATAGATGAAACCCTAGAATGAGATTTTTAGGGTTATTTTTGGGACTTTTTATTTTGAGGCTTTTGGATCTTATTTGATAGGTATAGAACCTTCCTTTGAGTTGGAAGTGAAGTACTCCAACCCTCTTTTTGGATTTAGAAGGGTATTCTACACATAGGTGAGTTTTCTTCGCCGTTTTCTTGAGATAGTTAATGATTGAACACATGGTTCATCATTTCGATATTGTAACACTTCTAGCCTACCACTTAGGGTGCTAGGAGGCTAGATCGAAGCTTCGTTAGAGGATCGGAAGGCCGAGCGAAGGACTTGGTGGGTTTGGCTTCATGAGAATAGGGAAAAATGTCTCCTATGTAGTTAATTGTTCTCGTTTAATTCTTTTGCATGCATATTCATGCTAGATAGAATTTATATGAATTTTAGAACACTTAAAATACATGCCTTATGTATCATGAAAATTTCACTCTATATAGTAGAGTATTTTGGGTGTTGTGCATGCATGTGAAAAGTGTTCATCTTTACAAGTTGAGGACATGTCTCTTATGTTGAAATAGCTCAAATTATGTATTTGTGAACAATGAACTTATGTTTGGACTTAGAAAGCTTAAGTGTCATAAAAAGGCACTTAGCTTAGAAAATAATGAAACTACAATATAGAGACTTGACAATAGGCCACTAAAGTATAATATATTCCATGTTTTAGACATGATGACATAGAGATAGGCCTTGGACATAGTTGCTTTACATTCCATGTTGTTAGACATGACGACTTGAGACTTGAGATGATCGGTTCGATTACTTGCTATTGTACTCATTCGCACATGCTTGTCAGGGCCGCTCCCTACAAGCCGGCACTTCGGAGATGGCCATCGCGATATATATTCACCGTGCAGGATTGGGCGCTGAAGTGGATTGTCGTGGGATAGGCTCATTCCTAGGGTGGGGATGTTGACTACCACGGGGCCATTAGGTTCGACATCGGCTAGACAGCCTTCGGGTGGGTCTTCAGGCCAGACAGCTTTCGGGCGGGTCTTATCAAATTTAAACTTAAGTAGTCAAACTGACATTTGAACATGGACTAGAATAGTAAACTTAGACACTTTACTATTATATTGTGGACATTGGACTAGTAGTTTGTATTGACTATTCATGCTTAGAATAACTTTCTTACTTATGCAATTTTATGCTAGGTAGAGATATCCTGTTTTAGCAGCATATATATTTACTTACATGTCGTTCATATTGTTTTTACATATTCGCTTACTTGTTTAGTTTTGGGGCCTAGTGGTGCACTCAACTGAAGTCAGTAATTGCCCACTGGGAACTATTATTTAATAGTTCTCACGCTCTCTATTTTTGTGATATTTCAGAGTCTTCGGCATCGACGGAGGCACGGGATCGCGGCAAGGGAGTCGCGTCTAGCTAGATAGCTACTACATACTTTACTTAAGTGGTTTTCTCTCTTGTTTATTTTATGAGAGAGAGAGATTTTTGTATCCATGTATAGAGACCACCTGTGTACCACTTTTATAGCTTTTGTCTTGGGACTATCTTGTTGTATTTACTTTTAGTTTCATAGTGGATGTTAGCTTCATACTGGTTCCTATTTTAGAATCTAGTTGTTATACTTTCTCTGATACTTCTAGATATCCTTTACTGTTGCTTTATTTATCGTTTTGTTGTAGACGCCTTGTATGTTTTAGACGTACGGCGGGTCTGGGCACGTGCCGGGCGGGCTACCGCTGGGTCCCGGGGCGTGACAATTTCGATCTCTAGAACAAGCAAAAGAGAGCTTGTTCGACATCTAGAAACTCATCTAGAAGCATTAGAACCATTCTTAGGGTGTTTAGAACAAACCCTAGAATTCCACCATTAGAGCACAACGAAGAAAACATGATTTTCATATATTCTTCGGCTACTACAAGGCTCCTACACTTATAAGGAGATCAAAATCATAGTTCCTTAAAGATGTCACGCCCCGCCACCCACCTCTTTGGTCGGGTTCGGGCCACATCAACAGACGCCGAACGGACAGGGCCTCTCCTGCCCGCCCAAGGCTCTAAAAACAAGTATAATTAAGCAAACAATTAAAGAAATTTGTAATTATAAAAGGCTTGCATGAGGGCAAGCATCAACGAAATGGAAAGCTCTAACTATAACATACAACCATACATGATATTTGATTACATTTTAACCAAATACAAGTAAACGGAAGCTATTACATTCTTTTTCTTTAAACATCGTATCCTTTTTATATTTAATCATTCCACCAAAAATACATGATTGTTCTCAACTTAACATCTATAGATCAACATAATAAAAGTTGATACATATATACCAAAAGGAATGACTAATGCAAAACTCCGGTGGCCACTAGCTATGGCGCTAAACCCTTACCACGGTCCTCTGCCGCCCCGCTCGCACTAGGACCTGTAGGGTTAGTGGTGTGAGAACTACAACGAAATTCCCAGTGGGCTCGGCAACCGACCTCGCCGACTTACCCACTAGGTCTATTCAGGCATAAGTATTTCAAAGGAAAGGAAACATAATCAAACTAAATGCTAATACTATGCCTGTAAGAAAGATGTCAGTGGATATATAATCAAAGCAATATTTGATATGCATGTATGCTCTTTACATTACTTTAGCTTAGTTCTTTACCCAATCTTACCGGTTAACTATGTTAACCCCAATAACTCACGTTTCATAACCCATCTACCGGGGGAGGCTCAAGGCACAGTCACCTGAGGGTCCATCGAAGGGGTACTATTCCCGTGGTATTTACACTCCGGAGTACACCGCTTGGGGAGGAGCTACCTCCCACAAGCCAAACCAAGTGTGAGTATCGATCTATTTCCCAACTTGGGAAATCAAAGCCACTAGTTTCAATGTCATTGTCATAATAGGTTTCTACCTATATGTTCATGTCTCTTTCTATGTCATTCTCAAGGCCAATTATGTCTCTATTGTCAATGTCACCTTTGTTTACTATAGTCAAGGTTCAAGTCTCATATTCATACATCTCTAGGGTTCTGACATACATGTCCATTAGGTTCTTGTTCAATCACTATATTCACCAACGTTAGAAGCATAATATTGAAATTCTAGTCACTAATCACATGTCATAACCCAACTATGCATGAATGAAACTATACATATACATGCTCAATAAAGTGACATAGACATAGAAGGGAATCCAACGATTCCGAAATGCACCCCCACCTCTTAAATATTATAGTGGAGTTGCGGTTCGAAGCTCGTGACTATCCGACCCCTATCTTGCGACCTGCGCTTTAAACAGAGCCCAAATCAGGCTAACTTATGAAGTAGCTCCTATCTAGGCTTTTCGTTTCGACAAACGGAGTTGTCCCACATATCGGGAATACCCCCAATTAGGTTTCCACAAGATCAATTTGCCTCGAAAACAAACTAGGGCAAAAGCCCTAATTTTCAAACCCTAACAATGCTATATTGGGATTTCTCCTAGATTGATCTCATCCATAAGCGAAAGATAGCTTAGGATCAACTAAGAAGCATTCTAATACCATCCTTACGCCTTCCCAACCATTCCTAGGGCTTCCATTACAAGCCCTAGGTATTCACCATTAGAGCTCATGAAGCTCTCATGAGTTTCATGGAGTTCATGACCCTAAAGGGTTTCTAGAACCCCTATTAAGCTCAAAACTCTAAAACCTAGGGTTAAAACCCAAACCCTAACTCTATTTGACCAAAACTCACCTTAGCCCAAGAGCAATCCCAAGTCCACCTTGTAGGAGAGTTCAACACCTCCAATCCTCCAAGAATCTCCTCCAAAGCTCCCTCCCCTTGCTCTTCTTGCCCTAGAAATAGGTTTCTAGAGAGAGAGAAGTAGAGAAATGAGAAAGCGAGAGGAGTGTGCTGTGAAAGGGGAAGAGATGGGTATATAACATGTGGCTACATTTGCATATAAACCCTCCAAAATTGCATATTTGCAATCTGCCAGACTGGGCAGTTTTCGGGTCTGGGGATCGGTCTCTCCATGCAGGGACCGGTTCCCGTAGGGTCTCCATCAGGGACTTAGCCAAATTTCCAGAGTTTTGGCTGGTTGCGCAAGCAGGGAGCGGTCTCTACTTTAGGGACCGGACCCTGGGAGACTGGTCTCTCTGTCCAGGACTGGTTCCGGTACGCCAAATTTTCAGGACTTAGCCGATTTCTCGGCCTCCACATCTGCTATGAGTGTGGGGACCGGTCTTGTGACGCACTGGACTTGTGCAAATAGCAAGGTTCGAGTGTGGATGTGAGATTTGCGCTTTTCCAGATTTTCTGGAGGGTCGTTGACTGTGTTCCGACCTATGGCACGAGTACCGAGGTTAGTGGATGATTTCCAAGCACTAAAGTCCAAAAAGCTGGATTTTAGGTTGCTCTCGGGTTGGAATTTTATGCCCTTGTACCGGTACAAAATTGTTGCTATACCGGTACAAAATGGTGGCTATACCGGTACAAGCCGAGATTTATACCGGTATAGATGAGCGGCTGGGCAAACCCGAGGCTCGGGTTTGCTGTTTCGCGGGGTTTATACCGGTACAAAATGGGTTTGTACCGGTACAGGCTGGCAGTTTTCGAAAACCCGAAACTGCAGGGGCTAGTTAGCATTTTGTTGCTTCTATATGTTTCCCCCTTGCCCCTAGGGCTCCTTTTGAACCCTCCCACAGCACCAAGCAAGGTAGGGAGCTTCTCTCTCTTTTCCCTTGCGCTCATTTGGATTTTTGGGTGGTCTTCAAGAGATTTAACCTCTATTTTCTTCTCCTTTTGCCTCCTAGTGCCATTGTCACCTTGGTAGAGACTTGGGGCTTGGACTTGGGAGCTAGTTGAGGGAAGATCTTCAACTTTGGAGGGATTTGAGCCTTGTTTTGAGCTTCTAAGAGGTAAGCAACTCCTTCTTATCCTCTAGTTTAGGCTTTGATTGCCTTCTATGGGTTGAAACCCTAGTTTTTGTAGATTAGGGTTTATTTTGGGGATTTGCAACCTAGGGCTTTTAGAGTCCAATTAATTGGTTTAGAACCTTTGTTTAGGTTGCCTTGGAAGAGATCTCACCTCCATTTGAGGGTTGGAGAAGGATTTTTACTCTAAGGTGAATTTTTCCTTACTCTCTACATAGAAGCTTAAAGTTTGAACTCAAGACTTATCTCTTGAGGTTGTAACTCCTAGGATCTTCTTTGTAGGGTACTAGGAGTAGGAATCGAAGCTTCGTTAGCGGTTCGGAGCGACGCTTGGAGCGACGGTGGGTTTGGCCTCACCTAGCACAATGAGAAATTCTCATTGGTGCTTATTCGCTTATGGTTAAATGGAAATTAGTTCATTTTCATGCTATTTGATTTATTTGTGAATTTTAGAATGCTTAAGATACATATGTTATGTGTAATGCAATTTTACTCTATATAGTAGAGACGAATGCATGTGAGAGCTGAAGTCTTGTAGCATTCTTTTTGGGAACTTGAAACTAAGTGTTTGAGAGGACTTAGACATGTGTTTGAGAACATAGAACTATACATGATATAGGAGAAAAGCCCTTGTCATTAAGCGGCATTGGCTTGGCATCAAAAGTGTAGAATAGTGAGCTAATGTCATCAAGCGGCATTAGGCTCGTGAATGAACTTGACATAGAAATTCTAGTGTCATGAGAATTTGTTGTACTAGACCTTAGGGTTGCTAGTGACATTTGCCATGTGTGGGACTTGGGACTTGGACTTGCTTGTTGCCATTTGTGCTCTTCGCACATGCTTGTGAGGGTCGCTCCCTACAAGCCGGCACTCCGGAGTTAGCCTTTGCGATGTATTCGCACGTGCGGTATTGAGAAACCTATGGGGCCGAATTGGTTAGACTCATTCCTACGGGGATGTTGGGGCTACCACGACACTTAGGGGGCGCAAGCGGGATTGTACTTGTGTAGATCCCAATTGAGATTGACCATTGTCTTTCTATAATAAAGGATAATCACTACTTAACTTAGATTAGTAGTTGGATATGTGTGTTGTGACATAGTATTGGACATAGTAGTATACTTGATAGATCTTCAATTCTATTATAGTACACTTGTGAACTTATTTGAATATACTTGTTTAAAGTTGGCTATCGGGCAGTTTAAAGCATGTAATTTATTTACCTTGGGTTATTCATTCAGCTTTACAGTTATGCCTTTATTTCAGTTATTTACTTCTGTACTCGTATATTACTCTTTTGGGGCCTAGTGGAGCAATTTTGTGCAGGTCAGTAATTGCCCACTGGGAACTATATGTTTATAGTTCTCACGCCCTTTGTTTCTGACTAGTTTCAGTGCCTTCTGCATCGGGGGAGGCTCGGGACCGCGGCAAAGGAGTTGCCTCGGGATAGCGGCTTGTGAGAGGGTGTTGGATAGGTGGCTTCCTCTTTCTCTTTTTTTATTTTGGAGAGAAGGAGTGTTTTACCTTGTATAGAGACCACCACTTTTGTTTATTTTGAGAGGTTATGTTGTTAGCTGTGTACTACTCTCTTTTTCTATATTAGTGATTTAGACACTTTACTTTCTTTTACTTGTGGTTTGGTTCTTGTTTAGTTGTGGCTCTGATATTCATTGTAGTAGCCTTATATTGTTTTATATTCCGCTGTTTTTAGTTAGACGCCTTGTATGTGTTGACATATGGCGGGTCTGGACACGCTTTGGGGAAGGCCCTGCCGCCCCCGGGGCGTGACAGGTCTCCCCATGCTGGGACCGGTCCCCGAGAGTTCCAAGTCTGGAACTTCACCAAACTTGCAACTTCGCTCTCTCGGGTCCCGTTTTCACTACACACACATTCTAATGCACTTAGAACCGTTGCTACCTGGTCCACTCAGCATTCCGCTCGTTTCGACGAAACTCGGCACGTTCTACGAGAAAATAGTATGTTACAAAAGATCTACCATGAGAGGAGGCAAGAAGATTACCTCTCAAGCTTGCTCTCTTGCACAAAGAAGAAGAAGAAGATGACAATGGTGATCTCCTCCTTGATCTTCCCCTTCTTTTTCTTCTTCTTCCCCTTTCTTCTCTTCTTTTCTTTTCCCTTCGGTAGAGAGAGAGGGAGAGAGTTTAGAGAGTGGAAAAGGGAGAGAAATAACCTCCCCAACCCCTCATAACACTAAACCCATGGCCATTTTGCATATAGAATCCGTTGCTACCTGGTCCACTCAGCGTTCCGCTCGTTTCGACGAAACTCGGCACGTTCTACGAGAAAATAGTATGTTACAAAAGATCTACCATGAGAGGAGGCAAGAAGATTACCTCTCAAGCTTGCTCTCTTGCACAAAGAAGAAGAAGAAGATGACAATGGTGATCTCCTCCTTGATCTTCCCCTTCTTCTCATTCTTTTTCTTCTTCTTCCCCTTTCTTCTCTTCTTTTCTTTTCCCTTCGGTAGAGAGAAAGGGAGAGAGTTTAGAGAGTGGAAAAGGGAGAGAAATAACCTCCCCAACCCCTCATAACACTAAACCCATGGCCATTTTGCATATAAGCCCCTCAATAATTCACCCTGTGCATTGCCCAGACTGGGCAGATTTCGTGCTCGGGAACCGATTTCCCCAGCCAGGGACCGGTCCTCGAGAGCACTGCCCCAGCTTTTCGCACACGAGGATCGGTCTCTCCCTCTGAGGGACCGGTCCCCGAGAGCAGCTCTCTCACAGGACAACTCTGGTCCAATTTTCACGTGTACGGGAACCGGTCCCTCCCTAAAAGACCAGGCCCTGGAGGACCGGTCCTTGCTTAAGGGACCGAACCCCGTAGGTCTTCCCAGCCAGCACTCCAAGGACTTAGCCAATTCCAGCTTCGTCCAATTCTTCTCCGTTTCAACTCACTTTTGGCTCCGTGGGTCTCCGATTCACTTGAAATCGCACCGAGACTCCCCACGTATGATTTTTATTATGTTCACATCATCACCTCCTCCGCGCTAGTGTCGGATTTAGCTCATGGCCCAACACAGCCTTTCGGGTCCCGTTTTCACACCCACGAGTACCGAAAATACCCAAAAGCTTCCGGACTTTGTCGGAACCACTTCAAAGGCCTTCCAAGCCATCATACCTGTAACCTCAAGACTTTAGAAGTTCGGTATGCTACATATAGCTCTTCCAAAAATATAAAGCATCTAGATACATGGTGTAATATACCGAAATCTCGGTAAACGAATATCGAACTTTAGTCAAAATGACCAAAGTGCGACATTGGAATGATTCGGAAAGGCCGAAGGCACCTACAATGCTAAAAGTGCATTGTAGGGGATCTTCGAGAGCTATTAATGGAAGGAATAGAGAAAAATCTACAAACTGCAGATTTTAGCTCTCGGGGACCGATCCCCGTACGCACAGAGAATTTGGAATGGTGAAAATTGGCTAAGTTCTGAAATCACCCCCTACGGGAACCGGTCCCTCCAGGACAGACCGGCCCCCGTGGGTCCGGTTCTTCAAAGGGAAATCGGTCCCCATACGCGTAAAAACTGAAGAAGAGAAAAAAAAACCGGCTAAGTCCTGGGAGACTAGCTCACGAGAACCGGTCCCTGGGGGGAGAGACCGGTCCCCCTGCCCAAAAAGGGCAGGAGCTGCTCTCGGGGACCGGTCTCGGCTAGAGAGACCGGTACCCGTGCCCGAAAAGTGCCCAGTCTGGGCAGTGTATTGAGATAGAAGTTGAGGGACTTAAATGCAAATATGCATTATGTGGGCTATGTATAAGGGAAAGAGAGCTCTTTTTCTTATTCCTCTCTTACCCAAGCACACTAAGAGCTCTCTCTCTCTCTCTCTAGGAACTCTCCCTCTCTCTTAAAAGGGGTGGAGTAAAAAGGAGAAGAAGGTGGAGAAGGAGCTAGGGAAGTGAAGCAACTTCCTCTTCTTCCTCTTTGGTGCAAGAAAAGGGAGAGCTTTGATGTAAGCTTTTCCCTCATGCATGGTAAAACCCTAGAGTAGGGTCTAAATGTTTTGGAAGTGGTTTTAGATGGATTCCTTGAGTACTCTAAGCTAAATTTTGCTTATAGAGGAGATCAAAACCAAGGTTTGAGTCCATGCTAAACCCTAGGGCACCCAAATTGGTGTTTCTACGTTGGATGGTTCTTAGGTCAAATTGATCCTGTAAAAACCTAATTGGGGGTAATACCGACGTGCTCGAACGCTCGGTTCGTCGAAACGAAGAACCTATATAATGATTTGAGCGAAAAAGCCTAATTGGCTTCGTTTTGCCACAGATTAGGAAATAGGCGGCCAAGGATCGTGAAATTCGAGTTCAAGAGCCTCCTAGTGAACCTACAAGGTGGGGGGTGCTTCTCACTAACATTGAAATTCCTTTTATGTCTATGTGTCACTCATTGAGCATATATGTTATAGCTTCTATTCCTGCATAGTAGGGTAACTAAACTTATGTGATGCATGCTTAGAGTAAGATGCAATTACGATAGTTGTGAGAAATAAAAATGAGTAAAACCTTATGTATGCATGTATTGAGACAAGAACCTAGTTGGGCCAAAGAACAAAGTGACCCTATGACAAGTAGATCGAGTGGCATTAGAGATTGTAAATAACACCAGAGATAGTGTGGCAACAAGAATGAGAACAGACAATGTAAAGAACACTAGAGTTAGTGTAATGACTGTTAAGGATTTTGTCTTGGCAAGTTTCGTGAATTGAGTCGGAGTCTTGAAGGAGTCAGGAGCACATTTGAACAAAGAAGATGCAAACAGACGTTACAAGACTCAGCGGTGAAGCTCGGCACCTCAGGTATGATTCTAAGAACATTTATGGTGATTTTAGACTAAGATATAGTAGTTAGAGGACTTGGATTGAATTCTATTTGACAAAAATCAAAGCTGGAAAAATTTGGTCAAGATCCGGATCTGAAAGGTGACATCCGGATCTGAAAGGTGAGATCCGGATCTGAGAGGTGAGATCGGGATCCCGTAAGCCTGTCCTCTGCGCACCTTTAAGTGTGATCCGGATCTGGATTGAGATCCGGATCCCGTACCTTGCAGTTTCAGGATGAATTAAGGTGGACCGGATCTAAGAGGTGGGATCCGGATCCCGAAGCTCTATATTTGATGTTGCGCAAGCCAGGACCGGATCTCATGGCTTAGGACCGGACCCTGTGAAAAATATTTTTCAATGACGAAAGGCGGGGACCGGTTGAGGGGGGCTGAGTCCGGACCTTGGCTGCGGGAAATATTTCCATATTTGGTTGTTACAATCCTAATCTATCTCTAAGTCTTCTAATACTATATAAAGACCATGGGGGGTTCATAATTCAATATGCTTCATGAATATACATGTTTGAGAAACCCTAGAGGCTAGGAATTGATCTAAAACCTATTTTCTACTTCATAGCCTCTTCTAGGTCAAATCGAGATATTGTAATTTCTTATCTATATGTCGATTTGATCTACGCTTCGCTTGGAGTTTTCTTCTTCGGTTTTCTACGATACTCCTAAGCGAAGGATCACCATACTCATGATGCTTCTCATGAACGGCGTCGTGGATTCGGCGTGAGGCGTCGTGGATTCGACGCGATTGAAGGCGGTTCGTGGATTCGGATCGTTGGCTCGTGGATTCGAGTGGCGTCGTGGATTCGGCGTGATAGAAGCTTCGTGGATTCGAAGTGGTGGCGTTCGTGGACTCGAACGTGAGGCGTGGACAACCCGAAGGAGGATTGCGCGGAGATCCATAGGAGAGTTAGAGAGGTCGAGTCCGTGGAGTTCGGTATCACCTTGTAATCTTTTCTCTTATTGATTGTTTATTCGCGTGTTGGTCCCGTGGGTTTTTTACTCCGAGTTTGGAGTTTTCCCACGTAAATCTCGGTGTGCTTTTTAATTTCCGCATTTACCTTTTTAAAGCATTGAGATTTGTGGTTTTCGGCCGTTACACCCTATAGGTGTTGTTGGATACAATCTAGATAGATCCTTGGGACACCCCATAACTCACAATGACATTGTCAAGAACAAGAATACTTGAGAACAAGAAACACTAGAGTTAGTGTAGTAACATGATTGTGAACAAAGAGCATGAGATTGCGAACCAATGACAAACCAACCTTATAGTTAAGGGTCATTGTGCATTATTTTCTTATAATTAAGGAATGGATTTGGACTACATCCTTATAGTTAAGGATTGGATTATACTCGCCTTTAAGTCCTTGCTCGGTGAGTGGTAGCTCCCCCTCGAGTAGTACGCTCCGGAGTAGTCGCCACTGGGTGTAGTAGTCCTCCAAGAGGACGGTCATGTCGGGTCGTAGTAGTCTCCCCGATACTGGGATTTTGGATTGGTGAGTTTTATTCGAGGCGAAACCTACGGGCTAGCCATGAGATTGGGTATCGAGATTAAGATCTTGCATTCATTATGGATATTATGTTGAGCATAAGCATTGTTTATTATCGTTCAGGCATATTAGTTGTATTCATTATAGATTGGTTACTATCTGCTTATCCTTTCTAAATATGCCTGAGATAGACCTAGTGGGAAAGTCGGTGTGATTGGGAGTCGAACCCACTGGAAACTTTATTATAGTTCTCACCCTATTATTTCTACAGGGCCGGAACCGAGCGAGCCGGCAGACGATCATGGTAAGGGCCTCGCACCGTAGCTAGCGACTGCCCTAGCAGAGTTTATGTTTTGTTGTTGCATACCACCTGTATATCCTCTTTGTTTTTGGAAGTCGACTTTGTATTAAAGGTAGTTAAATGTAAATCTTCATTTTTGGAAAGAAAATATGTAAAGAGAAGAAATGCTGTAATGAGGAATTGTGGATGTAAATGTGTAAGCATATATGTGATACAAAGGTAATCATCTTACTTGTTCAGTTTAGTTTTCTTTCACTTGGCTATTACTTACCCTTGTGTAAGACGCTTTTGTATGTTTTCGCTTGTGCGTTCAATTCTGATTGAGATGTACTTGTGTTGAGCCTTGGATGGACAGGGGAAACTCTGTCCATTCGGCGTCTGTTCGACGCGCCTGGGCCGACCAAAGGGATCGGTCCCGGGGCGTGACACATGGGTACTCTAATGCATAAGGAAAGCTACTATACTAATGATCACTGCTTGGGCGCGATGCCTTCGCCGCGGTCCTCACTCGGCACGCCCGTACTCGACCCTGTAATGAAGTGGGGTGAGAACTATCTTCCATAGTTTTCAGTGGGTTCGGCCGCTGACTCCGCCGATCTCCCCACTAGGTCCAAGTGGGCAAAGTAACACAACTAGATATATAGACGAATATCTAAAACTGTAAAGACATGGTAGAAAAACGAAACTATTATGCCCATAATCATGTAAATGTATGCATGCATTATATAGTAAAGGTTTACTAATATGCTATCAAGTTCATTCTATGTTTAACAAGTAATTGTTCAATGACATGTTATCTTACATTTACCCAATCTGTGGCGAACCCTTGGGTTTGCTTACGCCTCACATCCATATCCCTTTGGGTAAGGAGCTCCATGTGCTCTCAGACCCGGGATTGTCTACGGACCTCCATGTGATCCCGATCGCGCGACACTCCGAAGTACTCGACGACATGGATGGCTATACCATCCCAAATACAGACCGTGAGCTTGATCTATTCTCTCCACGTGAGGATACCCTACGAATTACGGCCAACATTTCTCTCGGAACTTACCTATTCCGATAATCATGCATTTGTACTTAGCTATATTAAGTTCATTGTTCACGAGTCATTCTTTAGGGATTCATCTATTCCTAAGTCCATAGACCTCTAGTGTCAAATACACTACATTAATGCCACTCGTTTTGTTTTTTAACATTTAGATGACACTCTCTATGTCACTAAATAACCATCGAGTTCATCTCTATCCTTGGCACTATAGGAACCAATGTCCAGACCCAATCCTCACCTATCTAATTCACCAAGTATTCCAAGTACACTAGGTTTATATTTAGAAAGCATAGGAAAAAGAGCTAAACATGCAATCCTACAATGCAACATGTGAGAGATGAAAATCATATATTTCTAAGATATAGAAAGGATTTTGGTTGCTTCGGGATGACACCCCCCAACTTTCGAAGATGTTTTACAACGTGGAGGTCTTAAAAATGATCTTCGGCACTTGCTTCGATGTCTTCTCGGTCGTTTAGGTCAAAACGAAGCCCGGTCGGCCTTGTTTTGCCTCTAACTTTTTATCCGTTCGACGAAACTCGAATCCGTCTTCGCCAACGCATTTAGACACCTGACAATTAGGTTTAAACATGATCACTTGAGATCAAACCTCTCTACTTAGCAAAGCCCCAATTCGGGTGCCCTAGGTTTGCACATATAGCAAACTACCCATTCAAAATCCTAAAACTAGGGATTGATCTACTTAGAAGTATGCTAAGGTTCTATTTGACTCATTTCTAAAGTATTAAACCCAAAACCCCATGTTCTACCATTAGGGTTTAGAGAGCTCACCTCTTGAGCTACTACAAAGGAAAGAAGAGGAAGAAGAGAAGGTGATGGTGAAGCTCTCCTTCAAGCTCTCATTCTTCTCCTTCTCTTTCTCCTTCTTCTTCTTCTTCTCTTTTTCTTCTTCTCCTTATCTTATTCTTTTCTTTATAGAGAGAGAGAGGGAGAGAAATGAAAGATAGCAGGGAAATGAGAGAGGGAGAGAGAGTGTATTCTCCTCTATACCCCTCACTAAAGCTACTTTTGCAAATAAGCCCCTCCACTTTCCTCCTCTCACACTGCCTATACTGGGCCATTTTCGTGCTCGGGGACCAGTCCTTCTACGGGAGGACTGGTCCCCGAGAGCACCCCCTGCGGGAAGAGACCCTCTGCCAGCACTTTTCGCGTACGTGAACCGGTCCCTTCCCCGAGGACCGATCCCTCGGAGACCGGTCCCTCCATCTGAGACCGGTCCCCGAGAGATTGCTATCGTGGGGCGCGTACGGGAACCGGTCTCCTATTTGGAGACCGGTCCCCACAGGAACCTTCCTTGCTTACGGGGACCGGTCCCTCCCGCCAAGGACCGGTCTCCGAGAGCTAATCCATTGCGCGTAGGATTTCCTGCCGCAAGCCAAGCTACGGGAATCGGTCCCTCCCACCAAGGACTGGACCACGAGAGCAGAATCTGTAGAAGTGCAGATTTTTGCACTTTGCTCTTGTGGACTCCAATTCCAATGCACTTTTGGGTTTTAGATATTTTTGGCCTTTCCAAAGCATACCCACTCGACAATTAGTCGATTCTGGACGAAGTACAACTCTCGGATTTCGAGAATTCACTTCCTTACATAGAGCCTCTATCTCTCTCTCTCTCTCTCCACGCGCGCGGGGGGTGCGGGCCACCCGCACATGGCAGGCTCCACCCCGTTCCACGGCTCTCTATTACTTTCTCTCTCCCCTCCCCTCTCTCTCTCTCCCCACCCCTGACTTTTTCTTTCCTACTGTTGTGCTCCGAATGCCCCGACCCTTGACTCGGTCAAAGGTCTTCCTTGGAAAAAGCGTCGGGGTGTCAAACGGCTGTGATCAATGACCCTCGAGAAGTGCGCCCTTCTGATCTTCAAACGATTCGATCGGCGAGGGATCAAATCGACCGGGTTAGAAATTCTATTCTCTCTTCGGTTCGGCCAGAAGAGCCGAATGGCCAGCGCAAGTAAGAGTTTAAGCAAGAGAGGAGCCGAATGGCTAGAAAGAATACTTAAACGGTCGGCGGATCGGTAGAATCGTGACTATATTAAGAAGAGATCCTTTGGAAGTAAAAGTACGGACCGCAAACTTTGAGAGTGATGCCACAGCGACGACCTTAAAGATTACAACAGAGGGCGGAGTGATGCCACTCAAGGCAGACAGACTCCAAAGGGTTAAATTACAGGCTACTCCTAAGAAAAACGGTAAGTGCAGGAAAGAAAATGCGAGAAAATAAGGTGGTCTTCTGTTCGCATGGGAGAAAGACCTCTTTTCCTGGTTAGACGTGTCTATTTATAGGGTCTCTTTCCGTTGGTTATTGTCTTCGCACGATCAGCCATTATCTCCACTTCCTGATTTCTCGGACCACCTCTAGCCGATCGGCAACCAACTCGGAACCACTTGCAGTTGCTAAAACTTCCGCGGTTCATATCTCCTCCGTGCTCCTGGTGCATCCTTCTAGACTACTTTCTGGTGTAAACTCGGTGCATTCTTCGGTTCGGTTTTGAAGGACATTCTATCTTCGGTTCGGTTTTGCTTACACCGTTTCGGCTCAATTTTCTTTAATTTTGAACAAATGTGATCCGAGATATATTTCTCGGTGCAATCAACTTCAAATATCTAGTGTCAGTGTATGACGTAAGGTTTGAAATCCAGCGTACGATTTTAATCCTAGCCGTTCCCTTTTCTTATTGACGGCCTTGATTCATTTCTAATTTTTGTCTTATGTGCGGCATTAATTGCATCCTCTTAATTGCCGCCGTCTATTCATCATTAAGGCCTACTTCGAAGATCGTATCGATGTGACGAAGCGACGGGACAGTTTCTTTTTCCTTCTTACCCACGTCTTTTGCTTTCTCTTCGTCTTCTCCGCTATATTCTTCTTATTTCCTCTACATTTCTTCATCGAAATCTTTTCTTTGTTTGCCTTCCCCATCGGTGTCTTTCCCCTCAAATTTCTTTCTATCTCTTCATCTCTACTTCCGACAATGGCCATAATTCCGCCTTTACCGACTCATCCTTTGTTGGACTATAATATTCTTCGCCAATATCTTCTGACCGATAAAACTAGATTTGCTTTGGGTCCCTCTTTCACTGGAGATGCACCTGTTGATGATTTCCCTTACTCTAGTGATGGTCTTCCATTAACGGCCGATTCAATTGACCTACATTCTTGGCTTTCTTCAACCCCTACCGGTAAAAGCCTTCGAACTTGGCCGACCGTTTCAGATGCTTATTTGTCCTGGCTAGATAGGGTAGAAGCTGCCTATGGTGACGTTTGGCGGGAAGTAGGTGTATATGAAGCTATTCAGCTCTCTAGACATCCTCCTCTCGTCGATAACCTCCTCTTGGCCTCTGCTCTTTGTTTCTGGTCTCCTGTTTCCAATGTTTTTCTTTTCCGAGGGGGCCCTTTGACTCAAACTCCTTTAGATGTTGCAGCCATCATCAGCTTAAGGCCTCATGGTATTATTCTCTCCATGGCTTACAATCCCGATGGTATATCCGATTTTGAAGAACATCTCGACCTTGCGGATTTGGCCTATTCTAAATTTCTTCGACGGTTTGCTGGTGAGGCACCTGCTCCTGTTACCAGGAAAGAACATATTGCCTTTTTACTATATTGGCTGTGTCACAACCTTTTCTGTACTCGGTCACAAAAAATTAACCGAGATTTTGTTCCCATCGCCGTTGGTCTAGCCAACGGCGATAAATTAGCCCTCGGGCCTTATTTCCTTGCTTTTGTCTATAGCGAAATTCTTGATTCTATCAAACCATCACCCTCTGGTAGTGGTGTCACCATCAGTTCAGGCTGCGGCATTTTCTGGTTTTTACAAATATTTTTGCAAATTTATTTTCCTGTTCTGTGTAAAACCCCTCTAGATGCAAGTTTGACTGCTAATTTTGATTCGTATTGATTGGCACTTGGCCGTCCTGAGCCGCTTACCCTGGGTCGACATTCTGATTTTCTTTCTTATTTTAAAATATTCTATGAATGTCCACCTCATACTATTGTTAACTGGAGTCCATTTAATGACCGTGTCACCGGTCCATCTTGGTTTTTGACTCGATATGAAGTTATTCAATATGAATTAGCTTCTTCTCGTGCTGGAGAATATGCAGATGTTTGGTATTCTTTTTTGGCCCCTCGAGATCTGCATATTGGATTGAAGTCGCGCTCAAAGCTAATACCGAGCACTGAAGTTTATTCCCCTCAATTTGCGGCGCGTCAATTTGGGCTTGTTCAAGCGACTCCTGCTCCTGCCAAATTTTTTACATCCAATACCGCCTCTAACCGACCGCCGAGCAAGGGTATAGCCGACATCGATGCTATTTCGGCTAAGGAAAATTGTCTTCGGCGGTTTTTTAAATTAGTAAGCTTCAGGCCGAACACCACAGGAGTGATAGCTTTCCGCTATACAATCAATTGGGAAAGCTTTGCCCAAACAATTTTCAATCGATCTTCTACGCAAGCATACCGCCGAATTATCTTTCCTTGCGGTATATTCTTGACTTGTAGATCTTCTTTTCCTTTTATTAATATTTTCTCTGCTGAACAATCTGCTTTTCTTATATTTATCAGCTACGGCGGTACCTCGGGATCCTGTTATCCGTTCGACTCCTGCCCCGTCGATGTCGGACGATCTATCAGAAGAAACTTCCGATCCTTCGCCTCATTCTCCTGTATTTTACTTCTCTTCTCAATTTTGATCTTTACGCTCTTCATGCGTTTAATGTTTTTCTCTCTAAACATTTTCCTCTGTTAGCAGTCAATTCCGACTTCTTCATCGGCCCCAGCTTCAAATAAACGGCCGATCGAAATTACTCAAACTGCTCTTCCGCCACCTCCGAAAAGGCATAAATCTTTGGCTAAGAGATTTCGGTCGGACGTGCCTGAAGAACCAACAACCGAGTCCTCTCTTCCAGCCACTATTTCAGAAGATCTTCCTTCGGCTATTGGGGCCGAATTGGCTGATTTTTCGGAACAAATTCCTGTTCCTACTGAGCCGAGCGACCTTACCGAAACTGAGGTATGCTTAATTAATCGCTCATTCTCTCGACTTGTTCAAATTTCAACAAACCATCTTAGGAAAACTTTTTCATTTCTCTTTTCACGGTGCAGATTGAAAAAAGAACTCGTCGTGAGCTTCGTACTAAAAGGAAGCAAGAGGTGGAAAAACTTTTTCCTCCACCATCATCGGTGGTGGCGCCAAGCTCAAGTGTACCTCCACCAGCAAATCTTCAGGATCTACAGCCAGACACTCATTCTTCTACTGCTCCATCCTCAGATGATCCCTTATCTATTTCTCTCTATTCCTTACTGGCTTCAAGCCCTAGCTCACTTAATGAAGATGACCCAACGACTATGGTTATGTCGTCAGACACTAAACAAAATTTGGATGAGTGTCTGCAAATATATAATTGCGGCATTCCTTACTTAGCCCAACATCAAAACCAATTTGATCGATTATGTGCCCTTTTATGTAGTTTAACCGATCAACCGGGTATCTCTTCCGCTAGTTTATGTTTTATAGAGACTTTATCGTCTTACCTTTCTTCTTTTTTGTCTCGGCAACAGTCTTTGCATGCCGAGTCTCTATCCTTAGATCAACACTTCAGTCATGTTGATCATACTGAGAAAATTATTCCTGAGGTAATGACTCCTATTACTGAAGCAAGTTGTGAGGATAAATCTTTGGCCGATCAAGAATCGGCTTTACAAAAACGAATATCGACTTTGAAGGATGAATTGGCCGCAGCTGAAACGGCCTTAGCTCGTATCTCTGAACGTAGGCTCCTTCTTCAAGACCAATTGAAAATCAAGAAGGATGCAGGAGTAAAGCTTCGGGACCAGTTTTCCTAACTATACAAAGTGCATCCCCTGATGAAACGGAAGAAGAAAGCTGCCGAGAATGCCCAGGCCAATTTAATAGCCGAATGGAATCAGATTAAAGAACTTTTATGTTGATTCGGCTTGTAATATGTTAACTTTGACTATTTTCCCACATCGATGGGTAGTATTTCTTTAAATATTTCCCATTGATTGGCTTTTCATTTTCCACTCCACTCATATTTTTAACATAGTATGCATTTCCTTTTACAATTCGGCTGACTTGGAATGGTCCTTCCCAACTTGGGGACCATTTTCCATATGTTCGGTTCTTTTGACCGATCGGAAAAACTAGCCGAAGGACTAAGTCACTAACCGCGAATGACTTGGCTCTAATTCTTTTGTTATATGCCTGACACACTCGGCTCTGGTACGCTTGTATGTTATCTAAAGCCAACAGCCGAGTTTTACTCAGTCTTTCTATATTTTCTTCCATTAATTTGTTGTACTCTTCAGACGAAAGCTCTCATTGTTTTTCAGTTCTCAAAGAAGGAATTGTTATCTCGGCTGGTATTACGGCTTCATGGCCGTATACTAATTGAAACGGCGTCATCCCGGTCGCTGTTTTTATCGAAGTTCGGAATGTCCATAATACTTTAGAAAGTTTTTCATTCCATTTCTTTGGATACTTCCCGATATGCCGTTTCATGAGATTAATAACTATTTTGTTTGCTGCTTCCACTTGCCCATTCGCTTGAGCATAATAAGGAGATGAATGAAGTAACTTTATTTTTCTTGACTCGATAAAGCGAACGAACTGTCCTCCTGTGAACATTGTTCCTTGATCGATTGTAATTGTCTCGGGAATTCCGAAACGATGTATTATATGATCCTCCACAAAATCAATAATCTCCTTCTGAGTGACCGACCGAGTAGGTTTCACTTCAACCCACTTAGTAAAATAATCCACAGCCACTATTACAAATTTATGACCAGCCGATGAATTCGGCTGTATTTCTCCAATTAAGTCCATGGCCCACCCTCGGAACGGCCATGGTTTAATTATAGCATACATTTCAGAAGCAGGAATTCTTTGTATTGAACCATGAAATTGGCAGTCCTAGCAGCTCTTAGCATAATCTATGCAATCCTGATGCATAGTCGGCCAATAATATCCTAACTGCCGGATTCTCCATCTTAATTTTCTTCCTGCCAAATGGGTTCGACATATACCTTCGTGTGTTTCCCCCATTATTAATAAAGCTTCCTCAGGCCCTAAACACCTCAAAAGCACTTCTTCGGCTGTTCTCTTATAGAGTTGTCTATCCAACAGACAATAGCCGAGAGCTCTTCTTCGAATATTGTAGTTAGCATTTTTACTTGGATTTTCTAAATATTCGATTAAGTTTTTTCTTCAATCTTCTTTCACCTCTACCGGGGCTATCATCGGTTTTCGCACATGAACCGAGGGCAACAACCTTTTCTGAATTACTATTAATTCTGACTTCGGCTATTTATAGCCAGAAGCCGATTGGGCTAGTTCATTTGCCTTTTCATTTTCTAGTCTGCCCTTATGCTCAAATTCAGCTTCTCCGAAAACGCACAGTAATTCTATTGCCTTTTTCAAATAGCTTTGTAAATTCGAGTTCTCGCATCGGTATTCTCCACTAACCTGTTTGATCACAAGTTGCGAATCACCGATGACTTTAATTGATTTTGCTCCCAATTCTTGCAAAATTTCAAGGCCTATTATTAAGGCCTCATATTCGGCTTGATTATTAGAACAACCGAAATCTAATTCAAAGGCGAATTGACAAACGTACCCTTCAGGGATTGTATAACTACTCCTACTCCTGCAGATTCGGCTGTTTTTGAACCGTCAAAGTGAAGTATCCATGGTTGACAACCGATCGCACATTGTGTTCCTTCCTCCATTGCCACACATGGGTGATCAGCCAAGAAATCTGCTATGGCCTGTCCTTTTACAGCCTTTGCAGGAACATAATTGAGAGAAAATTCAGATAATGCTAATATCCATTTTCCAATTCGTCCTCGCAGTAAAGACTTAGATAACATATATTTTACCAAGTCGGTTTTACAGATTACCGATACTTCGGTTGGTAAAATATAATATCTCAACTTTGTACATGAATAATACAAAGCAAGACATAACTTCTCGATAGCCGAATATCGTTTCCCTGTGTCTAAGAGACGTCGACTTAAATAAAATATGGCATGTTCCTCTTTTTCTTCATTTTCTTGGGCCAATAAACATCCTAAATTTTCCTCAGCAGCCGATATGTATAATTTCATCGGCTGGTTCATTTTTGGAGGCACTAATACTGGAGGGTTCGATAAATATTTCTTTATATTTTCAAATGCCTCTTGTTGTCTATTTGTCCACACAAATTCTTCTTTATCTTTGAGCCGAAGTAATGGGGTGAAAACCCCTATCTTTCTGGCCAAATTGGATATAAACCGTCGAAGATAGTTGATTTTTCCTAACAAGCTTTGTAATTCTCTTTTGCTTTTGCGTGACGGCAACTCTAATATTGCTTTCGCCTTATTTTTATCAATTTCAATCCCTTTCTTATGTACTAGAAACCCCAGGAAATTTCCTGCCGAGACTCCAAAAGCACATTTCAAAGGATTCATCTTCAGATTATATTTTCTCATTCTCTCAAAGGCGAGTTTCAAATCAATCCAATGTTCGACCTGCGACTTGGATTTTACTACTATATCATCAATGTATACTTCTAACATTTTACCGATTAAGTCATGAAATATAAAATTCATGGCCCTTTGGTATGTAGCTCCAGCATTTTCTAAACCGAAAGGCATAACTACCCATTCGAACGTTCCAATCGAACCAGGGCAGCTGAACGCCGTTTTAGCTACATCTTCCTCGGCAATAAAAATTTGATTATAGCCGGCATGACCGTCCATAAGAGATAATATTTCATTACCAGCAGTCGAATCTACTAACATATCGGCTATCGGCATTGGATATTCATCTTTAGGTGTAGCTAAATTCAAATTCCTAAAATCAATGCAAACCCTTAATTTGCCATTCTTTTTGCGTACAGTAACTATATTCCACACCCATTCAACATAACGGGCCGCTCTAATAAATTCGGCCTTCAACAGATTTTCTATTTCATTCTTAATTTGAAGTACAATACTCGGCTCAAATCTACGAGCCGGTTGCTTAAAAGGCTTGAACCCTTTTTTAATAGGCAGCCTATGTTCTACAATCTGCCGGCTTAGGCCCGGCATCTCTTCATAGCTCCATGTGAAGCAATCTTTGTATTCCTTCAGCAATCTTTTCAACTCCTCCTGTTGTTGAACCGAAAGCTTCGCACTTATGTAGGTCGGTCTTCTATCTTCATCGGACCCGAGATTTACTTCAATGAGTGGATCCTAAGTTTTTAGCTTTTTCTCACCGACTTTGATAGGCGATTCTTCTAGACTCAGCCTATCCGCTTGCTTTTCTAACTCTGGAAATCTATCGGCCTCCATGGCCGATTTCAATTGCTTCCAAACTTCGGCCGAACGAGCTGAGTCAATTACGTCTTTTTCGGCTGTTTGAGCCGAATTACTCAATACCGCAATATCGGCCTTGAAAGCCGAATTCTCCTCATAGCCGATCTTTTCGATCGGCTTGTCTTCTAGAGCTTATTGGAAGCCTCTATTGTTCTTGCCTTTGGCAATTCCATTTTAACCATTTTGGTGGCTTTTCGACTGCCACCATAGTTCCTATATCCTTAGAGAGAATCAATTGGACACCTTCTTCCGTTACTCTTACGAAGGAGATCTGATCAGGATCAGCATCGGCCCAACTGGTATGGCCGATTTCCTCTATATTAACATCTATCATTTGAGGCCGCCCTTCGGCCCGGATTTCTTCGACTTTGTCTCCAATCCATTGAAATAACTTTCCGTGGAGTGTAGAAGGTACGCACTCATTCGCGTGTATCCAATCACGTCCGAGCAGAAGGTTGTAATGGCTATCTGCATCTACCACAAAAAATGCAGTTTTCAATGTTTTAGAACCTACCGTTACTTCGGTGGTGAGCACTCCTCGACGTTTCCAGTGAAGTCGGTCATGATGGAATTTGTGGGCTTCAATTCATCCTCGTCCTTGCCTAACTTCTTGAAGAAAAAAGTGGGCATCACATTGACCATCGCTCCTCCATCTACCATGACTCGGCCTACTGGCCGACCCTCGATCAAGGCCCGAATGAACAGAGGCCTTATAAACTTCATTTGCATGACCGATGGCTTTTCGAACACCACCGCATCGGCCGGTTGCACATCCTCCAATTGCAATTGGGCTACCTTGAGCCCAACTTCTTCCTCTTCTCTGAAATCTTCATATTCAACAAGCTCTGCCTTGAACAATCGTGGCAAAGCATACACCATGTTCATATCGGCCGATGACTTCTCAGCCGATTTATCTTTAACCCTCTGCTTCTTCTCTTCCGATTCTTTAGTCAATTCGGTTGAAAAATCGATCTCCATTCGGGCCTCTCTCTCCTTAGGAGGCCACCGCTCTCTTTTGATGATCGTCTCTAGGGAAGCTATTTTGTCTTCTAACTCCTTCCTAGTCATCTTTTCTTCTAGTTCGGCCTCGGTCGGCCGTTCTATTTTTGACTTCAACCAAGGGGAAGGCCTAGATCCTCCTGCCTCGTGGTCGTTTTGCGTTCGGCGAATCGGATGTGGCCGCTCATCAGGACGCCTTCACACGTTGAACCTTATTCCTTTCGTCTCTTCATAATGTTGTTTGGCTTCGGCTTGCATCCTCTGCTGCCAACGCTTTTGAGTTTTTGTCAACATCGGCCCTTGCCATCTGGCCGATGGTTTCACTTCGACTTCGTGCCATTTGTCGATTGGCACATTAGCTGGTACCTTCAGCATCCTCTGATCAATTGGTTCATTAATCGGCCCCTTCAATACTCTCAAGTGATTTTTCAAAATCTCTCTTCTCTCCCATGGTCTCGGCCAGGGCTGAATGCCGAGCTCATTCACAAGTCTTCGACCGAGGAATTCAATGTCACCCTCGGTCATTCCTTCAAACTCTGGTTCTGGTCTCGGCCTGGCCTGATGCTGCTAATGAGGCCGATATCCAGGGAATCTTTGCCTGGAGCCGAACGGTTTCTCTTGATAATCCCGTCGGCCTTGCCGTTCATCTCGTCAACTGTTGTAGTAGTCATGCAGAATTTCCTGCATCAACATGCCTTGTTTACGTTGAACCGGATCATCCTCCGGCTCTGTTTCATTGAAGGCTTCCTCTGAGCCTTTCTCTTCTTGATCTTCTCCGTCAGGAATGTCGTCCCATTCCTTAGGGAAAGCCATCAACTCTTTCCATTCATTATTTTTCTTTTTATCATTAATTATGGCTTTCCAATCTTTCTTTGTCATCTCGGCCTTGCACTTTATGCAGAGCCGAAGGCTTTTCTTTGCGTGTCCAACATCTTCTGCGGCTGTTCTAGCCGCAATTGCTTTACCTCGAGTGTCCATCGTTTCGTCCTGTAAAGAAAACATGCTTCTGTAAGACTTTTTATTTTGATTTTGTTGGTCGGCAAAAATGAGCCGACCTTCTTCAATTTCTTCTTGTATCCGCCTCTTGATGGCGGCTTTTTCTTTCATATCTACCTGTAACATACTGGACTTGCGCAAATTGCGGAGTTCGAGTATTCGACTTGAGTTCGAAGCCTTTCCACTCTTTTGGAGGGTCGTTGACTGTGTTCCGACCTATGGCACGTGTACCGAGGCTAGTGGATGAATCCCAAGCACTAAAGTCTAAAAAGTTGGATTTTAGGTTGCTCTCGGATTGCATTTTCGGGTGCTTGTACCGGTACAGGGTTGGTTGCCGTACCGGTACGACCATGATGGCAATCCGTCTGAGATGAGGTTTTGTCCGGTATGGGATGGTGATGGACACCAACCGAGCCTCGGGTTTGGGTGTTCGCGAGGGTCTTTCCGGTACGGATACGGCTTGTCTGCGGCTGGCGATTTTGAGCAATTTAAACTGCAGGGAGTTTTTGGCTATTGTACACTTCTATTAGTACCCCCACGCCCTCTAGGGCTCCACCTGAGCTGAGAACTAGAGGAGAGAGGGTAGGGAGGCTCTCCACTCCATCTCTTTCTTTTTCTTTGATTTTGCTTGGATTTTTGAGGATTAAAACCCTCATTTTGCTTCTTTTTGCTTGGTAGAGGCATCTCCACCCTTGTTGGAGCTTGGAGCTTGCTTTTTGGAGCTTTGTTGAGGATCAAGCTTCAACCCTTGGGCCTTTTGAACTTGGTTTGGAACTTCTTGGAGGTAAGCATCAAGTTCTCTCCCTCTAGTTTTGGATTGTAAGGCTCTTTTTGAGATGAAACCCTAGAAATGGAATTCTAGGGTTAGATTTGGGGATTCTCGTTTTGTAGCTTCTAGGACCTAATTGATAGGTTTAGAACTTTGATTTAGGTTGGATTGGAAGGACTCTAACTCCCATTTGGAGATCGAGATAGTTTCCTTCGCACTCGGTGAGTTTTCTCCAACCTTTTGTGGAGTTCCTTAAAGTGTGAACTCAAGATTTATCTTCTTAGCTTGTAACTCCTAGGGTGTGCTTTTTAGGACTCAAGGAGTGATAATCGAAGCTTCGTTAGCGGTTCGGGGCAACGCTATTCGCACTTGGTGGGTTTGGCTTCATGAGCATAGGAGCAAATGGCTCCTAAGTGCTTTTTCGGTTTGGTTTGATTCTTTTAAAAGCATTTTCATGCTAGATAGAATTATTATGAATTTTGGAACACTTAAAATGCATGTCTTATATATGATAAAATCTTCACTCTATATAGTAGAGCTTTCTGGGTTAAACAGTATGCATGTGAGGGTGGGCTTTGTGGGCACCTGGGAGTGTGCCATTCATGTTTATATAGCTTAGATAATGTATTTATGAACATTGAACTCTTGTTGGAACTTAGAATGATTAAGTGTCATCAAGCGGCACTTAACATAGAAAACTGTGAAACTGCAACATAGAGACATTGACATAGGCCACTGACATCTATCATATTCCATGTTAGAGACATGGTGACATAGAGATAGGCCTTGGACACAGTGACTTTACTTTCCATGTTAGAGACATGATGATTTGAGACTTGTGACAGTTCTTGTGACTATATGCCATTGTGCTCATTCGCACATGCTTGTGAGGGTCGCTCCCTGGCGGCACTCGAGTTGGCCAACGCGATACTTTCGCCGTGCGGGATTGGGCGCCGAAGTGGATTGCCGTGGGACAGTCTCATTCCTAGGGTGGGAATGTTGACTACTACGGGGCCATTAGGCTCGGCAGTTGGCTAGGCAGTCTTTGGGTGGGCATCGGCCAGACCGCCTTTGGGTTGGATCTTGTTGGACTTAAACTTAATGTAGTTTAATGAACATTGTGGACTATGACTAGAATAGTAGACTTTAACTCTTTACTATTTAACTTGTGAACATTGTACTAGTGGTTGTACTTTCTATTCATGCTTAGAATAGCTTACTTATGCAATTTTCATGCTAAGTAGAGATATCATGCTTTAGTAGCTACATGTTAATTATATCGCTTACACTTACTTGCTTAGTTTTGGGCCTAGTGGAGCATGCAACTGAAGTCAGTAATTGCCCACTGGGAACTATTATTTAATAGTTCTGACGCCCCCTGTTTCTTTTGTGTTTCAGAGCCTTCGGCACCGGCGGAGGCAAGGGATCGCGGCAAGGGAGTCGCGTCTAGTTAGCTCGTAGCAGCTTTACTTTCACTTAGGTGGTTCTACTTTTCTCTCTTTTGTTTTGGCGAGAGAGAGGTTTTTGGTATCCATGTATAGAGACCACCATGTACATTTTAGTTGTTGCTTGTGGAGATTATTATTGTACTCTTTATTATAGTGCTTAGTGGTGTTTGGTACTTTTAATTATCCACTTCTTTTATGCTTCCTAGTATAGAATTCTAGTTGTTTTATTGCTCTGATACTTCTAGATTCTTCTTACTTTGTTGGTTATTTATCTTTTTGTTAGACGCCTTGTATGTTTTAGATGTACGGCGGGTCTGGACATGCACCGGGCGGGCTTCCGCTGGGTCTCGGGGCGTGCCACTACCATGTTAACCTGTGGCGGGAAAGAATTTTTATCAATTTTCATATTTTTATTTTCTTGGTCGGCAAATATGAGCCGACCTTCATTGATTTCTCTTTGCACTTACCTTTTAAAGGCAGTGCATTCGCTAGTCTTACGGCTCCAAGAATAGTGCCATTTATAATATTTTCTACGTCTTATTTCTTCCACAGGCGGTATAGTTTGCCCATCTTGTAGTTTAATTCGTCCGTCTTTCAACAGCCGATCAAAAATCATATCGGTCTTTGAAATATCAAACGAATAATTGAAGGCTGATACATGCGCCTTTGCCTCGCTTGATTTAGCAGGCTTTAACAAAGCGCACTTGTATGGCTGATTATGTCTAACCATTTCAGCAGCACAAATTTCGGCCTCGTCAGCCGAATCATCTACCTCTTCAGATGAATTCAGCTCTTCATGAGCCGAAGACTCCTCAAAGAAAGAGATATTTTTCTCCTTCCCTTATTCCAATCTTTATTTCAGCTCCACCTGGGCCGATCTTTGTTATTTCCTTTTCGGAACTGCTCATATTGAGCAACTCGGACTCCCAAATCGAAAAGATTTGGAAAAAACTTATCTTCAAAATGATCTTTAATTTTGAAATGCATGCCGTTGAACGCCATTTTGGCGAATTCGGATTCCGGCATCCTTACGAAGCAACGGCTTCGAGCCGTTTTAAATCGGTTCAAATATTCATCAACCGACTCCCCCGTTCTTTGTCTAAATTGAGCTAGATCTCCGACCGATAATTCTGGTTCGGTCCTGTAGAATTGTTCATGAAATTTACCCTCCAATTCGTTCCAATCTCGGACTGAATTAGGAGGTAAACTTGTGTACCACATGAACGCGGTTTTAGTTAGTGAGGTATTAAACAACCTTAATTTTAAAAATGGGTTGGCCGCGGCTTCTCGACATTGAGTCGTAAACCGGGCAACATGCTCGACCGTATTTTCGGTCTCGTCACCAGAAAATTTATCAAATTTCAGCATTTTCCAATTTGCTGGATAAGGATGCTCGGCATCTATGGTTGCCGGATATGGGGATCTGAAAACAGGCCGTATCGTCGGCCTTACTCCTACTCCGAATGTATTTCGGATGGCTTCTTCTATTTGTGCATAAATTTCATTATTTACTCCTTGTACTGGAGCTGGTGCTTGAACTTCATTTGGTCTTTGTGCCGAACCAACATTTGGTACTACGGGGTTGACGCCTTGTACATTAGGAGTTTGCCCCCCAGCCCCTATATTTTGGGGCTGATATACTGCCACTGGGGGAGGAGGTGGTAACCCCCATGCTACCTCTGGTTGTTGGCCGGCATTAATATTTGCTGGCCTATACATTGCTTGAAATGGTGCCCCCTGGTATTGAGGCAATCCACCGACCGGTATTGCTGGATTTTGCAATACTGGTTGAATCGCGGGTGTTTGCATACCCGCTATCGGCTGTTCATTCCGAGTTAAAAATTGCCCTATTCGAGCAATATTCTCATTTGAAGCCGTGAGTTCGGCCAACACTGCATCCAACCGTGCAGTACTAGCATGGCTGTTTTGATCTAGTGTCTGCAAGACTCGAGTCATTTGCCCAAACGTTTGTGCTAGGCTCGGCTCTTGTTGGCTAGATTGTCCACTAGTTTCACATTCTGCAGGTAAAACTGCTCTCTGTTCTATGCCATTATCTGAATTACTAGGTTGCTCGTTCCCTGAATTTTTGGGAACGGCTCTATTACGTAGGTTCATGGCATTATCATCAGCCATTTTTATGTAAAAATATCAAAGGTTACCTCAAAAAGGGGTCCCATCGGGCGTGCCAAAAATTATTGTGCTCCGAATGCCCCGACCCTTGACTCGGTCAAAGGTCTTCCTTGGGAAAAGCGTCGGGGTGTCAAACGGCTGTGATCAATGACCCTCGAGAGAAGTGCGCCCTTCTGATCTTCAAACGATTCGATCGGCGAGGGATCAAATCGACCGGGTTAGAAATTCTATTCTCTCTTCGGTTCGGCCGGAAGAGCCGAATGGCCAGCGCAAGTAAGAGTTTAAGCAAGAGAGGAGCCGAATGGCTAGAAAGAATACTTAAACAGTCGGCCCAGATCAGCCGAATCGTGACTATATTAAGAAGAGATCACTGGGAAGTAAAAAGTACAGACCGCAAACTTTGAGAGTGATGCCCTGGGGGCAGACTGACCTCAAAGATTACAACAGAGGGCGGAGTGATGCCACTCAAGGCAGACAGACTCCAAAGGGTTAAATTACAGGCTACTCCTAAGAAAAACGGTAAGTGCAGGAAAGAAAATGCGAGAAAATAAGGTGGTCTTCTGTTCGCATGGGAGAAAGACCCCTTTTCCTGGTTAGACGTGTCTATTTATAGGGTCTCTTTCCGTTGGTTATTATCTTCGCACGATCAGCCATTATCTCCACTTCCTGATTTCTCGGACCACCTCTAGACGATCGGCAACCAACTCGGAACCGCTTGCAGTTGCTAAAACTTCCGCGGTTCATATCTCCTCCGTGCTCCTGGTGCATCCTTCTGGACTACTTTCTAGTGTAAACTCGGTGCACCGGCGACTTGAACTTCTAAAATTGTTTTTTCACTTTAAACCGACCCAACACCTACCATCTCTCTCCCCTCCATGCGTGCGACCTGCGCCTCGCGCGAGCGCCGCGAGAGAGGGAGAGAGAGCCTCTCTCCCCTCTCTCTTCCTATATTTTCTTCTCCCTCCCCTCTCCCCCTTTCCCCCGGGTCTCTCTCTCTTTTCTCCATCTCTTTCGCCCTCCTTTTCTCTTCATTCCCCCCGGCTCTCTCCCTCTCTCCTCCCCCTTCCTGCATCTCTCCCCCTTTTTTTCGCTGCTCTTTGTCGGGCTCGGAGCGGGAGCGGGAGAAAGCGGGGCACGCGCTAGAGCGAGGGCGAGGAGCGCGCGGTGCTCGGGCGTGGCGCGGTGCGCGCGCGACGCGGCACGCGCTAGCACCGTGGGAACGGGGAAGAGGGAGAGGCGGGAAGAGAGAGAGAAAGGGGGAGAGCTGCAGGGCCGGCATGTGCACACCGAGAGAGAGAATGTAGTGACCTGATTGTTAAGGCCGACTGGCTTATCACTCGGGCGAGTGCTCTGACAAGTCCGAGTGGCGTTGGCGCAAAATGGACGCCAAATGGACCTTGTGGAAATGCGAGGGCTTTTTAGTAATTTTCCTCACACCTTGTTTATATCACCAACTCCGTCCTAGCCTATACACGTAGAGAGAGAGAGAGGGTGAGGGGCTTCCCAGCAGCTGCTACACTTCTTCATCTTCATCTTCTTCCCACTCCCTCTCTAGCTTGGACATTGAGGAGGAGCTTCGGTGGAGTACGGGTTGGTCGACGTCGCGTCGAGGTGTTGTTCGAGCGGGTATTCGTCGACGTGGTGCTACGAGGAGGTCGACGAGCGTGGCGTTTCACTGTTTCGACGCTGCATCGATCCTACAGGAGTTTGCCGAGGTGAGTGATCCATCGGAATTTCCTCCATTACTCCAACTCCAACCATTTTCGAGCTTGGATGCTGTCCTGTAGATTTTCGGCGTCGACTCGCCTTGTTTTGCCTCGTACGCGACGTAGGAGCGTCGGATCGCGACGAGACTTGGCTCGTTGGATTCGGGACTTCGAGAGGAATCCAGAGAGACCTGGAGTGCAAAATTTGGAGAAGGTTTGCTTTTTCGAAATTCAATTCTACTAAGCTGTTGTTATGTCAAGCAGATTTTTGAGGTGCTGATTTGCAGATTCCAGCGTCGACTCGCCGTGTTTTGGCTCGTTCTCTGTGTAGGAGCGTCGGATCGCGACGAAACTTGGTTCGCTGGATTCGTGACTTCGAGACGAAGCTACAGAGCCCAAGATCACAATTTTTGGAGAAGCTTTGCCCTTTCGAAACCTTGTTTTATTCAGCTGCTATTACCCTTGACAGAATTTTAGAATTCTGAGTTCTTTTGGTTCGATTCTTTGAAGGATTGGAATTGCGGACCCAAACGTGATACTCCAGCATTGTGACTGTAGTTTGGACCTTCTACTCAACTGATTTGAAGTCTCGAAGGTATTATCGACTATCCGATTGAGTTAATTAACCGTAAGTGCTAAAAATGGTATTAATTATGGAAATTTCATGTATAGAGCTTTGAGGAGTTTCTCACTGGATTTAGGGACATTCCAGCAGAGACACTAGTGTTTCGAGGCCCCCTTCACTACCGGGAGTTAGCTTTCAAGGTGGGTTTTCATCGGTTTACTCCTAAGTGCAAAGTAGTCGACATGTATAGTTGATTATTGAATGTTAAACCTTAACTCGAATTCATGGATTATAGCATGTTTGATATCTGTATTGCGAGCATGTTTAGCAAGTAATAATTTATACATGTTGGACTTGGACTTAACTTAGGAGAAAACCACGAGTTGATCGACATATGCATACATTATCAGATTTAGCTCTAGGAGCCGTGTTATGTTGTATCGTCGTTGTGTGAGTGCGATGGATACCAGGGTAGTGTAGTTTGCATTTACGCTCGTGCTGGGATGCCGAGCTTAGCTTACAGCATAGTCTAGGTTATTCTTGTTGTCGGGGACCGTCGGGGTTGACGGTGAGCCTAGTTTACGGTTTTGGTTTCAGTTTGTGCCAGGGGCACGTGACCTATTGATGGTTAGACCAGTTGGACCCTATTTACTTGACTTTAGCCTGTGAGAGCCTGATTGAGCTCAACAGAGATACGTTTGCATACTCGGTTGGTTCGCGCCCACGAGTGCCACTCCGGAGTCGGGCTTAATGCTTTTGCGTTGGTGTCGTTGTGTCCTGATTAGACTCGCTCTCCACTGGCTACCCCCTGAGGTAGTTGTTAGTGTTGCTTCGACAGGCGGGACGGGTATATCACAGTCCCTCGTGAGATTGGGTCAGGGTTACATGTTCTACAGATGACTGGTATTAGAACAGGATAGTATAGTGGTATATAGCTGTAGAGTGTTTCCAGCTTCCCTTTCTACTATTCTTACTTACCCTGTAGACTTAGTGGGTAGATCGATGATATTTAGGACGGCACCCACAGAGGACTACCTGTTTTTACAGCAGTTTTCACTCCCCATTTCTTCCACAGTTGTTGCAGTGCCTTCGGTATCGGCTGCTGCTCCTTCTGAGACGGATCGCGGCAAGGGCGTGGCGAGTTAGAGCCCTACCCGTCGAGTGCTGTTAGAGGACCCGCTACAGGTAGTAGTTTTTGGTTTGGGGTTTATGTACATACAATGTTAACTCGCTGGAGCGAGTAGTACTCTTTTGTATCGCGTTATGTTGTATGTATATAGTACTCATGTTCTTTTCCTACCTGGTTGTTCTTAGTTCTTTCAGCTCTATGCTACTGTTTGTAGTATTGTATGTTATATAGGTACAGCTACGCTTCGTGTATAAGAAAAATTTCTTATATACGGCGGATTTGTTGGTGTGCCCGGGGAACCTTACAACCCGGGGCGTGACAGAGAACGAGAGAGAGAGGGAGAGAGGGAGAGAGGGAGAGGAAGCTGGGGGGAGAAAGAAAGAGAGAGAAAGAGAGAAAGGGAGAGAGAGACTTTTAAAATTTTAAATTTCAAATTTTATATTTTATATTTAAATTTTAAATTTTAATTTTAACTTATAATATTAATTTCGATTTTAAGATTCAAAGTTTAAAAGTTTAAATCTCTAAAATCTATAAAATTAATTAAATTTATTAATAATTAGTTATATATAATATAATTATTTATCCGTCTCTATTTAAATAATATCCTCAAATTTTTTTATTAATTTATCCCTCTTCCTCTCTATAATTTATTAATATCTTCAAATTTTTATTATCACTCTCTATTTAAATAATTATTTTAATTTTCCTCTCTCTTCAATTTTTTGGAGTTTAAAATTTAAAATTTAAAATTAGATTTGAAAATTTTAAAAGTTAAAAAAATGAATGCTAACAACGGAAACATAGGAATATATTAGTTTGTTCAACATATTTTAAAAATTGCATAAATTTTCCGCCGCAAGACGGGCCTTCACTAGTTTAGAATAAGTCCTCTAATTTTAACTTTTTAATCTAAAAATGTATATATATAAGAACTAGGCTACTATGCTATTAATAACAGAGTCATTGGTCTACCAAATTTTTAGTTGGATCGAGAGATGTGCGGTTAGGATGATGTGGGCTCTCTAGGGTTAAGTGGGTAGTTGGTTAAATAGTATGATCTAACGAGTGAAAATTATGAAATGGGTGGATCTAACGGCGGAAAACTTAGTAGCACCGAGTGTTTCGTACTATTGATAATATAGCAGCCGGACTATATATATAAAATAGTTACTAAAACTACTAAGTTTGATTGAATTTTTAGATGAAATTATTATAATATTTTAACTCTACATATACTAGAAGTAAAAAAATATTAATAAAAAAAAATTAGCTTTATAATGTATAGAGAACTATATGAATTTTGGAGTCCGGTTGGAATACTATCGATAGCACGAAACATTTAGTGCTACCAAATTTTCTGCCGCTAGATTTACCTCTTTTATTATTTTTAACCGTTCAATTATACTATTCAACTAACACCCATTCAATTTAATCCAAAGACAAAAAACTTAATAGCACATCTTTTATCATTATTAAAATAGTATTATTATTAATTTTAAAATTTAATAATTAAATATATTGATTGGTTGAAATGCCATTGATCCCCGAAGCGCCGGGCCTAAACTAGTTTATTAATAATAATACCGACAAGACAATTTGAAAATAAAAAAAGAAAGAGAAGAAAAAAAGGGGAAAAGAAAAGACGTCATCGAGAGCCGCACCCGGTTGGGTAAGCTGTTGCTTTTGCTTGCTCCAGTATCCGCCCGCCTCTCTCTTTCGTTCCCTCTGCTTTCTTCCTTTCTTTCTTGGCGGGCATCTCTTGTATGGTCCCGATAGCAATAAACTATTCTCATTTTTGGGCTCCTCCGTTCCTCGTAATTGCATAGAGTAAGATTAAGTTGGGAAGAAGAGGAGAAAGCAGAATCCGGGTTTGTATTCAGAAACTTGGCACTTTCTCATCAATCGGAGCGGCAGCAGTGACTCTCTCTCCGATGGCTTTCCGTTCTTTCTTCTGTTGCCGAACGATTCTCGACCGGTATGTTCTTCTTTTTCTTCTTCTGATGATGATTGACGACGACGAACAGTTTCGGACTTTATTGGTTCTGCTTGTGCTTTTACTTTCGGCGGGACAGCATACAGAGAGGAGTGATTCTTTTCTTTTATTTTTATTGTTTAATTTTGCTATATAGAAGGAAGTGTAGGGCGCAGTTCATTTGACCCGAGAAAGAAAAGAATTGCCGTGTATGATTTTGTTTTTCGTTGGGAGGGATTCGAGAAAGGGGCAATACAGTAGAAGAAGATATCGGTGTGGAAAATAGGAGGTTTTTGGATCAAATCATTATCGGAATTCTGCTTAATTTGTGCGTGCGCGTATGGTGTAGGAGTGAACATGGGAGGAAGAATGCAACGAATTGGAGGGTGTTCTCGCTGAAGGAGCTGCATTCTGCTACCAACAGCTTCAATTATGACAACAAGCTCGGCGAAGGGGGGTTCGGCAGCGTCTACTGGGGCCAGCTCTCGGACGGTTCGCAGGTATCCTTTAATATTGGGGCAGCATGATCATTTCACTAAGTTTAACTGTTAGTTGGAACTTCCATTACTTGTTTTCTATAACTGCTATTAATAGACTACTCACCCTAAAAGGGATTTGTCATCAAAACTTGGGAGACGCTATAAGGGAATTATTCGATACTCAAGAGGTGACAGAGGATTTTCTGTAATTGACTAAACTTGAGGGATTGTCTGTTAATTTCTGAAACGTTTGGTGAATTCTCAGCTTTTCTTTTCTTTTTTCTTTCTTTCTTCTTTTTTTTCTGTTTTTTTTTTTTTTTTTTTGCTTTTTTTATTGGATAATGTCATCTGTAGATGACACCTTAGGACCCATCCTTGTTTCGCTCATTCATTAGGACCTTAGAAAGTAAAAGCCCACCCCAATTTCGCTCATTCCTGGACAAAAATTTGGTGGGCATCCGCCCGGAGCCAATGGGCGCCGCGTGGTGTGCGGCGCCCATCGCGACCCTCGGAAACGGGAAAAAAAAATGTGGGCTCTGATTTTTTAGAGAGAGAGAGAGAGAGAAAGAAGCCGGTGGTGGAAAGGGGTGGTCGCGATAGGCACCCATACATCACATGGCGCCCAGCGGCTTCATCCCCAAACAAGTTGTTTGGGGACGGATGCCCACCAAATTTTTGTCCCTTATTCCTCGCCTCGAATCAAGACATTCCTTCCTATCAGATTCCACACAACTAGGTGCCAGCCAAGTAAGCCAACTATGGTTGGTGGGCCCCCCTCAACTATAGCTATTTTGGAATACTAGTGAAGTTATCCGCGCATTGCAGCGGACTAATGTTATAGAAAATAAAAGATTGACAAAATTAAAATTTTAAATATTTTTGACTTTTCATGAAACATCAATAGATACAAATAGAAAATATAAAACAGATATATACAAATGTAGCAAAAGTTACAACAACAAATAAAATATACATAATAATAATGAAAGAAGCAGTAACAGAGTTACTACTCCATACACACCTTCATCTCCCTATCGAGATCGGACATGCGATTTCTATTCTCCGCGTCGCCTTCGCCGCCATTGTCGGCGTCGAGCGTCTCCTTGATCACGATCACGTCGATATACCGTGCAAATCCGCCACACCCACCGCTCCTTTCCCCACATCGACTCCAAATCCATCGCACTTAACCTCGCCGCGCCGCCGCAATCCTTAAAACCCTAATTTCAATCCACCCATAATTTAAAAAAATAGGAAAAATGATTAAGAAAAATATAAAAATTGAACCCTTCTTGTGCAGCAAGAAAAAACAAAAAGAAAAAAAAATGTGATAAAAATAGATCTTTTCAAACCAATTTATTTAGATGAAAATAGATCATGTGAATATATTAATTAGAAAGTGGGCGGGTGGGAAGACGAAGCATCGGATGAAGATGAGGTGGGGAGGTGAAGTATCAGGGAGTGAGAAGGGGGGGGTGAAGAAGAAATTGCCACGTGGCAAACTCCAAGAGAAATAATGTATAGGATTTAGATGAAAATAGATCATGTGAATATATTAATTAGAAAGTGGGCGGGTGGGAAGACGAAGCATCAGGTAGAGATAAGGTGGGAAGGTGAAGCATCAGGGAGTGAGAAGGGGGGTGAAAGAGGAATTGCCACGTGGCAAACTCCAAGAGAAATAATGTATAGGTATAGATACTTCTAAATTTGATTTTGGTTTTTCTAGTGGCTGTCGCCTTCTCAACTTTCATTTCTACTAATTTAAATTATTTTTATTATATAAATTGGAGATATTTATAAATTTGATTGCACTGTTAAATTAATAGCTCCATTTAAATAAAGATTTTGAAAAGACAAGTCAAACCCTTTGGCTGTTGTTGATAACTAAATAAATTAGGTAGTTTTAATGGAATGTCAATGTCACGCCCCGGATTACTCGTTCCCTAGGCACGCTAACAGACCCGCCGTATACATAGGAATTTTTCCTGTATACGAAGCGATAGCTGTACCTATAATCATACAATACTACAACTAGTAGTATAGAGCTGCTAAAAAGAAAAACATATATAAATAACATCGGCTCAATATACATACATAATATCCTGATACAAAAACACTCGCTTCAGCGAGGTACTAACATCAGTATGTATGAGAATCCAAAACCAAAACTACCTGTAGCTGGTATATCTCTTGATCAGCAGCAAAACGGAAAGGGATCTAGCTCGCGACTCCCTTTTCACGATCTGTATCCGCAACAGCAGCAGCCGAAGAAGGAGGCTCTACAAAAAGGGGCCCAACAACTGGGTGTGAGAACTACTGCAAAAAGAAGTAGTCCTCAGTGGGTACCGCTACCGACCTCAACGGCTCACCCACTAAGTCTACTGTGAGACCCCATATAGTCCTATATATGAGATATAATAGGGCTAAACTCTTAACCCGGCATAAGCATTTTGGGTGGTGGCAAGACCCAAGAGGTTAAGAGAGTTAAGCGTGCTAGGACGGGAGTAGTCCTAGGATGGGTGACCCCCTGGGAAGTTGGGGCGTCACATCTACAGAAGGTATGCTGTAGCATACCGAACTTCTAAAGTCTTGAAGTTACGGGGTATGTTGGCTTAGAAGGCCTTTGGGATGGTTCCGGTGAAGTCCGGAAGCCTTTAGACGTTTTCGGTACTCGTGGGTGCGAAAACGGGACCCAAAAGGCTATGTTGGGTCATGAGCTAAATCCGGCACTAGCGCAGATGAGGTGATGATGTGAACATGATCAAAATCATGCGTAGGGAGTCTCGGTGCGATTTCAAGTGAATCGGAGACCCACGGAGCCAAAAGTGAGTTGGAACGGAGAAGAATCGGACGAAGCTGAAAAATGGGTAAGTCCTTGCGAGTGCTGGCTGGGAGGACCTGCGGGGTCCGGTCCCTTCAGCAAGGACCGGTCCTCCAGGGTCCGATCCCTTAGGGAGGGACCGGTTCCCGTACGTGTGAAAATCGGAGCAGAGTTGTCCTGCGAGAGAGCTGCTCTCGGGGACCGGTCCCTTAGAGGGAGAGACCGGTCCTCGTGTGCGAAAAGCTGGGGCAGTGCTCTCGGGGACCGGTCCCTAGCTGGGGAGACCGGTCCCCGAGCCCAAAAACTGCCCAGTCTGGGCAGTGCGCACGATTGAAAGTTGAGGGACTTGTTAGCATTTTGTGCAGGGGTTATGTGTAAAGAGAGGGTTAAACTCTCTTTCTCCCTCACTCCCTCACTCAGATCTCTCTCTCTCCCTTTCTCTCTGCCGAAGAAAGAAGAGAAAGAGAAAGAAAGAAGAGAAGGAAAGAAAGAAAAAGAAGGAGATGAAGGAGAAGATCAGGGTGGAGATCACCATGGCCATCTTCTTCCTCTTTCTTGAGCTTGGAGCAAGCTTTTGAGAGGTAAGCTTTTGCCTCCTCTCATGGTAGATCCTTAGGAATTGGTTTCTAAACCCTAGAAATGGTATTTTTGGAATCCCTTAATGCTAAATAGAGGATCAAGCTCAAATCTAGGGGATTTGATGGTGGGTTTTGCATAAATGCAAAACCTAGGGTTCAAAAGAGGGATTTTGTAAATAGGTGAGATTGATCTCATTTGACCCCATGTAAACCTAATTGGGGTATAACTGTAATGTACTGAAATTTTGAGTTGCGACGCTAACTTTGCTCTGGAAGATCAAAGTGAAGTTTGAATTGGATGTGCATAATTCCCGAGTGATTTTGGAGGTGTGGGAATGATTTCTGGAGGTAATTGAGTTTTTGGTGTAAATCAGGTGTAAAATGAAAGAGAGTTTTGGATTGCAAGGTTAACTTGGAATTTTATTGCCCAAAGAGAAGCAATAATGTAAATGTGGTATTCTCGAGCTAAATTGATAGCTTGAGGATAGTGTTTGGCATGCTTGGGAGGTAATTAATTAGATGGATTCGGAGTGAACTAGATGAGCAAAAAGGCCTCCAATTGCTGCTGCTGCCATGTAGTGTGTTGGAGTTTGATTATGTTGCTAATCTTGATCAAAATGATCAAGACAAATGCTAAAATGGAAATTAATTGCTTCCAAATTAAATTAGTAGCTCGTAGAGGTTAGTTGGCATAATTTGGAAGTGATTAGAAGTGTTCGAAGCGAACTAGATGCGCAAAGAGGCTTCAAGTTGCTGCTGCCAGGCTATTGGTTAGTGCAGGGACTGAATCGCGAACCTGCAAGGACTGAATCGCAAACCTGCAGGGACTCAATCGCGAACTGCTGGACTGCAATGCAGTTTCAGCCTTTTGAGGGATTAAACAGCAATTTGCTGAACTTATCACCTTAACCCAGTCCAGCTGAGCAAGTCTACGTGTAAGAACACCCTTCCACAGCCTTCTTCTCACCTCTTTCCTCCTCTTTCTCTCTCTATGTTGAGCGGAGCTCGGTTGAAGTAGAGGTGGCAGCCTTGATGCGATAGGGTGGAGAAGAGCTGCCGAACAGGAATTTCAGCTGAGGAAACTTGGAATTTGAAGTAGATGGCTTGCTTCTCAGCTAGAATAAGTGTAATTGCTTCATAGAAGCCTCTAAATGGTTCAAAATGATATGTGTATGCAGGAAATTGAGAAGTGAGCTGAAAAAAAGTGAAGTGCGTGCAGTTTTGATGATTTGAGCTGAAAAGAGGGCTTTGAAACAGAATTTCTTGTGGTTGGAGCTGAGAGCAATCAGATAGAACATTAAATCAAGGTAAAACTTGATTAAAGGTTCAGTTCATTACCTTGGAGAAGAGTTAATTTAGAGTTCTATAGTGTATAAGTTGGGGAGGTGTGAAAAGAAAACTGCATGGTGAATCTTGTGTAGAATAGGTGGTTGAAGTTGAAATTAGTACTTGAAACTATATAAAACTGCATATATGTATAAATATGTACATGTTGATGAATGGTTAGAGCAAAATCTGAGATGGATTGATCTTAAACCTGGTTTGAAGTGTTGTCCCTGCTGTGAAGAAGAGTTAAGTAAAGAGTTTCTATGAGCTGAAATTCTAAACATCATGAAGAACATATAGAATTAGTTCTATGTATGTGTGCATACATGTAGATATCTATAGATGCATATGTGCATAATGGTTAGGGATAAATCTAAGTTTGATTAGCTTTAATTTTTAAATTAAAATGATTTTAATCCCTGTTTAAATAAAGGTTGAAGTATGAGTAAGTTAACTTCTAAAAGGACGCGGCCATTGATGAGCCTATAGTAAGTTGTATGTTGCGTAGGGTACTAATGAACTGTGGCTTAAGTGTAATAATTGAGGTTGATGTTTACTACCCTAAAGGGAGGATAATTATGAGTTTCTCTAATTTCTAAAACCAAAGTTGTCAGGATATATGTATGTATGTATGTATATACATAAGAATGATTAGTAGAGAGGAAACTGGGACTAAAGTAGCTTTAAATTTTGAGTTAAGATGATGTTAATACCTGCCTAAAGAGGTTCTTTGTTGTAAAATAGTTGTAACAGGGGATTTCTAAATGTAGAGCTTCCAAGTACTATGAACCCTCTAAAGTTGGCTCTAAGTATATAGATATATGTGTATGTACACATATATACTTATGATTAATGGTTAAAGGACAAAATCTGAGCTAAGATCTTGTTAAACCCTGCTTAAAAGTTGAGGTTATTTGTCCCTAGCTCATGGTTACTAAAGTGTAAATTGAGAGGCAACTTAATAGTAAGTGTATATACATGTATACATTGATATTATATAAGCCAATGGGAGTTGAAATGCAAGTTTATAGGAATCAGAATATGATTTCAGTTTAATCCCTTTTATTCTTCTATGAATGAAGGTTAGACGTGCTCGGAGGTTCGAATTGACATTACGACGATCCTACGACGCGCTATTTAAGAAACGCTTCGTTCTAGCTCTATTGGCATTGGATTGCGAGAGCTAGTTGTTGATACATTCCGAGATGTTGGTTCTAGTTTGTCGGCATCCCTACGAGGTGGGTGGTGCTATCCGAAATCTTCGAATCCCTCTTTATGTCTATGTCATCTCATTAAGCATATCTATATATGTGAATTGTATCATATTCATGCATTATAGGGAGATTGTCATTATGCAATTGAAATGCTGTTAATGTAAAGAACATGTGGACAATAGAATATGGACATAGAACCCTATGACTATGAATTTTACTGTGGACTATGACAATAGTAAACTTGGTGACATCATGACTAGAGATTTGGTTAGCATTGAGAATGAAATTGTAAAACTAGCATAAAGGGCTAGTTAGAGTTAAACTGTGGCATTGTCAGTTGTTGGACCTCTAAAGGAGGATCAGATCATACTCACATCAGTGTTATGTTCAAGAGAGGTCGCTCCTCCTTGAACGATGAGCTCCGGAGTAGTCATCTTAACTGGATCAGGAGCTATCATCTCCCCCAGTAGACGGTCCCGTCGGGATGTAGCTTGCGTCTCCCCGATACTTGGGATTTCGTCGGTGAGTTATTGTTAACCGAAGGGTTAACCAGTTTAATTGGGTAATAATTATGAACAGCATGCATGCATCAATTCCAGATATTATCTACCGTTTCTTTTAGCTTTTTACAGGCATTGTAGTAGTTACATGGTATAGCTGCTTACTATCTATTCTCTTTTCTTGCCTACATATGCCTAAATAGACCTAGTGCGGGAGTCGGCGAGGTCGGCGGCCGAACCCACTGGGAACTTTTAGTAGTTCTCATACCACTAACCATGCAGGTTCTAGCTCGTGCGGGGTGATCGAGGATCGTGGTATGGACAGCGTTCCATAGATAGTGGACATTCATTGAGTATAGTTGTACCTTTTATATTTCATCTGTTTATAGTTGATGAAAGCAAATGTAAATTATTTTTTTGAGAGATGACAAATGTATATATTGGAAGAATGAATGTAATAATTATGCAAGCTTAGTATTTGATTTAAAGTAATCAAGATACAATGTATGAATGGTTTAGTTAGTTTATTTTCACTTGTGCTTGTTGCTTGCCCTCGTGCAAGCCATGTATATTGAAATGTTATCCTGGGAATTGTTTATTTCTTTATTTATGTACTCGTTGTTGTTGAGCCTTGGGCGGACAGGGGAGGTGCTGTCCGTTCGGCGTCTGTGTACGGGCCCGGATCGACCAAATTGGCGATAGTAGGACGTGACAATAACGAACGCGTTGGCGCTCTCGGTTCGGTGATCCGACGAGCGTACGCAAAGTTATTGACGAAATAGTATATTTTTAACAGATAGCCGCAGCACGCGAAATAGGTGTCTATAAATCGTGACATTGGATCCGGAGCATCGTGACGTCATAGAATAACGTCAGAGTTGCCGGATCGGGGATTGGTGGCCGTTCGGTTGGTCGCGTGAGAGTTTGGGCCGAACCGGGTCACGGGTGCCGCAGGCGGCCGATTGCAAGTGTCGACGAGCAATCGGAGAGCAAGACAGGTGGGTTGTGTTTACCGAAGCGACTAGGTCGCCTGTATGTCTAAGAATAATGTAAATTCATGTTGATGCATATAAATGCCATATAATGCATGTGTAGAAAATGCATGTTAATAACATAAAGTACATGCTAGATGTAAATGGATATATGCTTATGAATGATTGATAACTCTCGAGTGGGTAGAGAACTTGAAAGAGGAAAATGGTAATGTGGAATACTCGATTGGACAACTAGGATGTCGATTAGATCGAGTGGCATTTAACCTAGTGTTAAAGAACATAGGTTATAGTAAACCTAGAGTCAAATGGATCTAGGCGAGTGGCATTGAACCTAGTGTCAGGGACATAGGTTGATCGAGAATAATATGGAACCTAGTGTTAATAAATATAGGTCGAGTAAGTGTGATGATAACCTAATGTTAGAGAACATAGGTTGAGTTGAGACCTAGAGTTAAAGTAACCTAAGTTATGTGATAAAAGAAAATGGACCTAGAGTCAAGTAGACCTAGGATGGAAAGGACAGTGGACCTAAGTGGGTCGACTCTTGAGGGTTAAGACCAACCCGCAAGCTATGTGGAACGGATTCCGGAATCCCGAGACTTGGAACACCGAGAGTGGTGTTGGGCGTGTGCGACGATTTCGCCGTCCAGGGCTATACCATCGTCGTGGCGTGTGCGACGATTTCGCCGCCGGATGGGTGAGCCGATTTGTGTTCGATGCCGGTTGAGCCGGGTTGTAGATCATACCGCTGGGTAACTCGAACCACTGTCGTGGCGTGTGCGACGATTTCGCCGCCGGGTGGCTAGGTCATGGAGCGCGGTGAGCTGTTGACAGCTGAGGTGTTTGCGAGACGTCCTTCACCTCGAGTCGGACAGTGCGCGGATTATCCGTAGTTGATTGACTCGAGACCGAGTCGAGTGGCCTAGTGAGCTAGGGTAAAGGTAACCTTAGATGTGACTAGCTAATGAGCATAGAGTGCCCAAGGATAAAGATTAAAGAGTACAAAATAAGAATACCTAATTTTTAATAAATAGCTAATGATAGCAAGAAGTGGCTAGTGTGAAAATTAGCTAAATGTAAAGAAAAGCTAAGAACCATTCGATAGTAGCATATTGTATATTTGTGAGGCATGTTTTCTGTTAGTTGTATTGTAACATCACGATATATGTGTATATGTGGATGTTTTTGGACTAACATGATTGCAGTGCCTCCTTGGACCTATTGGTTGAGCTTTTTCCTTGGGTGGCCGTACCCACTGGGAACCATGGAGTTGGTTCTCACCCCACGTTGTTTTGGGGTGTTTTCCAGGTACACATGTGAGCGACGCAGCGGCGGCGCGAGGCAAGGGCGTAGCTCCGTAGATAGCGCCCTACTCCAGAGACTGGAGATAGAAGTACGCCAGTCGGCTAGCTAGGGGTATAGAAAGAGAGAACAGGATGTACTAAAACAATGTTGTAATAACTTACATTGCATTTGGAGATTGAATGTAAATGTAAAATGTAATATGAGATAAATGCTTGTAATCATAGTAGTTGTATTTATGTTTTTGATGTTAGTTTAGGGGTTGCCCCAAGGATCTATCTAGATTGTATCAAACAACACCTAGAGGGGGGTGAATAGGTGTAACGGCCGAAAACCACAAATCTCGATGCAATAAAAATAAATGTGGAAAATAAAAGCACACCGAGATTTACGTGGGAAAACTCCAACTCGGAGTAAGAAACCCACGGGACCAACACGCAATAACAATCCACTAAGAATAAAAGATTACAAGGTGATTTACCGAATCCACGGACTCAAACCTCTCTTTTATCTTCTCCGGATCTCGCGCACGCCGCTGGGTTGTCCACGCCCTCACGTCCGAATCCACGAACGCCACGACCCGAATCCACAAGACGCCCACACTTCGAATCCACGAAGTCTTGATCACGCCGAATCCACGACGCCTACTCGAATCCACGAGCGCACTCCGTTCGGAGCAAAAACCATACGATCGATGATGATTTATTGCTTAGATATTCATTAAAAAACCGTGGAAGATGTTTCTAAGCTATAGCCGGATCAATTCTCCATAAAGAACGAGAAATTAGGGTTTTTAAAAATTGATCCGATAGAAACTTGTTGTAGAAGAAAGAAAGAAAGCACCCAACAAGTTTCTAGGGTTTCAAAAAGATATTCTATGCTTAGACATATTTTAGAAACACCCCTACATTTTATTTATAGGTTTAGAAGACTTAGAGATAAACTAGGATTCGAAAAATATAATTTAGGAACAAATTCCGTCATTGAGGACCGGTCCTCAGAGTCAGGGACCGATCCTTCTCTGCGTAACCAAAAATACAAGCTACGGGAACCGGTCCTCAAATTTAGAGACCGGTCCTCAATTATTGTTACGCAAAGATGGCTTACGGGAACCGGTCTTTCATTCCGGGGACCGGTCTCTCTCTGCGTAATTGAAAATCCAGTTACGAGGGACCGGTCCTCACAGCCAGGGACCGGTCCTCAATTCGGGGACCCGTCCACGAACCTTGAAAGGTTCAGATTTGTCCAATTATCTCATTTAAAACCATCCTAAGTCTTCCAAACACTTTCAAACATTTATAAATCATCATCAATAGTATGTACACTTACCGAGCATTGCGGATTTATGTTTTGAGTCTGCAAGTCTTCGATTTTCGTCTCTTATTTTTTAAACCTTTAAGACTTCGACTCATTTCACGAAATATGGCAACATAAAATCTGTAACATTTGATACTTCCTTATGCAATCTTGATTGGAATTTTCCTGTTTGGTACCTCTCGAAATTGCATTGATTGCGACGCTTTGGACATACAAGAGAAACTCTGTCCGTTCGGCGGTCTGTCGGCGTGCCCGGAACCGACCAAATAGGCGGGCTCGGGGCGTGACATATGCTCAATGATAGTAAAGGAACTGAAAACAATCTACAGCTATATGTCACTATACTATCATGATCCAACACTAACTATTTGTGGAACAATGCAATTCTGACCCAATCTCACTAGGGACTTCGAACACACCCGTCTCGCCTGTTAAAGCTACACTAACTATCTCCACGCTAGGCCGTCAATGGAGAGCGAGTCCAAACAGGACAAAACTGACAACAACACAAAAGCACTAAGCCCGACTCTCGAGTGGCACTCGTGGGCGCTACCCAACTGAGTATGCAAGCGTATCTCTGCCGAGCTCAATCAAGCTCTCACAGGCTATAATCAAAGTAGAAGGATCAAACTTGTCTAACAACCCAAAACTCACGTGCTTTCGGCACAATCAGATGCAAAAATAGCCAACTGGGTCCACCGTCAATCGCGACGACACTCGACAATCCGGAACAGTCTATACTATACTGTAAAAATAAACTCGGCATCCCAGCACGAGCGAAAATACATTTTACACTATTCTGGGTATCCACCACCAACAAACTGCGGCGATACAAACAAACTACAGCTCCTAAAGCTAAAGCTGGTAGTTTTCAGAAAATGACAGTGTAGAACCTACAGTTTTCTCCTAAGTCAATTCCAAGTCCAACATGTATAATTTAGCTAACTTTATAAGCTCCAGCTCAGATTCTATTTAAAAACAATGCAAATCAAAGAATCGAGCTACTAAAGATGCTAAACGAAGCTAAAAATACATGCTGTCAACATATAAGCTTAGGAGGCAAAATCCGAAAATTCCGGTAAACATTAACCTACCTCTAGCACAAGCTCGATGACAGCAAGCAACCGCTGGAAAACCCTGTTGAGACCAGCAAGGGACCAGCAACAATACTCCCCAAGGGTCTAAACACAAGAACAACAAAATTCCATAAATACTCACAATTTCAGCCATTAAGCTTAATTTCCTCCAACTTCAATGTCAAACTTACCTTCCAATCCTCAATTCAGGTGATGAAGAGTCCCAAAAGCAGTGGAGTATGATGGAGCAATCTCCTCTGGTCCGAAATCCAGCTTCCTCCAAGGTTTGATCCAAGAAAACCACAAAAATCCAATTTCAGCTCCAATACAGCAGCAGCTCAGAAAAACAACAAATTGACCATACAAAGATCAATCAAATGCTGTCAAAAATAGCTCCACGGAATCTCCAAGAAGTCTACTAACCACCAAACCAAGTTCGTAGCAATCGGATCTTCCTTCGTCGCACACGAGCCAAAACGTCGAAGGTCACTGCTGGAAAACTGCTAGTACTGCAATCCTCAAGGTGGAATTGTGCAATTTGGAGAGTTTAGAGGGACTAGAATGCAAATTTGAGGCTCCACTGTGAAAGAGGGTGAAAACCAGCTCAGGAGGTTGATACCCTGCTTTTATAAGAAGGTGGAATGGTACACTAAGCCCCAGGAAGAAGGAATACAAACCTGCTGTCCCTGCAGAAAACTGTACTTTCGGGCGCCCGAAACCAAGAAGTGGGCGCCCGAAACCAAGAAGTGGGCGCCCGAATCCTCCAGTCCATATAAAACTCCCTCTTTGGTTCCTCCGCCTGTGGTATGATGTGCCCTTAACTTGGTCCGGCAGGCCTCACCTACCACCAGACACGTGTCAAAACCCATGTTAAACACCACATGAACATTCAGGCCCACTTTTGGGCACCCGAAACACACGATCCGAATTGGCTTCCAGTTTCAGTTCAGTTCAGCACTCAAGATCTGGGCGACCCAAACCATGTTTTGGGGGCTCGAAAATGGCAAAACTCTAGTTTTGCTTATTTGAGTGCGCCAAGTCCATTTTTGCATCCATTTCGTGCAAAAACGACTCCGACTCAGTACGACACTCTCCAGATGTGTCGACCAGTCACTAATACTGTAGCCAATCGATACAAAACCCCCGGGACACTACAGTCAATTTATCCTGAGGTAATACTTTAATAGGCCATGTTTGGTTGGGGGATAAAAGGGGGAATAACCCTTTTATCCCACTATTCTTGCCAAACATCAAGCAAAATTGGCATGTTAATTTATCCCCGCGTTAACGGGTTATTCCGGAATAACCCGTTAAGAGGGAGAAGAATAGTAGTTCCATCTATTGGGTGGAATAAGCTATTGTCTAATTTATTCCTCTCCTAATTAAGTTATAAATATTTATATTTATAAATTATAATTAATTAACACAATTTATTTTTTTAATAATTGACTAATTAATTATTTAAGTTATTAAATTATTAAATATTTAAATAATAATCTATTTATAATTTATTATTATCTATCTAATTAAATAGTTAAATTTTAAAAATTTAAATTTTTAAAAATTATAATTTGTAATCTCAAAATTAAAGTTTATAAATTTAAATTCTAAATTTAAAAATTTAAATTCTAAATTTAAAAATTTAAATTTTGATATTTTAAAATTTTAAAATTTAAAATATTATATTTTATATTTTTCAAATTTAAATTTGATCTTATATTTAAAGTTTAAAATTTAAAATTTAAAATTTTGAATTTAAAATTTGAGATTTTGAATTTAAAATTTTAATTTCAAAATTTAAAATTTCAAAGTTAAAATTTTAAAATTAAAATATAAATTTAAAATTTTAAAAATTCAAATTCAAATATAATTAGAGGGTAATATTATTATTTTTTATTTATAAAAACTTACTATATATCCTTATTCCATCTTACCTAACCAAACACTAATTTTTTTATTCTCAGAATAACTAATTTTCATCCAAACGCATAAAATTGATCTAATCCCGTTTATACCTCAATTTATATCTATCCCTGGAATAGCTACTTTTTGCTTATCCCGAACCAAACGATACCTTAAGGCTTTGTTTGGTTTGGGTATAAGTAAGAATTGCTTATTCGAGGATAAATACAAGTTCAGGTATAAGCGAGAACTAGACTAATTTTGTGTTTGGATGAAAATTAGGTTGTTCGAGGAATAAGAAAAATAGATTTTGAATAGATAGAATGGAATAAGAAGAATAATGAATAGTTATAAATAGAAAATAATTATATTACCTCTCTTATTATATTTGAATTTAAAATTTTAAATTGTACATTTATAATTTTAAATTTAAATTTTTAACTTTTAAATTTTAAAATTTGAAAATAAAATGTAAAATTTAAATCTTCAAATTTAAAAATTTAAATTTAAATTTTCAAATTTTAATTTTAAATTTAAGACCAAAGTTAAATTTGAAAGATATAAAATATCAAATTTAAAATTTAAAAATTTAAAATTTAAACTTAAAAATTTAGAATTTAGAATTTTAATTTTCTGAATAAAAATTTAAATTCTATTTTACAACAAATCCCTCTCTCCCCCCCCTCCCTCTCTCTATAGCAGTAGGGGTGGGTGGGAATAAGCTTGGTGGGAACAAGTTTGTTCCCACCCTGGGATAACCCGCTTTGGGTGGGAACTATTAACCCAAAGCGGGTTATCCTGGGGTGGGAACTATTAGTTCCCACCAAAAAATTTTTGTTTGGGTACAATTGGGGGGATAAGTGTCACGCCCCGGATTACCACGTTCCCCGGGTTCGCCAACAGACTCGCCGTATACATAGGAATTTTCCATGTATACGAAGCGATAGCTGTACCTACAAATGATAAAAGCTACTACAAGAAGTACAGAGCTGCTAAAACTGAAACATATATATATACATAAAAGGCTCACTGTACATACAAGTTTCAAAAGTACAACCACATCTCAGCGAGTACAACTAAACACAACTGTATGTACATGGCAACATCCAAAACTATCTCTGGTAGGGATACTCTAGCAAAATGACCGGGAAAGATAGAGATCTAGCTTGTGACCCCCTTACGTCGATCAGAAGCAGCAGCAACAATGGACGGCTCTGCAAAAAGGTGGCAACAAATGGGTGGGAGAACTACTACAAAACAGAGTAGTCCTCAGTGGGTACCGTCACCGAGGCCTACCCACTAAGTCTATAATCAAGGTTTTAAGTGCCCGTCGGCACGGGCCGTATCCATCGTGTCGTACCGTGCCAACAAGATATCGGCACGATACAGACCCCGTGTCGATGGAACAGCTTAAAACCCTCTATTCTTTAAATTAGTAAGTAATTTCCTCAATAAAGTTCAAAAGATATGATAAAAAGACATAATAAATAGTTAGAATATTTTGTTGCTAAAGAAAATAAATATTTCATGCTATTATGTGTCGGCACACAAGAAATTTTTTGACCGGCACGCATCAGCACGGCTCCGCACACACCGTGCTGTACCCTGTCGGCAAGTTTCCGGCACGACCCCGTGCCACAGCACTTAAATCCTTGTCTACAATACAAGTACGAAACTGATAGGTAAATGATAGTAAAATAAGCTCAAAGAAACTCTACAGCTAAATGCCACTATACTATCGCTATCCAAACCATGCATTCTGTAGACATAAATGTATCACTATCTACAAATCAACCACACTGACCCAATCTCAATAAACTGCCAACTGGCCAGTCCACCCTGTGCCCAAACCACACCGCACACCATCCACGGGGGTGGCCAATCTAAGAAAACTACCCAAACGGGATTGCTGCGACGTCAACGCAAGAAAAGCCTCACTCCGGAGCGGCACTCGTAGTAGTGACCCAACTGAGTATGTAAGCGTATCTCTGTCGAGCTCAATCAGGCTTACACAGGCTATAGTCAATACAAATGGGTCAAACTGATCTAACAACCAAGGCTCACGTGCCTTCGGCACAATCTGATACAAGGTGTAAGAATCTGGGTCCACCATCAGCCCTGACGGCACTCGATAGTACGAGCGTAATCTCAACCTACACTAGCCTAAGTATCCATGACGCAATAACATCGGTGAAACAAAAGAGAAATAAACTCCTGAAGCTAAACCCGTTAACTTTTCGAAAAGTGGTAGGTGTAGGTTTTATAAATTTTCTCCTAAGTTAGATCCCAGTTCAGCAGATAATAATCATTATAAATTAGTTAAGCTTGCTCCAAAACTTAGATTTCATCTATAACATGCAAATCTACAGCTTGCGCTATTAAACAGGATGATTATACCCAAAATATACATTCTGGGGTTTCAAATACTTAGGAGAAATTCCGAAGGCTTCAGATAACATTAACCCACCTTTGACGCGACTCCAAAGGCAAGAAGTTGCTGGAGAAGATCCTGGAAAAGATCTGTCTCAAAACAGGCCAAATCAGGTTGTTGTCAAGATCTGGATCCTCCTACGCCAACTTCTAGGCGCCCAGAACACGGTTCAGAACAGCAAGCTGGCAGCAACAAGCTACACGAGTTCAACATTGGATTTAATCTAAATCTGAAGTCCAAAAGCAGTGAAACTTTACCAAATTAGCCTCTAGATGCTCAAGAATAAACCCCCAGGTTCCTCACCAAATTCAAGCTCGAAAAGATCACCAAAAAGCCTTCAAACCAGAATCGGACCCAACTTCTGGATGCCCCAGAACTTGCATCCAGAACTTCAGCACTTAAGCAAACATGCTACCCAGCTCAAATCTGAGAATTATAGCTTATAAAATTAGTGGGGATGGATCAAAAACCTTCCAAATAAAGTGGAGAATCAATCCAAATGCATCCATAAGCCTTCCATCAAAATCTGGATTCAAGATTCCAAGATTTTGCATCAAAACCTCAAAATCAGCATATATAAGCTCAATTATCCAAATTTGAGCTAAAACTCACATCTCAAATCTCGAATTCAGGTAGGGAAAGCTTCAAAACCAGTAGAGGATGATGGAAAACCAACTCCCACTTCAAAAATCCAGCTCCTAAGACATTCGGATCCATAAACATCAAGAAAACCTCAAATTCAGCTCAAGAACACCAAAATCTGAAGAAAACAGCAATTTGATCATACTAACCTCAATTACTTGCTGTTAAATTGGTTTCACACACTCTCCCACGAGTCCACAATCCTCCAAATCAAGTTTCACAGAATTTGGATGCTCTTACGCCGCACACGAGCTAAATCTCTTAAGGTCTCTGTTGGATTTCTGCAGAATTTAAGCTTCCAAAGTCCAAAAGTGGAATTTAGGGAGATTGGAGGGGGTTAATTGGAAAAAGGCAGGGTTCCAGTGAAGAAGAGATGAAAGGAGCTCTCAGGGGATGTCCACACCTTTATATAGAAGTATAGACTGGTACAATAGGCCTCAAGAATAAAGAGTGCAAACCTGTTACGCAGCAGGAATTCCAATATTCGGGCGCCCTAAACCCAGTTCTGGGCGCCCAGAACTTCAAACCTGCACAACTCAGCCTTTGGGTTCTCCATCCAATGGTCTGGTGCACCCTAACGTGGTCTGATGGATCTCACCTACCACAGCACACGTGTCAACACAATCGATATTCACGAAGTTAACTTTCGGACTCAACTTCCGGGCGCCCTAAACAGCGTCCGAAATGACTTCAGTTTCTAATACAAAACAGCACTAAAGATCTAGGCGCCCTAAACCCATTTCTGGGCGCCCTAAACTGCCACAACTTTACTTTTGGCTTATTTGAGTGCGCTGAGTCCGTTTTCATATCCATTTCGTGCTAAAACGACTCCGACTCGTCCTTGACACTCTATAGATGTGTTGACTAGTCGCTGATAGTATAGTCATTCCGTCAACTAAATCCTAGGGACACTACAATAAGGCTCTTATCCCCCTTCTTGTACCCAATCCAAATGAGGTGTAATTAAAACAAATAAAATTTTGAGGGTATAAATCTTAAAAATTTACAGGTCCAACTCAAACGGCACTATATCTGAGGTGATCTCCTTACATTTTTACGCATATGTTGTTTTTAGGAGCAATTCTTTATATGCCCCTTAAAAGTTACAGTTGCCTCGCTTAGAAGGCTAATATGAAATGCGGCTAGTTGGAGATGCATGCAGTTAGAAATGTAGCAGTTACAATTAAGTATATCTCGGTTGGTCGAATATAATAGTTGCAACTATAAATAATTTATTTGATTATATGCAGTTGAGAAGTGCATTTTCAAAATTTTATCACTTTTTGTATGTGGTGGTAAGATTACCTTCTAGGGTGCATTCGGTTCAAGTTATCCTATTAGGATTACTTGTAATCCTACCGACAGATACCTTTTTAGAATTATTGTGTTTGATTCATTCAGCATATAATCCTATCAATAATGCAGGAATACTAATAGTGCAAGATTACCTCAGGGCTTGTTAGATTCACATTATGTAGTATTGTTATGGTGGTAGGCACACTCATAAGATCACTCCACTTGTTATGGTGTGTGTGATTCACAATAAAATTAAGAATAGAAAAGAGAAGATGAGATGCGGTAGTATAAGAATAATATGAAGAGACTTAATTAATTGGTGGATCCTCTTTGGTACATTAATGGCCTAGATGGTTACCAATATATAAATAGGTAGCAATGCTAACAACCCAACAAATTGATTAACAACACAACTAATACATGTTTATCAAACTAAACAAATGAAGAATTATTTTAAGTAACTAAGTGCCTAACAAATAGTTTGGTCTTATCTTCAGCAAGTATTGCTGGTTATCTCAATATAGCTATTAATATAACATCTGTGATTCAGATTATTACTAATGTTGTATTACTCCATTTGGTTCAGTGTAGTAATATGATGTTGGAATACTACATACATAGAATTATTTTGTTTGGTTTTTCTTATGTATCTTGAAAATCCTGATAATAATTATTATGTTATTCCAAAAATACACCCTTATATATGAAGAAGAAAATACAAAGGGAATACGAATTCTTCTTATTCCTTCAATGATGAATTATAAAGATATATATACATAAATGTTTCTATAATGAGATATTTAATAAGAAAAGATCTCTAAGGAAAGATGCCTAAAACTACGCTAGCTAAATAGGAATATAATATATACAATGTTGACTTTCCATAACACTCCCCCTCAAGTTGGAGCATAGATATTAATCATGCCCAACTTGTTACAAATATAGTCAACCCGAGCCCCATTCAAAGCTTTTGTGAAAATATCCTCCAACTGGTCTCCAGTCTTGATATATCCTGTTGAAATGATCTTCTGTTGTATCTTTTCACGAATAAAGTGACAATTAATCTCAATATGTTTGGTTCGCTCATGAAATACAGGATTAGAGGCAATATGGAGAGCAGCTTGATTATCACACCATAATTTAATAGGTTATGGATTCTTAAGACCAACCTCATCCAATAATTGTTGTATCCACATTACTTCACACACAAATTGTGCCATAGCTCTGTATTCCGATTCAGCACTAGAACGGGAGACAACACTCTGCTTCTTACTTCTCCACGACACCAAGTTACCTCCAACAAAAACACAATAACCTGTAGTCGATCTCCTATCAACCTTTGAACCCGCCCAATCTGCATCTGAAAAGCATTCAATATTTGAATGTCCATGGTTCTTGTACAAGATACCACGTCCTGGAGCTCCCTTCAGATAGCACAAAATTTGTCCCAAAGCTTCCCAACGAGTAATAGTCGGGGAAGACATAAACTGACTTAACACACTGACAGAGTATGCAATATCTGGCCGAGTCACTGTAAGATAATTTAATTTGCCAACTAATCTTCTATACCTCTCTGGATCTTCAAAGACACCATCATTAGCTGTAAGTTGAAGATTAGGAGCCATTGGTGCACTGCAAGGTTTAGCTCCCAATTTTCCTGTTTCTGCTAGTAAGTCAAGCACATATTTCCTTTGAGATAAGAAGATGCCTCTTTTGCATCTTGTAACTTCAATACCCAAAAAAGTACTTAAACACCCCCAAGTCCTTTGTCTGAAATTGGGTTTGAAGAAACAACTTGAGAGATGAGATTCCTGCGGTGTCATTCTCAGTGATGACAATATCATCCACATACACTACTAATAGAATTAGACCAGTCTCAGAATGTCTATAAAACACAGAATGATCACATTTACTTTTCTCATGCCAAACTCCTGGACTACTTCACTGAATCTTCCAAACCAAGCTCGAGGACTTTGCTTCAAGCCATATAAAGACTTCTGAAGTCTACAAACTCGACCCGATTCCCCCTGAGCAACAAAACCAGGTGGTTGCTCTATATATACCTCTTCTTGAAGATCACCGTGGAGAAAAGCATTTTTAATGTCCAGCTGGTGTAAAACCCAATTCGATGTGGCCGCCAACGAAATAAATAAGCGAATAGAAGCAAGTCTAGCCACAGGAGAAAAAGTGTCGGAATAATCAACCCCATAAGTCTGAGCATAGCCTTTGGCAACAAGGCGGGCATTTAGGCGAGCTACATAACCATCTGGATTCATTTTCACAGTGAATACCCATTTGCAACCAATAGCTCGCTTATCGGCAGGTAAGGGTACCAGTTCCCAAGTACCATTGGCGTCTAAAACCATCATTTCCTCTTCCATTGTAGCACGCCAGCCAGGATGAGACAAAGCTTCCACAACAGATTTAGGAACAGAAACAGACTCCAGAGAGGTAATGAAGCAACGAGAAGAGGATGATAAACGGTCATAAGAAACGAACGATGAAATAGGATAGGTACACTTATGTTTGCCTTTGCGAAGAGCAATCGGAAGATCAGAGTCAGAGGCAAGGTCGGTGATAGTAGTGACTGGATCTTCCGACGAAGAAGCTGGTGGAGGATCTGAGTCAGGAGTCGCCAATCTCCTAGAATAGACATGAACAATAGGAGGTCGTGGGAGCAAGAATAGTCAGATCGGACACTTGTCTGACGGTATAAACAAGTAGATCATCTTCCTCCCCATCACTTTCATAAGTAGATGAGAGAGGAAAGAATGGAGTAGATTCAAAAAATGTAACATCGGCAGACACAATATATCGATCGAGAGTAGGAGAGAAGCACCGATACCCCTTTTGCAAACGAGAGTATCCAAGGAAGACACACTTAAGAGACTTTGGATCCAATTTAGTTACCTGTGGACGAACATCTTGCACAAAACACGTACTACCAAAGAGACGAGGTTCAATAGGAAATAAAGATTTAGATGGAAACAAAACAGTATAAGGAATATCACCATCCAAGACAGACGAAGGCATGCGATTAATCAAAAAACAGGCCGTGGAAACTGCATCAGCCCAAAATTGTTTAGGAACTTTCATTTGAAAAAGAAGAGCATGAGCTACCTCAAGGAGATGTCGGTTTTTTATTTCAGCAACCCCATTTTGGGATGGAGTGTCAACACACGAGGATTGATGAAGGATGCCATTCTGTGTCATATAACTGTGAAAATTTTCTGAAAAGTATTCTTTGGCATTAACACTTCGCAATATACGCACGAAAGTATTAAATTGTGTTTTGATTTCAGCACAAAAAACACAAAAAATTGAGAATAGTTCCGAACGATTTTTCATTAAATATAACCAAGTAACACGAGAATAATCATCAACAAAGGTAATGAAATACTTAAACCCTGATTTGGAAATAGTAGGACACGGACCCCAAACATCAGAATGAACTAACTCAAAAGGGGACGACGCCCGTTTATTGACTCTAGACATAGAAGGTAAACGATGATGCTTAGCAAACTGACATGACTCACACTCTAGACTAGACACAGACTGAAACTGTGGAAACAATTTCTTCAAGGTGGATAACGAAGGATGTCCCAACCGACAATGGACTTCAAAAGGAGTTAAATTACTGGAGCAAGCAAGAGACCTCGACACCTGGTTGTCAAGGATATAGAGACCTCTAGACTCATGTCCTCTACCAATAATCTGCTTCGTCGTAAGATCCTGAAACAAACAATGATCGGAAAAAAATGAGACAACAATTTAAATCTCGGGTGAGTTTACTGACAGATAGTAAATTGAAAGAAAACTACGGTAAACATAAAACAGATGACAAAGAAATTGATGATGTTGGATTTGCAATGCCAGAACCCATGACACAAGAGGTAGATCCATCAGCTAAAGTAACTGTAGAAGATGTTATATGAGATTGCAAGGCAGATACAAGATTAGAGTTACCTGTTATATGGTCTGTGGCACGGCACCAGAATCAATGACCCATTTGGAATGGGAAGACACAAGGCATGAAGTGGATTTACCTGACTCAGCGAGTGCAGTGACAGGGGAACTAGTGGACTTTAAGGATGCCTGATATTGGAAAAACTGTGCAAATTCTTCAGCAGACACCAAAATAGTTTTCTCTGAGGATGGGGTTGTATACTCCCTGGCAGTCATGTTGGCCATCTGAGATCGTTGGTTCTTATTTTGAAGTTTCAAACATGTGCATTTTTTTGTATGACCAGCTTCATGGCAGTAATAGCAAACAACTCCAGGATCTCGATTAGAGGCAGTCTCTCCATGACGATGATTACCTTTATTGGCGGTAATCCCTCTATTGCCCCCCTCTACTATAATGCCGTCCATTATCATTGCGACTCACGAGCGCGCTATTATTAATAGGTTGAGAAAATTGAGGATTTTCTGTACGAAGTACTTGGGTGAAAGTATCATGCAAAGAGGAGAGCTCAGAACTAGAAAAAATCTGAGATTTAGCTGTCTCAAATTCTGGGGGTAAAACAGCAAGAAAACTCATAACTGCCATTTGTTCGCGTTGAACCTGCTGAACTTTTACATCGGAACTAAAAGGTAGCAAAATATTAAGTTCTTCATAAATACGTTTAAAGTCCATAAAATAGGCTGTGAGAGACCTGTCCTGCTTCTCAGATCGGTAAAATGATTTACAAACATCATATATGCGGGAGACATTCCCTTTGCCAGAGTATAGAAAATCTAAATAATCCATCAATTCTTTCATAAACTCACAATGATTAATTAGACAAATTACCTCACTTTGAATGGAGTTCCTGAGTTGTAAGAACAATCGAGCATCTTCCCTCAACCAAGCTTGCTTTGTATCATCGTCAGGTGGATCGCTAGTTAGATGATCATCCTTATCAATGCTTCGTAGATAAACACGAACCGTCTTGCTCCATTCCAAATAATTGGAGCCATTGAGTTTGTGTTCTGTGATTTTGGTCATTACCGAGATCACATCGGCAATCACAGATTTTGGCCCACTCTTAGCAGTCACAGTTTCAGACATGGCGTCTTGGATAACGAGACCAGGTCACAAAGCAGCTCGCAGGGCTGCACTTTACACTTCGCTGCGAGGCAAATAAAACAACCCTAGGTATGTCACCTAAGGATCAAAACAAGAACCAAATCCACAAACCTACTGTAGCAGCACTGTAGCGCCAATACTGTAGCAACACTGTAGTGCTGTACTGTAGCGATGACTGTAGCAGTACGTAGTCGTAGAGAAAAAAAAGGAAAAAAAAAAGAACGAGCAACGCTGATGAGATCCGGTGAGGGACAACACTGGATCGCTATACCCTAGAAATAGGGTATGGCTCTGATACCATGAAGAAGAAAATACAAAGGGAATACGAATTCTTCTTATTCCTTCAATGATGAATTACAAAGATATATATACATAAATGTTTCTATAATGAGATATTTAATAAAGAAAGATCTCTAAGGAAAGATGCCTAAAACTATGCTAGCTAAATAAGAATATAATATATACAATGTTGACTTTCCATAACAATATACACATTTATTTGAAATTTGAATGTAAACTTTGAACTTAATTTTGAATTTAAATTCAGATTTCAGTTGTGTATAATTAAAATTTAAATTCAATTTCATTTAAATCCTAAATTTGAATTTATGAATTCATATTTCATTTTAAGTTTAGATTTTTGAGTTCAAAATTTAAATTCAAATTCAAATTTAAAATTAAATTCAAGTTTTAAATTAAATTAGAATTTTAAACTTAAATTTTAAATTCAAATTTATTGAATTCAAATTCAAATTAAAAATTTATATTTTGAATTCAAAGTTAAATATATTAATTAAATGAGAAACGAAAATTTAAATTTATTTTAGATTTAAATTTGAGGCAATAGGGGTGTCAGTAATCTTGTACTTATCACATGTTGAAGTCGAAAAACTAATCCAAAAAAGGTATTAAGTCTCATTTGTTGAGTGCCTAACATGTTGACGTTGTAACAGATTGCTACTTGAGTTTTGAATAGCCAACGGAGGTAGGCTTTTCTTAGATTTCTCCTTTCTTTTTTCGAGGGATGCTTCTTGCTGCAATTATGGAACAGCATTGCATGTATTTTTGTGCAAGAACTAATAATTTTCACTTGGTGATGCTCAGAATAATTCTCTGTTTATGTAACCAGCATTTGCTGTAATAATGGTTAAGCTCAACCTTGCAGAATTATCAGTTCCTAAAAAAGGAAAAAAGAAAAGAGAAACAAGTGTTAGTCTATCAAGTGTGTATGCGTGGCTCTTAATCATAACACCGTCTATTAAGTACATGTTCCTGAAGTCTCAGGTCAGCAGGTCAGCTGATCATTGACTACTCTATTGGATCGTTATGGCCTTTAGAACAAATCGGATAACGTCTGCCTATATTTAAGACATATATGTTAGGTTCGATGTAGAAAAATAAATTATCATTTTTCATCAGTATTATTCAGATATTATCTATAGAAATATGCTGGAAGGATGTACATGGTTCAATCAAACCACATGGATTTCCATTTTATGATGTTCCAGTTAATCAAATTTGGTTGAAAGACATGCTATAACTTTTTTACAACCCCTTTTTCTGATCGTTTACATTCTTAAGACAAATTTTATGCTATATCAGGTTCGCATAAAGTGGGTCAATTCAATCATTCGTTTCCTTTGGTCTTGTATGGCTCCCTTTCCTCCATACTAGACGTGTCCTCTTTGACTTGGGTTTATTTTTCCTTCTACTATCTTATCTAATGTTCTTAAGTATCGAATTATAGTAATACCTTACTTTAAGACGTTTTTCAAGGGCATTACAATTCTTGCTACTATTTCTATTGCGCAAATTTCATGTGTGTTCTAGATAATTGGGAGAATCTCTCTTTATTTGACATGACTCTAAGATTGTGCCTTTAGATCATGTTTTCTCATGTCCAAACCTTCTTTAGGAAGGAAACTTGGACCAAAGCTTTAAGTGCTCGTCGGCATGGGCCGTATCCACCGTGCCGTACCGTGCCAACAAGATACCTGCACGATACAAAACCCGTATCGATGGTATAGCTCAAAACCCTCTATTCTTTAAATTAGTAAGTAATTTTCTCAATAAAGTTCAAATGATGTGATAAAAAGAAATAATAAATAGTTAGAAACTTAGAATATTTTGTTGTTAAAGAAAATAAATATTGCATGCTATTATGTGTCGGCACACAAGAATTTTTTTGACCGGCACGCATCGGCACGGCTCGGCACGCACCGTGTCGTACCGTGCCGGCAAGTTTCTGGCACGATCTCGTGCCACGGCACTTAAATCCTTGACTTGGATAGTGAGCTTCTGCCAATCATCATCATCATCATCATCATCATTAGCTGTATCAATGATGACTTGTGTTGTGGCCTCCTCAGTTGATCCATACTTTTCATACTCTTCCTTCTTAACATAACAAGGAATTATGAAGGAAAAACTTCAAATACCCCCCTTGTGGTTTCACTTTTTCTCACTTTAGTACCCTATGGTTTAAAGTGTATCAAATTAGTACCCTGCGGTTTTGCACTTTTTCACTTTAGTATCGTGTGGTTTAAAGTGTATCAAGTTAGTACCCTGTGGTTTCGCACTTTCTCACTTTAGTACCCTATGGTTTAAAAACCACAGGGTACTAACTTGATACAAAAATAAAACCACAGGGTACTAACTTAATACAAAAATAAAACCACAAAGTATTAACTTGATACACTTTAAACCACAGGGTACTAAAGTGAGAAAGTGCGAAACCATATGTCACGCCCTGGGTTGCACATTCACCGGGCACGCCGACAAATCCGCCGTATACAAAAGAATTTCCTCTGTATACGAAGCGTAGCTGTACCTGTATAACATACAATGCTACATACAGTAGCATAGAGCTGAAGTAAACTATAAACACGCAGGTAGGAAAACAAACTTTATATACATACAATCGCAGATACAAAAGAACACTACTCGCTCCAGCGAGTTCAACTGTTTGTACAACAGTGTCAAACTGAAAAACCACTCAAAAAGTGGCACTACCTGTAGGAGGATCCTCTAGCTCAGTACTCGACGGGGAAGGGCTCTAGCTCGCAACGCCCTTGCCTCGATCCGACTCAGACGGAGCAGCAGCCGCAACCGAAGGCCCTGCAACAACAGTGGAAGAAAGAGGGCGTGAGAACTACTATAAAAACAAGTAGTCCTCGGTGGGTACCGCCCTAAACACATTGGTCCACCCACTAAGTCTACAGGGTAAGCAAGAAGTAGAAGAAGCTGGAAACCCTCGACAGCTAAACTAAAAACCCTATACTATTGTGCTCAAAACCACCCTCTGTAGAACAAGTAAAAGCTGACCCAATCTTACGAGGGACTGTGAAAGCACCCGTCCCGCCTGTCGAGGCAACACTACAACTACCCCAGGGGTAGCTAGCGGAGAGCAAGTCCACAACGAGGACGCAGCGACACCAACGCAAAAGCACAAAGCCAGACTCCGGAGCGGCACTCGTGGGCGCGAACCAACCGAGTATGCAAGCGTATCTCTGTCGAGCTCAATCTGGCTCTCACAGGCATAGTCAAGTACACTGGGTCCAAGCACTAATACACCACGTGCCCCTTGATGTTCAAATCCTGGCAGTGAAGAAGGTGGCCCGGATTCCACTTGATCCCTCGCTGGTCCGCCGAAGTCCGAAGTCTCCCGCTGCGAAGAGGCAAATGCACGATTTCACGAATTCTGTCCGGAAAACAGCGGCTGAGAAAAGCTTAAAGTTAACCAAGCTAACCTTATCCAAATTCAGCGATTCAGGGCTCGAAATCTTCGTCTCGCAGTCACGAATCCAACGCCGCAAGTTTCGACGCGATCCGACTTCCCTGCGCGGAGAACTAGCCAAAGTGCCGACGGTCGACGCTGAAAACAAGAATCGCACTCGAAACAGCTCGCAAAACAATGCTCAGAAAGATGGGGTCCGAATGGGCAAACCTGCTCTAAATCCAGCAAGTAAGGTCTCGTTGGAATCGTTTGGAAGTCGCGGATCCAACGCCCCAGGTTTCGCCGGATTTCGACTCTCCTACACAGAGAACAAGCCAAAACGCCGCGGGTCGACGCTCAGCAAGCAGAGCGGCAGCAAGGTGCGAAACGAAGAAATCCGGTGAACGAGGATGTCGACGGCCAACTCACCTCAGAAACACCCTAGCACCGTCGCCGAGTCGACGGCGACGGCCTCTCGCGCTCGCCTAGCTCCTTCGCAGCCGTCAGACGTCGCAAACCCGCGAAACCACACGTCGCGCGTCGTCGTCGAAGCTCGAGCTCCTATTGAGCTGGCGGGAGCAAAGAACAAAGAAGAAGAAGAATGGAAGGAGAGAACACGTGGAGTGACGAACTCCTCCCTCTCTCCTCTCTCGCCGCAAGTAGCGGGCACAAGTGCGATGTCACAAGTGTGCACAAAAGTCAAACTGCACCATACCTCCACTTTGTACCGGTACAAAACCCCACTTGTACCGGTACAAACAGGCAACCCAAGAGCCTAACCGCGCAGGGCTATACCGGTATAGCTCTGGTTGCTATACCGGTATAGCAACCGTCGCTGTATCGGTATAGCAATCCATTTGTACCGGTACAGCTCTTAGAAAAACCTGCTATTTGCAGATTTTTGTGACACACGCTGCTCTCGCGTTCCCACGGGGCCCGTTTGGCGTCTATTTGGCGCTAACGCGACCCAGGCTTGTCCCGACACTCTCCAGAGCTGTAGACAAGCCTCAGGTGCAATTTTTCAGGTCTCTACATCCTCCCCCACTACAAAAGTTTCGTCCGCGAAACTTAAGCGTACTCACCGCTCGTCGAACAGTAGGGATAGGCCTCCCTCATCGCCGTCTCGGCTCCCAAGTCGCCTCCCGCTCCTCGTGATTACTCCACCGCACTTTGACGTACGTATGACCCGATTGCGCACTCTTTCGCCTCGCGAGCAAGAATTCGCAACCCGTCGCTCCTCGTATCGGGCGTCCTCGCCTAGCTCGAGCGAGTGAAGTCAATCACGCGAGAGGATTGAATACATATTTCCTCAACGCGAGACGTGGAAAACGTCGTGAGTGCCGACTAGTCGCGGGTAGAGCAACTCGTAAGCTAAATCGGCCCATCTCGCTCCAAAACCTCAAAGGGCCAATGTAGCGTGGATCGAGCTTTCCACGCACTCCAAATCGCGTATCCCTTTGACGGCGAGACTTTAAGAAAAACATGATCTCCAACCTGGAACTCCAAGTCTCGCCTCCTGGTATCTGCATAGCTCCTCTGGCGGCTCTGGGCTGTCAAAAGGTGTCGTCGAACTACCTTCACCTTTTCCTCAGCCTCTAGCAAAATCTCAGGCCCAAGTGTCTTCCTTTCACCCACATCGCTCCAAAACAGGGGGGATCGACACCTGCGTCCATACAACGCCTCAAACGGAGCCATCTGGATGCTCGCTTGATAGCTGTTGTTGTACGCAAACTCAACCAGTCTCAAATGTCGATGCCACCCTCCTCCAAAGTCCAGGACGCATGCCCTTAGCATGTCCTCTAGAGTCTGAATGGTCCGCTCTGACTGACCATCTGTCTGTGCGAAACGCAGTCGAATCGCACCGGGTCCCCAAAGTCGTTCGTAGACTCTCCGTAAACGTGATACAAACCTCGGGTCCCCGTCTCGATACAATCGACACCGGCACGCCATGCACTCGATAATCTCATCCGTGCATAGCCGCGCGAGTCTCTCTCTCGGACCAGTGTGGTCTCGAATCGGTAGAAGCGAGTGCACTTAGTCGGGTCCGTCCACTATTACCCAAATAGCATCGAAGCCACCCCGTGCTCTAGGTAATCCCACGACGAAGTCCATCGTGATCCGCTCCCATTTCCACTCGGCACCGGGCAGACTCGAAGCTTGCCACAGTGCACTTGATGCTCTGCCTTCACCTGTTGGCATGTTAAACACTGAGCCACATAGCTGCCAATGTTTCTTTTCATTCCATTCCACCAGAACTGTGTCTTCATGTCCTTATACATTTTGGTTCCACCAGGATGTACTGTATAAGGAGAACAATGAGCCTCTGTCAAGATGTCCGTCCGATCTCTCGAATCCACGGTACACATGGCCCCTCGTACTCTCGCATTCCCGAATCGTCCACCGTGAAACCTCTCGCCTCGTCTCCTCTCAAACCGCTCTCTAATCCTCAACAAGTGCGGTCTCCACTGCTTTCTCTGATCCTATCCAACAGAGCGGGCCGCAAAACCATAGACATTAATATTGCAAGAGACCCGTGGACACGACCTCTAAACTCAACCGCCGAAGCTCCTCAAGTAACCCGCTCGTCGCGTGATCATCGTGCACGAGCCCCGCATCGCTTTCCGCTCAACGCATCTGCCACCACATTCGCCTTGCCGAGATGATACTGAATGCTAATATCATAGTCCTTCAGTAGCTCCAACCACCGGCGTTGCCTCAGGTTCAACTCCTTTTGGGTGAATAGATACTTGAGACTTTTATGATCAGTAAAAATTTCACAGTGCTCGCCATACAAGTAATGCCGCCACAACTTCAAAGCAAAAACCATCGGCAAGCTCCAAGTCATGCGTAGGGTAATTCTTCTCGAAATCCTTCAATTGTCGCGAAGCATAAGCAATTACCCTACCATGCTGCATCAACACACACCCTAGTCCACTGTGTGATGCGTCACTGTAGATCACATATCCTTCCCCCATAACTGGAGGGCAAGGATAGTGAAATGACATCAACTGCCGCAACTCATCGAAGCTCCTCGCGCCCTCACTCCAAGTGAACTTAATTCCTTTACGAGTCAATCGAGCGAGGTGTGGAAAGCTTCGCAAAGCCTTCCACAAACCGACGTAGTATCCACTAATCCAATGAAGCTCCGCACCTCAGTCGCCGTCGTCGGTCTGGGCCAATCCCGAATAGCCTCAATCTTCTACGGGTCGACCGCTACTCCATCTGCCGAAATCACGTGGCCCAAGAAAGTAACCTCCCGCAACCAGAACTCGCACTTTTTCAACTTGGCATACAACTCCTCTCGCAGGAGTTGTAGCACAATCCTCAAGTGCTCCTCGTGCTCGGCATCGCTATGGGAGTATATCAAAATATCATCGATGAAGACTACTACAAATTTGTCCAAGTACGGCTTAAACACCCGGTTCATTAAATCCATGAACGCGGCAGGGGCATTCGTCAATCCAAAAGGCATCACTGTAAACTCATAATGCCCATACCGAGTCCTAAAAGCCGTCTTGGGAACGTCCTCGGCCCGCACCCTCAACTGGTGGTAACCTGACTGGAGATCAATCTTCGAGAAGACACAAGATCCGGTACCGATCAAACAGATCATCAATGCGCGCAAAGGATACTTGTTCTTGATGGTCACTTTATTCAACTCCCTAGAATCCACACACAACCCGAGTGAACCATCCTTCTTCTTTACAAATAGCACCGGCGCTCCCAAGGCGATACACTTGGTCGCACGTACCCTTATCCATCGTATCCTAAAGTCGCGCCTTTAACTCTCTCACTCTCCGCGTGCCATCCTCGTAGTGTACCTTCGAGATTGGTGCGCCTGTGGACTACATCAATCACAAACTCAACCTCCCTCTCCGGCGGCATAGTCGCTGCCTCGTGGGGGAGTACATCCGGAAACGCGCGAACTACAGGGATGGTCTCGAGCCTCGGTGCCGCCGTAGGTACCTCTGTAACCGTCGCCAGAAAAGCAGTGCACCCCCTACTCATCAGCTGTCGAGCTCTCGCTGAAGAAATCCATGCGGCAAACAATGTGCTCCTGCAGCCTCTGAAAGTGAACTCCTCCTGGCCTGGCTCACGGAGCGTCACCGTCCTCTCTCCGCAGTCGATAGTCGCGTAGTACCGCGCCCAATCCATGCCAAGCACTATGTCGAAGTCATGCAAATCGCCCCAACACTAACAAGTCTCTGCGGCAAAATCCACGAATCTAGCCGCACCGGACACGACCTACAACACTCTACAACCCGTACTATATGGTCGGGAACCTGGATCTCCCGGGTCTGAGGCAACAACCCTAACTCTAGACCATGTAATAATACAAATGCTCGACTGATAAAAGAATGTGATGAGCCGGTATCAAATAAAGTACGTGCCCTAGTACCAGAAAGTAAAGTGATACCTACCACCACACGGCCGTCAAGAGTCCTCCACCCGAGCCGCATATACCCCCGTCCGGGAGCTCGTCGCGCCGCCTGTCGCGGCACGTACGCCTCTATCCTCACGACGCAGCTCGGCGTGTCCCGTACGATCGCTGGGATCCGGTCTGGCCGATGCCGTCGACGGGGCCGACGATGATGCTCGCGGCAAGCTCGCCCTAAAGTGTCCCGTCGTCCACATCCGAAACACCGCCCTCCCGCCGTCACACAGTCGCGCCGCGTGCGGTCCTCCGCAGATCACGCACTGCCGTGTCCTCTCGTGGCCGCCGCCGACGGTATCTCGTACGCCGACGCTTCGAGGACCCACGATCCCGAAACGTGATCGTGGAGGCCTCGGCGACGCCGGCTACTCGATCGTCCCCGTCATCGTGAGCGGGCGCTTCCCGTCCCGGCTCGGTCCCCGCCCGGGTCCTCTCTCGAAGTGTCGTCTCGCTCTCTCTCGAACAAAGCTCGCTCAATAGACGCATTCAGGGTCCTCGACCTCCGCGCCCTAACGAACTGGTAGAGATCCGGCCTCAAGCCCTGCTCGAATAGATACACCCGGTGCGCCTCATCTCTCGCGGCGAAAGGTACACAGTTCAGGAGCCGCGTAAACTCCCGAACGTACTCCTGAACCGTGCGGTCCCCCGCCGGATCCTCTTCGTGTCTTCCTCTATCCCCTCGCTTTACATCGTCGGGGAAAATATGTGCGGCACAAAGATCCCACGTAACTCATCCCACCAACCGAGAGGCACTACACCCCGATCACGCCTCATCCTCCTCCACCAATCCCGGCGTCCCCAACTAAACAACGGACCCCAAGGCGGACCTCGATCTCGATCCTCCAGGACAAACATGTCCTCAAAATCCTCTCCATCGCACTAATCCAGCTCTCTCCAAAATCCAAGGCTCGCGCAAACCCCATCAAACATCGGTGGGTCGAGGCGGCGAAAGAACAATAGCTCACTATCCGCTCCGCCGCCGCGGTTGATCCGCCTCCTCTAGCCGCACAACTGCGCCGAGGTATCTCTCGCGTGGGGGTACGGCGGTGGTGCAGAGAGGTGGAGCAGGTGGGCGGAGTAGGCCGAGCAGTGCCCCGATGATGTACTCGACGATGCCACTAATCTCTCGCACATCCGTCGTAAAAATAAACCCCGCCGCCTCGTTGCCTCCGTCGCTGCGGCTATCTAGGCGCTCAGTCCGACCGAGCACTCGTCTCGTGTCGAGTGCTCGCTCCACTACAGTGAGTACACCCGTCTCGGGTCGGGTGCCCCGATCCATCCGCTTCCGTATCCGGGGCGGTGGTAGCGGTGGGCACGGCCCCGTAGCGGCGGTCGTCCTCTCGCGGCGATGCATAGCTGCACACATAGAAACGAGGTCAGATACATAAACACTCGACCCAATCATCGAAAGTCTCGAAGGCGGTCCATGTTTCTCCTCAAAATTATGTCGTCTGCAGCCAACATAATTTTTCTGGACCGAAACAGACACCCCCTTCAGTCACTCACTCCACTCTAGGATGAGTTAGAACAATCAATTATTGACTTTCGCGTTAAATCACGCCTCTTGCGTCAAGCCCTCCTAAGGTTAACCAGCTTAGGTTTCCTAGGTCCCAACAACCTAAAACTAAGCTCTGATACCAACTTAATCTGTCACGCCCCGGGTTGCACATTCACCGGGCACGCCGACAAATCCGCCGTATACAAAAGAATTTCCTCTGTATACGAAGCGTAGCTGTACCTGTATAACATACAATGCTACATACAGTAGCATAGAGCTGAAGTAAACTATAAACACGCAAGTAGGAAAACAAACTTTAGATACATACAATCGCAGATACAAACGAACACAACTCGCTCCAGCGAGTTCAACTGTATGTACAAAAGTGTCAAACAAAATAACCACTCCAAAAGTGTAACTACCTGCAGGAGGATCCTCTAGCTCAAGATTTCGACGGGGAAGTGGCTCTAGCTCGCAACGCCTTGCCTCGATCCGACTCGACGGAGCAAAGACTCGCAACCGAAGGCCCTGCAACAACAGTGGAAGAAAGAGGGCGTGAGAACTACTATAAAAACAAGTAGTCCTCGGTGGGTACCGCCCTAAACACATTGGTCCACCCACTAAGTCTACAGGGTAAGCAAGAAGTAGAAGAAGCTGGAAACCCTCGACAGCTAAACTAAAAACCCTATACTATTGTGCTCAAAACCACCCTCTGTAGAACAAGTAAAAGCTGACCCAATCTTACGAGGGACTGTGAAAGCACCCGTCCCGCCTGTCGAGGCAACACTACAACTACCCCAGGGGTAGCTAGCGGAGAGCAAGTCCACAACGAGGACGCAGACACCAACGCAAAAGCACAAAGCCAGACTCCGGAGCGGCACTCGTGGGCGCGAACCAACCGAGTATGCAAGCGTATCTCTGTCGAGCTCAATCTGGCTCTCATAGGCATAGTCAAGTACACTGGGTCCAAGCACTAATACACCACTTGCCCCTTGGCACAGACTGTAACCACACAGTACACTGGGCCCACCGTCAAACCCCCGACGGTGCCCAACAACCAGCATGACTAGACTCTGCTGAAAGGTAAGCTCGGCATCCCCAGCGCGAGCGTAAAAGCAAACTACACTACCCTGGTATCCATCGCACTCCCACGGCGATGATACGACACAAAACGGCTCCTAGAGCTAAATCCGGTAGTGTAAGCTAGTGACGATCCAAAACGTGGTTTTCTCCTAAGTCAAATCCAAGTCCAACATGTAAGGAATTATAGTCTCAATGCATGTTTTAAATCCAGGTTTACTCTACAATATTCATGCATTCGGGCTACCACTAGTTACATCAACAAATAAGCATACATGTTGGCTAATTCGGAGCATAGGAGTGAAACGGTGAAATCCCACCTTGATGTTCAAATCCTGGCAGTGAAGAAGGTGGCCCGGATTCCACTTGATCCCTCGCGGGTCCGCCGAAGTCCGGAGTTTCCTGCTGTGAAGAGGCAAATGCACGATTTCACGAATTCTGTCCGGAAAACAGCGGCTGAGAAAAGCTTCAAGTTAACCAAGCTAACCTTCTCCAAATTCAGCGATTCAGGGCTCGAAATCTTCGTCTCGCAGTCACGAATCCAACGCCGCAAGTTTCGACGCGATCCGACTTCCCTGCGCGGAGAACTAGCCAAAGTGCCGCCGGTCGACGCTGGAAAACAGCAAATCTGCACCTCAGAAACTGCTCGCAAAACAGCGGCTCGGTAAAGATGGGGTCCGAACGGGCAAACCTGCTCCAAATCCAGCAAGTAAGGTCTCGTTGGAATCGTCTGGAAGTCGCGGATCCAACGCCCCAGGTTTCGCCGGATTTCGACTCTCCTACACAGAGAACAAGCCAAAACGCCGCGGGTCGACGCTGCAGTCAGCAGCAGCGGCAGCAAGGTGCGAAAACGAAGAAATCCGAAGTGAACGGAGGGATGTCGACGGCCAACTCACCTCAGGAAACACCCTAGCACTGTCGCTGAGTCGATGGCGACGGCCTCTCGCGCTCGCCTAGCTCCTTCGCAGCGTCAGGACGTCGCAAACCCGCGGAAACCACACGTCGGCGCGTCGTCGTCGAAGCTCGAGCTCCTCTTGAGCTAAGGGGAGCAGCAGCAGCAGCAGCTGCAATGGAAGGAGAAGAAGATGGAGGGGATGAACTCCTCCCTCTCTCCTCTCTGCTACAAGTAAGGGGGAGAAGGGGGTGATGTGACAAGTGTGCACAAAAGTCAAACTGCACCATACCTCCACTTTGTACCGATACAAAACCCCACTTGTACCGGTACAAACAGGCAACCCGAGAGCCTAACCGCGCAGGGCTATACCGGTATAGCCCTGGTTGCTATACCGGTATAGCAACCGTCGCTGTACCGGTATAGCAATCCATTTGTACCGGTACAGCTCACAGAAAAACCTGCTATTTGCAGATTTTTGTGACACACGCTGCTCTCGCGTTCCCACGGGGCCCGTTTGGCATCTGTTTGGCGCTAACGCGACCCAGGCTTGTCCCGACACTCTCCAGAGCTGTAGACAAGCCTCAGGTGCAATTTTCCAGGTCTCTGCACCATAGGTACTAACTTGATACACTTTAAACCACAGAGTACTAAAATGAAAAAGTACAAAACCACAGGGGGTGTTTTTGAAGTTTTCCCAATTATTAAAAGGAAATATAACTCTAAATTAGGAAGCCTACTACTTTAATGGTTGAACCGTTGCTTTTATTAGTTCTTCTATTGCAAGTCATAAAACTAATCTAATAACTTGTTTGAAGGACTCTGCGTTACAAAATGCACCCTTCAACTATCATAGTTACATAAATTAAAGTGAGATTGGTTTTGATAGCCTGATTTTGTAGAATCCCTTGAGCCCTGCTTCCTATATTTTCCCATTAATTTTTTTTAGTTTTTGCTGGCTTCTATTCAGTTAAGGGTGGTGTAGTTACTTAGTTTGTTCTTAGGTACTTGTACTAGTGTCTGCAAGTTTTATCCAGCAAAACAAGTTTCCGCTGGCTATTTGTTGTGGATCCGAATATTCTTCTTTTTTCTTTGATATTTGTTTGTCTTGTCCGTTTGTTTATTATAACCTATGTACTCTATGCTTTAAGCTTACGAGGTTGTCCTGAAACCTCTAGTTTTCAGCGTCCTTTCCTGAAACCTCTAGTTTTCAGCGTTTTCATTCTAAGTCATAATGCTGTTGATCTCATCTTATTTATCGAATCTATTCACTAGTGAATAGTCGATGTGAAGTGACTTCATGTTAGATAGGTTTAATAAGCTCATTTAACATCAGAGAGAATGAGGGAAAGGACTCAGTTTAAACATTTGTGATCAGAATTTGCTCATGCTGCCGCCATTCATGGCCTGCCAACCATATGCATGCCTTAAATAAGTTATTTATTTAAAGGAACACCCTACTTTCTAATCACTCTGGAATTTCTATTCTCTTTCTTTAAAATGATAAAATTATATGGGGATCCTTTTTTACATTTTTATACTCAGCTACTTGTTTAAGCAGGTTGTTGCTATGCTCAATCAATTAGAATTTTATAGTATTCCTTTTTGAGTTATTCTAAAAGTTTAGTAAAGTTTTGTAATTAACCTCATTTTCATTAGTCTTATTGGCATATTTAGTGATGTAGAATAGGCTTGAACCAATGTTGATCGGATTGAACCGATTTAGTTCATCATTTTTTAAACTTAAATTAGATTAGTTGAGCATATCTTTTAGTTAACTAAATGAGGATTTTGTAGCTATCCTCTTATTTAGTTTTATCTGTATTTTTTTTTAGTTTTATATTTTTGTTAATCTCTAGATAAAGTTGTTTTAGTTGGTTATTTAGGATTAGATTAGATTCTAAGTCGGTTATATATAGATAAGGTTCAGAATAGTATAAATAAGGTATAAGACTTCTTTGTATGGGGATGAATATGAATTTATGAATTTATAATGAAGACAAATGCTTTGGCAAAGATATTTTTTTTCCTTCGCAAATGCGTTGCCCTAGAGTGAGTCCAGTTCTGAAATGAGTTCAGTTCAGGAGTGAGTCCTATTATCTTTTCTTTTTCTTGACTTTTTCTATTTTCTTTAATTTTTATTTTTTAATTATGAAAATTTCTAAAAAAAGTATTTCAAAAGTTTCAAATTTTCAAAATGCTTTCAAAATCATAAATTATATTTTAGAGCCTTCTAAAAATATAGGACCCTATATTCTGTCCTACATCAGATTTGGTATCATAGCTTAGGCTATTTGACGGTTCTATTTCGTCAAAAGTTTTGAGCTTGTGGACACAAACTTGGTGGAAATTGAAAAAAAAAGGTGAGAAAAAATATTATAAAAAAGAGTGGTGTAAAAAAATGGAAAAAAATATTATGGATGCAAAAGAATGTTTTAAAACAGTTTTTCAAAAGTATGGTAGAAGAAAAGGAATTTATATTGAGTCTTTAAAAGAAATATGCGAGATGACAAAAGTGGAGTTTGATGAATGGTTGTATGATCAGAGGTCATATTTTGAGAGAAAAAGAAATGATATTCGGATGGAAATACTAGATGACTTGAGATGGTGGTATAGACAAAGACAAATATCTCATCTTGATTTTAACATAATATTTTTGGAGGAAGAAGAAAGAAGGTTGAAAGATATTGAAGATGGTGCTAAAATTGCTGAAGATGATTTTCAATGGATGGATAAGGTCAGAGATCAGTATCGATGGATCCAACTAAAACTTCAATTGGAAACCCTAATTGCTCAACAGAGTACACAACCTATAGCATAGTTGGGAGTCGACAATTCTGATCCAATTCCATCCACAATCCGATTGCCAAGAAGTTCCGGATGTGGCCGAGCCCGAGTTAGATTTAGAAAATCCAAAGTTGATTCATGAAGATAAGGTAAATCAGTGTGTTGAGGAGGTAGGATTACAAATTGAGTTACCCTTATTACCTCAACAATATGAGTCCACTATACTAGATCTTCAGATTGCATCGGAAGCATCTTTCTCATTGATATCAAACCTCATGAAGTCTCATGAACTTATCAATCATTCTTCCTACATCAAGACCAAGCCAGAAACTCGGATGATACTGATTGTTCGACATGCAGGCATTGGGGTGCATCACTCTATCCCACACACTTGGTTGCTTTTTATCACATTGCAAATCCAACTGATCTCGAGGATGAGATTCTGCGTAGCGGAAGCGAATGATGTAGAATAGGCCTGAACCAATGTTAATCGGATTGAACCAATTTAGTTCATCATTTTTTAAACTTAAATTAGATTAGTTGAGCATATCTTTTAGTTAGTTAAATAAGGATTTTGTAGCTATCCTCTTATTTATTTTTATTTGTATTTATTTTTAGTTTTATATTTTTGTTAATCTCTAGGTAAAGTTGTTTTAGTTGGTTATTTAGGATAAGATTAGATTCTAAGTTGGTTATATATAGATAAGGTTAAGAATAGTATAAATAAAGTATAAGACTTCTTTGTATGGGGAGGAATATGAATTTATGAATTTATAATGAAGACAAAATGCTTTGGCAATGATATATTTTGTCCTTCGCAAATGCGTCGCCCTGGAGTGAGTCCAGTCCCGAAGTAAGTTCGGTTCAGGAGTGAGTCCTGATTATCTTTTCTTTTTCTTGAATTTTTCTATTTTCTAATTTTTATTTTCAAAATGCTTTCAAAATTATAAATTATATTTTAGAGCCCTCTAAAAACGTAGGACCCTATATTCTGTCCTATATCATTTAATCTCCATTGTTTGAGCATTATATTGTTTCAATAAAAGAATCTAGTTAAGTAGCTTAGTCAACAGTCCTATGCATTTCAGATCCCAATGGAGATCTCATTGAACTTTGCTTTCCTACATCCATCTTCTCACCGCCTAGTCAATTTCTCAAAAACATACACTACTGACATTAAAGAATTAGCCAACAAAATACCTCTAGTTTATCCTAGTATCTTTTCTATTCTGTCTTATCTGTTGTTTAGACCAACATAAATGTATTACTTTCTTTTTCTCCTAGTGTCAGCTTCAATTTTGACCTTCTGTATTCTTCTATCATTTTTCTTCTTTGTCAGTTTTTCTTAACTTTGACTACTTCTATCATAATGCTGCTACCATTAGCATTCACCTTCTAGCCCTTGATGCTACTTGAACTTACAATTCCTTAACTAGGTTTCAATATGTTTTGTCTTGTTTTCTCTTGATCCTTCTTGAGCTTTCTTCGCCGAATATGCCAATGAAGCCTGAATTCTACTTGGCACCACCCTTTTAAAAGCTCTTCATACAGGTTAATAAGCCCGTGAACAAGCTAATGTGGGTAAGAGCACAGCTGCTTGGTTTTAGTATTTTTTTTCTCAGTTACTGCAATGTGATATCATTATTCATTATGATGTAACATATTTCAGACTAAGTCTTCAGCTTCATGTGAATAGTCTTCTACTATATATGCAGAAGTTCTATTGCTTTCCTCCTTTCTCCTCTTTATTGGTAATGATTTTTCTTTGATGTAGATCGCTGTAAAAAGACTCAAAGTTTTGAGCAACAAGGCCGAACAAGAATTTTCTATTGAGGTTGAGGTTCTGGGAAAAGTAAAGCATAAGAACCTCCTGAGTCTACGGGGGTCCTGTGCCGAGGGGCAGGAACGCCTTATAGTGTATGACTACATGCCCAACTTGAGTTTACTCTCACATCTTCACGGAACACACTCTGCTGAGTGCCTTCTCAACTGGGGTAGGCGAATGTTGATAGCTATCGGATCGGCTGACGGGATTGCGTAAGTTAATTCTTTCATATGCCACTATCTACAACTAGCAAGATAACTACTCTCTCAACTTAACAGTTTTCGTGGCATTTTAGATATAGCAGTGCATAACTTAAATAAAGATATTCTATTATTCAACAAAGTGTTCTGTAACTTTCTTTCGCAGGAAACATTAAATTCTGACAGAGCTACAAAGAATTGCCTGAAATAAAAAAAAAGAAATAAAGGAGTTCAGGGATCTCTTCCAAAATGGCCTATTAGTTAGATGGCTGTCTGTATAATTTTTGTAAGATTTATAGCACGCGGGAAATGAACTTAACCTTTTCGTTTCTTTGCAGTTATCTTCACCACCATGCAACACCTCATATAATCCACAGGGACATAAAAGCAAGCAATGTCTTACTAGATTCGGACTTTCAGGCACGTGTTGCCGATTTTGGATTTGCGAAACTCATTCCTGATGGCGCAACTCATGTTACTACAAAAGTAAAAGGCACTCTCGGATATCTAGCCCCTGAATACGCAATGTTTGGAAAGGCCTCTGAGAGTTGTGATGTTTATAGCTTCGGAGTACTTCTTTTGGAGCTCGCTAGTGGGAAAAGACCCATTGAAAAGTTAAGTCCCACACAGAAGCTAGCAATAAGTGATTGGGCTCTTCCTTTGGCGAGGGAGGGGAGGTTCAGCGAAATAGCTGATCCAAAGCTAAACGGTAACTACGTAGAGGAAGAATTGAAGAGATTAGTGCTTGTCGGGCTTGTTTGTGCGCAGAGTAAGCCGGAAAGGCGGCCCACAATGCTTGACGTACTGGGCTTGCTCAAAGGGGAGTCAAAGGAGAAGGTATCAAGTTTAGAAAGTGACGAGATGTTTAGGCTGGAACCGACGGTGTGCTCGCAGAAACCATCTGGTCTAGATGACAGCTCAGATTGTATGCCTAAGGATACCGGGGTGGATGTGAAACAAGAAATCAATTCGTTCGCTGAAACAGCACTGCCAGTTAGATAGTTTGATTGCGTTTGTGACTGAATTGTGCTTGTGCTCGAGCACAAAAAAAAAAAAAAAAAAAAAAAAAAAAGGAGCTTGTCTTTTTTGCTTTAGATTAAAAAAAAAAACCATTATTCTCGTATATGTTTAGGGGGCGCCCTTGAAAGTTATTTCTATCAACTAGTGTTCTATATTGCTTCTTGTTTTAGTATATGATGGGCCTTCTGCAATTATAAACTATTGTGTTTGGTACGCTAGTCCTTTTTTCTTGCCTGTACGAATCAAGGAAACATTTTCCAGTCAGTACTGTCAATGTTCTAGATGTTATACTCTTTTTTGTGGGAGTTGTTTGGGAATTCTTTCGTCATATGGATGTACATTGATTAGAGGCTGCTAACGTGCCGACCTTTTATGAACTACTAGTGAAGATGATCGCCCATTGCAGCGGGTCGATTTCGTAGAAATAAATAAAGCTAAAGAAATAAGAAACAAAAAAAAAAAATCAATAGAATACAAATAAAAAAAAAAAATTGAAGCAGCAGCAGAAGGGGTTGTAGTAAAAGCATAAGAATAATAATATAATGAAAATAAAGAAGGAATAAGACAGAAACTATAAGAATAATAAATTATATTTATAATAATAATAAAAGTTAGAGGATTAAAATATCATATCCCTCATAATTCGAGCCAGAAATTATAAATAATTAAAGTATGACCTCTAATTCTAAAGCATTATATGATAATTAAACCATGGCCTTTTAGGAGTTGACCCATGAATTTAATTGGAGAAATTAAGTATAACTCATCTGCAGATCATAAATTTCTAATAGTGGTCATTGACTATTTCACAAAAGGGTAGAGGCCAAACTAATGAGACAGACCACTCAAAACGATATAATTAATTTTGCTAAAAGTTTCATAATGCATCGCTTCGAAATTCTGAAAACCGTTACTACCGATCAAGGAGAATATTCACCAGAGAGCAATTTTTGAGGTTTTTGAAATCGAGACAAGTAAAATTGTTAAATTCATCTCCATACTATGCTGGAGCCAATGGACAGCCCGAGAGATGAGCAAAATCAATCAAAAAGAAAAGCCGTGAGTTAAATATCTCGTGAAGAGCATAAACGTACTCTTAATGTATGATGGGCTTGGTGAGTTAAATAAGACTTAGTTACGGTCACTTGACCGTAAGTGCTTATCTAAACCGAGTTATAAGAGCATATAATAAAAGAGTAAAATCTTAGTCTTTTTATGTTGGGGACTTAAGTAAAACTAGTATTACCAATCGAAAAGAAAAGCCGATTGTACAGAAAAAAGTCCCCAAATTAGGAATGACCATTCCAAGTGACTAGAGCCGCGAGAGGAAATGCTTATTATTTGAAGACAGTAAAAGGATCGAAAAATGACAAGTCGATCGATGAAAAAATCTAAAGAGGTATACTACCCCACTTAGCAGGTGTTGGCATTCGGTTAAATCGAATCGGGTGCGCCCATGATCGGGCTCGATCCGACGGTTATTATATTGTCTAATTGGATTAGAATTAATCTCGCTTTTAAATTGAAAAGCTAGTTAGAGATAAATTCTAATCATCTTAGGATAACAAATCATAACCGATTTGGCCTTATTCCTAACGCAATTAGGATTCTCATAATCCCCTATAAATATACGGGCGATCTCACATTAAATATAACACGGAAAAACGAAAGTTCTCCACATCCTCCATTAACCTATTAATCTAGAGGGACTTGGGACTTGAACGGTGGATTTGCGATCGTTCTCGTTTGTAGTTCGATCCACCGCGAGTTCGGAGTACAAGAAGATTGATCAAGGACGATCCAAGGACGCGTAAATCAACTTCCACGATCCGGACGTTGTAACGCAAATCGCTTCCGCAAAAAGGTACGGACGAATACTTCCGCTGCGTTCTACATTGGTATCAGAGCCATATTAGGTTGATTTCGTGCCCTAGATCAACCCTTTAACGAAATTACATGCGTTAAATTAAATCTATCATGGTTAAGATTTTTTCTTGCATGTATGTGAGTGTTAATGGCGGTTTTATCATAAGTGGATATCTTTGCATGAATTTTTTACACATCTTAAAGCACCTATATTGTAGATTGGATCTACAAGGTTTGATTTGATGTGGTTTTGTATTTTATGAGAAAAACGAAACCCTAAATCGGAATTTTTGGAGGTGGCTTGTTTGATGTGTGATGAATATTCCATTGTGAAACTTGCATGATTAGGAAGAGAAGCTTGTCACATGCTTTCTATTGATATATCTCTTGCATGAATCGGAGTTCTAAATATCAAGTTATGATTTTTTGAAGATTCGTTTTTTAAAAAAAAAAATAAAAAAAAAATACTGTTCGGTATCCAGGCGGCTTGGAGCGCATGCATCTGTGCGCGCACGCAAACGCGCAGTGCACGTTGGCCGCGCGCTGCGCGGGCGAGCTCGTCACGAGCCGCCGGCCGCGCGCGGGCCACGCGAGCCGCGCGCCGCGCGGGCCTACGCGGGCCACGCGCGCGCACACGCGAGCCACGCCGCCGCGGGCCGCGTAGAGCATGCGGGTGTGGGCCACGCGCGCCGCGTGCGCGAACGCACGCGGGCCACTCGGGCCGCACGCGCGTCTTGCGAGCCGCACGTGACTCCGCGGGCGCGGGGTGCGCGAGCCGCGCTTGCGAGCGGGCGCGAGGGCCGCAACGCGGGCGGGAGGGCGACAACGCGGGCGGGCCCTCGGGCGTGCGCGAGCCGCGTGCCGCGGGCGGCGATGGGCCGCACACTCGGCACGGTCGCGGCCACGCGTGCGCAAAGGCGCACGAGCCGCGGGCGCGTGCGCGGCGCGGGTTGCGCGGCTCGCGATCCCCAGGGCCGCGGCCCACGCGTGCCGCGAAGGTCTGCACGCGCCGCGGCCGTGCGTGCGCGGCCGCGCGGCTCCGATCCCCGGGCCGCGGGCCACTCGGGCCGTGCTCGCGAGAAGGGCACGCGGGCCGCGTGCGCGGCGCGGCCGCGCGGCTCGCGATCCCGGGCGCGGGCCACTCGGGCCGTGCTTGCGAGAGGGCACGCGGGCCGCGTGTGGGGGCCGGCCGCGGCGCTCGAGCCGCACGCGGGGTCCTCGGGTCACGTGCGCCGCACGTGAGGCCACGCGGGCTAGCGGGTGCGGGCGGCGGGCCTGCGAGCCGCGCGTGGATCCGGCGCGTGCGGGCCGCCGCTTGCCGCGCGCGGCCCGGCCCGCCTAGGGCGCGCGTGGGTAGGCCTCTCGGGCGCGCGGGCCGCGAGCCGTGCGGGCTACACGGGCCACGCGCGAGGGAACGACTGCGGGCGCGCGCGAGCCCCGCACCGGCGGCCACGCGGGCCACGCCAACGCGAGCACGGGCCGCGCATGCGCCGGCGCGCCGCCGGCCGGCCGCGCGGGCCACGAGCCACGCGCAAACCGCGGTGCCGAGCCACGCGCTGCCCGCATGGCGCACTGGCATGAGCTGCACGCCGCGCGCGCCGCGCATGTGAGCCTCGCGATGCGCCGAAGCGGCGCATGTGGGCCCGGCGCGGTCGGGCAGCGGGCGCGCGCTCCTGCGCGCGTGCGGGCCGGCGCGCGTGCGGGCGGCGGACGCGGGCCGCGCGCGACTCGAGCAGACTTTTTTTTTTTTTTTTTTTTTTTTTTTTTTTTCCAATTTTTTTTAAATATACATTGATTATTCGGCATATTCAATAATATGTTTTCATGTTATATTATGCATAGTCAATGATTCAATATGCTTTTATGACAGATTAGCATGCTTAAGCGTATTTAATGAGTTAATGTGCTTTTCTGATAAATAAAGCATGCAAATATTTTAAATATGCTTTTACAATAGATAATGCATGTATTTATTGTTAGCATATTAGATGGTTTAATATGAATTTGAGATATATGTTGCATGCGTGATCTAATATAGGCTTTCATGACATATTATCGTGCATTTAAAATATCATAATGCCATTTATGATACATAGATGTAATTTTTGGCATAATATAAATATTTTATGCATGCTTAGTCAAGTGGGAGTCATTTATTTTTGTTAGAGTAAATTATATGATTTTACTCCCAAATATTTTGCGCATCTTAATTAAGTAATTAAAAATTTTGACATATAGTGTGTGACGTGATTATGAGCATAACGAAGTTTTCCTTTACACATGTATGATCTAATTTTTTATCTTAATTAATTAGAGATGCGGCAAAATTAAAATACATGTATCGTGTGATAATTTTAAAATATCTTCTTTTCTGCGCTTTGTGTGAACTTAAGTAATAGATTGGACCGACCCACAAAGAGCACCCATGCCTAGGCTCGCCGAGAGATGGAAGCCTGTAATAATTGGCTTAAGGAGAATCGCATTGCTCGCATTACGTTGCTGAGCGCTATGTAGAATGAACTCTTGTGCGAGTATGAGTAGTATCTGACTGCATATGAGATGTGGGAGGCTCTCAAAACTATTTTTGGTGCGACTTCGGCTACAAGGTTGTGCAGTCTGACTATGCGGTTTGACAGTTGTTAGAAACGTGCCGATCATACTGTGAAACAGCACGTGAGAATAATGTCAAACATGATTCGCAAGTTAAAGTCGGCTGGCGGCACCTTACGTGATGAGCAGCAGATCGAAGCTATGATTCGCTCGCTTCCAATTCGTGGGAACATATGCGAGTAAATTTGACCCATAAGAAAATATCAAATTTTTTGAGGATATTGCATGGCATTTGGAGTTGGAGGGGGAGCGCCTTGAGGCTGTTAAAACTCCAACTGCCAATGCTGCTGAGTCAAATTTTCGCAGAACATCTGGGTTCAAGTGAAAGAGGACTAGTTGGGTCTTAAAATCATAGCGGATCTACGCCTAAGAATGCGAAGAGCACTAAAAGAAAGCGAAGCAAATGAAGTGGCAAGAAGGACAAGTCGAATATGACCTGTTTTATTTGTAACCAGCAGGGACACTTCGCTCGTGATTGCACTGAGCCGAAGAAGGTACCACTCTATCTCGATTCTCGCTCTAACTCGTTTGTTGTTGAATCTCTCCCTGTGTGGATTGTAGACTCAGGAGCAACAAACCATGTAGCGAGGGCTCGGATGGGATTCGTCGAGTACCGTCGTATGCCTGCTGGGAGCAGAAGAGTATACATGAGGAACAATTCTAGTGTCGATGTATTAGGCGTTGGCACATACAAGTTGATCATGCAAGGTGGTCGAACTTTGTACCTACATGATGTACTTCATGCTTCAGGAATTCGGCGGAACTTGTTTTCTATTCTTGCTATGCTTCATTTAGGCTTTTCTTTTCGTTTTGAGAATGATGTTGTTAAGATTCATCTTGGAACCATTTAATAAAGCTTCTACGGCAGAATTTTTTCTTTACAATTGATCCATTCCAACATTTGTGGCTCAATGAGTGTGAGGGCAAGACATGGTGCTTTTTACTTCATCACATTTATAGATGACCATACGCGCTTCGGTCAAGTCTAACTGATCTCCTATAAGTCTGAAGCATTAGATTGTTTTAGACGTTATATTAATGAGGTTGAGAATCAGTTAAATTTGAAAATTAAAACTTTAAAAACTGATCGAGGCCGCGAGTATCTATCTTGTGTGATGAAAAGGGAATAATCAGATAGCTGACAATTCCTGACACTCCGCAGCAAAATGGTGTAGCGGAGAGAAGAAATAGCACCTTACTTGACATGGTTAGGTCAATGATGGCGCAAGTAAATTTGCATATCTCCTTTTGGGGAGACGTATTGTTAATTGCTGCCTACATTCTTAATCGTGTACCCTCCAAATCAGTAACTTCCGTCCCTTACGAATCATGGACAGGCAGCAAAGTAAATTTGGAGTACCTGCGTCCTTGGGATTCGGCAGCTTATGTACACAACACTTCTCACAAGTATGGGAAGTTGGGTCCTAGAGGAAAGAAGTGTATTTTTATAAGATACCCCAGAACACTACGAGGGACACGTGTTCATCGAGCAGCCAGATGGAAGTTTGACTGAGATTGAGTCGCGAGATGTTGAATTCCTCGAGGAGGATTTTCCTTATAGAAGTGAGGTTCGAAATGAAATTGAGTTTCATGAGATGGATGACTCGGGTAATGGCGCTTCTATTCACTCAGTCGAGGTAGAGGAGGCAACTCCGATACCTCCTGGGGATAGTGGGAGCGACTTACTTTTAAATAAGGAACCTCAGCTCCGTAGGAGCACACGTGTGGGAGTTTCCCGTCGTCGCTTTGAGATTGAGGGGGAAGCTTTCATGGTTGCTGCACATGATGATGATGAGCATGGATCTTTCCAAGAGGCTTTCTCATTTCCTACTCATAAGGAAGGGTTGGATGCAATGATAGAGGAAATAGAATCGATGAAGTCAAATTAGGTCTGGGACTTGTTTGACTTGCTGCATGGCAGACGGTTCAATCGATAGGTACAAGGCTCGCCTAGTAGCAAAGGGTTTTACCCAACGAAAAGGCGTTGATTATGAAGAAACCTTCTCTCATGTTGTAAGGTTTGGTACGATCCGCCTAATCTTGGTCATTGTCGCAGATTTGGATTTGGAACTTTACCAAATGGACGTTAAAACTGCATTTCTCAATGGAGAACTGGATGAGGGGATCTATATGGATCAGCCTGCTGGCTTCTCTATGAAGGGTGAGGAGCATAAAGTTTGTAAGCTCCGACGATCCATTTATGGATTGAAGCAGTCCTCCAGGCAGTGGTATATTCGATTTCATCGAGCCATCACTGAAGATGGGTTTACGATGATTGAAGAAGATCACTGTGTGTATGTTAAACGGTCCAAAGGATTTTTTCTAATCCTTTCCTTATATGTTGATGACATTCTATTGGCCGGGAATAATTAGGAGATGATTGTCGCCACTCAGACGTGGCTGTCCTCTAATTTTGAGATGAAGGACATGGGTGAAGCGAATTATGTGCTCGGAGTTAAGATCCTACGAGATCGTTCGAAGAACTTTTTATGTCTGTCTCAAGGAAATTTTTTAAGAAAAATTTTGGAACGATTTCAGATGCACAATTGCAAACCCATTGACACTCCTATTGCTAAAGGTGAGAGTCTGAACCTTAAACAGTGCCCTAAAACTTCTGAAGAGAAGGATAAGATGAATCGGATTCCATATGCTAGTGCGGTCGGGTGCCTGATGTATGCCAAGAGGTGTACTCGGCTTGATATATGCTAAGCTGTGGGGTTGGTTAGCTATTTTCAGTCCAATCTGGGATTGGACCACTGCAAGGCAGTGGCGCAGAAGGAAATAATCCTGGAACACATTTATACGGGTCGCATGGTTACAGATTCTCTATCGTTAGAGAATCCATTTTGGCTCATGGACTCCGTAGGATTTGATTGTGTAGACAGTCGATCATTTTTGGGCCATTTCTTTTGTAATATTTTTTGGCAAAGATATTTGGTAAAAATTAGCACACATGTATATATTGATAGTATGTCGCAGGCTGATTGGCCCTCCCACACTGGCAATCATACGTTTCGGCGCTGTAGAGAGCGAGCGAAAATTGAGGTATTTATGGAAGCCGCCTTGGTTGGCACCAAGATGAGGTCATTAATGAGACCGCATACGAATAGTCCCACGATTCATATGGCCTGTATATTAAGAGCCGGATGTGAGCTCATCGTTTGGCGCTTGAGATAGCGAGCGAATGGAGAACTCAGGCTAGACACTCCGGGAGTGACTGAGCTAAGATCCGTATGACATTGAGAAAGACATACGCTTATTAAGATTCTCTGTCATAGCATGTATTTCATACTACATGTGCTGGGCGACCAAGTAAAGAAGATGAGTGAATGGATCCCTGCTTCCTCATCGTGTGAGTTCTTATGGACAATGTTTTTGAAAAAATGTCCTATATATGTTAGATGCCCTTAGTGACTTTTGACTATGTCATTAAGTGAAAGAATTGATGTTGCTACTTTGGCATGTTTCCTACGGCTATGAGTGATGCTGCTTTACGAGGCATTGCTGGGAAAACAATCAGTTCTCAACTTAGTGACATAAGGGCTCAAGGAAGACTAGTTGAATTACATTCAGACACTTTGACTCTTTGTCGACAGGTTGTATCGCTTCAGCATAGCGAAACAATCATGAGTATAGTGTTATAATGTGCGCAATAGAGGTTAGCATGGCTCTTTGAGGGATTAGAGATGCTGAACCTGGTGTAATTCAATGGTCTAGGACATCACGAGTCTAATTTTTTTCTTCTCTTTGAGGGTTGATGTCTCTATGTTGGCCGTATGCGGTTTCTAGTATAGAGCTCCCAAAATGCAGGTTGACTCGGCGGTCGCACTGTTCATTTCCCTGTATGAATAGAATTAATGGTGGTGTAATGTTGAGGAAGTGGTTACGATGGTATCAATCCTATCATGTGCGAGTGGGAGATGTTGGCATTCGGTTAAATCGAATCGGGTGCACCCATGATCGGGCTCGATCCGACGGTTATTATGTTGTCTAATTGGATTAGAATTAATCTCGCTTTTAAATTGAAAAGCTAGTTAGAGATAAATTCTAATCATCTTAGGATAACAAATCATAACCGATTTGGCCTTATTCCTAACGCAATTAGGATTCTCATAATCCCCTATAAATATACGGGCGATCTCACATTAAATATAACACGGAAAAACGAAAGTTCTCCACATCCTCCATTAACCTATTAATCTAGAGGGACTTGGGACTTGAACGGTGGATTTGCGATCGTTCTCGTTTGTAGTTCGATCCACCGCGAGTTCGGAGTACAAGAAGATTGATCAAGGACGATCCAAGGACGCGTAAATCAACTTCCACGATCCGGACGTTGTAACGCGAATCGCTTCCGCAAAAAGGTACGAACGAATACTTCCGCTGCGTTCTACAGCAGGAAAATGGACAAAAAAGAAAAGAAAATGTATATACATATAAAAGTCATTTTACATAGCCAAAGTTAAGTAACTGAATGACTAAGAAAGAAGATCCTTGAGTTGTCACCATTTGGTTTCCAATGTGACTTGGGTTTGTTCAGTGCATATATAGTTTCCTTCACTTCATAGAGTGGGCCTTCTGAAGATTGGAAAGCTCATTGTAGATTTCCTCCCCTTCATTGGCTATGGTTTTGTACTGGCTTCGAATGATTGGAAGTGTCGGCCAGATCTGTTTCAACCATTTCTTGCCGCAGATACTCGGCTCTTTGCTGAAGGAGTGTTTCCTAGAGCGTCGCATCATCTTGTTATTTTTAAAGGTTAGTGAGAAGGCCCGTCAATTCAATGGCCTTTATTTTATAAGAATTGACCTACAAAAAATGCATTCTGGGTTGTTTCTTTTGACCAGGAGGGTTTGTTGTCGAGAAATGAATGACGACAGCTAGCCGAACTGAAAGGGAGACAAGAAAACGTTGCTCTAGAAAAGGGAAAGACAATTGATCGAATAAAGACACAAGATCATCGAGAAGGCATTCAAATCATTTGAGATTTTCCTAATCTTGTGCCAAAATAGGAAGACCGGTGTATGGTTTGAGGCACTCATCCAATTTCTCCTTCATTTCAGCCGATACTTCAATGGTAGGAGTGTTTAGGGGTGTAAACGAGCCGAACACGAGCGAGCTGGGGTCGGCTCGAGCTGGCTCATTAAAGTATCGAGCCAAAAAATTTGGCTCGTGTTCGGCTCGTTTAATAAACGGGCCGAACACGAGCTAGCTCACGAACTGACCAACGAACAACAAATTAAAAAAAAAAATAGATTAAATATATTAAAAAAATAAATTTATAAAATCTTATCCATTAGAATTTGATCTAATAGTTAAAGCTTTATATACAAATGAGTCTTTTTATAATTAAGCTCGCATTTATATTTTTAATTTGCTAAAAATTAAATAATAAAAATACATATTATATATAATTATTTATTTATATATAAAAATATAAATTAAATAAATTATATAAATATAAAATATATGTATTCGAGCTGTTATCGAGCCGAATACAAGCAAGCTAACCCTAGCTCGTGTTCGGCTCGTTTATTAAACGAGCTGAAAAATTCAGCTCGCGTTCGGCTCGTTTAATAAATGAGCGAGCCGATCTCGAGCTCATTTCGAGCCGAACACGAGGCGCTCGCGAGCAATGGTGGATTGCCACCCCTAGGAGTGTTAGAACAAATTCCGTACAGAAAATCTGATTGTGATTTAAATCTAACTAAATTTGTGATAAAATTAGTAAACTCAATTTATAGATAATTGCTAAATCCAAATAAAGAATTTGATCGATCCGAAAGCGTGCGAGGCACTGCCCTAAGGCGTATTCGGGTCCTTACGTGCGAAATTAACCGGAAACAACACCCCAAGGTACGACCGGAATTCTTCCTTCTGCGAGCACGATCGTGAAGGAGGTTAACGGAGCTTCTTTCAACACTCGGTGAAGAAATAATAAAATAAAAAAAGATTAACAAATATCTCAAATCTTTCTCACTGTTGTAATTTTTTCAAAGTATTCACCTCATGTGTATGTACCACAATACTGTGGAGAGGTAAGTATATAAAGGGGATAAAGTGAATGTTGGAACCTCCAACGTTCCAATGCACTAATTATTTTCAATAATTAGTGAAAGACACCTCAGGGCACCATGCTCCCAACGGCCGGAACAGATGCGCGCTCGCGCGGAACTGACTTGCGCGATCTCCGAGATTGTAACGTCCCCAATAAAAAGATTCGTAATAAATAAACAATAATTAAATAAATCAAATAAAATAAATAATAAAAAATTAAATAAATATTAAAAGATTTTGAATTTTCATCAACAATCCCCCACAAAATTCAAAATTTCGAAATAGGAATTAAACTCGAAAACAAAATAAATAAATAGATCACCGAGTGTTTATACTATGCAATAGGTAAGGTGTCTTTAAGAGACTTAACCTCACTTAGTGTAAATAGTTTCCATCAGAAGGAATCGGAGTGAACTAGGTCTTGAACAACGTTTCTTTAGCTTTGACTTCAACTACCACACACACAGTATAGAAATCTCCGTCGCGGGTCTGTGCGTTAATGGCCATACACTGTCACGCCCTGGATTCCTCGTTTCCCGGGCACACCGACAAATTCGCCGTATACAAAGGAATTTTCCCTGTATACGAAGCGTAACTGTATCTGTAAAATGTACAATACTACAACCAGTAGTATAGAGCTGTTAGAGAAAGTAAAAGGTAAGAAAACAAGTTCCATATACATACAAAGTATCCAGGTACAAAAGTACTTGCACCAGTGAGTTATAACATCTGTATGTACATGAACTCAAAACACTAGCACTACCTGTAGCAGGAACGCTCACGAACAGCAGCAACTGGGGAGGCCTCTAACTCGCGACGCCCTTGCCTCGATCGATCTCGGAGGGAACAGCAGCCGGAACGGGAAGGCTCTGCAACAACAACAGTAACAAAAGGGCGTGAGAACTACTGTTGTAGCATACCGAACTTCTAAAGTCTTGAAGTTACGGGATATGTTGGCTTAGTAGGCCTTGGAATGACTTCGGTGAAGTCCGGGGGCTTTCGGGTGCGTTCAGTACACGAGGTGCGGAAACGGAGCCCGAAAGGCTATATTGGGCCGTGAGCCAAATCCGGCATTAGTGCGGACAAAGTGATGAGGTGGACATGTGACGCCCCAACTTCCCAGGGGGTCACCCATCCTAGGACTACTCCCGTCCTAGCATGCTTAACTCTCTTAACCTCTTGGGTCTAGCCACCACCCAAAATGCTTAAGCCGGGTTAAGAGTTTAGCCCTATTATATCTCATATATAGAACTATCTGGGGTCTCACAATCTCCCCACCTTTAAGCCCTAACTTCCTCGTCAGGCTCAGACTCACAAGTACCAGGCGATGTGAGACTCGTCTCGCTAGCCCGTCATCCAGACCCTGGCTCAGCCGAGACTCATCTCACACTTCCGACTGGTAATTGGCTCTGATACCATCTGTGACGCCCCAACTTCCCAGGGGGTCACCCATCCTAGGACTACTCCCGTCCTAGCACGCTTAACTCTCTTAACCTCTTGGGTCTAGCCACTACCCAAAATGCTTAAGCCGGGTTAAGAGTTTAGCCCTATTATATCTCATATATAGGACTATCTGGGGTCTCACAGGACATGATCTAAATCATGCGTGGGGAGTCTTGGTGCGATCTCAAGTGAATCGGAGAACCGCGAAGCCAAAAGTGAGTTGAAACGGAAAAAGGAAACGAACCGAAGTTGAAAATGGCTAAGTCCTGGAGTGCTGGGAGGTCCCTTGTGGGGACTGGTCTCCACAGAGGGAGACCGGATCCCTTGGCTGTCCCACGAGAGAAAGCTCTCGGGGACCGGTCTTGAGAGGGGAGACCGGTCTCCGGGAATCGATCTCGATGGTGGAGACCGGTTCTCGTACGCGTGAAATGCAGGTTGAGGGCTGTCCTGCGAGACACTGTTCTCGGGGACCGGTCTTCACATATGGAGACCGGTCTCCACACCCGAAAACTGCCCAGTCTGGGCAGTGAGCAGGATGTAGATGTTTTTGGACTAACATATTTGCAGTGCTTCCTTGGACCTATTGGTCGAGCTTTTTCCTTGGGTGGCCGTACCCACTGGGAACTATGGACAATAGTTCTCACCCCACGTTGTTTTGGGGTATTTCCCAGGTATGCACGTGAGCGGCACAGCAGCAGCGCGAGGCAAGGGCGTAGCTCCATAGATAGCGCCCTACCAGGAGACCAGAGATAGCAGTACCCCGAGTCGGCATAGCCTAGGGGTAGCGAGGGAAAAGAAAGTGCAAATGTAATAAAATTGTAATAACTTGTAATAACTAGATTGTATTAGGATGTATGAAGTTAAATGTAAAATGTACAACTGGGATGAATGTTTGTAATAGCAAGTAACTGCATTTATGTTTATGATACTTCCTTATGCAATCTGATTGTGATATCTGTTCCCGATTGGAACCTCTTGTAATTGTATTGATTGCGACGCCTAGGACGTACAAGGGAAACTCTGTCCGTTCGGTGGTCTGTTGGCGGCGCCGCGACTTCGGTCAAATTGGCGGGTGGTCGCGGGTTGTGACAACTGTAAAAACAAGTAGTCCTCAGCGGCACGCCGCCCTCAACCTCATCGGTCCACCGACTAAGTCTACAGGGGTAAGCAAAGATAGTAATAAATGCTGGAACACATCTACAGCTAACTATCACTAACTATCATGCTCTAACCTCAAACATCTATAGACTCATAATATTGCAGACCCAATCTCAAGAGGACTGTAATCATACCCGTCCCTGGGATTGTGAACACACCCATCCCTGCCTGGTTGCGACTGTACAGCTACCTCCACACTAGCCATCAATGGAAAGCAAGTCCAACCTGCACGCACGACACCAACGCGAAAGCACAGCGCCCGACTCCGGAGTGGCACTCGCGGGCGCTGCCCAACCGAGTATGCAGCATATCTCTATCGAGCTCAATCAGGCTCTAACAAGCCAAACGCAAGTAGCTAGGGTCTAAACAGGTCTAATAACCAAATCTACGTACTCTCGGCACAATATGAGACCACAACTGAACTCTGGGTCCACCGTCAATCCCGACAGCATCCAACCACCCGAAACAGCCTAGACTCTACTGTAAAAATGAGCTCGGCATCCCAACACGAGCGTAAATGCAATCTAAACTACCCTGGGTATCCATCGCGCTGACACTGCGATGATACAATCAAATACGGTTTATAGAGCTAAAACAAGTAGTAAATGCATATAATGGTTAAATTCGCAGTTTTCTCCTAAGTCAAGATCCAAGTCCAACATGTATATTCGACTAATTAATAATCATGCTCCCAATTCAGATTTTATACATGTTACAATCAATGAATTTGAGCTACAATTAAATATTCAATAATCGAAAATCATATATACCGACTACACATGCACTTAGGAATAACACCAATGAATAACCCACCTCTTGCTTGACTCTCCGACAGCGAAGGGGTCTCAAAGTCAGGTGAGGAAAGCCCCAGGTCCAGTGAAGAATACCAAGGTGTCCAGCTGTAATATACCGAAACCACGGTAAATGAGTGTCGAACTTCAGTCAAAATGATCAAAGTTCGACGATGAAAGGCTTTGGAAAGGCCGAAGGCGTCTACAATGCAAAAAGTGCATTGTGGGTGACCTTTGAGAGCTAAACGGAAAGGAAATCGAGAAAATCTGCTACTCAGCAGATTTCTGCTCTCAAAGACCGGACATCGGGTGGAGACCGGTCTCTGTGCACGCAGGAGATTTTGGAGGGTGGAAATTCGGCTAAGTCCCGAAAAACCAGCTCTCGGGATCCGGACATCTAGTGAAGACCGAACCCCAGGAGACCGGACATCGAGTGAAGACCGGTCTCTGTCTGCGAAAAGTGTGAAGTAGCCAGAAATTTGGCTAAGTCCTGGAAAAGCAGCTCTCGGGATCCGGACATGGTGGCGAGACCGGACATCTGGAGACCGGACCTCAAAGTTGAGACCGGTCCCCACACGCAATTGTTCTCGGGTGAAGACCCTTTGAGACCGGACCTCAAAGTGGAGACCGGTCTCAGCACCCGAAAATTGCCCAGTTTAGGTTGATTAATTAGATGGAAGTGGAGGGGCTTCTTTGCACTTATGCATTATATGTAATATTGGTGAAGGGGGTATGAGCTCATGTGCTCATTTCCTTTTGCCCAAGCAACCGGTTGAAGCTCCCTCTCTCTCTCTAGGATTCTCTCTCTCTCACAAAGAAGAAGGAGAAGAAGGAAAATAAGGTGGAAAGGAAGTAGAAGGAGTAAAGTAGCTCCCTCTCATTCACCTCTAGAGCAAGAAATAAGGAAAGCTTTGAGGTAAGCTTTTCTCCCTTTTGTAGTTAAACCCTAAGTAGGGATTAAAATGATTTGGGAGCAGTTTTTATGGACTCTCTTGAAGCTAGATAAGGAGTTCTCTCGTGTGTTTCGTTGAGATCAAAACAAAGGTTTTGATGTATGAGGCCGAGCTAGGGCACCAAATTGGGGTTCTTGCTTGCGGGGATTTTTGGGTCAAATTGATCCTATAGAAATGTAATTGGGGACGTTTCCGACTCGCTCGAGCGAACGGTTCGTTTAAACGAAAAGTCTATAGAAAGTTATGTGCAAAAAGCCTAATTCGGCTTATTTTTGCCGCAGATCGAGAAATTGGCGGTCGAGGATCGCAATAACTGAACTTGAGCATCCTACTGAACTCACAAGGTGGGGGGTGCTTCCACTAACTCTGAAATTCCTTTTATGTCGATATGTCAATTATTGAGCATATATGTTATAGTGCTTTTGTGCATGATAGGGTAATGAAATGTGAATTTGCATGCTTAGAGTTAAGGTGCAACGAAAGAATTGTGAACAAAGAAAGAAAGGAACCAAACCCTATGTGTGCATGAGTAAAGAACAAAGAACCTAGTGGTTAAAGAACAAGAACAAAGTGACATATAGATCGAGTGGCATTAGAGAATTGTAAAGAACGCTAACGTGCGTGTGTTAAAGAATAAAGAATCATCATGCATTCTATAGTGGTCATTGCTTAGCAATTATCTCAAGCATTCACTTATCCTTTACTCCATGTCATCAACATGCATTTTTTTAGTGTTAACCACATGCATCATCTAGCATTTATATGCATCAACATGAATTCACATTTCTTTTAGACATAGAGGCGACCTAGTGGCTTCGGTGAGCACAACCCACCTCGAATTGTTCTTCGATTGCTTGTAGTCACTTGCAATTGGCCTCCCGCGTTACCCGTTACCAGGTTCAGCCCGAACTCGCACTCGACCACCAAACGGCCACCAATCCTCGATCCGGATAGCATCACCCGCTTTATAAGGTTGCAAGGATGCCCCGGTTCGATTCTTGGGATTTTTGGACGCCTATTCCGCGTACGAAGGCTATCTGTACCAAACATGGTGTTTCGTCAATATCTTTTTGTACACTCGTCGGATTGTCAAACCGAGTGCACCAACGCATTCGTTATACTCCTAATTAGGTTTGCATGGGTTCAATTTAGATCAAACCCCAACATATAGCAAAACCCCATTTACCCTAGGTTTGCTACTATTGCAAAACCCACCATTAAATCTCTGGATTCTGCTTTGATCACCTATTTAGCATCAAAGGGGTTCACTAAAACCAATTCTAGAGCATAAGATTGAAACCCTAGAGTTCTACCATTAGAGAGCCTCAAGCTTACATCCAAAAGCTTGCTCCAAGGGTGAGGAAGAAGAAGATGAAGATGAAGTTCCACCTCCTTGCTTCCTTCTCCACCTTCTACTCCTCTTGATTCCACCCTTGTAGAAAGAGAAAGAGAGAGCAATCTAGAGAGAGGAGAGAGCCTCTCTCTTTCCTTAGTGGCTCTCTCTCCTTAGTGTGTGTGTTGTGTGTGCGAAATGAGGAGGAAAATGAAAGGGAGACCAAACCCCACTTATATATTAAGTTCCCTTTTATTACAAGACTGCCATCAGCCCGAACTGGGGATTTTCGAGTCTCAGGGACCGGTCCTTGGCTTGAGGGACTAGACCCTGTAGGTCCAGAATTTCAGCATTTTTCAGACAGCCAAATTTCAGCCCTTTTCAACTTTTAGGTCCGTTTTCGCTCGTTTTTGCTCGTATGACCTCCGATTCATCTCAAATCGGATCGAGACTCCCAATACATGTTTTCGAGCACGTTCAAACCATCTTTTCATCGAGAGCTTGCCGGACTTCGACAAAGGTCCACTCATAGCTTTTCGGTCCCCGTTTTCGCGCTCGGCGCGCACCGAAACACCCGAATGTTCCCGAACTTCACCAAAATTATTCCGATAGCATTCCTTTCCAAACTAGCATACCCCATAACTTTAGAAGTTTGATATGCTACATTAATGAAATATTAATTTGGAGCATGTTGTAGTAGTTAGATAAACTATTCATGTTGGACTTGAAAATTGAATTAGGAGAAAACCAACGATTCAACCCCGTAATGTGCTTATATTACCTAATTTAGCTCTAGGAGCCATGGTCTGTTTGTATTACTGCAGTTTTAGAGTGGTAGATACCCGGGGTAGTTTAGAATACATTTACGCTCGTATTGCGATGCCTAGCTTATTTTTACAGCAGAGTCTAGGCTATTTCGGACTATCAGGTGCCGTCGGGGTTGACAGCGGACCCAGATTGTTGTTTTGGCATCAGATTGTGCCGAGGGCACATGAGTTGGGTTGTTAGACTTGTTAGACCTTATTTACTTGACTTTAGCCTGTGAGAGCCTGATTGAGCTCGACAAAAACGCTTGCATACTCGGTTGGGTAGCGCCCACGAGTGCCACTCCGGAGTCGGGCTTTGTGAGTTTGCGTTGGTGTCGTTATGTCCTGGTTGGACTTGCTCTCCACGGACTGCTTAGTGGCGGAGGTAACTTTGGCTTTAGCAGGCGGGACTAGTGTGTTCACAGTCCCTAGTGAGTTTGGGTCATGATTAATATTTTCTACAAACTGTTAGTGTTCGAGCATGATAATATAGTAGCATTTAGCTGTAGATTTGTTCCAGCTTTTCTTACTATCCCTGCTTACTTCTGTAGACTTGGTGGGTGAACCGATGAGTTTGAGGGCGATACCAACTGAGGACCACTTCTTTTGCAGTAGTTCTCATGCCCAGTTGTTAACCCTGTTTTTTGTAGAGCTCTTATCTTCGGCTAATGCTGTTGCTGATTCGGATCGTGGTAATGGCGTCACGGGTTAGAGCCTCTCCAGACGAGCCAGAGCTAGAGCACCAGCTACAGGTAGATGTAGTTTTTGGTTCTTTCATACTGATATTGTACCTCGCTAGAGCGAGTGATTTTGTACCAGGATGATATGTATGTATTGAACCACTATTTCGGTGGCGAGCCAAACTCTGTCTCTCTCCTCCACAAAAGTGTCCCGAAATAGCTTTTCCATATGCATAACCCATTTCTCCACCGCCAAGTGGTCCACGTTCTCGCCATCGAAGACTCGTGGATTGCACCTCCTGAACTCATTGAGGCGGCTCATCAGTCTATCTCGCTCGGGCCCCTCAACCATAGTCGGGAACACTGCTCCTCCTAGGGGTAACTGTGCTGGTAGTGCCGTCGCCACCCTCTCCTGCCGTGCCACGGACGGCGCAGAATGCGAAGATCCGGGCGCTGGAGTCGGCGCCCTCGGTGCTACCACCTCGGCTGGGGTAGGTGGTACAGGACTCTGGGCCTCCCTGGCAGCCGCCTGCTGCAAAAGAAGGTCCTCTAAGAGCTTCATCCACTCCTCCTGGAGGCGCGCCGCCTCGGCCTGCTGCTGGGCCGCCGCCGTCTGCTGGGCCACCAGGTTCGTGAGGACTGCCACCTGGTCCCTCAACTCACGAACCTCGCTGGACCCAGAAGTAGCAGAGGTCTCAACCTCCTCTAAGTATGCCATGTTCTCCGCCCCGGTAGATTTGGAGCGAGTAGTCGGCATAACACTGCAACATCATAAAAGCGCAAGTTAATAAAACCCACGCCGTCGCAACCCCACTCAAAACCCAAATCATGCGAAAGTAAAGAAGTGTGCTTCCTACTAACTCCCGATGTTACGTTGTCGGCCGCCAACGTAATCCTCCGCGAAGCTAGAAGTTATACACTTCGATTAAACTCCAACTTTTTAGAGTTATGATAAAACCCAATCAAATACTTTCGCTCATAAGTCAAATAGACCTCGTCTCTCACGAGCCTATTTCCTATAGTCCAACTAGCCTAAGGTTTGCTAGGTCCACTAAAACTTTACCCTAGGCTCTGATACCAAATTAATCTGTCACGCCCCGGGGCCGACAGGGCCTTCCCCAAAGAGTGCCCAGACCCGCCATATGTCAACACATACAAGGCGTCTACCAAAAACAACGAAAATAAAACCATACAGTAGGCTAAGCTATGAATATCAGAGCCACATACAGCTAATTCTATCAACAAGTAGGATGGATAATAAACTGAGCAACAAGAGAAGAAGTATAAAGTTATACAACAACTAACACAAGTATCACAAAAACTGGTGGTCTCTCTACAAGGTACAACACTCAAAAGAACCTCTCCAAAAGAAAAACACGAGAGGTAACCACCTATCGAACAGCCTCGCCGAAACGCTAACCCGAGGCAACACCCTTGCTGCGGTCCCGAGCCTCCCCCGATGCAGAAGGCACTGAAAGTAAACAGAAACAGAGTGCGTGAGAACTATAATTTATAGTTCCCAGTGGGCAATTACTGACCTGAACCATTGCACCACTAGGCCCAAAAGAAAAGAGGGTAAGCATGCGATAAATAAACTTGTAATAAAAGCATAAAGGATAAGTTATCATTTTAACCCTATCAACTTGCTTATATAGATTTCATAAACCCTTGATCCAACATATAAGAAATTATGCTTTAATATAACAAACAAGTATACTATGATGTGAATAAGGAACTATCAAGTATACTACATAATCCGAGTAATGCCCTAAGCATGTCCACATATCCAACTACTAAGTCCTATCTAGTAGTGATTGTTTTCTATTGTTGATTGTCAAAGTTCATTCTCTTTTGGGATCTACACAAGGTAATCCCGCTTGTTCCACCTAAGTGTCGTGGTAGCCCCAACATCCCCCGTAAGGAATGAGTCTAACCAATTCGGCCCCATAGGTTTCTCAATACTGCACGAGCGAACGAATCGCAAAGGCCAACTCCGGAACGCCGGCTTGTAAAGAGCGACCGTCACAAGCATGTGCGAAAGAGCACAAATGGCAACAAGCATAGTCCAAGTCTCAAGTATCCAAACCTCATGTCTCAACATGGAAATAGCAACTAGCAAACCCTAAGGTCTAGTTCAATTACTCTCATGACACTAGATTCTCAATGTCCAAGTTCATTTACGAGCCTAATGCCGCTTGATGACATTAGCTCACTAAGTCACATATTGATGCCAAGCCAATGCCTCTTGATGACACTAACTTTATTTCCTATGTCATGCATAGTTTCTATGTCCACAATCATATATCAAATTCACATTAAACTCTTAGTTTAAGTCCCAGCTAGAACGCTAACATTTACATGGTTCTCACATACACAGTTCTCTACTATATAGAGGTAGAATTACATTATACATAACACATGTATCTTAAGCATTCTAAAATTCACAATTAATATATATGATATGAAATTGCATGAATTTCCATTTAACCATAAACAAATAAGCACTAATGAGAATTTCTCATTGTGCTAGGTGAGGCCAAACCCACCGATGCTCCAAGCGACGATCCGAATCGCTAACGAAGCTTCGATTCCTACTTCTAGTACCCTACAAAGTAAATCCTAGGAGTTACAACCTCTAAAGTTGAACCATGAGTTCAATCTTTAGGCTTCTATACTAGAGAGCAAGAAAACTCACCTCAAGTGTAGAAATCCCTCTCCAAACTTCAAATGGAGGTTAGATCCTTCCCAAGGCAACCTAAACAAAGATTCTAAACCATTCAAAAGGAATCTAAAAGCCTCTAATAAAAAAGCCCAAAATAAAACTATAATTTCCAAAATCTAGGGTTTCATCTAATAGAAAGCTCCAAAACGTGAATCTAAAGGAAAAGAGATATTTTCCTACCTCTTTGAAGCTTCAAACCAAATCCAAAACCCTCTAGAAGTGAAGATTCTCCTCCAAATTAGCTCCAAGTTCAAGCTCCAAGCCTCTACCAAGAAAACAATGGCTCTAGGAGGCAAAAAGAGAAAGAAAGAGAGATCAATCTCTTAAAAATCCAACCCAAACCCAAGGAGATCAAAGGAGTAGAGGGAGGGGCTCCCTTACCTCTTTTGCTGCAGTGGGGAAGCTCAAAAGGAGCCCTAGGGGCGTGGGGTACACTAATAGAAGAGCACAAACGCAGAAAAGCCCCTGGAGTTCGCGCAGCTCAGAATCTGCCAGTTTGTACCGGTACAAATCCAATCTGTACCGGTACAGATCCCTCGAAGCAGCCAAACTCGAGCCTCGGGTTTGCCCAATCCAGCCTTTTCATACCGGTACAAAATCCCCTTTATACCGGTATAGCCATCATGTCTGTACCAGTACAACCGCCAACCTTGTACCGGTACAAGCACTCGAAAATGCAACCCGAGAGCAACCTAAAATCCAACTTTTTGGACTTAAGTGCTTTGGAATTCATCCACTAACCTCGGTACTCGTGCCATAGGTCGGAACACAGTCAACGACCCTCTAGAAAATCTGGACAAGCTCAGATCACACAACCAACACTCGAACCTTGCTATTTGCTAAAGTTCAGTGCATCACACAGGAACACTCTAGTAGCGCACAACCTAGACCACAAAGGTCTCAAGAATGCCGGATCGCTCTGAGGCACAAACACCACAAAATTCCGCGGCTCCAAGAATACGGTGTAAAGCAAGCAACTTCCACAGCGATTCCTCGAGCTCCGCTCTTCATAGGGAAGTCCCAACTCAAACTGCGCATGACCAACCAGTTCCTCAGCTGGTCCACAAGAATCCGACAGCTCCCAAAGGCTAAATTCCGACACTCACAGTCCTCAACCAAGTCGGTGGCGAAATCTAGCTCTGCTTTAACTTGCCTTTAAACGAGGAACTCTATCATATACCCCTCTGAGGAGGGTATAATAGTACTATCCATGAAAGATTCTAGAACTATACCCAATAACAAGATTCCATTGCAACCACCCGGAGAGTTCAACTGATCATCACCCACCCTAGAGGGTGATACAGCATTCAATCATCAACTCAAATCCTGACTATGATCTTTCCACACAAGGTCAAACCTCATCAAGAGTTTGCATATCAAGCGCAATCCCACTCCAATAGTGATCGAAGATCAACAAATCATCCCAAATTGCTCACCAATGCCAAACACTGGATTTACCTCATGGCATTGCATCACAATTCCTCCTCATCATTCTAGATTCCTTTACGGATATAGCAATCTCAACATCCATTCTATAATCATCATAGTGGATTAACTCTCAAAGGCTCCTCGACTTCCACTATAGTCATCTTTTGATCCAACGCTCTTGATCTCAATCCGGAGGTACTTCACAACCGTCGTCCACGAGGAAATTCCCCTCCACAGTGCATCCTAGTGTCCAAATAAACATTTCACAAGCCCAGGCTAAGGACTTGTCCTCGGGAGATTAACTCATCCTCTTAGCCACTCAGTAGCTCATGAAGTATCACTCAAAATCCTCATCCTCAATGCCTCCCTTAGCATTGGGTTTTCTAGGTGTCCACGGTCTATAGGTTCCAACTCAGATGACAGAGAGTAGTCCACTCATGCTTCATTAATAAGCTCTCTATCAATCCATCCTGTATAAAGCCTATAATCAGGGGTTAACTCGAGCTGCTCGTCTAACCACCACGGTAACATCAATTCCATAATCTTATTATGCTGCTCCAACCAGCGAACTCAATTTCTAGTGCAAGAACCGCACAAGGAAAGTAGGCACTTGGTGAATTCCTCTCGAGATTCAAATCGCTTAACCCATCATCGGGAGTTCCATATCTCGGTCACGTCAATCTGCCAACGCAGTCAGTCTTCACCAATCCCCAACAGGATACTCACGGCCATCATACTTCGATTCCACCATCCATCCAGAAAGGCTTGGAATAACCATTCCACAAGTCCCTAGCGCTAGTGGAGTACTACAGGCATAGGCACATCACAATAACCCTCGTGATGTCCCCAACCCGACAATAACATCCATTTGAGGTACAACCTCAAACCCCAACACAAAATGGCAATACTCAGATTGTATCCAATCTTTACAGAGTACACCTAACTCACAATGCCAATTGAAAGAATCAACGAGCCCTAACCTCGAGTCTAGAATCTCAATCGTGTTTCAATTTAGATCATGATTGTCGACACACAGTCAATATGACCGACCGACCTCACGTCAAGTGAGAGCACTTCTCCACGAAGCAAAACTTCGGGTACAAAACCTCCCCGCCAACTGATCTCACGATTTGTGACTCAGTCGGGAAAACGACAACAACTACTCAAGAGATATCCTTTATTTCGAGGATTCTCGGTTATCTAACAGCTATCGGCCAATTAGGCCTTAGATCCTCTCCAAAAGTTACCTGATTTTAGGTAAGGAGGAAATCATCGCAACCAGTGAAATTAAATCCTCAAGGCGCACTATTTCGTGCTCAAGTCCCCAGGGCGAGTCAATTCAGCTCGCACGACCAAGGGTACCAAGTACCCACGACTATCCCACACAACATAGCCAATCCATTTCGTTGGCACGTAAAATCTCTCTCAAGGTAGGGTGGTAAAATGATACACCCATCAGTCCAATCATCCTACATGCATCGCAAAGGAATCAATGCTAAAAAACTCGGCGAACAGCCGATCGAAGGGTGCAAATGATGCAATCATTTCAATCATAATGAAATTCAAAAAGCACCATAACACATGCTACCTGTAGTAGCCCTCTCAGTCATCACATCCAGCTCCAACGAGTCTGTGGGCACACCTCCACTGGGTGTCTCTCGTGTCAGGGTTGGCGCCGACATTCCAGTAGTCCTGCCGCTCCTCAGGCATTCAAGTTGAAAATGGCCCACCTGGCCACACAAGTAGCACCTGCCCCGATTCTGCGAGCAATGTCGTGGGTAATGACGACCACTGCAGATCACGCAACTCAGAACCTGGCGACGATCTGATCCTCCATGCTGTGCAGATGAGCCTCGTCCTCGCGACTGTCTCTGGCTCCTGGAATAACTTGGCAGACTTCTCCCGGCGAAAGAACTGTGTCCCCGACCCTGGTTCTTCTTCACCTTCTTCGACGATCCACCGACATGCAACTCCTTGCTCTTGGTCGTCTCCTTTGCCACTCTGGTGTCCACACCTTTCCCCGCGGATAAGGCTCGATCCAAACCCTCCTGGGGCCTCCTGAGGTCATCCGTCTGCTGGGCCAGTAGGCTCTCCAAACATTTGATTCCTTCGTCTTGGCAGCGCAAGGCTTCGGCCTGAAGTAGCACCACGCTCGCCTGTCGCTCCACCACGCCGACTAAAGCGGCCAACTGTTCCCTCAACTCCCGAATCTCGCCGGATCGGGGGGATGCAGGCCTTCCTGTCTCGGTTGCCTCAGCTGCCATCGTGGGCGTCATCGACGTCACAAGCTGCAACAAACATAACAAGCACAGGTTAAAACAACCTATGTCAATGCAGCCCCACTCATAGATACAATATCCCAATCATGCGAAAGTAATGAAGTGACTTCCAATTATTCCTTGATATCACGTTGTCGGACGCCAACGTGATCCTGTAAGGACATAAATGTCATTCACTTCGATCCAACCCCAACACCTTTGGAGTTATAAATACGACACAATCATAATACTTTCGCCCACAAATGGTCCCAAAGACCCCGTCTCGCACGTTCCTATCCCTTAGCGTCCAACCGGCCTAAGGTTTGCTAGGTCCCCTAAGACTCAACTCTAAGCTCTGATATCAAATTAATCTTTCACGCCCCGAGCCTAGTGGAAGCCCGCCGGCGCGTGCACAGACCCGCCGTGTACACCAAACAAGGACAATGCACACAAGGCGTCTACTAAAACAAGAAAGGAATAGAGAGAAATCCTACAAAGGCTATCAGAGCGAGTAGTATAAAATCACTAAGTTCTAATATAAAATGATCCACAAAAGCGATACAACAGTATACAGCTAAATCCAGAACCTGATACAAAGTTCTAAGCAAATACATAATACATCTTTCTCAAAATACAAAAAGAAAGGATGACATCAGGTCCAACTAAAGTAACTCTGTAGGGCTCTAGCTAGCCGCTAACCCCTTGCCTCGATCCCTAGCCACTCCCGACGCGGATGGCTCTGAAAATAACAACAAATAGAGGGCGTGAGAACTATCAAAAATAGTTCCCAGTGGGCAATTACTGAGCTCAGCGAAATGCTCCACTAGGCTAAAATAAGCATGCTATAAGAAAATAAGAAGCGGTAAATGAAAAGTATGTACATAAACGAATTTAACTAATAACATGCTTCTGCTATAAGTTGATTATCATAATCATGATGTTCTACTTTTAGTGGCACAAACATATGTCAAAATTGATTAACATACATAATTTAATGAATGTCGTTGACTAATAACATGCATAACCATAATGCCCATGATACTACATAGCGTAATTTATACTTTTCATTGTTCTCTACCAAGCATACATACTAGTCCATAAAGATATAAATTTACTACCATTAGTATTGTCAATAACATATATTCCATAATGTCCAACTACTATGCATGCATCAAATAGTAGTATAAGGTAGCAACCATATGTATGAACAACTACTATGTATGCATCAACCACAATGATATATATAAGGTCAAGTTAAGTCTCAATACCCAATTTCCAAAGAACGTACACGAGGTAACATCCCGACTCGTGCCATATATTAGTGGCCCCGTGGAGATCATCGATTTTTCCCGCAAGAAAAGAGACGCAAGCCACGGCAATCCACTTCGACACCCAATCCCGCACGGCGATCTATCGTCGCAAGGCTAAACTCCGGAGTGCCGGCTTGTAGGGAGCAACCCTGACAAGCATGTGCGAATGAGCACAAGGACAAGCAAGCGTAATCATAGCATAGTGTCCCTAATTTTGGATATTCAATCATCAAGTCTAAAACTTGGCATCTCACTCATCGACTCGTCGGTCGGAAATTAGATCAATCATGTCACGACTGTTTACAACTACTTGGGTGGTATGCCTCTACCAACACATATAATGTTTAAAACATGTATAACTCAATTGACAATATCCTACTTGGGATAATTCACTATTTTAAACAAGATTCCAAAGAAGTTCATGATATGCAATTCCAATAACTATCAATAAGATATATATACCAATGCCATATGCAAGAGAACTATGAAATATTCAAAAATATCATAATGCATGTGATGCACATGTCTTTCCATTAACATCCTCACTACATGGAGTAAAAGTACTATGATGCAAGTAATTTAAATCACTAGTATGACATGCCATTATCTCACATAAAGTTTGCCCCGAAAGCTTAACATTATCTTTCCTCATGTCTAAAATATGGAATTAACCCATCGATCCCTAGATCGAATGCAAGATCATAATGGCCAATGCTAGTCATATTACTAGAATAAATGCACCAAATTAACCTCATAATGATCTTATCATGTGTTATGTTACACTATCACAACTATCTTGTCTACAACAAGTACAAGACAAATTATGTCAAGTCTCATGCATGCATGTGTCTCATTCATATAGATATGCTATTAACTTCAATGCCAACACCTTTTAATTATAAGGTCACAATGCCATGCTTTCTTATCTACCCAAGCATAATGTAAGAGCACTAAGTTCTATTTACTTGGCTCTAACAAGTGCAAAGTTATAACCATGTGTGATACTATAAATATAATCCATCCGCTAGGTACCCTGAAGGGTTCATCTCACCAATCATATTCTAACATGCTTCTTAGAGTGGCATAAACATGTAGTCTCAACTATAGACAAACTATGCCCAATTCTACATGTATGTCTCTACCACATAGAGCATATATTTTCACTATACATAACATAGTCATATTATGTTCTCATAAAGTTAAGCATGTCATAAAGAGTATGAATAAACATCTAAACATGTCCTTAAACAAAAGAAAAGACATCGAAGGAGTTCACCCATTTCGGTGAGGTCAAACCCACCGGATGTACTTCGAATCATTTTCGTTTCGCCGAACGAAGTTGCCCCTCAAGCTCCTAGCACCCTAAGATAATTTCTAGAAGGGATATAAGCTTCGAATAAACATCCAACTAATTTCACAAAAAATCACATAGAAAAGAGGTAAAAATTATCTTTGATCAAGGAGATCTTGTCCAAAGCTCAAATCGACCCAATGGATCTTCAAATCCAACCTAAAGAAAAGTTTTACACTCATCAATTATGTCACGCCCCGAGACCGCTACCAATTTGGTCCGGTTCGGGCACGCCGACCAGGCGCCGAACGGACAACACCTCCTCTGTCCGCCCAAGGCTCGACAACCAAGTCATGTACAAAGAATTGCCCAGAAAATTAAATTCTACAACATACATGACGAGACAATGCACTAGAAGGTGCGGTAGCAATAAGAACAAGATACAAGTATTTCATACAAGTAATATAAAGAAAGAAGAGTCTATCTATTACAACCATTCACCATTGTTTACATTCAATTGCATTCTTTTACTCAAAAGGAATATGCATGTTCTCTTCCCAAAATACATATAGACGTTTCCCAAAATATACATTGCTTTCTCTGTACATAAGATTATACCAGAATGATATCGGGAAGCTCTAATGCAAATGGCGGCCACTAGCAACTAGGGCGCGAGGCCCTTACCGCGATCCTCACCAGCCGCCCGCGAGCTAGCACCTGTAATAGAGTGGGGTGAGAACTAACTTTCTTAGTTCCTAGTGGGCTTGGCCACCGACCCCACCGATCTCCTCACTAGGTCCAAGCAGGCATAAGCAGATAGATATTTATCTTAAAGCTGTAAATACTGTAAGTAAAGCATAATAAAAGAAATGCAATAACTACTATGCCTGTATTGTAGGTTATGGAATCCTAGGATCTAAAAGGTAATTAACACCTAGAGGGGGGTGAATAGGTGCACAATGGCTAATTAAAAATCTCGATGCGATTTTAACGTAAATGCGGAAAATAAAATCAACACACCAAGATTTTTAGGTGGGAAAACTCCAAAAGGAGTGAAAAACCCACGGAACCGATCAAGCAAAAATCCACTAAGAAACAAATCAAGTACAAGGCGATTCACCCACGACCCTACCCGATTTTACCGAATCTTCGACGTGGATCTCCTTTGCCGGTCCTCGATCGATTGAACTCCTCCAACCGACCACGCCGCAACTCCTTGCCGCGTCAACGCCCCGAATCCTCAAAGCGTCCACCGAGTCCTCGGTTTCTCACGTGATCCCCGCGCCACCCTCCGTCCGGAGTTGTAGAAGAAAAACTTATGGTGATCTTAACAATTAACGCACCATAGACTATGGGGGAACCCTTTTAGTCAATCCTCAAGTTGATTCATGAAGGAGTATTCAAAGAGAAAAACCTAGAATCAACTCGACGATCAACAAAACAAAACTCGCTTTAAGAATCGAATCATAAACCGAATCTTCGACGTGGATCTCCTTTGCTGGCCCTCGATCGATTGAACTCCTCCAACCGACCACGCCGCAACTCCTTGCCGCGTCAACGCCCCGAATCCTCAAAGCGTCCACCGAGTCCTCGGTTTCTCACGTGATCCTGCGCCACCCTCCGTCCGAGTTGTAGAAGAAAAACTTATGGTGATCTTAACAATTAACGCACCATAGACTATGGGGGAACCCTTTTAGTCAATCCTCAAGTTGATTCATGAAGGAGTATTCAAAGAGAAAAACCTAGAATCAACTCGACGATCAACAAAACAAAACTCGCTTTAAGAATCGAATCATAAAGATCTAAAACGAGTTTCTAGGATTTTAAGAGGATCTATATTCTAATAATTCTGAGCATATCTGATAATGAACCCCCCATGGTCTATTTATAGTGTTAGAAGACTTAGAGATAGATTAGGATTGAAATCAGCCTAATTTGGAAATATTTCGTGTCCAATGTCCGGTCTTAACAATGAATGTCCGGTCCTCCCTTCCGTCAATATTTTCGCAATGGGCTATGTCCGGACAATGCCTGTGAATGTCCGATCTTGCTTTGCGTAACATGGAAAACTCAGCTTACTGAGACCGGACATAGGCAGGATGTCCGGACATTAATAAAAGATATGCAAAGTAAAGCCCACGGGATCCGGACAATGGCAAGATGTCCGGACATACATTGTTAACCCGCAGCAAACATGCTTACGGGATCCGGACAATGAGGAATGTCCGGACATTGACCACTTAAATCAATTTTTCATAAATTTATCAGATTAAAGCTTTTTAAAGTCTTTTAACTACTATACTCTTATAGTAAATCACCATAAATGTTCATTAAAACATACCTGAGGTGCCGAGCTTCTCTGACGAGTCCTGGATCATCCAACTTCATCTTGATACTCTTGATCTCTTCAAGACTCCAACTAGTTCACGAAATCTGCCAACCTATAAAATCCTTAACAATCTCCCCCTTTGGCGATTTCGTGACAAAACATAATACAAGCCCGTACATACCTCAAAACAAGAAAAACGAGAATTATCGCAATCACCAAACGATAATCCTCTGCATGACCGATCCGATAAAAACAAAATTACAAGTTTAAACTCAACCTATTACAAACTCTATGACTTAGACACTGGAGTCTTGAAGTCTTGAACGTTCCTGCAAAGAAAACTCAAATACACATTCAAGCCTCAAGAATTTCATTAAGCACCAAAAGAAAGTAAAAGTCATAGATACAAGCATAAAAATAAGCATCAAAGTCGCGATCATAAAACATCATCATAATCCAACTTTTATCTCCATCTCCCCCTATCATCATTAATCATTTTCCAGTTATCTCCCCATATCCATTCAATCTTCATCTCTCCCCCTTTTTGTCCGAACGCGCCAAAATGATAGAAGGATTGGCTAGATACAAAAACCACGCTGAGTCAGTGTCTGGAGAAAACATATCCATATCCCATCTTGATGACCTCCGGCCATAAAAACAACAAGTACCAAAAATTCATGAATACATGATGTGGAGGATAAAATCCGCTGTTCACATACAAGTCTATACACATTGAACATAAACATATCAATAATTAAGAAAACTTGAAAAACGATCTCTAGAACTTCCTAGGACCATGAACATCAAGTTTAATACTGACAATCATGCATATAAGTGACGCAAAATACAGTTAATCTCAAAATGAGACAAACAGCAGACATTTTTAGCCAAGACCGGACATAGTATGCCAAGACCGGATGTCACACTGGCCTGCGCAGTTTGCGCGTGTGCGATCCGGACATCGATGTGAAGATCGGTCTCCAAAGGAAATTTTGCTAGGAGATGAAAATTTTTCGGAAAAAGAAATTTGTTCCCAACAGAATTTTGACATACTTTACATGAAATATATTAACAAACTTCTAGTCAATAGAATTCAAAAATGTCATAAATGTTGAACCGTACATTAACCAAAATTAAATGGAATATATTGTTAAATTAAGCACATCAATTAAGATCTAATCATCAATTGCACTGATTTCAATTCTCAAGTTTGCATAGATTAAGATCAAGAAAATCACATTAAATGAAATAAACACAAGAATATTGTCTAATTGAGTTATGCACACATCGAAATCAAGGAGTGACTCTATGAGCATCTTTATAAGAAGTTCCACCTTATGTCATCCGAGAATAGAACATCCACTGAACATCTTAATTAAAACTTGATTTTGATCTTTCTCTTAGAGATGTACACTTATATCCATGTGGTAGCTGCACACACTTACCGGACGTCCGGGGTGGTAGCTCTTTCCTACATGTGGTGGTAGTTTTCACATTCCCTTGAAGGGATGTAACTCTTTCCACATCTTTTATTGGTGGTAGTTTTCACACTCCCAAAGGGATGTAACTCTTTCCACATCTTTCGATTTTAAGATTACTCCCCCTCAAATAGTGCAACCCTCAATGAGATAATAGTATTATGATTTCATAAAATAGTGAAATTATTTTACAAATAATGCAAACAATCAAATAATCTCAATACACTTAAGAAAGTTCAAGAAAGATGTACTAATTTAGCAAGTATATAGAAGCAATTTCAAGAAGATGTTAAGGTTCAAATAGAATGACATAGAAGAATTGAAATGAATTGAACAATGTTAAAACAATTCATGCACAAATTGAGATCAAGTAAAAACTTCCATGCAAAAGAATGAATGATGCATAATTGACAGTATATTAATTTTGGCCCATAGAATGTATCTAGATAGAAGGATTCATACCGATAGCCTTTCGTAAACGTAGAAAACGTTTTTGATCTAAAGGCTTAGTCAGAATATCTGCCAGTTGATCATCGGTAGAAATATACTCAAGTTTAAGAATGTTTGATTCAACCAATTCTCTTAAGAAATGATATCTTAGTTCAATGTGTTTGGTTCGTGAGTGTAGAACAGGGTTTTTAGAAATATTTATTGCACTAGTATTGTCACAAAGAATGGTAAGACGAGGAAGGAATCCGATAGTCACTCAGTAAGCTTTTCATCCATAACAACTAAGTGGCACAACTACCTGCAGAAATGTACTCAGCCTCAGCTGTAGATAGAGCAATGCAATTCTGTTTCTTACTATGCCAAGCCACTAAGCAGTGACCTAGATAGAAGCATGCTCCACTAGTGCTCTTTCTGTCGTCTACAGATCCAGCCCAATTGGCATCCGAGTAACCAATAAGATCGAGTGTGGTTCCCATCGGGTACCAAATTTCAAAATCTGTAGTTCCTTTCACATATCTAATCACTCTCTTGACTACCTTTAAATGTATCTCTTTCGGATTAGCTTGATAGCGAGCACACATCCCAACACTGAATGCAATATCCGGTCGACTCGCTGTCAAGTACAATAGGCTCCCAATCATACTTTGTCACGCCCCGGGACCCAGCGGAAGCCCGCCCGGCGCGTGCCCAGACCCGCCGTATGTCTACAACATACAAGGCGTCTAGCAAAAACGATAAATAACCAACAAGTAAAAAGAATCTAGAAGTATCAGAGCAGTAAAACCACTAGAATTCTAAACAATTAAGCATAAAAGAAGTGACTAAAAATAAGGTACCAAATCCACTAAGAACTATAAAAGATTAATACAACAGTAACCTCCAAGAGCAACAACTAAAGACCCCAAAGCGAAAACTAACAGTATACATGGTGGTCCCTACAAATGGATACAAAAATCACTCTCTCACAAAACACAAAAGAGAGGAATAACCACCTAAACAAAAGTGGCAAAGAAGCTAGCTAACTAGGCGACTCCCTTGCCGCGATCCCGTGCCTCCGCCGGTGCCGAAGGCTCTGAAACACATTAGAAAAAGAGGGCGTGAGAACTATTAAAAATAGTTCCCAGTGGGCAATTACTGACTTCAGTTGCATGCTCCACTAGGCCCCAAAACTAAGCAAGTAAGTGTAAGCGAAATAAATAACGAGTAAGCTACTGAAGCATGATATCTCTACTTAGCATAAATAAGCATAAGTAAACGACTATTCTAAGCATGAATAGTAAGTATGACCTACAAGTCCAATATCCATAGCAATAGTAAAGAGTTAAAGTTTACTATTCTAACCATAGCCCAATAATTCCACAAGTGATAGTAAGGTGTTAAAGTTTACTATTCTAGTCAAAGTCCACTGTTTGCTTTAAACTACATTAAGTTTAAGCACAATAAGATCAACCCGAAGGCGATATGGCCGATGCCCACCCGAAGGCCGCCTAGCCCAAATGCCGAGCCTAATGGCCCCGTAGTAGCCAACATTCCCACCCTAGGAATGGGACTGTCCCACGGCAATCCACTTCGGCGCCCAATCCCGCACGGCGAATACAAGAAACGCGTTGGCCAACTCCGGAGTGCCGGCTTGTAGGGAGCTACCCTCACAAGCGTGTGCGAATGAGCACAATGGCAAAAGTCACAAAACTCGTCATAAGTCCCAAATCGTCATGTCTCTAACATGGAATGTACAAGTGTCCAAAGGCCTATCTCTATGTCATCATGTCTCTACATGGCAATAATAGATGTCAAAAGGCCTATGTCAAGTCTCTATGTTGCAGTTTCATAGTTTTCTAGGTTAAGTGCCGCTTGATGACACTTAAGCTTTTCTAAGTTCCAACACAAGTTTAATGTTCTCAATTACATTAATTAAGCTACATAAACATGAATGGCACACTCCCAGGTGCCCACAAATCCCACCCCCACATGCATGCTGTTTAACCCCGAAAGCTCTACTATAAAGAGTGAAAATTTTATCATACATGAGGCATGCATTTCAAGTGGTTCAAAATTCATAATAAATCTATTTAGCATGAATATGCATTCAAAATAATTAAATCAAACCGAATAAGCACTTAGGAGCCATTTGCTCCTATGCTCATGAAGCCAAACCCACCGAGTGCGAAAATCGCCGATCCGAATCGCTAACTAAGCTTCGATTCCTACTCCTAGCACCCTACAAGGCATGCCATAGGAATTACAAACTCAAAAGATGAGTCTTGAGTTCAAACAATAAGAAACTCTACTAAAGGGTGAAGAATACTCACCGAAAGCGAAGAAAGTGCTCTTGATCTCCAAATGGGAGTTAGAGTCCTTCTAATCCAACCTAAATCAAAGTTCTAAACCCATCAATTAGGTCCCAAAGGCCTTAGAACGAAAATCCCCAAAACCTAACCCTAGAATCCCATTCTAGGGTTTCATCTCATGAAAACCCACAAAAATCGAAACTAGAGGAAAGAGATCACTCACATACCTCTAAGAAGCTCTAATCCAAGCTCAAAAAGCCCTAGGCTTGAAGCTTGATCCTCCACAAGGTCCCAAACACCAAGTTCCAAGCTCCAACAATGGTGGTAGAGGCTCTAACAAGCAAAAGAGAGCAAGGAGAGGGTTTTAATCCTCCAAAAATCAACCAAAACCCTAGCAAACCCAAGAGAGTAGAGAGAGAAGCTCCTCCTACCTTCTTGCTGCAATGGGGGTGCTCAAATGGAGCCCTAGGGTGAAGGGGTAACCTAATAGAAGCAACAATATGCTAATACACCCCTGCAGTTTAAACTGCTCGAAATCTGCCAGGCTGTACCGGTACAAGCCATCCCATACCGGTATAGACCCTGCGAAACCGCCAAACCCGAGGCTCGGGTTGGCGACCATCAGCTCTCCCATACCGGTATAGAATCCATCCTGTACCGGTATAGCAACAATTTCTGTACCGGTATAGCAACAATTTCTGTACCGGTACAGACCCTCCAGACCTCAACCCGAGAGCAACCTAAAATCCAACTTTTTGGACTTTAGTGCTTAGGATTCATCCGCTAGCCTCGGTACACGTGCTCTAGGTCGGAACATAGTCAACGACCCTCCAGAAAATCTGGAACAGCTCCGAACTCAAGTCGAATACTCGAACTCCGCAATTTGCGCAAGTCCAGTATGTTACATTCACCCCTCCTAAAAAGGAGTTTCGTCCGCGAAACTCAAAAGCGAACTCAAACCTCAAGATTCCATCTGAAAGAGATGGGGATAGCGCTCCTGCAGTGCGCTCTCAGGCTCCCACGTGGCCTCTCGCTCCACGTGGTTGCTCCAAAGAACCCTCACGTACGGAATGTCCCGATTCCGCAATTTCTTCACCTCGCGAGCCAAGATCTTCACAGGTTGCTCCTCGAAGCTCAAATCCTCTCGCAGCTCTATGGGTACAGCCTCCAATACATGAGCCGGATCATGGATATACTTCCGAAGGACCGATACATGAAAGACGTTGTGCACGCCCGATAGGTTCGGTGGTAGAGCAAGTCGATACGCTACCGGACCTATACGTTCCAAGATCTCATATGGTCCAATGAATCGAGGACTTAACTTACCTCGAATTCCAAATCTCCGAATTCCCTTTAACGGCGAGACTTTCAAGAAGACATGATCTCCAATCAGAAATTCCAAGTCTCGTCGGCGTTTATCTGCATAGCTCCTTTGCCTACTGCGGGGCGTCGGTAGTCGCTCCCGAGCAATTCGAACTTTATCCTCTCGCTTCTGGAGCACTTCGGAGCCTAAAGCCAATCTTTCGCCCACTTCACTCCAATGAAGTGGCGATCGGCACTTTCGTCCATACAATGCCTCGAACGGTGCCATCTTGATACTTGCTTGATAACTATTGTTATAAGCAAACTCCGCCATAGGTAGATGCTGCGACCATCCTCCCTGGAAGTCAATCACGCATGATCGAAGCATGTCCTCAAGAGTCTGTATAATACGCTCCGACTGCTCGTCACTCGGGGTGGAAAGCGATCGAAATCAATCTAGTACCCAAGGCGTCCGTAGACTCCTCCGAAGTGTGACACAAAGCGAGTGTCCCCGGATACGATCGATGTAGGTACTCCATGAAGTCGCACAATCTCATCAAGGTACACTTGTGCGAGCTTCTCTCCAGCCCAAGTAGTATGGATAGGTATAAAGTGCGCCGACTTTGTCAACCTATCCACGATCACCCAAATAGCATCATGCCCAGCTTGAGAGCGAGGCAATCCTGTCACGAAGTCCATGGTGATCTTCTCCCACTTCCACACGGGAATAGGCAAACTCTGGAGTTTTCCCGCTGGAACTCGATGCTCAGCTTTCACTTGTTGGCAAGTTAAACATCTAGCAACAAACTCGCCAACATCCTTCTTCATCCCAGGCCACCAATAGAGTAACCTCAAGTCCTTGTACATTTTGGTGCCTCCTGGATGAATAGCATAAGGTGCCCTGTGTGCCTCCTGAAGGATGTCCTCTCTAAGTCCCAAATCCGCTGGCACACAAATCCGCCCACCAAAGCGCATCACTCCCTGATCATCCACAAGGAAGTCGCCGGTGCAACCAGCCACCATTTTGTCTCGAATCTTTTGCAACTCTAAGTCAAGAGCTTGCTTCTCTTTAATTCTATCCATAAGAGTAGGTTGCACCACCATAGTCATCAGCCGCATAGGCGTGTCGGGAGTCACTACCTCCAACTCCAACCGCTTCATCTGCTCGATCAACTGCGGTTGAGTAACAACATGCATCGCTAAGTTCTCGTAGATTTCCGACTTAGCGCATCCGCCACCACGTTAGCCTTGCCGGGTGGTAGAGAATAGTCAAATCATAATCCTTGAGTAGCTCCAACCATCTGCTGTCTCAAGGTCAACTCCTTCTGAGTGAAAAGGTACTTTAAGCTCTTGTGATCCGTATAGACCTCGCACCGCTCGCCATACAAATAGTGGCGCCATAGCTTCAATGCAAAGACCACGGCCGCCAACTCCAAGTCGTGTGTAGGATAGTTCTTCTCATATTCCTTTAATTGGCGAGATGCATACGCGATCACCTTGTCACCCTGCATCAAAACACAACCCAATCCGTTAAGAGATGCATCACTATAAACCACATACCCTGCTCCAGGAATAGGTAATGTGAGGATTGGAGCGGTCGTCAATCTCAGCTTCAACTCTTGAAAGCTCTTTTCACACGCATCATTCCAAATGAACTTAGCTCCTTTGTGCGTGAGCCTCGTGAGGGGAGTAGATAATTTCGCAAAGCCCTCCACGAATCTGCGGTAGTAGCCGGCCAAACCAAGGAAACTCCTGATCTCGGTGACGCTCGTCGGTCTTGGCCAATCCTGAATGGCTTCTATCTTTCTAGGATCCACTGCTATGCCTGATCCTGAAATCACATGTCCCAGAAAAGCCACTTCTCGAAGTCAAAATTCGCACTTCTTCGGCTGAGCAAATAACTTCTTTTCCCGAAGCACTTGTAGTACCAATCTCAAGTGTTCCTCGTGCTCCACATCACTTCGGGAATAAACCAAGATGTCGTCGATGAAGACCACGACGAACCTGTCTAGATAAGGCTTGAAGACACGGTTCATTAGATCCATAAAAGCTGCCGGGGCATTAGTAAGCCCAAACGGCATAACAGTGAACTCATAATGTCCATACCGTGATCTAAAAGCCGTCTTCGCCACGTCCCCAGGCGCAATCTTCAACTGATGGTATCCCGACTTCAAGTCTATCTTGGAATACACATTCGATCCTTGAAGTTGATCAAAAGATCATCAATCCTCGGCAACGGATACTTATTCTTGATCGTGACTTTATTAAGTTCACGATAGTCCACGCAAAGGCGAAGTGATCCGTTCTTCTTCTTCACAAAAAGAACCGGTGCTCCCCAAGGTGACACACTCGGCCGAATGAAGCCCTTGTCCAACATATCCTGTAACTGTGCCCTCAGCTCCTTTAACTCTGCCGGTGCCATCCTATAGGGCGCCTTCGAGACTGGGGTAGTCCCGGAAACGAGATCTACCACAAACTCGATCTCCCTATCAGGTGGCATGCCTGGTAGCTCCGCTGGAAACACGTCCGAAACTCCGTACCAGATATCCTCGATCCTAGGGGTATCATCCTCACCCTCAATGCGATACTAGCCAAATAGGCTACGCATCCCCGGTTGATCAGTTGCCTAGCTCGAGACGAACTGATCGACATCGCAAAAAGCGAGCTCTGACATCCTCTAAACACCACCTCATCCTGACCCGGTTCTCTAAAAGTAACCGTTCGATTAACACAATCAATAGTGGCGTAGTATCTAGTCAACCAATCCATACCCAAAACCACGTCAAAATCCCCCAACTTGCGCACTACTCGCAAATCCGCGGGCATGGTCCAATCTCCTACCCGAATAGGGCAACTGGGGCAATACTCTTGCACGTCCACAATGTGGTCGGGTACAACAATACGTCCAGGGTGTAGTAAAGGAACAAACTGGATGTCATGCAACTCGGCAAACGTAGATCTATAAATGAATGTGATGCACCGGTATCAAATAATGCACGTACTCTAATGCCATCAAGTAAAATGATACTGCCACCACATCCTCGGTGTCGGCTGCCGCCTCGATGCGCGGCGTACATGCGCCCACTCGGCGCTGTCGTGACCCTCGCTCGCGGCGGACGGTCGGCCGCCCGATCTGTATCGTGTCGACGGGGTCCACGGCGGGTAGAGCCGGTGCCGTCGATGCGTAAGATGGTGCCGGTGAAGAACCTCTCGGGCACTCGGTACGGATGTGGCCCTCCCAGCCACCGAAGCACTGCCCGCTGGTGAGGACCACCGCGAGATCACACACCGGGGAGGCCGGCGTCGGTCGAGTCCTCTCGGCGGGCGGTGCGCCACGATCGCGCTGGTGTCTCGGATGCTTCGGTGGCCTCCTAGAGTGCGTCCTCGCTCGCACCCTCGGCCGCGGGCCTCTTGCCCTTCCCCTTGTCCAAACCCTCGCGTCTCTCGCACCATGGCCGCGCCGCTCTCTACGATGAGCGCGCGGTTCACCACCCTGTCGGTAAGTCCGAAGCTCGGAAGGGGCACGAACCGGAAGATCGACGGTCGCGATCCACGCTCGAAAATGCGGGCCTTATCCTCGTCGTCCCGCACGACGAAGGGCACGCAATGCGTAAGCAGAAAACTCTCTCTCGTACTCGGCTACGTATCTGTCCCCTGTGTCGAGTGCGCAAACTCGCTCCATCCGCTCTTGACGCCGTCGGGAAGTAGTGTGCCAACGGTAGCTCCTTGAACCTCGTCCAAGTAATAGAAGCTAAGTACGTGCCGGGGTTCTCCTGGAGATCCATCCACCAGTAGGCCTCGCCGTCCAAGTGGTGGGTGGCGAGCCACACTGTCCCGCTCCTCCACGAACGTGTCACGGAACGGTTTCTCCATGTGCATCAACCACTTTTCCACGATCCGGTGGTCGACCTTCTCTCCGTCAAAGGTCCTCGGGCTGCACCTCCTGAACTCCTTGAGGCGAGCCATGAGTCGATCCCTCTCGGCTCCCTGAGCCATAACTGGAAATGCCGCTGCCACCGGTGATGCTCGAACTGGCGGGGTGTCCCGATCCTCCTCCCGCGCTCAACCGCCGGAGTCGTTCGTGTGAGCCGGCCGCGGGGGATCGCGCCGCGGTAAGTCAACCTCGGGCCAGTCTTTGGCGGTGAAGGGGTCCGAGCCTCCCTCGCAGCCCGCCGCCGATGAAGATCCTCCATGCGCTTCATGCGCGCTTCTGTCGCCGGGCCGCGGTCGCTCGTGCGTCACCAAAGCCGTGAGGGCCGCCAATCGGCCCTCAACTCACGGACCTCGCCGGATCCGGAGGTAGCGGAGGCCTCGACCTCCTCAAAAGTTGCCGCATTGTCCGCTCCAACAGATTTCGAGCGAGTTATCGGCATCGCCACTACAACATCATAAAAGCGCAAGTTAGTAAGCTCACGCAATCGCATCCCCGCCATTGCTATAAATACCCAAATCATGCGAAAGTAATGAAGTGTCATTTACTACTAACTCCCGATGTTACGTTGTCGGCCGCCAACGTAACCCTCCGCGGTTAGAAGTTATACACTTCGATCCAACTCTACTTACTAGAGTTATTCAAGATACCCAATCTTAATACTTTCGCTCACAAGTTAAATAGACCTCGTCTCTCACGAGCCTATATCCTATAGTCCAACTGCCTAAGGTTTGCTAGGTCCACAAGAAGACTCAACCCTAGTCTCTCGATACCAATTTAATCATCACGCCCGGGACCCGGCGGAAGCCCGCCGGCGCGTGCCAGACTCCGCCGTATGTCTACAACATACAAGGCGTCTAGCAAAAACGATAAATAACCAACAAGTAAAAAGAATCTAGAAGTATCGAGTAAAACCACTAGAATTCTAAACAATTAAGCATAAAAGAAGGGACTAAAAATAAGGTACCAAAGCCACTAAGAACTATAAAAGATTAATACAACAGTAACCTCCAAGAGCAACAACTAAAGACCCCAAAGCGAAAACTAACAGTATACATGGTGGTCCCTACAAATGGATACAAAAATCACTCTCTCACAAAACACAAAAGAGAGGAATAACCACCTAAACAAAAGTGGCAAAGAAGCTAGCTAACTAGGCGACTCCCTTGCCGCGATCCCGTGCCTCCGCCGGTGCCGAAGGCTCTGAAACACATTAGAAAAAGAGGGCGTGAGAACTATTAAAAATAGTTCCCAGTGGGCAATTACTGACTACAGTTGCATGCTCCACTAGGCCCCAAAACTAAGCAAGTAAGTGTAAGCGAAATAAATAACGAGTAAGCTACGAAAGCATGATATCTCTACTTAGCATAAATAAGCATAAGTAAACGACTATTCTAAGCATGAATAGTAAGTATGACCTACAAGTCCAATATCCATAGCAATAGTAAAGAGTTAAAGTTTACTATTCTAACCATAGCCCAATAATTCCACAAGTGATAGTAAGGTGTTAAAGTTTACTATTCTAGTCAAAGTCCACAGTTTTCATTAAACTACATTAAGTTTAAGCACAATAAGTTCAACCCGAAGGCAATATGGCCGATGCACACCCGAAGGTCGCCTAGCCCAAATGCCGAGCCTAATGGCCCCGTAGTAGTCAACATTCCCACCCTAGGAATGAGACTGTCCCACGGCAATCCACTTCGGCGCCCAATCCCGCACGGCGAATACAAGAAACGCGTTGGCCAACTCCGGAGTGCCGGCTTGTAGGGAGCTACCCTCACAAGCGTGTGCGAATGAGCACAATGGCAAAAGTCACAAAACTCGTCATAAGTCCCAAATCGTCATGTCTCTAACATGGAATGTACAAGTGTCCAAAGGCCTATCTCTATGTCATCATGTCTCTACATGGCAATAATAGATGTCAAAAGGCCTATGTCAAGTCTCTATGTTGCAGTTTCATAGTTTTCTAGGTTAAGTGCCGCTTGATGACACTTAAGCTTTTCTAAGTTCCAACACAAGTTTAATGTTCTCAATTACATTAATTAAGCTACATAAACATGAATGGCACACTCCCAGGTGCCCACAAATCCCACCCCCACATGCATGCTGTTTAACCCCGAAAGCTCTACTATAAAGAGTGAAAATTTTATCATACATGAGGCATGCATTTCAAGTGGTTCAAAATTCATAATAAATCTATTTAGCATGAATATGCATTCAAAATAATTAAATCAAACCGAATAAGCACTTAGGAGCCATTTGCTCCTATGCTCATGAAGCCAAACCCACCGAGTGCGAAAATCGCCGATCCGAATCGCTAACTAAGCTTCGATTCCTACTCCTAGCACCCTACAAGGCATGCCATAGGAATTACAAACTCAAAAGATGAGTCTTGAGTTCAAACAATAAGAAACTCTACTAAAGGGTGAAGAATACTCACCGAAAGCGAAGAAAGTGCTCTTGATCTCCAAATGGGAGTTAGAGTCCTTCTAATCCAACCTAAATCAAAGTTCTAAACCCATCAATTAGGTCCCAAAGGCCTTAGAACGAAAATCCCCAAAACCTAACCCTAGAATCCCATTCTAGGGTTTCATCTCATGAAAACCCACAAAAATCGAAACTAGAGGAAAGAGATCACTCACATACCTCTAAGAAGCTCTAATCCAAGCTCAAAAAGCCCTAGGCTTGAAGCTTGATCCTCCACAAGGTCCCAAACACCAAGTTCCAAGCTCCAACAATGGTGGTAGAGGCTCTAACAAGCAAAAGAGAGCAAGGAGAGGGTTTTAATCCTCCAAAAATCAACCAAAACCCTAGCAAACCCAAGAGAGTAGAGAGAGAAGCTCCTCCTACCTTCTTGCTGCAATGGGGGTGCTCAAATGGAGCCCTAGGGTGAAGGGGTAACCTAATAGAAGCAACAATATGCTAATACACCCCCGCAGTTTAAACTGCCGAAATCGCCAGTCAGACCAGACAAGCCATCCCATACCTAAGATAGACCTCGCGAAACCGCCAAACCCGAGGCTCGGGTTGGCGACCATCAGCTCTCCCATACCGCTATAGAATCCATCCTGTACCGGTATAGCAACAATTTCTGTACCGGTATAGCAACAATTTCTGTACCGGTACAGACCCTCCAGACCTCAACCCGAGAGCAACCTAAAATCCAACTTTTTGGACTTTAGTGCTTAGGATTCATCCGCTAGCCTCGGTACACGTGCTCTAGGTCGGAACATAGTCAACGACCCTCCAGAAAATCTGGAACAGCTCCGAACTCAAGTCGAATACTCGAACTCCGCAATTTGCGCAAGTCCAGTATGTTACATACTTCGATATAGCTTTTCATCCACACTATTCCCTTCAATGTTTACTCCAAGTCCTTTGTTACTTGTTCCCATTGGAGTGTCAAAATGTTTTGCACCATCCAACCCAAATCTCTTGACCAATACCTTAGCATATTTGGTTTGGGATAAATGAATTTCCTCCTTCGACTGTTTAATTTGAAGACCGAGGAAATAATTTAGTTCACCCATCATAAACATTTCAAACTCATTGGTCATTAACTTGGCAAATTCCGTGGCATCCTTATCCTTTGTTGCTCCGAAGACAATATCATCCACGTAAATTTGTGCCACTATAAAATCATCCTCTGAGTGCTTGACAAACAAGGTTCGATCCGCTCCCCCTCGGTTGTACCCTATTTCTAAAAGATATTTAGTGAGTCGTTCATACCAAGCTCGCGGTGCTTGTTTTAGACCATAAAGAGCCTTTTTAAAATAAAACACATGGTTTGAAAATTTGGAGTCTATAAAACCTTTCGGTTGTTCAACATAGACCTCTTCTTTTAAAAAACCATTTAAGAAAGCACTCTTTACGTCCATCTGAAAAAGAGTTATTTTAAAGTGACACGCGATTGCAAAAAAAATTCGAATCGACTCAAGTCGTGCAACCGGGGCGAATGTTTCTTCAAAATCAATACCTTCAACTTGAGAGTAGCCCTGTGCAACCAACCTAGCCTTGTTCCGAACTATGGTACCATCCTTATTTTTTTTGTTCTTAAAAATTCATTTGGTACCAATGATGTGTTGTTTTGCTGGACGTGGCACGAGTTCCCACACATCATTTCCAACAAATTGTGCGAGCTCTTCTTGCATTGCGTTAATCCAGCATTCATCTTGAAGAGCTTCGTCCACATTTTTAGGTTCAACCAAAGAAACATAACATGAGAATTCACATTGTAGTTGACTCCTTGTCTTCACTCCAACTTGGGGATCTTCTATTACATTTGTCAATGGGTGATCCTTTGTAACTCTCATAGTGGGACTTTCAATAGATGTAGTTGGAGAGACGGATGTATCAACTTGTAGTTCGGATGAATCATTTGATGCATGCTCATTTGGAGAAGTAGAAATTTCAGAAATAGTATTCTCATCATTCAAAGGCAATATAAAAGGAGAATCATAATCATCATCATTAAGAGAAGCATTTGTAATATCAATCACTGTGGAAGTAGGTAAAGAAGCCTCATCTACTTTTATATTGATAGATTCTACCACCGTCTTAGTTTTTAAATTGTACGCTCTATAGGCTCTACTTGAGGTAGAATAACCGAGAAAAATCCCTTCGTCACTCCGGGAGTCAAATTTACCAAGATTCTCACGATCCCGAAGGATAAAACATCTACTCCCGAAGATACGAAAATATTTGATATTCGGCTTTCTACCTACCCACAACTCATATGGAGTATTCAAAGTACCTGGTCGTACATAGATTCGGTTGATAACATAAACGGCCGTGTTAACCGCTTCAGCCCAAAAATGTAACGCAATCTTTTTACTATGAAGTATAACACGAGCCATCTCTTGTACCACCCGATTCTTACGTTCTACAACTCCATTTTGTTGTGGTGTGTAAGGAGCGGAGAATTCATGTTTAATACCATTTGAAACACAAAAATCAACAAATTTAGAATTTATGAATTCTCTTCCTTGATCACTTCGTATACGTACAATTTTATCATTATGCTCATTTATAAGACGGAGGCAAATTTCAGAAAAGAAATCAAAAGTATCGGCTTTCTCGTAAAAATGCACTCCAAACATAACGAGAAAAATCATCAACAATCAACAAAATATAGCGTTTGCCTCCCAAGCTTTGAATTCTAGATGGTCCCATTAAGTCCATATGGAGTAACTCTAGAGGTCGAGATGTTCCTAGATGATTCAAATTCTTATGGGCGGATCTAGTTTGCTTACCCAATTGACAACCCCCACAAACAACGTTCTTGATAATATCAATTTTAGGAACACCTATCACTATCTCTGTAGCATATCGAAAATTCGACAATAAGATCGGGCTTTGGCAAAATTGACTAAAGTGCGAAAATAAAATAGTTGGACATGTTCCAATTGCCATTCCAAATCTCTTGGAAAGGTTAGAAGATAATCTAAAAGAGTTAAAAGGGTTTTGGCGTTGTTCGGCGCGAAGTCGAGTCGAAACGACGCGAAAAACACAAGTCTGGGCATTTTGTACCGGTACAGGCAAAGTTGCTGTACCGGTATAGCAACTTTGACCGAGAGGGAGAGCTCTCGGGTTTTTGAGGTTTTTGGTGTTTGTACCGGTACAAGCCATTTTATACCGGTACAAATGCTGCGAAACCGAGAGGCGGCTCTCGGGTTTGCCTCTGGAGCATTTTATACCGATACAAGACTGGACTTGTACCGGTACAAATGCTGCGAAACCGAGAGATAGCTCTCGGGTTTGTCTCTGGAGCATTTTATACCGGTACAAGGCCGGCCTTGTACCGGTACAAAAAGGGACTGACAGCAGTTTGGGCTGTGCGAAATAAAAGGTGTTGGAGGGCTTATGAGCAATTGTTACAACACTCTATAGGCTTGGCCCTTCACCCATTTCACAGCACACACACACTCACCCTCTTTTCTCTCACTTTCTCTCTCTAGAGAGGCTCTAGGGCAAGAGGAAGAAGGAGGAGAAGGAGTTGGAGGTGGCTTTGGAGCTTGTTGGAGACTTCTTGGAGGATCTTGGAGCTCTCCTACAACAAGACCTTGGTTGAGCTTACTACAAGAGGTAGGTTCTTGCAAGTTTAAGCTTAGGGTTTTGGTTTTCTCTAAGTTTGGAGGTTTTTCTAGCTTGTTGCTAGTACTAGAGGACTTGTATAGCTAAGAACACCATGAAAGCTCCATGAGAGCTCAAGTGCTCTCATGGTGATTTCTTAGGGTTTGTTGTAAACCCCAAATAGATGGTTCTAATGGGTCAATGATGGCTTTAGAGAGCTTCTAGCTTGATCTAAAGCTATGTTTTGCTTGTGGATGAGATCAAAACCCTAGGTTTGGAATAGGGCATTGTTGGAGCACCCAAAATTGGGACTTTTGAACATAGGGGTTCTTGGGTCAAATTGACCTTGTAGAAACCTAATTGGGGGTATTCCCGACGCGTGGGACAACTCCGTTTAATTAAACGAAAATCCGATATAGGGGCTACTATGTAAAATGGCCTGATTAGGTTCACTTTTAAACTGCAGGTTTTTACCTAGACCTCGGTTGGTCGTGAAACTTCTTGGGCATCCTCACAAAATTATTCTAAGGTGGGGGGTGCATACCGGAATCATCGAATTCCCTTTTATGTCTGTTTTCACCTTTTGAGCATATTATATGTATAGTATATTCATGCATGATAGGGTAGAGGTTAATTATGCTATGGTTGAACTTCAATTATTGTTCTAGTATGAAAATGAACTTAGAGATTGTAATGGAACCATAGAGGCATATGGATAGCTCCCTACTTGTGTGAATATGACAAAGGAACTTGACAATAGAAAACAAAGGTGAACATTGAACATAGGACGAGATTGGCATTGATATGATCTTAGTTAAACACAGTTTAACTTAGTGGCATTATGGCAAGAATGATATACATGATTAGGTAGAAAACCTATCATTGACAATGGCATGGTAACTAGTGGCTATGAATCCTCAATGTGAGGATTAGATCGATACTCTTGACAAGTCTTGGCTTGAGGGTGTGACGCACTGGACTTTGCAAATTGCCAGGTTCGAGTGTTAAATGTGAGATCTGAGCTTTTCCAGATTTTCTGGAGGGTCGTTGACTGTGTTCCGACCTATGGCACGAGTACCGAGGTTAGTGGATGATTTCCAAGCACTAAAGTCCAAAAAGCTGGATTTTAGGTTGCTCTCGGGTTGGAATTTCATGCTTTTGTACCGGTACAAAATTGTTGCTATACCGGTACAAAATGATGGCTATACCGGTACAAGCCAAGATTTATACCGGTATAGATGAGCGGCTGGGCAGACCCGAGGCTCGGGTTTGCTCTCGTTAGGTTTATACCAGACAAAACGGGTTTGTACCAGATGATCGGCGCTAAAATCCGAAATCGCAGTGGACTGTTTGGCATTTTGTTGCTTTATACATATGCCCCTTCACCCCTAGGGCTCATTTTGAGCCCTTCACTGCAGGAGAGAGAGGTAGGGAGCTCTCACCCTTCTTTCCCCTTTGATTTCTTGGGTCTAGGGTGCTCTTTGGTGGTCTAACCCTTCTCTCTTCTTCTCCTTTTTGCTTCTTGGTGCATCCTCCACCATGGATGAAGCTTGGTGCTTGGTTTGGGAGCAAGTTGAGGGAAAGATCTTCAAGTTTGGTGGACTTGGAACTTGTTTGTGAGCTTCTTGAAGGTAGGCATCACCTCTATTTCCTCTAGTTTGGGATTTTGGAGCTTTCTACTTGTTGAAACCCTAGTTTTTGTAGAATAGGGTTTATTTTGGGGATTTGCAACCTAGGGCTTTTAGGGTCCGATTAATTGGTTTAGAACCTTTGTTTAGGTTGCCTTGGAAGGGATCTCACCTCCATTTGAGGATTGGAGAAGGATTTTTACTCTAAGGTGAATTTTTCCTTACTCTCTACATAGAAGCTTAAAGTTTGAACTCAAGACTTATCTCTTGAGGTTGTAACTCCTAGGATCTCCTTTGTAGGGTACTAGGAGTAGGAATCGAAGCTTCGTTAGCGGTTCGGAGCGACGCTTTGAGCGACGGTGGGTTTGGCCTCACCTAGCACAATGAGAAATTCTCATTGGTGCTTATTTGCTTATGGTTAAATGAAAATTAGTGCATTTTCATGTTATTTGATTTATTTGTGAATTTTAGAATGCTTAAGATACATATGCTATGTGTAATGCAATTTTACTCTATATAGTAGAGACGAATGCATGTGAGAGCTGAAGTCTTGTAGCATTCTTTTTGGGAACTTGAAACTAAGTGTTTGAGAGGACTTTGACATGTGTTTGAGAACATAGAACTATACATGATATAGGAGAAAAGCCCTTGTCATTAAGCGGCATTGGCTTGGCATCAAAAGTGTAGAATAGTGAGCTAATGTCATCAAGCGGCATTAGGCTCGTGAATGAACTTGACATAGAAATCCTAGTGTCATGAGAATTTGTTGTACTAGACCTTAGGGTTGCTAGTGACATTTGCCATGTGTGGGACTTGGGGCTTGGACTTGCTTGTTGCCATTTGTGCTCTTCGCACATGCTTGTGAGGTCGCTCCCTACAAGTACTCGGAGTTAGACTGTGCGATGTATTCGCACGTGCGGTATTGAGAAACCTATGGGGCCGAACTGGTTAGACTCATTCCTACGGGGATGTTGGGGCTACCACGACACTTAGGGGCGCAAGCGGATTGCACTTGTGTAGATCCCACATTGAGATTGACCATTGTCTTTCTATAATAAAGGATAATCACTACTTAACTTAGATTAGTAGTTGGATATATGTGTTGTGATATAGTATTGGACATAGTAGTATACTTGATAGGTCTTCAATTCTATTATAGTACACTCGTGAACTTATTTGAATATACTTGTTTAAAGTTGGCTATCGGGTAGTTTAAAGCATGTAATTCATTTACCTTGGGTTATTCATTCAGCTTTACAGTTATGCCTTTATTTCAGTTATTTACTTCTGTACTCGTATATTACTCTTTTTGGGCCTAGTGGAGCAATTTTGTGCAGGTCCGTAATTGCCCACTGGGAACTATATGTTTATAGTTCTCACGCCCTCATTCTCGACTCGTTTCGGTGCCTTCGCATCGGGGAGGCTCGGGACCGCGGCAAAGGAGTTGCCTCGGGATAGCAGGCTTGTGAGAGGGTTTTGGATAGGTGGTTTCCTTTTTCTCTTGTTTTATTTTGGAGAGAAGGAGTGTTTTTACCTTGTATAGAGACCACCACTTTTGTGTTTTTGAGAGCTTTGGATGTTAACTGTGTACTACTCTCTATTCCTATGTTAGTGTTTTAGACGCTTTACTTTCTTTTACTTGTGGTTTGGTTCTTGTTTAGTTGTGGCTCTGATATTCATAGTTGTAGCCTTTTATTGTTTTAAATTGCGCTGTTTTTAGTTAGACGCCTTGTATGTGTTGACATATGGCGGTCCGGGGCACGCTTTGGGGAAGGTCCCGCGACCCCGGGCGTGACAGATTAATTTGGTATCAGAGCCTAGGGTGACGTCTTAGAGGACCTAGTAAACCTTAGGCTGGTTGGACTATAAGGATTAGACTCGTGAGAGACGTGATCTATTTGACTTATAAGCGAAAGTGTTTGATTGGGTTTTATGATAACTCTAAAAAGTTGGAGTTTAATCGAAGTGTATAACTTCTAGCTTCGCGGAGGGTTACGTTGGCGGCCGACAACGTAACATCGGAGTTAGTAGAAAGCACACTTCCTTACTTTCGCACAATTTGGGTTTCTGAGTGGGGATTGCGATAGCGTGGGTTTTATTAACTTGCGCTTTATGTTGTTGCAGTGTTGATGCCTATCACTCGCTCCCAGTCTATTGGAGCAGCGGACTTGGCACATCTTGAGGAGGTCGTGAACTCCGCTACTTCGAGTCCGCCGAGGTCCGCGAGCCGAGGGATCGAGTGGCGGTCCTCACGGACCTTGTGGCTCAGCAGACGGCGGCGGCCCAGCAACAGGCCGAGGCGGCGCGCCGACAGGACGAGAGGATGAAGCGACTGGAGGACCTTCTTCTGCAGCAGGCGGCTGCCAGGGAGGCCAGAGACACTGTACCACCAGCCCCAGCCGAGGTGGTAGCACCGAGGGCGCCGACTCCAGCCGCCGGATCTTTGCACTCAGGCCGTCCGTGGCACGCCAGAGAGGGTAGCGCACCGCCGGTCAGATGCCGGGAGGAGCAGTGGTCCCTACGATGGTTGAGGGGCTTGAGCGAGACCGACTGATGAGCCGCCTCAATGAGTTCAGGAGATGCAATCCACGTATATTCGACGGCGAGAACGTGGATCACTGGATTGTAGAGAAATGGCGTATGCACATGGAAAAGCTATTTCGGGATACCTTTGTCGAGGAGAGGGACAGAGTGTGGCTCGCCACTCACCATCTGGACGGCGAGGCCTATCAGTGGTGGCGGGATATTCAGCAGAACCCGAGCACCGACTTGGCAGTGATGACTTGGACGAGGTTCAAGGGATTGCTACTCGAGCACTACTTCCCCGACAGTGTTCGACGACAGATGGAGACTGATTTGCGCAACCTGCGCCAGGGGGAGCGGACAGTGGCAGAGTATGAGCGGGAGTTCACTGTGCTTCTACACCGTGTACCTTTCGTCGTGCGGGACGACGAGGACAAGGCCAGGATCTTCGAGAATGGACTTCGGCCATCTATCTTTAGACTCGTGCGATCGTGCGGGTTGCAGAACCTATAGAGAGGTGGTAAATCGCGCTCGTTGTGGAGCGGGCGCGATGGTCTTGAAGGACAGCGAAGGCTTGCATCGGGGCAAGGGCAAGAGGCCCTCAGGCGAGGGTGCGAGCCAGGCGCACTCTAGGAAGCCGCCAAACTACCCCAGGAGCCAGTCACGTGGCCGAGGACCCCCACAGCAGCGCCGAGGCTCCGAGCGGCGACCAGCGCCGCGGTGTGTGATTTGTAGCGGCCCCCACCACCCCCGACGGTGCCGCGCAGGGCGGGGCCGATGCTTCTCTTGCGGTCGGGAGGGCCATTTCCGATCGAGTGTCCAGGGGATCCGCTCCCACACCGTCGACGGCGTCGGCACCGGCTTCACCGGAGTTCCGGCCGGGGACACTGCGGCATCTTACCGGGCGGGAGATCTTACGCACGAGAGGCGGAGCGAGGGTCACGACGGGCCGAGTGGACGATTGTATGCCGCCCGCGAGGCGACGGGCAAAGAGGACGTGGTTGCGTATCATTTTGATTTCCGCATTCGAGTTCGTGCTTTATTTGATACGGCGCATCTTGTTCTTTTATTGATCGGTACATTTGCCGAGTTGCATAGCATTCCTATGACTTCCTTGTTGCATTCGGGCGAGTGATTATACCCGGACATCATATAGACGTTCGGGAGTGTTGTGCTAGTTGCCGGTTCGTATTGGGGATTGGATCATGCCCGCGGACCTTTTTGTGGTGCGCAAACTTGGAGAGTTTGACATAGTTTTGGGCATGGATTGGTTGACCCGATACTTTGCTACGATCGATTGTGTGAGTCGTACTGTGACCTTTAGAGAGCCTGGTCACGAGGAGGTGGTGTTTCAGGGTGGCCAGAGTTCGCTGTTTGTGATGACTATTAGCTCCTCTCGAGCTAGGCGGTTGATTAGTAGCGGGTGCATAGCCTATTTGGCTAGTATTGCACCCGAGATGTTGAGGATTCTCCTAGGATTGAGGATATCCTGTGGTGAGGAGTTCCGGGATGTGTTTCCGGTGAGCTACCGGGAATGCCGCTGATAGGGAGATTGAGTTTGTAGTAGATCTCGTCCCTGGGACTACTCCAATCTCAAAGGCGCCCTATAGGATGGCACCAGCAGAACTTAAGGAGCTGAGGGCGCAGTTGCAGGATCTTTTGGATAAAGGTTTTGTGAGGCCGAGTGTGTCACCTTGGGGAGCACCGGTTCTCTTTGTGAGGAAAAAGGACGGATCACTTCGCTTATGTATGGATTATCGTGAACTTAATAAAGTCACGATTAAGAATAAGTATCCGTTGCCGAGGATCGATGATCTGTTTGATCAGCTTCAGCCATCTAGCGTGTACTCCAAGATCGACTTGCGGTCGGGTTATCATCGGTGAAGATCAAGCACGAGGATGTGTCAAAGACGGCTTTCGGGACACGGTATGGACACTATGAGTTCACCGTTATGCCGTTTGGGCTTACTAATGCCCGGCACTTTTATGGATTTGATGAACCGTGTCTTTAAGCCATATTTGGACGATTCGTCGTGGTGTTTATAGACGACATTTTGGTTTATTCCGAAGTGATGTTGATCACGAGGAACATTTGAGGTGGTACTTCAAGTGCTTCGGGAAAAGAGACTCTTTGCCGTTGAAGAAGTGTGAGTTTTGGCTCAGAGAGGTGACGTTTTTGGGCCATGTGGTTTCGGGATCGGGTATAGCCGTGGATCCTAAGAAGATTGAGGCCGTCAGGGAGTGGCCTAGACCGACGAGTGTCACGGAGGTACGCAGCTTTATCGGTTTGGCCGGCTACTACGGGAGGTTTGTTGAGGGATTTGCAAGGTTATCTACTCCCCTCGAGGCTCACGCATAAAGGCACCAAGTTCATCTGGAATGATGCGTGCGAGAAAAGCTTTCAAGAGCTGAAGCTGCGAATGACTACCGCGCCAATCCTAACCTTGCTAGTGGCTGAAGCAGGGTATGTGATTTATAGCGATGCTTCCTTTAACGGATTGGGTTGCGTGTTAATGCAGGACGGAAAGGTGATCGCGTATGCTTCTCGCCAGTTGAAGGAGTATGAAAGAAATTATCCTACACACGACTTGGAGTTGGCGGCTGTAGTGTTCGCACTGAAACTATGGCGCCACTATCTTTATGGCGAGCGGTGTGAAGTGTATACGGATCACAAGAGTTTAAAGTATCTGTTCACTCAGAAGGAATTGAACCGAGCGGCGCAGATGGTTGGAGCTCCTCAAGGATTATGATCGACGATACTTTACCACCCGAGCAAGGCTAACGTGGTGGCAGATGCGCTAAGTAGGAAATCGACGGAAAACTTAGCGATGATGATAGTTACTCAACCGCCTTTGATTGAGCAGCTGAAGCGGTTAGAGTTGGAGGTGGTGGCTCCTGACACACCTATGAGGTTGATGACACTTGTGGTGCAACCTACTTTATTGGAAAGAATCAAGGAAAAGCAAGCTCTTGATGCGGAGTTGCTAAAGATCCGAGCAAAGATGACAGATGGTTGCACCGGGGACTTCACTTTGGACGGTGGCGACTTGATGCGATTCCGTGGGCGGGTTTGTGTACGGCGGAGCAGACACTTAAAGAGGAGATTCTCCTAGAAGCACACCGAGCGCCGTATGCTATACATCCGGGAGGCACCAAGATGTATAAGGATTTGAAACTACACTATTGGTGGCCCGGGATGAAAAAGGATGTTGGCGAGTTTGTAGCTCGTTGTTTAACTTGCCAACAAGTGAAGGCTGAGCATAGAGTTCCCGCGGAGAAATTACAGAGCTTACCGATTCCAGTGTGGAAGTGGGAGAAGATCACCATGGACTTTGTGATGGGATTGCCTCGCTCCCAGGCCGGGCATGATGCTAGTTGGGTGATCGTGGATAGGTTGACGAAATCGGCACATTTCATACCTATCCACACTACTGGGACTGGCGAGAGACTCGCACAGGTTTACCTTGACGAGGTTGTGCGACTACATGGAGTACCCACTTCTATAGTATCGGACAGAGACACTCGCTTTGTGTCGCACTTTTGGAGGAGTCTGCGGGACGCCTTGGGTACTCGGCGGATTTCAAGATCGCTTTCCACCCTCGAGTGACGGGCGATCGGAGCGTACTATCTGAGACACTCGAGGACATGCTTCGAGCCTGCGTGATCGACTTCCAGGGAGGATGGTCGCAGCACCTACCGATGGCTGAGTTTGCTTATAACAACAGTTATCAAGTAAGCATCAAGATGGCGCCATTTGAGGCACTCTATGGACGGAAGTGTAGATCGCCACTTCATTGGAGTGAAGTTGGTGAGAGTGTGGCATTAGGCCCAGATGTGCTCCAGGAAGCCGAGGACAAGGTTCGCATTGCTAGGGAGCGGTTGTTGACAGCCCAGAGTAGGCAGAAGAGCTATGCTGATAGACGTCGACGAGACTTGGAGTTTCGGAGTGGAGACCATGTCTTTTTGAAAGTCTCGCCGCGGAGGAGTCGGGAGGTTTGGGATTCGGGGTAAGTTAAGCCCCGTTTCATTGGACCGTATGAGATTTTGGAGCGTGTGGGCCCGGTAGCGTATAGACTTGCTCTACCGCCGAACCTATCGGGTGTACACAACGTATTTCATGTATCGGTCCTTCGGAAGTATGTACATGATCCAGCTCATGTTTTGGATGCTACACCATTGGAGCGGAGGGACGATTTGAGCTTCGAGGAGCAACCCGTGAAGATTTTAGCTCGCGAGGTGAAGAAGTTGAGGAAGCAGGAGCTTCCTTATGTGAAGGTCTGTGGAGCAACCACGAGGGGCGGGAGGCCACGTGGGAGGTGGAGAGTGCGCTTCGAGAGCGCTATCCCCATCTCTTTCAGATGGAGTCATGAGGTATAACTTTAATTTTGAGTTTCGCGGACGAAACCTCCTTTTAGGAGGGGTGAATGTGACGCACTGGACTTTGCAAATTGCCAGGTTCGAGTGTTAAATGTGAGATCTGAGCTTTTCCAGATTTTCTGGAGGGTCGTTGACTGTGTTCCGACCTATGGCACGAGTACCGAGGTTAGTGGATGATTTCCAAGCACTAAAGTCCAAAATGCTGGATTTTAGGTTGCTCTCGGGTTGGAATTTCATGCTTTTGTACCGGTACAAAATTGTTGCTATACCGGTACAAAATGATGGCTATACCGGTACAAGCCAAGATTTATACCGGTATAGATGAGCGGCTGGGCAAACCCGAGGCTCGGGTTTGCTGTCTCGCAGGGTTTATACCGGTACAAAACGGGTTTGTCTACTGAGAAATCCGAAAAAAAATTCCATCCTTGTTGCTTTATACATATGCCCTTCACCCCTAGGGCTCATTTTGAGCCCTTCAACTGAGAGAGAGAGGTAGGGAGCTCTCGCTTCTTTCCCCTTTGATTTCTTGGGTCTAGGGTGCTCTTTGGTGGTCTAACCCTCTCTTCTTCTCCTTTTTGCTTCTTGGTGCATCCTCCACCATGGATGAAGCTTGGTGCTTGGTTTGGGAGCAAGTTGAGGGAAAGATCTTCAAGTTTGGTGGACTTGGAACTTGTTTGTGAGCTTCTTGAAGGTAGGCATCACCTCTATTTCCTCTAGTTTGGGATTTTGGAGCTTTCTACTTGTTGAAACCCTAGTTTTTGTAGAATAGGGTTTATTTTGGGGATTTGCAACCTAGGGCTTTTAGGGTCCGATTAATTGGTTTAGAACCTTTGTTTAGGTTGCCTTGGAAGGGATCTCACCTCCATTTGAGGATTGGAGAAGGATTTTTACTCTAAGGTGAATTTTTCCTTACTCTCTACATAGAAGCTTAAAGTTTGAACTCAAGACTTATCTCTTGAGGTTGTAACTCCTAGGATCTCCTTTGTAGGGTACTAGGAGTAGGAATCGAAGCTTCGTTAGCGGTTCGGAGCGACGCTTTGAGCGACGGTGGGTTTGGCCTCACCTAGCACAATGAGAAATTCTCATTGGTGCTTATTTGCTTATGGTTAAATGAAAATTAGTGCATTTTCATGTTATTTGATTTATTTGTGAATTTTAGAATGCTTAAGATACATATGCTATGTGTAATGCAATTTTACTCTATATAGTAGAGACGAATGCATGTGAGAGCTGAAGTCTTGTAGCATTCTTTTTGGGAACTTGAAACTAAGTGTTTGAGAGGACTTTGACATGTGTTTGAGAACATAGAACTATACATGATATAGGAGAAAAGCCCTTGTCATTAAGCGGCATTGGCTTGGCATCAAAAGTGTAGAATAGTGAGCTAATGTCATCAAGCGGCATTAGGCTCGTGAATGAACTTGACATAGAAATCCTAGTGTCATGAGAATTTGTTGTACTAGACCTTAGGGTTGCTAGTGACATTTGCCATGTGTGGGACTTGGGACTTGGACTTGCTTGTTGCCATTTGTGCTCTTCGCACATGCTTGTGAGGGTCGCTCCCTACAAGCTGGCACTCGAGTTAGCCTTTGCGATGTATTCGCACGTGCGGTATTGAGAAACCTATGGGGCCGAATTGGTTAGACTCATTCCTACGGGGATGTTGGGGCTACCACGACACTTTGGGGGCGCAAGCGGGATTGCACTTGTGTAGATCCCACATTGAGATTGACCATTGTCTTTCTATAATAAAGGATAATCACTACTTAACTTAGATTAGTAGTTGGATATATGTGTTGTGATATAGTATTGGACATAGTAGTATACTTGATAGGTCTTCAATTCTATTATAGTACACTCGTGAACTTATTTGAATATACTTGTTTAAAGTTGGCTATCGGGTAGTTTAAAGCATGTAATTCATTTACCTTGGGTTATTCATTCAGCTTTACAGTTATGCCTTTATTTCAGTTATTTACTTGATGCTCGTATATTACTCCTTTTTGGGCCTAGTGGAACAATTTTGTGCAGGTCAGTAATTGCCCACTGGGAACTATATGTTTATAGTTCTCACGCCCTCTGTTTCTGACTCGTTTCAGTGCCTTCTGCATCGGGGGAGGCTCGGGACCGCGGCAAAGGAGTTGCCTCGGGATAGCAGGCTTGTGAGAGGGTTTTGGATAGGTGGTTTCCTTTTTCTCTTGTTTTATTTTGGAGAGAAGGAGTGTTTTTACCTTGTATAGAGACCACCACTTTTGTGTTTTTGAGAGCTTTGGATGTTAACTGTGTACTACTCTCTATTCCTATGATAGTGTTTTAGACGCTTTACTTTCTTTTACTTGTGGTTTGGTTCTTGTTTAGTTGTGGCTCTGATATTCATAGTTGTAGCCTTTTATTGTTTTAAATTCCGCTGTTTTTAGTTAGACGCCTTGTATGTGTTGACATATGGCGGGTCTGGGCACGCTTTGGGGAAGGTCCTGCCGACCCCGGGGCGTGACAGAGGGAGGTCGCTCCTCCTCAAGCGGTGAGTTCCGGAACAGTCACCTAGGGGATCGTGGCCCCGACGGACGGCCCCTCGAGTCTTGCAGGCTTAGAGCCTCCCCGTTCAGTGAGGGATTTTGGGTCTTGAGTTTGTTGGGGTTAACTATGTTAACCGGCAAGATTGGGTAATGAGCCAAGTAAAGTAAAGTAAAGTAAAGTATGGTAAAGAGCATGCATGCATACATATTTAAATTCGATTATCAACCTATCTGACTCTTTCTTGGAGGCATAGTATTAGCATATATAGTTTGGTTACTATTTCATTTCCGTTGAAATACTTATGCCTGGATAGACCTAGTGGGTAAGTCGGCGGGGTCGGTTGCCGAGCCCATTGGGAACTTCGTTGTAGTTCTCACACCACTAACCCCACAGGTCCTAGCACGAGCGGGGCGGCGGAGGACCGGGGCAAGGGGTTAGCGCCATAGCTAGTGGCCACCGGAGTTTTGCATCTAGTCATTTCCTTTTTGGTTATACTTGTATCAACTTTATTTTGTTGAACTATAGATGTCAAGTTGTAAACAATTCAAGTAATTTTTGGGAGATGACAAGTGTAAATGAAATGATGTATTGAATGCTTAAAGAATGTAATAGATTAGTTTACTTTTATTTGGTTCAAAATGTAATCAAGTTCATGTATGGTTTATATTCTAGCTTAGTGCTTACTTTTCCGCTGTGTTGTTGCTTGCCTTCGTGTAAGCCTTGTATAATTGCAATTCTCTTTGATTTGTCAAATTATACTTGTTGTTAGAGCCTTGGGCGGGCAGGGGGGGCCCTGTCCGTTCGGCGTCTGTTGACGTGGCCCGAACCCGACCAAATAGGCGGGTAGCATGGCGTGACAATCTCCTTCTTGGTGATCTTAGATAGCTCCTTAAAATTTATGTGACCTAGTCGTTCATGCCAAAGGGTTTCGGTTTCAAGTGTCGCTAGGTTACATGTTTCGGATTGGGTACTAGGAACTATGTAGCAATTGTTTTGAGATCTAACACCTTTTAGAAAAAGAGAATCATCATCTAGAGTTACCAAACATTCTTTGGAAGAGAATTTCACATTGTATCCGTCATCACATAATTGGCTTATACTTACGAGATTGGATTTAAGCCCCTCAACATAAAAAACATCGTTCAATGTGGGACCATCCGAGATAGTGATTGTTCCCTTCCCAATGATCTTTGAAGATCGACCATCTCCAAACATAACACACCCACCGGATAGTGCATGAAGGGAAGTAAACCAATTTTTGTCTCCGGTCATGTGTCGGGAACACCCACTATCAAGGTACCATGAAGAGTTATCGTAAGCATGAAGCGAAGTGTGGATGACCAGACAAGGGTAGATTTCACCTTTGCGCACCCAAACCTTACGAGTTTTGGATTGCGTTGGCCGACTTGATTGCGTCTTGTGAAGCTTGTCGACGATTTTGGTTTGCTTATTCTTCGGATCATTCACTTTTGGCCTCCAAGTTTGTTTGGTCTTCGCTTTAGGAGCTAGCTTGGTAGATTTCGATGAGGTCCTTTGGTTTGAGGGTGTTGTGGAATTCTTCTTGTGTTTGCAAAATTTCTTCACATGACCTATGACTCCACATAAGTGACAAACTTTGTTAGTGAAAAAAGATTTGATAGAAGGATCGAACTTACCTTGAACCTTATGCATAGACTTAGTCGAGTTCACGCCCACTTGCTTAATGACTTGGTCCTCGTATGTCCTTTCATATCCAAGGCCAAGTTTGGATGTTTGACCTAGTCCTAGCATCTTATCAAGTTTTATGGATCCGGAAGAAAACTTGTTCATGTCGGACTTGAGTTGTATGATGGTCTTAGTGAACTCCAAGTTTGCTTCTTTTGCCTCCGTGATTTGCTTGTTGAGAGACTTCATATTTTCCTCATAAGTTTTTTTTTCATCCTCAAGCACGCGAATCTTCTCTACTAAGGCGTTGTATGCCCTCGACAATCCATCTTTTTCTTGTTCCAAGGATTTCGATGCTGTGATCAATTCGGAGTTTTCTCCTTCTAAGTCGAGTAACTTTCTTCTCAATCTCTTGTTGTGCTTTGCCATCTTCTTCGACTCGACGACCAATTGGTGGTATGCGGTCGCCATCTCATCTACATCCGACTCCTCTTCTAAGGAATGCTCCGACTCGGATTGTATATGCAAAGAACCGCCCTTAGCCATTATCTACAACCTATACCCTCTCTGATACCACTTGTAGGTTATGGAACCCTAGGATCTAAAAGGTAATTAACACCTAGAGGGGGGTGAATAGGTGCACAATGGCTAATTAAAAATCTCGATGCGATTTTAACGTAAATGCGGAAAATAAAATCAACACACCAAGATTTTTACGTGGAAAAACTCCAAAAGGAGTGAAAAACCCACGGGACCGATCACGCAAAAATTCACTAAGAAACAAATCAAGTACAAGGCGATTCACCCACGACCCTACCCGATTTTACCGAATCTTCGACGTGGATCTCCTTTGCCGGTCCTCGATCGATTGAACTCCTCCAACCGACCACGCCGCAACTCCTTGCCGCGTCAACGCCCCGAATCCTCAAAGCGTCCACCGAGTCCTCGGTTTCTCACGCGATCCCGCACCACCCTCCGTCCGGAGTTGTAGAAGAAAAACTTATGGTGATCTTAACAATTAACGCACCATAGACTATGGGGGAACCCTTTTAGTCAATTCTCAAGTTGATTCATGAAGGAGTATTCAAAGAGAAAAATCTAGAATCAACTCGACGATCAACAAAACAAAACTCGCTTTAAGAATCGAATCATAAAGCTCTAAAACGAGTTTCTAGGGTTTTAAGAGGATCTATATTCTAATAATTCTGAGCATATCTGATAATGAACCCCCCATGGTCTATTTATAGTGTTAGAAGACTTAGAGATAAATTAGGATTGAAATTAGCCTAATTTGGAAATATTTCGTGTCCAATGTCCGGTCTTAATAATGAATGTCCGGTCCTCCCTTCCGTCAATATTTTCGCAATGGGCTATGTCCGGACAATGCCTGTGAATGTCCGGTCTTACTTTGCGTAACATGGAATACTCAGCTTACTGAGACCGGACATAGGCAGGATGTCCGGACATTAATAAAAAATATGCAAAGTAAAGCCCACGGGATCCGGACAATGGCAAGATGTCCGGACATACATTGTTAACCCGCAGCAAACATGCTTACGGGATCCGGACAATGAGGAATGTCCCGACATTGACCACTTAAATCAATTTTTCATAAATTTATCAGATTAAAGCTTTTTAAAGTCTTCTAACTACTATACTCTTATAGTAAATCACCATAAATGTTCATTAAAACATACCTGAGGTGCCGAGCTTCTCTGACGAGTCCTGGATCATTCACCTTCATCTTGATACTCTTGATCTCTTCAAGACTCCAACTAGTTCACGAAATCTGCCAACCTATAAAATTCTTAACATGTATCAACAAGGTAAGAGTAAATGTTCTAGCCATGTAACTGCTAACATGCTAATATAACTCTATCCAGTATGTTTGCGATTCTATTATGCTCAATATGTACCTTTGTACCCAATCTCATAACTCCTTTGAGTTTGTTACCCAATCATTGGCTGGCCCGTAAGGGCGCCCACGACTCACCACTCAACCCATCTATGAAGGAGGGCTCGAACCACCCGAGGGGTTGTCTGCGGGACCCCACATAGGCTATCCCTTGGGACCCAAAATAGGCGATCCCAATCGAATCACGTGCCAAGACCTCCGGAGACTCGCACTACTCGTGTGGAGCGACCACCACGAGCGCTGAACAGACTGTGTGAGTATGATCTCATCCTCCACTTTGGAGGGCATCCAACACAGGGGAATCATGCATAAGTGTTCTCTAACACTATGTCTCATGTCATTTGTTATCAAGTTGTCTACTTGGTTCTCATGTCACTAGTGTTCTATACACTATGTCATATGTCAATCCTCAAGCTCTATACTTGGTTCATATGTCTCTAGTTGTCAATCATGCAAGATTAGTTCATCTCTAGGGTTCAATGTCAATATACTCATTCCAATGCTCCCTATGTCCAAATGCAAAGCCTATAGTGCCGCACGATAAGGAAGCATGCCAGAATAGTAAAGTAGCTACATAACCCTATCATGCATGGAAACTATACATATATATATTTATATGCAATATGACCAACAACTGTACTTGGACATAAAAGGTAGCCCAATGGCTTCGGATGGCACCCCCCACCTTTTGGGATGTTCCTCGAAGCAACAACGCCGCTTTCGTTGCCTCGAATCTCTACTTTGACTCCTCGAGCCAATATCGAAGTTGTAAGCCTTTGTTTGGCTCGAATCACTCAATCCGCTCATCGGATCGACGAACCGTCGCTTCCCACGCATTCGTGTACCTAACAATATGTTAGATATGAGGTTAAAAGGGATCAAAACCTCACCTTTAGAAAAACCCTAATTGGAGCCCTAGATTTTGCCCCGAGCAAAAATCTCGCGTTAGAGCTCGAATCAACCGTGCAAATCACTTCTTAGAGAAGCTAGGGTTCCACAAAAATTGTTCCTAGAAGATTTAGATCACCCTAGGAAAAGCTACCATGAAAGCTCTTAAAGCTTACCTCAAGTGGAAGCTCCAATAGTGGAGAAGATGGAGAAGAGGATGCTAGGCTTGCTCCTAGCTTGATCCTCCACCTTGCTCTCCTTCCACTTCCTCTTCTATCTTCTTCTATCTCCTTCTTCTTCTTTCTAGAGTGAGAGAGAAGGAGAAGTTATGTGTTTGTGGGTGTGTATGAAATGAGGGAGAGGGAGAGGGAAATGTCCTCTTAACCCTCTATTGTAACAATATGCCAAAGGCCCCCTCAACTTTCCATCCATGCACTGCCCCTGACTGGGCAGTTCTTATCAGCCAAGACCGGTCCCCACCTTGGATGTCCGGTCTTGAGCTGCGAAAAACCCTCAGGCCAGATTTCCAGCTTGCGGGATCCGGTCTTCATGGGATGTCCGGTCTCTAGGACGTCCGGTCTCGGGCCAATGTCCGGATCCCGTAAGCACCCCTTGTGCAGATGGCCTCCAGGCCATTTTCCACGCGCACTGGGACCGGTCCTCAGGACCATGTCCGGTCTTGGGATGTCCGGTCTTTACTCAATGTCCGGATCCCGAGAGCTGGTATTTCGGGACTTAGCCGAATTTTCACCCTCCAGATTTTCTGCGTGCACTGAGACCGATCCTCACGCCAAGGTCCGGTCTCCCCTGGCTAAAAACTGTAGAATGGTGCAGTTTGCACCATTTGCTTCCGAGGTCCACTCTGAGGCACTTTTTGTCTTAGAGTCGACTTCAAACTTTCCGACTTTCTCCATTTCGACAATTAGTCGATTCTAAACGTGGTGCAACTCTCGAATTTCAAGAATTCACATCCTTACAAATTAGGTCCTAAAAGTCCCAAAATAAGAAACCCCAAAATAAACCCTAGTTTTTCAAAAACTAGGTTTCATCACAAAATCTCTACCAAAACGAGGTCTAAGGAGTAGATCTAGAGTACTAACCTCTCAAGAAGCTCCAATCCAAGCTATCTTGTCTAGGGTTCAAGATTGATCCACCAAGAAGCTCTCCTCCACTCATCCAAGCTTCCTCCAAGGTCCACAAGCTAGCCACCATGAGGAGGAAGAAGAAAAGAGAGCAAACCTCAAATTAAAAAGGGTTTGGGAGAGAAAATCTAGAGAGAAAATAGGAGAAAACCCTACCTTTCACCTTCTCCAAGCTCAGCACAAAGAGTGCTGTGAGGGAGGTGATGGGGTTAAGTAACATGTGGTAACAATCCCCAAGAAGCCCTCCCAAAATTTAAAAATTGCAAACTGCACGAACTGCAGTTTTTGCACTGTGTACCGGTACACAGAAAAGTGTACCAGTACAAACCACTGTGCGCGCAAACCCGAGCCTCGGGTTTGAGAGAAAGCTGCCAAGTGTACTGGTACAAATTCCAAAGTGTACCGGTACAACCATCAGGCCTGTACCGGTACAACCACCAGAAGTGTACCGGTACAAATCCCCAAAAATCTAATCCGAGAGTAGTCTAAGTCCTCCTTTTTGGCGACCTTAGCGCTACCTAAAATACCTCGATCCTCGGGGTTCGAACCATAGGTCGGAGCACTGTCTATGTGAGACCCCAGATAGTCCTATATATGAGATATAATAGGGCTAAACTCTTAACCCGGCTTAAGCATTTTTTGTGGTGGCAAGATCCAAGAGGTTAAGAGAGTTAAGCGTGCTAGGACGGGAGTAGTCCTAGGATGGGTGACCCCCTGGGAAGTTGGGGCGTCACAGTTGGTATCAGCGCCAATTACCAGTCGAAAGTGTGAGATGAGTCTCGGCTGAGCCAGGGTCTGGATGACGGGCTAGCGAGACGAGTCTCACATCGCCTGGTACTTGTGAGTCTGAGCCTGACGAGGACGTCAGGGCTTAAGCTGGGGAGATTATGAGACCCCAGATAGTTCTATATATGAGATATAATAGGGCTAAACTCTTAACTCGGCTTAAGCAATTTGGGTGGTGCCAAGACCCAAGAAGTTAAGAGAGTTAAGCGTGCTAGGACAGGAGTAGTCCTAGGATGGGTGACCTCCATGGGAAGTTGGGGCGTCACAGTCTACGACCTTCAAGAAAATGTGGAAAGTTCCAAACTCACACCAAACACTCGAACCTCGCAGTTTGCGCAAGTCCAGTGTGTTACACTAAGTCCCTGAAGGAAAACCTACAAGGGGCCGAACCTTGCGGGGAGAGACCGGTCCCCGCATGCGAAATCTGCCCAGTCTGGGTTGTTGCAAAAATGCAAAGTTGAGGGGTTTAAGTGCAAATATAGCGGGAGATGGGTTATATGTGAGAGGACTTGGGTTAGGGTTTATTTCCCTCACACCCAACACAAGTATCTTCCCTCTCTCTTTAAAAACCTCTCCTCTCTCCTTCCCTCTCTTTAGGGTTTGGGTCAAGAGACTTTTGGAGAAGAAAAGCTTGGAGAAGAAATTCTCCAAAGTAAAGAGCAAGCTTGAGCAAAAGCTTTTGAAGGAAAGCTTTAGACCCTATGTGAGTTTTTATGGATTCTAAGCTAGGTTTTTGGGTTATTTTCCTTCTAGTATGCTTCTAGGATATGAATTGGAGTTTTTCCCCCATAGTATCATGCTAAGGACCTATATTGGGGAATATGATATTGTATAGGGGTTAAAATTAGGGTTTTGTAATTTAGAGGTTCAAACTTAGGTTTGATCTATTTTTATCCTAATTGGTAGGTTAATGAACGCGTTGGCGTGGTTGGTTCGTCGATCCGACAAACGGGTAGAAAGATATTGAAGAAAGAAGCTGATTCGGTATAGATCGTCGCAGCTTGCGGCATAGAGGACTAAAATTTACGAAATCGGAACCACGACCTCCTAGCATCATAGAAAGGTGGGGGGTGCTGTCCGGAAACACCGGATTTCTTTCTATGTCTGTGTTACCATTTTTTAGCATATTAGTGTAGTAGCATTCATACATATATGGTAGAATATTGTATTGATGGTTGAGATTCAATTATATGCTTAGAAAACATGTAAGTTGACAAGAATTATGTGAACAATGAATGAAAAGAACCCTAAGTGTATGTGAATGCGAGAAAAGAGACTACGACTATAGTAAACAATGGTGACATTGACAATAGTGACCAGATTGACACCGAGAAAAAGAATGACTAAACAAGCTTTAGTTCATTGTGACTGGAGACAGGTTGGCTATATTTCCTCAAATTGAGGAATGTATCGTACTCACATGTATCGATTCCGACTTGAGGGCGGTAGCTCCACCTCAAGCGGTGAACTTCGGAGTGTAGACACCACGGGAGACAGAGCCGGGCGATGATCCCTCGGGTGGTAGTGCCTTGTGCCTCCCCCGGTAGACGGGATATGTGATTTGTGAGTTGGGGTGAACTTATTGAACCCTGAAATGATTGGGTAAAGGCCAAAAAGAATGAGAACAAGAACATACATGCATATTTATCATGTATTCGATATCTATCTATTTGTGGACAATTGTTTTTCATTAGTTGGTTTGCAATCTATTCTTTCTTGAATTACATATGCCTGAAATAGACCTAGTGGGCGAATCGGCGCGGTCGGCGGCCGAACCCACTGAAAATTTTATTGTAGTTCTCACACCACTATCCCTACAGATTCATGCGCGAGCAGGGCGGCAGAGGATCGAGGCAAGGGATTAGCATCGTAGATAGCGGCCTCGGAGTTATAGGCATGTCCTATAGTTACTTTCAACCTTTGTATGTTGAACAAAAAATTGTATAAGTGATGTAAACCTTTTTATTTTGGAAAGATGACAATGTCGTGTTAATTAATGTATAAAAAGAATGAATGTAATAGAATGGCTTGCTTGTATTTTGTTTAAAGTATTCAAATGACATGTGATGATTGTATGTTTAGTATAGTAGTTAGAACTTTCACTATTTTGTGGAGGCCTTATACAATTGTCTTCCGCTGTGTTGAAATTCTTGATTGTACATGTTGGTTAGAGCCTTAGGCGAACAGGGGAGGTGCTGTCCGTCCGGCATCTGTTCGCGTGCCCGAACGGACCAAATTGACGGCTCTGGGACGTGACACAATATAACAAATTCGTATAGTTTGTCCTTATTTTTCGTCCTTCATATAATTTATTCTTATAGTTTTATTACAACAATTGTTGTTTATTCTTTGGTTGTTTTTTTTTTATATAATTTCTTGACTCTTTTTTTATATTTTTTTTATTTTATTTTATTTTATTTATTTATTTATTTATTTATTTTTACGTTCCGTAGCAGCAGAGGGTCCGGTCCGACTGCACGAGGATTACTCTCCCCCTTTTGCTTTCTTAAAAACAAAATATTATGCTCGTGTTTTATTATCTGTTGTTTTATCTTTTCTAATTCACCAAAATTTAATAATTAATTATCTAAATGCTACAAGTTTATGCTACTAGCGTTAAATGCCGTCTTTTTCTTCAAACTAGCGTTCTCAAAAATGGTTATGAAACCCCACCCCGTAGTGCTGATAGCAAGATTCAAAATTCTTTTTTTTCTCCTCTAAAATTAATAAATAATTAATAAATAATTACAAAAATAAATTAAAAAAATTTTAATAAAAATATATAATAAATAATTAAAATATATTAATATTCAAAAATATAAATATTTCAGACCGTTATATATTTGCAAATAGATATATTTATGAATAACATCTATCAATATGGCTAGGGCTGGCAAACGAGCGAGCCGGCTCGTGTTCGACTCGCGTTCGGCTCGATATTTGGCTTGCTCGAGCCCGGCTCGAATTAATTCCAAGTGAGCTTGAGCCTAAATCTCGGCTCGAAATTAATTTCAAGCCGAGCTTGAGTATTACTATGCTCGTTCGAATTAGGCTCGAAAAGCTCGAAAGCTCGAATATATATATATAGTCTATAATATCATTAATAGTACCAACCACTTGCTGTTCGATTTTCAGTCATTGGATGATGAGAGGTGTAGTTAGGATGATAGTGATTCTCTAGAATTGAGTGGGAGATTAGTTGAATAGTATAATCTAATGGGTGGAAATTGTCAGAGGGTTAGATCTAACGGTACAAAATTCGATAACACTAAGCATTTTGTACTATCGATAATATAGTAGCCAGACGCTCTCTCTCTCTATATATTCTAGCTACTATACAATCTATACTTATTGATAGTACTGAGCATTTTGTGCAATCGTGTTTTCTATCGTTAGATTTACCTATATATAGAGAGTTCAGCTACTGTACTACCGATAATACCAAGCATTTGGTATTCTCGAGTTTCTTAGATTAGATCTACCCTTTTGGCCAATTTCATTTGTTAGATCACACTATTCAACTAGCCACCTACTGAACCCTAGGGGGCTACTATCATCCTGACCGCCCATCCCTTCATACAAGGGCCGAAAACCTAATAGCAAGCCATTTGCACTATTAATATAATATAGTAGTTTAAATATATGTATAATATTATAATATAGTATAGGGCTACTATATTCTTATAAGTATAGATCTCTTTATACTTATAAATTTTCGATCGTTGGATGTGCGATTAGGATGATAGTTGTCCCCTAGGATTGAAATAGTTAAAAGAATAAATCCAACGATCGAAAAATGAGTATAAATGGATCTATACTCAAAACAATATAGCAAGAACTCTCTCTATATATAATTATATATATAATATATACTTTAATTATATAAAATAATATATATTATGTATTTTAATTATATCTATATAGAATTTAGATTATTGGGCCCACAAAATTAAATCAGTAAAATTCTACTCTAATTGCTCTCTCTCTCTTTTTCACTTGCTCGTAGAATTATTTTTCCTAATTTTTATAATATTATAATATCTTATTTTATGCATTCATTTTATATGTTGAACTATTAGATATTTTTTGTATCAAATTTGAGATAATGTTTTATAAAAATTAAATTATAGATTGCACGATGTTAAAAATTTCAAACGGCTCGTTTAGGGCTCGAGCTCGGCTCGACTCGAAGTTAGGCTCGCTCGAGCTCGGCTCGAATTAATTTCAAGCCGAGCTTGAGCCTAAATTTAGGCTCGAAATTAATTTCAAGCCAAGCTTGAGCTGAGGTAAGCTCGCTCAAGCTCGGCTCGTTTCCACCCCTAAATATGGCACGACATACACCAAGTTATTATATGCTCAGCAAATACTCAAGAAAGAAACTCTTAATAGATCATTGATTTGACATATCTAAAATCCTTATCTCGGATATATTTGATTATGATATCAAAATCTAATCTTAGAAAACATCCACAACTATTGGAATCCAAAGACAGAAAGTTTGAAAAATTGAACTTCAAATTATTGACATGACATTTAATGGGAATTGGGAGAGGCTGAAATTGACATTTCATTAAACAAATGATGGACTAACAATCTTCCAAATTTTCCAAGATTAAAAATTCGATCAATCCTTAAAACATAATATCAGCAGGAAAATTGTACGATAAACTACATGAAAGGCTTTAAGAAACCTGTATTATATTATTAGAGGTTTGAGACAAAGCAGGATAGGAGACCAAACTAGAACCTGTATTTTGTGTGCGAGAGACACCTTGGGGAAGGTGGTGGGGGCAGTAAGGCCAAGGCACCACAGCAGAGCTGGATCAGAATGGAGTTGCAGGCAACGGGGTTTTCAAAGGGCGTCAACATCAACGAAACCCAGCCTTTGGGGATTAACCGACGGTAGGAAGAGGGAGGACGAGAGAGCACAGAGGTCACTCCGCCTCCGCCGAAAACTCCCATCCAAGGCGCTGATGACCATGCCAACCACAAACCATAAACGACACGGCAACCGCAAAACTTGATGCGTTAAAAACTATCAACTGGCTTCCCCATGTAGATTTATAGCAACCGCTATTACCTAAACCACAATCGACAGCAGCTGCCCACCAATTTCATCGCTTCTCCAAAGAATTAGCTTTGATAAAATAGTACCATAGCTATCCTTCTCCAAAGAACTAGTTTTGATAAAACAGTACCACAGCTATCCTTCTCGAAAACCAATACTACTATGGCTTAAGATTGGCCTCTTCTGGCTCAGCAAGCAATTAATACAGCCCAACGGTTTGAGCGCTTCAGAAATAATACAGAAAATAGATAACAGAATGACGGCACAAAATCATTTTCTTAAATTGCAGCTAATAGAAACTGACCTAAATAATTAGACGAGTCTTTAAAAGTAAGTGCGCAAAAGTTCAGCAACTATTATAGTAGGGAAAAAAAACAGAAAAGCCAAAAAGAGGAATGATGCGATGACGACTTCGACTCAGTAATCTCACTTCCACAGCCATAACCACTTGCTTCTCGAATTTCTCACGTTCTATTCCTTCCGACCTACTTGCCGGCGCTATGCTTCGCTTTCGTGTGAGCTTGAAGAGCATTCTCACTGTTGAATTTCCTGCAATACAAGAGAGCAGTTGATATGGCATTGCCAAAACTTCTACTAATTCATGTAATACGAAGGAGAACGGGGAAGGCTACAGAGAGAGGAGGCTGGAGACATACTTGGAGCATGACTTGCAAGTGACCGAACCAACAGATTTAGGAGTCTGCTGCTGCTTATTGCTCGCAGGCGTCTTTCCAACTAGTTTGGCGGGATGTGGAGTCGCAACATGCCCACCTACCTTGCCATCACCACCTGCTCATACATTTTTAATATATGAGTTTCACCCATCTGCTATGTATTTAGCACAAGAGGATATAAAATGGCATGTGATGAAACTAAATTACCCCATGACAGACTCCACAATAGTGGCAGAATATCAAGACTAAATGCTCATATTACAGAAGAAGCAGCTTCATTCAAATAAAGAACAAAGTAAGTAAGCACCTGTTTTTTGGCCTACAGCTGGGGACGCCAGCTTCGCTTTTTTCCCCGACTTCGAAGCAGGCTCGGCAGGTCTCTTCTTGCTTTCCGCCTGTAATAAAACATCATTAAAAAACATAAATGCAGAATAATGCTTGAAAAAAAATAAAAATCAAAGGGGTAGGTATGAAATAAGAAGCCGATGGGAATCGGACCTTTTTAGGGGTCGTTTCCTCCTCTTCTTCACCGGAGCTATCACTATCATCCTCATCATCGCTATCCTCCTCTCCCTCGAGCATGTCCTGCAAACAAAAATACTAGCATATTTAGAGATGCATAGCCCCAGGGAAAGCCCACCCCTAGGTAATGCTTGTCAAAAGAATGATTTCCACATCGTAACCTAAGCAGTATATTACTTGGATAGTGTCAACTGGTAACTACAAATACTTCGCAAGTCTACACATATATTACAAAACAGAAAAAAGGGTAAATACATGAGCCTTTTCTTCTTCCTATTTTAACAAATACCTCATCGCCATCCTCGTCATCAGATGCATCTTCGTCAGACTCATCATCGTCATCCTCATCAGCTGCTTCCTGTTTACTACTAGCCTTGTTTGGTTCCTCTATCTTGACCTTGGTCTTTGCAGCCGAGGCATCAGCCTTTGCAGTATTATTCTTAGCTGCTGCAGGCTTCACCTCTTCCTCCTTTACCAAGGGTTTCCCTTAAAAATCAAAAGAAACAACTCCAGCTTTATATTCTACCAATAAAGGCCACCTCACAACCTAGGAATTAAGAGCAAATCAACATGGCCCTCATACTATGCAAACCAAGTATCGCATGACACAGCCGCTGTGCTGTTCAAAGCACCTTTTCTGTAGACTAGATTCTTCAACCAAACAAGTTTAGAGTTTCTTTCCAAATTCTCTTTTTCAACTATTCATCAGATGATTCAGATCAATGATCAAAATGACAATAAAAGCACAATTTGGTGACTTTTGATTTTCCATATTCGAAAGAATTGTTTTCCACTAAACAAAAAAGATTTACTAAAATTTGTTGAAATTAGTGTCAGCGGTCATTCTTCCTATTTTGCATAAGTTCTAAATTAATTTGGGAGAATTCAGTTCTCTAATTAAGAGATTGTTTGGCCTAAATTCTGGAAATGTGATTTCTGCAAAATTGATTTTGATTTGAAAAATAAATTTTGGTTAAAGGGTGCAGAGTGTTTGATTGGGTGCAATAGAAAAGTAATTTTTTTGAAGAACTTTCATAAAAATATTTGGCAAAATTTTCTTCTTTGCAAATAATATATTTTTTGCTAAATTTTATTTTAAAGTTTAAATTTGACTTTAAAAATTTTAAATATTCAATTTAAAATCTGACCAAAATACAAAATTTGAAATTTAAAATTTAAAAGTTTGAAACCATATATTTAAATTTTGAAATGTGAAGTTTAGAAATTAAAACATGTTTGAAATTTTTAATTTTACCTTAAATTTCAAATTTAAATTAAAATCTTTTAAAAAATTAGATTTTGAAATTTAAAAATTAATATTTAATTTAAAATTTAAAATTTAATATTTAAATTTATTTGAAACTTGAAACATAAAAATTTTTAAAATTTAAATTTCGATTTCAAAATTGTATATTTAAATTTACTTGAAATTTGAAACCAAAAATCCAAAAACCCAGAAACGTGAAACTTGAACCCCGAAACCCTGAAACCCAAAATCCCAAACACTGAAACCTGAAACTAGAAACTTAAAACCTGAAAATTTAAAATTTAAAATCTGTTTTAAATTTATAATTTGAATTTAAAAACTTAAAATTTTGAGTTCAAAATTAGAATCATATTTTAAGAAGCAGGTTATAATTGCTTCTAGTTTTGGGCCTCAATAATCAGAAGACAGATTCTAAGAATCAGAATCATATTTTAAAAAAGAGGTTGTCAAACGTTCTATTAAAGAAAAAAAAAAAATCACTTCTGGCCCTAAAAATTACTTTCCAAAATCTAGGCTAAACAGCCCCCAATTCTTATCTAAAGAAATCTAGTACTTTCAATGAAATTCTGGATATGTGCAAGCAAGTTGCTTAGACTAGTGCTCAGCAAGCAAGTTTCTTACAACTTACACACTTCTACGACCACTACTAGAAACCTAAGCAATCGGTTCACGTCTTATATACTTGTTATGAACAATACTACAAACTTAAACGATTAAACCATTATTATTTTCAACATAAAGTACCATTTGAGCTCAGGCCTAGAGGAATGTCTTCATCTTCAGAATCAGTATCTGAAAACAAGAAGAAAGAAACGGCAGAGAATCAGATGATGAAACAACAGTCCGGGTTGGCAAATTAGAAAACACTTAATAACAATGGCGATGGTACCTCCGAAATCAGAAGGCTTGGAGGAGGACGAAGGAATGGAGTCAAGGAAATCAACTGAGAGGCAAGCAAAGCAGTTCAAAAGAAGAAGAAAACATCAGGAATTCAAAACGTCATAAAATTGAAAGGATATTCCTCGTCGTCGTCGGCAATAACAGTTTTGTAGCCAAGGAAGTAGACGCTGGCGTTCTTGGAACTGTTAGAGAGTTCGAACTCTTTCTCGAAGACTAAATCATAAGAAATCTGAGGGACTTTGTCTGCGGACAGGGTTCCCAGGACCAGCTTTTGATCGTTGAACTTCACATGGATCGGAACGCTCTCAGATCCCCTGTCCTTCTTACTTTCCCCTAGTGACGCCTGAAAATCATTTAATACGGCAATAATAATAATAATAATAGTAAGTATAGATGCACCAACCAGCTAATAATGCTGCTGCTAGAACACAGCACTTTTGAAAAATAATAATAATAATAATAATTAAAAAAGAAAAAAAAAAAGAATCAAAGACCTGCGAAAGATGCAAATATTTGTCGTCTCCGGGGTCGCACTTGACGGTCTCTCCGGGTTTAACTTCAACGCCTGAAGAAGAAAGAGAAAATAATAGAAAACAACAAGAGGAAGAGGAAGAGGAAGAGGAAGAGGAGTGATAGATCAAATAACACAAAAAGAAACACCGGAGGAGTGATAGCAGGAGATGCGAAAAAGAGGAAGAAGAAGAAGAAAACAAGGAGAGGACTTACCCCAGAACTCCATCACCAACTGGATTTGAGGGGAAGACAGATAAATTACGCGGCGGCGAGCGGAGAGCGGCGGCGAAGAAAGAGAAAAGGGAAGAGGACGCGCTCCGGTGGGTGGCGAAAAGCTGCGGGGAGGTTTAGGGCCTTCTCTAGGGTTTGGGCTCTGGACGCCCTTTAAAAAGCACCAGAAAATAGGGTAAACTACCTAATGGCCCCCTAAACTTTGAGTGATGTCCGGATTTGGTCCCCAAATTCTTTATTTCAACATTGGAGATCGTGACTTTCAAGGAGATTTCAATTGAGTCCCTAAGTTTTGAAGACTATTTTGTATTTTTTCATCAATTTCATATTTTCTATTCAAATATATTTTTTTTTATATAAGAAAAAATTATAACTCATCGTAAGAAAAAATTATAACTCGACGAACGATGAGATTTAAATATTCAACAATCACACGCGCCTCCCCAAAAAAAATATTTTATTTTTTAATTTAAACTAGTTTAAATATTCAAATTGTATCAAATGTCTATAATGATATTTTTTAGAAATAATTGTCTATACACCCCTAAAAACTTCAAAAATATCTAATCTACCCTACGATTTTTTGTTTCCTATATTTCCTTCGTATGTTCCTCCGTTATTCAAAAATGCTCCTAGAGTTAACACCCATTAAGTTATCTAGCCTAGGATTAAACGTGAGTTAAATGTCAATCAAAATTTAAAAAAATTAAAATACCACTTTTGCCCTTACCTGAGGACAAATAAAAAAGTTGGTGATAGTAAAAGGATATATTTGAAATAGAATGGTATATTTGAAAGAATAAAATAGTAATTTTATAGAGATAGCGGCTATCGCACTGATTAAAAAAGCGCGCCTAGGCCCTAGGCGCACAGGCCAGTGCCTTAATTAGGTCTAGGCTGGTGCCATGATCCAAGCGCGCGCCTAGGCTGCATAGGCGCCAGCTAGGCGCGTCTTGTTGATATTTATAGTAACGAGTTTGGATCCATATTGTATTGGTCTAACGGTTTGAAATATCTAACATAAATCTAAAACCCTAAACTAAACCCTAAATAATCATCAATTATCTCTCTATTCCCTCTCCCTCTGTCCGCTCCTCCCCTCTCCCTGTCCGCTCGCCCCAAAGGCCCGCTCGGCCATCTCTCCCTCTCCGACGCTCCCTCTCCAGCTGTCCACTACTTCCGGTACTTCCTCCCTACTTGTTCAACTCGCTCGTCTCTTCTTTCAAAATTTTTTTGTCTCTTTCTTGTCCTCTATCTAGTTTTTCTTTTAGTTTTTTGTGTATATTTCTAGTGTTTTCTATGGTTTTTACTTGAAAAACAATATTTTACTTGAAAAAACAGCATTTTACTTGATAAGATGAATTTTTTTTTAACTAAAAAAAGTCCTTGAAAATAAAAAATAATCATACATATTTGCTAAATTGCAGTTTAACATTTTTGAATGGATTCGAAAGCAACCGAAAGAGATCCTTTATGGAAGTATATACATTTAACGGATAACAAAGTCAAAAATGATATTACTTGTAATTTTTGTGGAAAAGTAACAAGATGAGGGATTTACCGAGTAAAGCAACATATTGTTGGAGGTTTTCAAAATGCAAAAGCATGTGGGACATGTCCGCCACATGTGAGAGAGGAAATAAAAGATTTTATGACGAAAAAAGTAGTGGAGAAACAACAAAATGAGTTTATGCCCGATTTTGAAGATGTAAATCACTTCGATGATAATGAAGAGAAAGATGATGTTACGGAATTGAGCGCAAAAGAAAAAAAGAACTCAAAGCAAAAGTAGCGGATGTAGTATTGGTAGTAGTAAAAGTGCACCCAAGAAACCATGGCAAAAGGGATCAATGGACTTGTATTTCATTCCCAATGCTGAGAAGGTAATTCAAGAAAGAAATGATGGAAAAATAAAAAAAGCTACGATCAATAAAGTTTGTAGGAAAGTGTAAGGAAGTGAATTTTCGAAATACGAGAGTTGCACTTCGTCTGAAATCGACTAATTATCGAGTGGGTATGCTTTGAAAAAGCCAAAGATGCCAAAGGCACCAAAAGTGCATTGGAATTGGGGTCCACGAGAGTAAAATGTGAAGAATGCACGTGCAGCGAGAATCTGCTCTCGAGGGCCAGTGTATCCGAATGGAGGGGCCAGGTTCCGACGCGTGGTGCGCGAGGAAAATCCCCTGCGCACCAATATTGCTCTCTAGGACCGGTCCTTGGTGTGAGGGACCGGTCTCCTCAGGCAATGGAAGGTCTCTGTGGGGACCGGTCTCTCAAAGTGAGGACCGATTTCCGAGCGCGTCCCTTTGAGAGCAAGCTCTCGGGACCGGTCTTGGCTGGAAGGGCCAGGTCTCAGGATCGGTCTCGGTGGTGGAGGCAGATCCTGTGCGCAGCGGGGTGACGGAGGACCCGGCGCGAGTGCTCTCTGGGACCGGTCCGCCAAATAGAGAGACCGGTCCCTCTGGGCGAAAATTGCCCAGACAGCCTGGGTTGAGAAAACGAAAAGTTGAGGGGCTTGGCTGCAATTTGGCCATTAGTAAGAGGTATAGAGGTGAAAACACACTCTCTCCCTCTCTCACTGCCCTCACTCTCTCTCATTTCTCTCCCTCTCTCTAGAAAGAAAAGAACGAAAGAAGGAAGGAGAAGGAGAAGAAAGGAAAAGAGAAAGAAGAGAAAGAAGAAGAAGAAGAAGAAGAAGAAGAAGAAGAAGAAAAAGAAGTAGAAGAACTTGAAGAAGAGCTTCACCATCACCTTCGCCTCTTTCTTCTCCTTCCATTGGAGTAGCTCACAAAGGTAAGCTACTAAACCCTAGTAAATAGAACTTAGGGTTTTGGGTTTTGATGCTTAGAAATGGGTCAAATGGACATTTAGAGAGCTTCTAAGTAGATCAATCCCATGGATTAGGGTTTTGATCAAGTGGGTTTGCTATAGGTGCAACCTAGGGCTCAAATTAGGGTTTTTTAAGATGTTGGGTTTCGATCTAATTTGATCGCATATTTAACATATTGATAGGTATCTAAACGCGTTGGAGGTGACGGTTCGTCGATCCGACGAGCGGTTTGAGTGATCCGAGCAAAACAATGGCTTGGAGCTGCATTTGGCCCAAGGAAGCCAAAGTGGTGTGTGGGGACTACGAGTTGGACGTCGTAGCTTCGTGAAGCTTCCCGAAAGGTAGGGGGTGCCTTACCGAAAACTTCGAACTCTTTTCTATGTCTTAGAAATATATAAATTTCATCTCTTGCATGTAGCATAGTAGGATTGCATGTTTAGATAATTCCTTATGCTTTTTAATGATAACCTAGTGTACGTGGAATGCTAGGGTAATGGATAGGTGAGGATTGGGTCTGAACAGTGAATCCTATAGTGCTAAAGAGAGAGATGGACTCGATGGTTATTAGTGACATAGATCGAGTGCTATATAATGTAAAGAACTTGACGAGTGGCATTAAATTAGTGTATTTGACACTAGAAGTCTATGGACTTAGGGATAGGTGAGATCCCAAGATAAATGGCTCGTGAACATTGATCTTAGTAAAGCTAAGTATATGTGTATGTTGGTCGGAATAGTGGAGTTCCGAGAAAATTGTTGACCCTAGTTGTAGGGTATCCTCACGTGGAGAGGATAAACCAAGCTCACGGTCTGTATTTGGGGTGGTATAGCCATCCATGTCGTCGAGTACTCCGAAGTGTCGCACGATCGGGACCACGTGGAGGTCCACAGACGATCCCGGGTTTGAGTGCACGTGGAGCCTCCTACCCAAAAAGGGATTTATATGTGAGGCGTAGGCAACCCAAGGGTTCGCCACAAATTGGGTACAAGAAATGTTAATGTTGACATTGAACAATCATTGTTGAACATAGAACGAACTTAGTAGCATGTTAGTAAACCTCTTACTATACGATGCATGCATTTCAAATGATTATGGGCTTAGTAGCATAGATTTCCTATTATGCACTTGCAGCTTTCAGATATCTATCTATCTATATATAGTTGTTGTTGCTTGTGCCCACTTGGACCTAGTGGGGAGATCGGTGGAGTCGGTGGCCGAGCCCACTGGGAACTATGGAAGATAGTTCTCACCCCACTCTATTTCCAGTGCTAGCTAGGTACAGGGTTGTCGGGTGAAGACCGCGGCAAGAGCATCGCGCCCGTCTAGTGAGGATCTGGTAGTATAGTAGCTTCCTCTCTGCATTAGAGTACCATTGTATCTAGATGCTTTATATTTTGGAAGAGCTATGTATTCCTTTTGGAAGAAAATGATGTAATTTGTAAATTGAAGGCTAATGTGATGTAATAACTAAGTAGTTCTCTCTTTATTTCACTTGTATTACTCATGGATTACTTGCTCTTGTTGTTGTCGGCACTGTTTGTGCCCTCCGTTGAATGTGCATATTTAGAATTTAGAATTCCTGGGTAAATTCTCGTGCATATTCCTGTTGTTGAGCCTTGGGCGACGGGGGGAGGTCTTTGTCGAGTCCGGCGTCGCTCGGCGCTCGAACCGGACCAAATCGGTAGCGGTTCTCGGGGCGGGGGCGTGACAGCTGTGGTATCAGAGCACTAAGAGCAAGTAAAGAGAGTCTAGGATGACCTAGGAGATCCTAGGATGGAAACCCTAAGGCTAATAGGTGCGTGAGTGGAACGTGAACCTGTGCCGAGTGGCGGGAGTTAATTCGATTGGGTCGAAGAGCTGATATGTCTCTAGTAGTTACTAGAGATAGATTCAAGTGGTGCCAATTCTTGACTTCAGGTGGTTGTGTTGGCGGCCGACAACATGACGCCGAGATTCGGGGACGAGTACACTTGCGAGCTTCCGCCCGATTCTGATGTTTATTCGCTATGTATCGAGTTAAGATGGGGTATTGGTTGAGTAATTAACCGAATTGTTGCGTTTTAGGAGCTATGGCACCTAGAGGACGCCCCCGAAAAAACCCCGTTCCGGCACCGCCTCCCGAGGTGACGGAGCATGCGGCGGCCCCCGAGCAAGCGGGACCAAGTGAAGTGCAGCAGCTACGGGCGCAAGTGGCGCCCTGGCGGACGATTCGACGGCTCCGGAGGCGATGGAGCGGCAGCGGCGCGGCGACGCGGCGGCGACGGCGGCGCGCGGCTGCGAGGGCCGTGATTTACCCGTGCCCCCGACCCACGTACCTGAAGCGGCTGAGGGTGGGGGTATCCCGGCGGTCCCGGTGACGGCACGCCCTCTGCCGGAACTGTTTCCTCAAGCGGCATCGGGTTCGGCGACACCCGATGTGACGACCGAGGAGGTGGAAAAGGAGCGCGCGTTGACGACTCTTATTAAGTTGAACAAGTTCAATCCGCCGATCTTCGAAGGCGGAAAGGTGGAACCTGAGGTAGTCGAGTCCTGGATCGACTGGATGGAGACCCTCTTCGACGATTTGAGTACCTTGGAGAGAGACAAGGTTTACCTCGCCACCTATTGTCTGGATAAGGCGGCGAAGGTCTGGTGGAAGAGGATAAAGAGAGATCGCCTTTCTGACCTTCCGTCGATGCTCTGGGAGGAGTTCAAGAGGGCGATGTTCGCCAACCACTTCCCCGACACTATGAAGCGGAAGCTCTAGGAGAGGTTTCGCAAGTTGGAGCAGGGGGGCCGCTCGGTGGCGGATTATGAACAGGAATTCTCCCGCATTATCGACTGTGTCCCGGATGTAGTAAAGGATAACCGGGACAGGGCCGATTGGTTCTTACGAGGATTTCGGCAGGGGATCTATAACGCCGTGCAAATACTGAAGCTCACGACCTTTGCGGAAGTCTTCGACCGTGCGCTCTGGGCGGAGCACGGAGACGCCCACGTTCGCGAGAAGCGCGAGACATTGGCCGAGTCTAAGGACAAAGGCAAGAAGAGCCAAGGTGGCGGCTCGGGGGGATAGTCGAGTTCCAAGAAACCCCCGAAGTATCCGCGGACTCCGTCCAAGGGCCGTGGAGCGTGACGGTGCGTCATTTGTGGAGGTGACCTCCCTGTGTCGCGTTGTGAGAAGCGACAAGGCAGGTGCTACCAATGCGGGCAGCCGGGGCATTTTGTAAGCGACTGCCCAGGAGGAGGAGCTTCGCCTGCCCCATCAGTCGCATCGTCACCGGCAAATTATGGAGTTCCACCGGCATCTGCGTCGGCGGGACGTGCTTCGACGCCGCGTCAACCCGAAGCGACACGATCGGCCCCGAGCGGACGGGTATTCGCCGCTCAGGTCCAAGCTGAGGAGCCTACTGAGGCGGAGGAGCATCGCCTTGTGGCAGGTATGGTTTTGATTAATGGAGTTCGCTCTAGGGCCATATTCGATACTGGAGCCACTCATTCATTTATTAGTAGATCATTCGCACGCATGCATGACATACCCATAGAGGCGAGTGATAGGTGGCAAGTCAAGGGCCCTGAGTCGACATTTGACACCAACAGGGAGTGCTCGTCGTGTCCAGTACAAGTGGGCGATTGGATAATGCCCATTAGGATGTTAGGACTCAAGAACCTTATAGAGCATGATGTCATACTAGGCGTGGACTGGCTCTCGAAATATCATGCCACGATCGACTGCAAGAGCAGGGTGATTGTGTTTCGTGAGCCAGGACAGAAAGAGTTCACTTATCAAGGTTGTCAAAGCTCGTGCTTCGTCACGACGGTGTCGGCAACGAAAGCAAGGAAGTTGGTCAACCGCGGTTGCGCAGCCTACTTGGCGACTGTTGTAGAAGTAGACCGAGTAGCTCCGACTTTGGAGGAGTTAACTATAGTTCGGGAATTCCCAGATGGTTTCCCTGCGGAGTTACCAGGAATACCGCCGGATCGGGAGATCGAGTTCGTCATAGACTTGATTTCCGGTACCGCGCCAATTTCGAAGGCTCCATACAGAATGGCGCCGGCAGAATTAAAGGAGTTGAGGAGTCAGTTACAATATCTCCTCGACAAGCAATTTATCCGGCCAAGTGTATCACCGTGGGGAGCCCCGGTGTTGTTTGTGCGGAAGAAAAATGGATCGTTTCGACTCTGTATGGATTATAGAGAGTTGAACAAGATCACGATCAAGAACAAGTACCCACTTCCCCGAATCGACGACTTGTTTGATCAGTTACAGGGGTTGTGTGTGTACTCGAAGATAGACTTGCAATCCGGCTACCATCAATTGAAGATTAAGTCGGAAGATGTGCAGAAAGCTGCGTTTCGCACGCGGTATGGGCACTATGAATTCACGGTTATGCCTTTCAGGCTCGCGAATGCTCCGGCGGCGTTCATGGATTTGATGAACCGTGTCTTCAGGGAGTTCTTGGATCGATTTGTCGTGGTCTTCATAGACGACATATTGATCTATTCTCATAGCGACGAGGAACATGCCGAGCATCTGAGATTGGTGCTTTAAGTCCTTCGGGAGGAGAAGCTATATGCTAAGTTAAAGAAGTGTGACTTTTGGCTCCGAGAAGTCGCATTTCTAGGGCATGTTATTTCCGCGGGTGGAGTTTCTGTAGACCCGAGGAAAGTTGAGGCGATCAAGGATTGGCCGCGTCCGACGAATGTCACGGAAGTTCGAAGCTTCGTGGGCTTGGCGGGCTATTATAGACGGTTTGTGAAAGGCTTTTCGAAGATAGTAATTCCACTTACTCGCCTGACTCAGAAAGGCACCAAGTTTATTTGGAGCGACCAGTGTGACCGGAGTTTCAAGGAGTTGAAGGAAAGATTAACTTCGACTCCGGTGCTCGCTCTACCGGTGCCGGGTGAAGACTTTGTTGTCTACAGTGACGCGTCCTATTCGGGTTTGGGGTGTGTTTTGATGCAGAACGAGAAGGTGATCGCTTATGCGTCCCGTCAGCTGAAGAGCTATGAGAAGAACTACTCCATTCACGATTTGGAGCTGGCGGCGGTGATCTTTGCTTTGAAATTATGGAGGCACTACCTGTATGGTGCACATTGCGAGATCTACACCGACCACAAGAGTCTGAAGTACCTATTCACCCAGAAGGAGCTGAATATGCGACAACGGCGGTGGCTAGAACTATTAAAGGATTACGTTGTTGATATCCTTTACCACCCCGGGAAAGCGAACGTAGTAGCAGACGCGCTGAGTAGAAAGTCAGCGGAGAACCTCGCTGTGTGGGTCACGAATCAAAAGCCCCTATGGCTAGATATGGAGCGAATGGACCTTGAGGTGGTTACTCCCGAGATTCCGGCTCAGTTGATGATGCTCGTTGTCCAACCGACCTTGTTGGAGAGAATCAAAAATCTGCAACCTGCGGACACAGGTCTCCAAAAGGTTCGGCGCGACATCGAGGAGGGTCGTGGCAGCGACTTTACTTTGGACGCCGACGGTGCACTTCGATTCCGAAATCGGTGGTGCATACCAAACGACGAGGAGATCTGAGGGCTAATCCTACAAAAGGCCTATCGGTCGCCTTATTGTGATCACCCGGGCGGCACCAAGATGTACCATAGATTGAAGGAGCACTATTGGTGGCCGGGGATGAAGGGTGATATCGGACGCTGTGGCAAAGTGCCTAGTGTGCCAACAAGTAAAGGCCGAGCGTCGATTTCCAACGAGAAAGCTTCAAAGCCTACCAATTCCCGTTTAGAAATGGAAGGATATTTCGATGGACTTCGTGGTCGGCTTGCCTTGCTCGACGAGCGGCCACCACGCAATTTGGGTGATTGTGGATCGATTGACCAAGTCGGCGCATTTCTTGCCGATCCACACCACCTCGGCAGGAGACAAGTTGGCGCAGGTTTACCTCGACGAGGTTGTGAGGTTGCACGGGATGCCAAAATCGATCGTCTCGGATCGCGGCCCCCAGTTTACTTCGCATTGCTGGAAGAGCCTGCAGGAAGCCCTTGGCACACGGCTCGATTTCAGCACAGTATTCCATCCCCAGACAGATGGGCAAACAGAGAGAACCATTCAAACTCTGGAGGACATGTTGCGAGCGTGTGTCATCGACTATAAGAGGAGTTGGCGTAAGCACTTGCCGATGGCCAAATTCGCCTACAACAATAGTTATCACTCGAGTGTAGAGATGGCACCGTTCGAGGCTCTCTATGGGCGGAAGTGCCGGTCTCCTATACATTGGAGCGATGTAAGCGAAAGTGTGGAGTTCAGCCCCGACGTGTTGCGAGAAGCGTAGGAGAAAGTCCGCATTGCTCGCAAAAGATTGCTCACGGCGCAGTCTAGACAGCAGAGTTATGCAGATAGGCGCCGTCGAGATATAGAGTTTGCGGTGGGCGATCGCGTATTCTTGAAGGTTTCACCGATACGGGGTGTGAAGCGATTTGGAGTGCGGGGGAAGCTAAGTCCCCGATTCATCGGGCCTTACGAGATATTGAGCGAGTAGGCACGGTGGCCTATCGGCTTGCCTTGCCGCCGAAGCTCGCCGACGTGCATAATGTCTTCCACGTCTCCAACCTTCGCAAGTACATCTATGATCCGGAGCACGCGATGCTATATGAACCGCCGGAACTTCAAGAGAATTTGAGCTACGAAGAGTTTCCGGTGGAAATTATCGCCCGAGAAGTGCGAAAGCTTCGAAATCGAGAAATTCCCTACGTGAAGGTGCGTTGGAGCAATCATGATGATCGCGAGGCCACCTGGGAACTCGAGGAGCTGATGAAACAGCACCACCCTCACTTGTTGGAGTAATAAGGTGAGAATTTAAGTTAAAGTTGAAGAATTGGATAAGTTTCGAGGACGAAACTCCTATTAAGGAGGGGAGGATGTAAGGAAGTGAATTTTCGAAATACGAGAGTTGCACTTCGTCTAGAATCGACTAATTGTCGAGTGGGTATACTTTGGAAAAGCCAAAGACGCCAAAGGCACCAAAAGTGTGTTGGAATTGGGGTCCACGAGAGCAAAATGCGAAGAATCTGCATTCTGGCAGAATCTGCTCTCAGGGACCGGTCTCCGAATGGAGGGACTGGTTCCCGAGCGCGTGGTGCGCGAGGAAAATCCCCTGCGCACCAATATTGCTCGCTGGGATCGGTCCTTGGTGTGAGGGACCGGTCTCCTCAGGCAATGGAAGGTCTCTGTGGGGACCGGTCTCTCAAAGTGAGGACCGGTTCCCGAGCGGGTCCCTTTGAGAGCAAGCTCTCGGGACCGGTCTTGGCAAGAAGGACCGGTCTCCGAGGGACCGGTCTCCTAAATAGAGAGACTGGTCCCTCTGGGTGAAAATTGCCCAGACAGCCTGGGTTGAGAAAATGAAAAGTGGAGGGGCTTGGCTGCAATTTGGCCATTAGTAAGGGGCATAGAGGTGAAAACACACTCTCTCCCTCTCTCACTGCCCTCACTCTCTCTCATTTCTCTCCCTCTCTCTCTCTAGAAAGAAAAGAACGAAAGAAGGAAGGAGAAGGAGAACAAAGGAAAAGAGAAAGAAGAGAAAGAAGAACAAGAAGAAGAAGAAGAAGGAAGAGAAGTAGAAGAACTTGAAGAAGAGCTTCACCATCACCTTCTCCTCTTTCTTCTCTTTCCATTGGAGTAGCTCACAAAGGTAAGCTACTAAACCCTAGTAAATAGAACTTACGGTTTTGGGTTTTGATGCTTAGAAATGGGTCAAATGGACCTTTAGAGAGCTTCTAAGTAGATCAATCCCATGGGTTAGGGTTTTGATCAAGTGGGTTTGCTATAGGTGCAACCTAGGGCTCGAATTAGGGTTTTTCAAGATGTTGGGTTTCGATCTAATTTGATCGCATATCTAACATATTAATAGGTATCTAAAGGCGTTGGAGGCCACGGTTCATCGATCTGACGAGCGGTTTGAGTGATCCGAGCAAAACAAGGGCTTGGAGCTGCATTTGGCCCAAAGAAGCCAAAGTGGTGTGTGGGGACTACGAGTTGGACGTCGTAGCTTCGTGAAGCTTCCCAAAAGGTAGGGGGTGCCTTACCGAAAACTTCGAACTCTTTTCTATTTCTTAGAAATATATAAATTTCATCTCTTGCATGTAGCATAGTAGGATTGCATGTTTAGATAATTCCTTATGCTTTCTAATGATAACCTAGTGTACGTGGAATGCTAGGGTAATGGATAGGTGAGGATTGGGTCTGAACAGTGAATCCTATAGTGCTAAAGAGATAGATGAACTCGATGGTTATTAGTGACATAGATCGAGTGGCATATAATGTAAAGAACTTGACGAGTTGCATTAAATTAGTGTATTTGACACTAGAAGTCTATGGACTTAGGGATAGGTGAGATCCCAAGATAAATGGCTCGTGAAGATTGATCTTAGGAAAGCTAAGTATATGTGTATGTTGGTCGGAATAGTGGAGTTCCGAGAGAATTGTTGACCCTAGTTGTAGGGTACCCTCACGTGGAGAGGATAGATCAAGCTCACGGTCTGTATTTGGGGTGGTATAGCCATCCATGTCGTCGAGTACTCCGGAGTGTCGCACGATCGGGACCACGTGGAGGTCCACAGACGATCTCGGGTTTGAGTGCACGTGGAGCCTCCTACCCAAAAAGGGATTTATATGTGAGGCGTAGGCAACCCAAGGGTTCGCCACAAATTGGGTACAAGAAATGTTAATGTTGACATTGAACAATCATTGTTGAACATAGAACGAACTTGGTAGCATGTTAGTAAACCTCTTACTATATGATGCATGCATTTCAAATGATTATGGGCATAGTAGCATAGATTTCCTATTATGCACTTACAGCTTTCAGATATCTATCTATCTATATCTAGTTGTTGTTGCTTGTGCCCACTTGGACCTAGTGGGGATATCGGTGAAGTCGGTGGCCGAGCCCACTGGGAACTATGGAAGATAGTTCTCACCCCACTCTATTTTCAGTGCTAGGTACAGGGTTGCCGGGTGAAGATCGCGGCAATGGCATCGCGCCCGTCCATTGAGGATCTGGTAGTATAGTAGCTTCCTCTCTGCATTAGAGTACCATTGTATCTAGATGCTTTATATTTTGGAAGAGCTATGTATTCCTTTTGGAAGAAAATGATGTAATTTGAAAATTGAAGGCTAATGTGATGTAATAACTAAGTAGTTCTCTCTTTATTTCACTTGTATTACTCGTGGATTACTTGCTCTTGTTGTTGTCGGCACTGTTTGTTCCCTCCGTTGAATGTGCATGTTTAGAATTTAGAATTCCTGGGTAAATTCTCGTGCATATTCCTGTTGTTGAGCCTTGGGCTGGCAGGGGAGGTGCTGTCCGTCCGGCGTCCGCTCGGCGCGCTCGAACCGGACCAAATCGGTAGCGGTTCTCGAGGCGGGGGCGTGACAGAAAGAGTTGAGAGAAAAAGCGTGTAAGGAACTAGCTAGATGGTTTTATGATGCAAGAATACCTTTCAATGATGTTAATTGTGATAGCTTTCATGTGGCGCTCAAATCTGTTAGACAATATGGCCCTAGTTTTAAGCCACCTTCTATGTATGAGTTACGGGTTCCTTTACTTCAAAAGGAGGTTCAACAAATGAAAAATTCAATAAATGAGCACATGGAGGAATGGGCCAAGACTGGATGTAGTATAATGAGTGCGGAATATTAGTAACTTTATAAATGATGAAAAGCCTGTGACGCCCCAACTTCCCCGGGGGTCACCCATCCTAGGACTACTCCCGTCCTAGCACGCTTAACTCTCTTAACCTCTTGGGTCTTGCCACCACCCAAAATGCTTAAGCCGGGTTAAGAGTTTTAGCCCTATTATATCTCATATATAGGACTATCTGGGGTCTCACAATCTCCCCACCTTTAAGCCCTGACGTCCTCGTCAGGCTCAGACTCACAAGTACCAGGTGATGTGAGACTCGTCTCGCCAGCCCGTCATCCAGACCCTGGCTCAGCCGAGACTCATCTCACACTTTCGGCTGGTAATTGGCTCTGATACCATCTATGACGCCCCAACTTCCCAGGGGGTCACCCATCCTAGGACTACTCCCGTCCTAGCACGCTTAACTCTCTTAACCTCTTGGGTCTTGCCACCACCCAAAATGCTTAAGCCGGGTTAAGAGTTTTAGCCCTATTAAATCTCATATATAGGACTATCTGGGGTCTCACAAAGCCTAATTTTGATGCGACTCTCAACACAGAAGATCAAGAAGAAGAAGACATTGGAGACGGCAAATCTGACGAGGGAGAGGAGTATTCTTCATCAAGTGATGAAGATGATGGTTGCTGTAACGGCCCAGTCCACTAGCAATAATAACTCGTCGGGCCCTACCACCGTCCGAAAATGCTTAAGCCTAGTTATTATTACTAGTGTCTAAGTCTCTTATAAACCCAATGACAATCCCGTTCCCATCCGATGTGGGACTATTGGAGTGTCACAGACTCCCCCCTAAGGCCCCGACGTCCTCGTCGGTCCAATCACGCACACAGCCCACGATCACCAGGCGATGTGAGACTCGTCTCGCTAGCCCGTCATCCAGACCCTGGCTCAGTCGAGACTCGCCCCACATGTCCAGCTGGCGAACCGGCTCTGATACCAAATGTAACAACCCAGTCCACTAGCAATAATAACTCGTTGGGCCCAACCACCGGCCCAAAATGCTTAAACCCAGTTATTATTACTAGTGTCTAAATCTCTTATAAACCCAATGACAATCCCGTTCCCATCCGATGTGGGACTATTGGAGTGTCATCGTTGATGATTGAGGAATGAGGATTGAGGACTAATTAACATTGCTAATATGACGTATTTTGGCTTGAACACGTATCTTTCACATGATCATGATGCTTTTTTAATATTTTTTGGCTTGAAACTTTAAACTTTTTAACTTTTATCCATATTACTTTTTTATGATCTTGTACATATAATTATATGTTTTTCACATCTAACTTTTCTATATGTTTGTGAATTAATACTTACCTTTATACTGGCCTTTATTTTGAGATAAAAAGTTAATTTGTTCTTTACTTTTATTTATACTATTTGGGTAATTATAGAATATTTATTGTGGTAATATGATTTTATAGAGTATATTTAATGCTGCTTAACAATTATTAGAAAGAATGGTATGAAACTTCTTGATTATTTACTTATTTCAAAATTTTATTTATTAGAAAGAATGGTAAGAAACTTATTGATTATTTACTTATTTCAAAATTTTATGAAAGTGTGCGCCTGACCTCTCTCGGGCGCGCGCTTGCGCCTTGCGCCTAGGCTCCAACAGGCCTTTGCGCCTAGCTGCGCCTTGGGCTTTTTTAAACACTGGGCTATCGGTAACAGTTCACTAACAAAATTTAACTCTAGATTACCGTTTGGTTAGGGTATAAGCAAGAACTAATTATTACAGGGATAGGTACAAGTATGGGGATAAGCAAAATAGCGTTTGGATGAAAATTGAGTTGTTCCCGGGGAAAAGAAAAATATTAGGTAGTTTTATATAGAAAATGAAGGTGTTGGTGCGAATAACCGAGAATTACTATTCTCGGATAAAAAATTAGCGTTTGAGTATAAAGGGGGCATAAGGGCCTATTTCTATCCCTATCCCTTAACGAAACACTTAAGAGATCAAGAAGCATCTCCAAAAAAGTTTTAAGCCTAGGTGAGGAATAACACCGAAATAGATTTGATCTCCATTTTGTCTAAAATATCCATCATATATATGCATATATCTTGTCTAAAAAGTAGAGTAAACTTATTTAGTGTACATAAAATGAGATAGAAAACTCATGAGCATTTGACCTAGTAAGTAGAAATTTTATTCACTTTGCCATATTAATAAAATAAAATAGTATACTTTATGTGCAAGTAGGATGCTAGTGACATGGAACTTAGGAGAAAATGTAAGGTGCGGAATAGTCAACTATGTTGATTTGAACTAGAAAATAAGTAAACTTGTGAATGCACTTGGTGGTTAATCCTAAAGATTAATGAAACTTAGGGTGTGAACTAAGATATGTGCATTGACATTACTTGAAAGGGTAGAGATCCTACAAGCCACTACCTTCCAAAAGAGTTACAGCGGGAGTAGTCCGACTACCCTTGACTCCCTATGCGATAACTTGGGGGAATGTTCAATTACCCTCAGCCCTAAGTGCCTACCAAATAAAGACAGCCTCAATCACTCTCAACTTTCCATGAGGTGTTTAATATGAAAATGAAACTAAAGTAATAGGTTGGTTAGAATTAAGAAATGATTAGGATAATCATTTATGCCAAGGGCATTATCAAACTATTGTGACATATTGTTATTCCCCTGAGGCATAGTAGTTGTACTTTTCCATTTGTATCTTTACTATGGTTTTAATAGTTCTTTTATTTCTATTGTTTTACTAATGTCTTCTTTGAGCTGAGTGAGTATAGAATGCTACTTTCACCGATTACATCCATTGAAAATTTATTTCGAGTTCTCATTCTATTATTGTGGTTGCTTTTATAGAGCTATTCTCGACAGATGAGACGCGTGATTGTGGCAAGAGTGCCACGAGTTAGCTAGATCGTGTATGGGTCGGTCTAAAGAGTTATCTTATTGTAAAAACAAGGATTACTTAATATTTTCGATTGATGTGATGTAAACTTTAAAGAAGTTAAATTGTAATAATTTTAATTAAAAGTTAATTAACTCGAACATTTTATTGTACTCATATCTTATATGTTTTATTATATTTCCACTTCATGTGGGTAGAAGGAAACCTTACCTGCTTTGTGACGCCCCAACTTCCCAGGGGGTCACCCATCCTAGGACTACTCCTGTCCTAGCACGCTTAACTCTCTTAACCTCTTGGGCCTTGCCACCACCCAAAATGCTTAAGCCGGGTTAAGAGTTTAGCCATATTATATCTCATATATAGGACTATCTGGGGTCTCACAATCTCCCATCCTTTAAGCCCTGACGTCCTCGTCAGGCTCAGACTCACAAGTACCAGGCGATGTGAGACTCGTCTCGCTAGCCCGTCATCTAGACCCTGGCTCAGCCGAGACTCATCTCACACTTCCGGCTGGTAATTGGCTCTGATACCATCTGTGACGCCCCAACTTCCCAGGGGGTCACCCATCCTAGGACTACTCCCGTCCTAGCACGCTTAACTCTCTTAACCTCTTGGGTCTTGCCACCACCCAAAATGCTTAAGCCGGGTTAAGAGTTTAGCCATATTATATCTCATATATAGGCCTATTTGGGGTCTCACATGCTTGGGGTGTCTGTTGTACACACTCGCATGAGCCCTTTGGGTGGGTCTTTGTGAAGACTGAAATTTTGACTGTCACGCTCCAGATTACTTGTTTTTCCTGGCACGCTAATAGACTATACATAGAAATTTTTCCTGTATACGAAGCGAAACAGTAATAGTACCTGTAATCATACAACACTACAACTAGTAGTATAGAACTGCTAGAAATATATATATATATATATATATATATATATATATATATATATATATATATGCATAGCATCCGGGTACAAAAATACTCGCTCTAGCGAGGTACAACATCTGTATGTAGAGAACCAAAAACTATAACTACCTGTAGCTGGTAATCCTCTAGCTCTGTGACTCGTCTAGAAGCACTCTAACTCGCGACGCTCTTGCCATGATCCGAATCAGCAACAGCAGCAGCCGAAGACGAGGGCTTTACAAAAATAAGGGTAACAACTGGGCGTCAGAACTACTACAAAAAGGAGTAGTCCTAAGTGGGTACCGCCCTCAACTCATCGGTTCACCCACCAAGTCTACAGAAGTAAGCAAGAATAGTAAGAAATGCCGGACTAAATTTACAGCTAAATGTCACAATACTATCAAGCTCTAATACTAACAATCTATAGAAAAGTAAATCCTGACCCAATCTCACTAGGGACTATAAACATACTCGTCTCAGGGAATGTGAACACACCCGTCCCAGCCTGTCGAAGCTAAAACTACCTCCACACTAAGCAGTCCGTGGAGAGCAAGTCCAACCAAGACACTACAACACGCAAACGCACAAAGTACGACTCCGGAGTGGCACTCGTGGGCGTTACCCAACCGAGTATGCAAGCGTATCTCTGTCGAGCTCAATCAAGCTCTCACAGGCAACAGAACAGAATTATGTTATAGGGACACATATTTGGGACACTTTTGTGTAAGTGTCTCATTTATGTTAAAACTTAAAAAAGCATCTACTAATGCCTAAATATAAAGCCCAATCCAACTAAAAATAAAAGGTTACTCTACTCAACCCATCACATCCAGCCCATTTGGCCCAATTACAAATAGAAAAGAAAAAAAAGAAAAATTGATTACTATCTCTCCTTCTTCCTTCACTCAATCCACTGAAATTCTAGACGAAGAGTCCTTTCCTGTCGTCCTCATCCGCCATCGCAGCTAACGGGATAGAGTTTCGACGATTGCTAAATGCTTAAATACATGTTGGTAAATTAGCAGCATTTTTTTAGATTATAGCGACACTCTTTAACTGTCACTATATACCAAGCGGCCCTACATATAGCAACATTTTTTAAAAGTGTCGGTAATTTAGCAAGCAGCACTTTTTTTTGACATGTACCTACATTTAAAAGTGTGGCTATAAACCGTTTTTGTTGTAGTGAGGCTATAGTCAAGTATACAGGGTCCAACGGTCTAACAACCAAAACTCATGTGCCCTCGGCACAATCTGATGCCAAAACAGAAATCTGGGTCCACCGTCAACCCAAACGGTACCTGACAGTCTGAAACGACTTAGACTCTGTTGTAAAAATAAGCTCGGCATCCTAGCACGAGTGTAAATGCATTCTAGACTACCCCGGGTATCCACCGCTCCGAAACTGCAATGATACAAACGAACCACAGCTCCTAGAGCTAAAACAGGTAGTTTATGCATATGACAAGTCAAAATCGCTGGTTTCTCCTAAGTTAAAGTCCAAATCCAACATGTATAATTTACTTACTCATTTCAGCATGCTTTAAAAATTCAGATTACAACCAAGATGCTAATCGATGAATTCAAGCTAACCATATAGTAGACAAAAGCTGAAAATCATACACGTCGACTAAACATGCACTTAGGAGTAACACCGATGATTAACCCACTTCTAATACAATTCTCTGGCAGCAAGAAGGTTTCGAATCTGCTGTGAGCTTCAACCAAAATTCACACCCAACCAGCAACAACTCTATTCAAAGACATGAACATCAAAATCACTAAAATTCCTCAATACTCCCAAAATTCAGCACTTAACCTTCCAATTCACTCAACTCCAATGTCAAAACACACCTAATAATCTCCAATTCAGGTGAGGAGAGTCCCAAAACTAGTGGAGTATACTGGAGTATCAATCTCAGGTCCAAAAACCCACTGCTTCCAAAGGTTGCATCAAGAAAGTTCAAAAAAAAATCCAAAATCAGGTTCAAACAACCAGCAGTAAGGAGAAACACAAAATTGACCAGGCTAACCTCAATTAAATTCGGCCAAATTTGGCTCCACGGATTCCTCTTAAAGTCTAGAATCCAGCAAACCAAGTTTCACTACAATCTAACCTTCCTATGTCGCACATAAGCCGAAACGGCAAAGGTCGCTGCTGGAAATCTGCAGAATCAGCACTCCTCAAGCTGAAATTGTAGAATTGGAACAAATTTGGAGAAATTGGGAGGACTTAGATGCAATTTGGGCTTCTCTGTGAAGAATAGGTAAAAAGAGCTCAAAGGAGACGCACACAAGCTATTTATAGGGTGTTAGAGCGGTCCAATAAGCCTCAGGAACAACAGCTGCAAACCTGTAGTTCTACAAAAACGGGCACTTTCGGGCGTCCGGAACCATGTTCTGGGCGATCGAAACCTCCAGGCTGCACAAATCCTCCTCTTCGGTTCCATCGCCCGCAGTGTGCTACGCCCATATCCGGCTCCGGCGGACCTTACCTACCACCAGCCACGTGTCAGCGCAAACTGATATTCATGAGGTGAACTTCCGGACCCACATCTGGGCGCCCGGAACATGGGATCCGAATTGGCTTTCAGTTCTGCTCAGTTCAGAACTCTCAGCACTCAAGTTCTGGGCGACCTAAACCCTGTTCTAGGTGCCCGAATCTGGCAAAACTCAAGTTTTGCTTATTTGAGTTCGTCGAGTCCATTTCTGCATCCATTTCGTGCAGAATTGACTCCGACTCACTCCGACATTTTCCAGATGTGTCGATCAGTCAATAATACTGTAGCCAATCCTATCTAAACCTCTGGAACACTACATCCACCCCTACTATAAAAAGTTTCGTCCTTGAAACTTAATACATACCTCAATCCAGAGTCTCAAACAGGTAACGGTAGGATTCCTGCATCACCGTCTCCGGCTCCCAAGTAGCCTCCTGCTCCTCGTGATTACTCCACTGCACTTTTACAAAGGGGATGACCTGATTGCGCAATTCCCTCGTCTTACGAGCCAGAATTCACATCGGTCACTCCTCGTACCTCAGGTCCTTGCTAAGCTCTTGCAGAGTGAAGTCAATCACGTGGGAGGGATCGAATACATATCTCCTCAAAGTTGAGACATGGAAAACAACGTGAATGCCGACGAGTCGTGGAGGTAGAGCAATCTTGTAAGCAACTGGCCCAACTCACTCCAATACCTCAAAAAGGCCTACAAAACGTGGACTGAGCTTCCCCAGATGTTTTGACCAGTTAATAATACTACAGCCTATCCTATCTAAACCTTTAGAACACTACATCAACAGTGTAGTTAAACTCTCTGTTGACGATATTTTTGTGTGTAATTTAATTACAAAAGCACTCATCAAGTTTTGGGGGAAAACGAGTTAGAACAGAGATTTTACATGATCTTTAGTTTTCACTCAAAGTGAATAGTAACCTAGTTTTTTGGAGAGGCCACGGAGTAGAGTTGGCTTCCGGCTTGTATTAGACTTCGTTCATAGCGATCCAATAGCTCGTTTTGAACGGTTCATCTATTCTGAAACCAATAGCGCTGATGGATTTTATGTTTGATGCACGGTTTCTGAGAAAAAGGGTGTTTATTGGATTTACACTTATATTTAGGTGTGGTTTTGGAAAGTTGGAGAGATGATAGGTTTTGTCGCAAATCCGTGACCAAACGAGGCAAAACAAAGTTGTGAGTTTGTTGTCTTTGTCGTGCTGATCGCACTGGTGCGGTCCGCTCATAAATCTGACGGACGGATCTCCTAATATCACACGTTGATCGAGGAGGGGTTATTTATGGCAAAACGGTAATTTTGCAAAATGCGCGACATTTTATGTAATAGGACTATCAAGTATACTACACGAGTGTAGTTCGGCTTGTGTCACCTAAGTGCCGTGGTAGCCCCAATATCCCCCGTAAGAAATGAGTCTATCTCACTCGGCCCCGTAGGTTTCTCGATACCGCACGAGTGAACATAAGTCGCAAAGGCTAACTCCGGAGTGCCGACTTGTAGGGAGCGACCCTCACAAGCAAGTGCGAATGAGCAAAAATGACAAGCAAGTATGGTCAATATCTCAAGTATCCAATCATCATGTCTCTAACATGGTAATGATCACTGATAACCCCAAAGGTCTAGTGCAATGCCCCTTTATGACCTTACATCTTAATATATCCAAATTCGATTTCAACATTAATGCCGCTTTATGACAATGTTTGCTCCTATGCCAAGCATGACTTCTAAGTACAAGAGTGTGTAGTACATGTCATCTTTGCTATATAAAATACGATCTCAAGCCAAATAAGAGAATGCTATTCACATACATGTTCCAACCATGAACAACTCTCTACTACATAGAGGTATAATTATGCATTATATATAAGACATGCATTTTAAGCCTTCTAAAATTCACAAATAATCTATCTAGCATGAATAAGCATGCAATTCCATTTTACGATAAGTAAAAACCATCAAAGGGGAAATTCTCCCAATTTCGACGAGGTCAAACCTACCAAGTCGCCTCGAAGTGTTTCGTAAGCGCAAACAAGTTGCCCACTAGCCTTCTAGCTCCCTAGAAGACATTCTAAAAGGGTTAGCCAACTAAACGAACATCAAAGTCGTTCTACATTAACAACACAAGCAAAAGGGCTAAAATCTCACCTATAGTGTAGAAATTTCCTTTAAAATTTCAAATGGAAGCTAAAGTCCTTCCAATACAACCTAAACCAAGGTTTCAATTCTATTAGATGAGCTTTAAAAGCTTCAAATCAAAAAACCCCAAATAAACCCTAGATTTTCATTTTCTAGGGTTTCATCTAGTATAAAGCATCAAAATTAGAATCAAAAGGAAGAATGATGTTACCAACCTCTAGGAATGTTCCAAACAAAGCTCAAAATCAAGTGGGATGGAAGATCTTTCCTTCAACAAGCTCAACTCCAAACTCCCAAGCTTCCTTTATGGAGAAAATACCACCAACAAGCAAAAGAAAGCAAAAGAGGAGGATTAAACCTCAAAAACCCAACAAAACTCAAAGAAAATCAAAGAAGGGAAATGGAGGAGGTCCCTACCTTGTTTCCCTCTGTTCTAAGCACAGAAAAAGCCCTAGGGGGCGTGGGGGTGGTATATAGAAGAGCTACAATGCAAATATTTCCCTGCAGTTCAAACAGTTCAAATTCTGTCAAAGTGCACCGGTACACGGGAAAGTGTACCGGTACAAATCCCACGAAAATGGCAAACCCGAGCCTCGGGTTTTCAGAAAACTGCCATTTGTACCGGTACAAATCCCAAAGTGTACCAGTATAACCATCATGCCTGTACCGGTATAGCTATCAACCCTGCACCGGTACACTTCTCCGAAAATAACAATCCGAGAGCTGTTCCAAAACCCAACCTTATAGGTTTTGGTGCCAAGTTTTAAACCTTCATTCTCGGGGTTCGAGCCATAGGTCGGATCACTGTCTACGACCCTCCAGAAATCGTGGAAAAGCTCGAAACTCACATAAAACACTTGAACCTCGCAATTTGCAAAGATCCAATGCGTTACACCTAATGTGAAGTACTCCGGAGACCACTACTTCGGTGGAGCGACCACCGACAAGTGAAATCAGACTAGTGAGTATGATCCAATCCTCACAAGAGGATACCCTATCTACAATGGTCCACATGCCTCTGCTGCACGGATATCAAATGCATATTCGAACGGTTGGGAACTCTACTATCCCTAGAATCATGTCACAATAGACTATCAGATTCAATGCCACCCGTTCAATGTTTAACTACATATATGCCACTCGTTAATTGTTTAGTGTTTCTACTACACTAGTTCAACATCCACTGTTTTCATCATCTCAAGTTCGAGTTCAATTTTCACCTTGCTATTATAGGATTCAAGTCTAGTTCTCATGCACCCTAGGTTCTTGTGTCGAGCTCTCGAAGCTACACTACTAAGGAACATGTTAGAATAGAAAGTTCACGCTACTATATCCTATAATGTATTCATGAACAAGAAGAGTATGATCAACTTTAATACTGAGACTTAGGAAGAAGCCCGGTTGCTTCGGGATGGACACCCCCCACCTTCAGGTGATGTCACGACTCTATGGTCCGGATTCGGCAACTTTACGACTTTGCCTCGGCCCTCCAGGCGGTATCGAAGCCGAATAATGTAAACTTGAGATATCTTCGCGCTGACCCGACGGATCGCTGAGCGAACTTCGTCGATGCGATTGTACACCTAGCAATGAGGTTTAGACATGCTAGAATTAGATGAAACCCATTCCGATTGCAAAACCCCCATTTGGGGCCCTAGCACATAGCTAGTGTGAAAATCTCCATCGTAACTTCTAAATAACGGGGTAAACATCTACTCGACATCCTAGGGTTCCATCAAAACCAATTTCAAAGCTTTTGGTTCAAACCCTAGTAATCTACCATTAGGGTTCTCGAAGCTCACCTCAAAAGCTAGCTCCAAGCTCGAGGAAGAAGACGACGGAGTCGAAGATCTCCTTTCCTTGCTTCTTCTCCAACCTCTCATTCACCTTTACCTCTAAGAGAGAGAAGAGAGAGAGCTTCTAGAGAGAGAGAGGAAAGTGTGTTTAGTTTTAAATGGTGAGAAATGAGAGAAAACAAGCTCCCTCACCCTTATATAGCCTAACTAATGCAATAAATGCATTTAAACCCCTCAACTTTCCATCTATGACCCAGCCCTACCTGGGCCATTTCGGGCTACTGGGATCGGTCTCTCCAAGAGGGGACTGGTCTCCGAGAGCAACTCATGGGAGAGAGGGGCCTTTTGCCCTCCTCTCCACTCACACGGGGACCGGTCCTCCCCGGGAGGGACTGGTCCCCGAGAGAAAACTCTCGCAGGACAACCTTTTCATGGCTACGGGAACCGGTCATTGCCAGGGAGACCGGTCTCAGGGGGTCCGGTCCTCACTGGAAAGACCGGTCCCCGAGAGCAGAAAATGGCAGGGCAACCTTTTGCTGCCCTCCACAGCTACGGGAACCGGTCCCTCATCTCAGGGACCTGTCCCTGAGAGCAAAATATGCACCTATGCATTTTTTCATCCAACTTCCTCTCGGAGGCCCGCGACAATGCACTTTTTGAATTTGAGCTATCTTCGGCCTCTCCGAAGTATACCAACACGACCCTTAGTCGATTTTACATGAAGTCTAATTCTCGTATTTCGAGAATTCACTTTCTTACAGAACGGGCTTTCATTAGGGGCGCGACGAGAAGAAGGGCGGAGCATGAACTCAGCCCAACATTCCGTCCAGAGAAAGAACAAAAGTCGAAACGGCATCTAGAGGGGCGAGCGAAGGAGCCGCAGCGGCACATCGGCCGAAAGAAGTTATTAGAAGCAGGAAAAATTAAATGGGACGCAGGGTATAGGGAGGAAAAGAAATTTGATCGGGGGCCCCACCCACTAATTAATTAATGGAATAACTTAAGATCACAGGTAGGGCCCACAAAGATTAATTTAAACTAATGATGCCACGTGGATGAAGAGAATGGGCTTTCGTTATGGGTTATAGATTACCCAAAATGTGGCTAAGGAAGTTGCGACTTGGGGTGTGTTTGGTTAAAAGTCGGAATCGATATCGGAATCAGAATAAGGATTAGCTGGAAACGAAATCAGAATGATTTATTATCTCATTCTGTTTGGTTCACCATGTGAATCGGAATGAGCCATTTCTATTGTCGGTATTAGTTCGGATAGATATTATAATTAAATTAATATGCTAATTTTATCTTTATAATATATTAATTTAAATTCAAACTGAAAATTAAATATTAAAAACTTACATCAAAATTTTAAAACCATGTCAAAATTTTAAATATATATTTTTAAAAAATTAAAATTTTAAATTAAATGGATAATTTAAAATATAAAACTAAATTTCAACGACTCGTCGCCGAGTTTGCACCTGCGTGTCCTTCCTTCCGGCCTAAGGCACACCACCGCACACGCTCCTAGAAACTACTTACGGGGCGAAGAAAGCCACATCCATCCCCACTTTCTCCGACTTCCATCCCCACTTCCGCTTACGTTTTCACTCTCGATCGGGTTCGTCCTCCTTCCTAAACCCGTTTGCCGTTCCCCCTATCAACGACGCCATGCAAGAGGCGGATCAACACGACCTCTCCGACGATTCCGACTACGCCGCTTCCCAACAACAGGTAACCCTAATCCGCACCCCTTCCCCCAAATCGATTCTTTACGGGTATCAATTCATTGGCGCGATCCTCCAGTTTGTCCTCAGTTGATTAGTCGACCAAACCAACAAGAATTTTGTTCTTTTTATTGTGTTTAAATTTGGTGCGGTTGTTGATTCATTTCTTGTTACTTGCTGTTGGAATTGGCGTAGTCGTTGATTTGGGTTGGATCTTTTTTTTTTTTGTTTTTTGTTTTTTAAATTTATGGGATCGCAATGTGGAGATTGTTTAATTAGTGTTCTTGATCCCTATGAATTGACAAGAAGATCATCGGAGCGGTTAATTTACTTATTGAGTTGTTCTTTATGTGAAGGCAATTGGGAGCGTTACGCGATGTGATTCAGCTAAAAGCGGAGTCAGTGAGCCCGGTGGATCGGAGGTCGTCTACTCGAAGGACAATGTGACGATCCACCCGACTCAGTATGCTGCGGAGAGGATCAGAGGCCGATTGCGTCTTATCAAGCAAGACTCTTCCTTGTTTATGGTGAAACACCCCCTCCCTTCCCCATTTGTCTCTCCATTTTCTTATGCGAAATGCTTAGATCTATTCTTTCTGTTTTTGATTTGTATTGGAGGTTGTTAATACCTCGCTGTAGGACAGTTTAGAGAGTTTTGGGCTTTTCGAGAATTGGTTAAAATATGGATCGGGCGATTCTTTGAAATTAAACTAAAAAGAAATAAACGATAAATTCGAAAATTCAAAAACTTAAATAGAATGTGTGATTCCCTCCATCTTGCGTGGACATTATACGGTTATCGAGTATTTATTTGATTGCATCTTTCTTTTTCTGCAAAGAAGGGCTAGAAAGACAAGGTGAAGGTGGAATAAAACTATCAAATGAAGAAAAATTGAGTCATGTAAATCTTCATGGTAGGGTGTTAGGTCTTCAATATTGAAAGTGGAAGTAATCCTTATGTCGGGTCGCATTCCAACGAATAAGCATTAGAACCGATTTTCTTTAGAGTTTTAGATGAACCCATTCGTCGTACTTTAGATGAACCCATTCGTCGTACTTTAGACGAACCCATTCGTCGTGCATGCGATTCCTTAACGGCTTAACGGCTCCTTTTGGAACCCTCTCAGGTCTAATTCTCACCATAACCATATTTCCTTTATATTCTTTGTTTCTCGGGTGTTCATCACCAGATTTCTTGTAAGTTTTATTACTAAGAATTATTTATCTCTGATTTTCATTATGCAATTCTCATATATGTTGAGCTAAAGAGTCTACATGTTAACTGCTTTGGTAACCTGTAGGTAAAGGTGCTAAATCAATAGGTTTTCGTGGGTTGTATCCAGTAACAATTCCAAAAGGACTCATGCCGGTCGTTCGGTTAATGGAGCTATTATATGCAAATTCAGCCATAGGAAGAATAGTTTCCCAATTACTAGTATTTTTGCCAGCTAAGCACCTTAATAAACCGACTAAACTTCGATTCACAACTTTACTTTGTTCGTCTGTTTGGAGGTGATGCACATATGGAAATTGGAGTTTTGTTTTCATTATTTCCAAAGAGTTCTCCAAAAATAACTAAAAAATTGGATGTCTTTATTTGTAACTATTGTTTTGGGCACTCCATGTAACCTAACAATCTCAGTAAAGAACAAATGTGCAATCTAGCATTGGATATTTTTCTATAGGGTATAAAATGTACCATTTTATAAAATCATTGACTACAACCATAATTGAATCTTGCTTCCTAATGGTCTCCGGTAAAACCTAGAACAAAGTCCATACGAAGGTCTCTAAGGATTGAGGGTGTCTCACGTGTGTCAAGGTTCTCGGAAATTTCTTTCATGACTAGCGCATACACAACTCCTATCCCTACCTCTCTATAAAAATTTTTCTTATTCAAAATGTGGAGAGGTTTGGTGGTTTCGACTTTAGGTGCACTAGGTGAACTCGATTCTAGGGTTCTTTTAGTCGTTCGTGATGAGTTCTTTGAGGTTCGAAGGGAGGCCGGCTTCCTAGGATTTAGGAGGACCTTTTTCCCTTTGTGAACGAAGTAATAAGTGTTGGGCCGACCATAGTGAGTAACTTTCATATCGTAAATTCAAGGTCTGCCTAATAGGACTTGTGCAACATCTATAGGGAGAACGTCACACCAAATTTGGTCCTCGTATGTGGCAAAGTGAAGTGGAACTAAGCATCCTTGGGTAAACGTCATCAAGGTTTTGTCTAGCCAAGCTACTTTATAAGGAGTATGGTGAGGTTCAAATTTCAAGTTCATTCTTTCGACGACTGATTTGGAGACTACATTCATGCAATTTCCTTCATCAATAATAACTTTGCAATTTTTATCCTCGCATTTTGGATATGGAAAATTGTTGTGTCTCCAATTGTCATTGGGCTTGGGTGTAGCTAGGACACATCGCATAACCTATAAAAAGGCATTGTCGTTCCTGTTATACGTCTGCTCTAAATCTTTCTCGTCATTAGCATCTCATCTACAACATGTTCAACCTCCTCTATACCTTCCTCGTTGGGTTGAAAAACTATATTTCTCTTTGGACACTCATAGGAGTTTGACCTATCGTATGATAGTTGAGGCACCTACTGGATGTTTGATTAGACTTTGGGCGTTAGCTAGATGCTGACTTACCTTTATAATCATGGCGGTTTGATGCATTAGTAAATTGGGACATGTTCAGGTTTGTGTTATTGGCCCTAGGATTCCTATCGGACCATTTTCTAAAATTTGCCCCCCTGGCTTGGGAAGGAAACTTCTTAAGTGGTGCCTTAAGGTACAGCTCATATTTTAGTGCAAGTTGGAGGCTTGTTCAACACTAGTGACCTGGCCTATAGGGTGTAATTTCTCACGTAACCCTTGCCAAAATCTTGTAAGGTCCATCATCTCATCCTCTTGAACATCACACTGAAGTTTCAATTCATCGAACGAGCAACGTATTCGGCCACAAAAAGGTGACCATTGGTGTAATGAAAACAATTGCTCGTAACGGTGTCGCTTATAGGTTGGCGGTGGGTATTTCTTCATAAGCTTAGCTTTCATCTTTGCCCTGGTTTAGTAATAGGGTATTTGGGTCGTCTACGGATTTATCCCTAAACTTGGTTTCGAATTGGGTCGTCATGATAAAACCTAGGCTCCGATACCAAATTTGATGCAGGACGGCTTAGGGAGTTTAGGGGTTTTTGAGAATTGCTTAAAATACAGATGGGGCGATTCTTAGAAATCACACTAAAAAAGAAATAAATGATAAATCCGGTTATTCGAAAACTTAAATAGAGATTGGTTAAGGAAAGTTCACAATTTTGAGTTTTGAAAAGAGAGATAGGGTTAGGGCTTAGAAAGGGGTGGAAAAAGAATGAGAATAATAGGAAGTTAAGGTTTAGAATTATCTGTAGAAAGAAAGAGAAATCGATGAATTCGATGTCGACTCCTTTCCATGTAGTAGGCTTGGATCGCAATCTCGATCAGTTGGTTGTTGCGGCGATGATGGATCGTAAGAGAATGCGCCTCACGTACAGCTTCTTCTATACGTCCCAATTGTGGAGACCGGAGAGATCCCACGGGTGGGTCCCGCACGGATAAATCGATCTCAATGGCTCTCTTTTATTTGTAATGGATCCAACGGCTAAGATAAAATAAAATAGAAGATAAAAGAAAAAGAAAAAGAAAAAGAAAAAGATAATTCACAGGACTCGCTTTTGAGCTGGACTCCGATCGACGCTTTTGCGAAGGCAAGGAAAATTTACGAGGAATTCTAATAGCTCAATTCTCATTAACCAAAAGCATCCTTTACAATAGAGTTTTGACCTTTATTTTTAGAATATGAGTTAAAAAGAAAATTAAACAAATTCTCATAGTAGAGTTCAAAACATAGTTCTAAAAAGGAATAGAGTTCATAGTTCTAAAAAGGAATAGAGTTCAAATAAAAACTTCAAAATAAACTAAAACTTTCAAATAAAAATCCTAATCTAATAAAACTTCCAAAATCAATCTAGCCAATTTGAAGCAGACTCAGATTCAAGTAAGGCTTCTAGCATTGGTCGGAAAAGGAGCCAATTCCCCATCATCTCTACTTATGATGACGAGTATAAGTTAGAAAAGGAGCCAGTTCCCCATTATATCTACTTATGATGAAATTCTGAAGTTTAGTGATATGGCTTTTAGTGGAAATATATGCTTTATAGAGGGATTGCAAACTGCAATGATTTTTTAGCTGTTTCCTTTATGGCTTCATTTGTTTTTGGTTTTGCTTTGACTTTCACTAGTCTTGGATTAGTTATATCCTATATAGAAATTCCTATTTACTCGGTGTATTTGTTATCAAGGTATTCATATTTCTTAAATGGTAAATAATTTATTTAGCAAATTTTATAGAACATGTTTTCACCTGATATGCATTGGCAGAGTTGGATACCCTACAAACCAAGTATAGATGGAGCTGATTCTGTGGGACGACACTCAGATTTAGTGCCAATAGAAAAAGGTATGTCGAGCACTTTCATAATTGTATAAGGTTTCTTGAACAGTGGAGAGAAAAGCTATTTATTTTTTGCCCTGATTCTATGCAGATAGATATCTATACACCATAAAGGCCCTGCCTCTAGGTGAGGTTCGTTCCATCCGTAGGCACACGCCGGCGCTTGGCTGGCAATACATAATTGTTGTTCTTTCATCAGGTGAAGTAAAATTGATAACGTGTTCTCTTTGAAGGACAATATTTTTGAATTTATTAACTCATGGCATCTGCTGCTTCCTTTTGTGATAGCATATAATAGGAAAAATCTTTGAACATAGTTTAGCTTACATTTCTTCTCAAAAGTTTTTTTTCTATGAATGAAGGTGGTTCTACTAATTTTGTTCACTGGATGACATTGTGATGATGCTAGTATTTTGTCTTTAATTTAGCTAAAATTGCATAGTGGACTAAAATATTCAACTATACTGTGTACAATCACTCCACACCTTGAACTGACCCGGATATGAAGTTTTTCCTTATTTTACTTATTAGGTCAGGGATAATATTTTATTTGAAATATTTCAAATAAAATATCTACTAGTTTAGGAATGTGGTTAATTTATTCTTTTCTTATTTAGTTTTCTTATCATATTAGGATTATTATATGGATTCTAAGCCTATATATAAGAGGCCTCTTCTCTTTTTCCTTCAATAGTTAATCTAATTTATAAAGAGGTTTTTTTAATAGGTTTTTAGCTTAGGCTATGTTAGAAGATGTCACGCCTGGGACCTAGCGGAAGCTCGCCCGGTGCGTGCCCAGATCCGCCATATGTCTACCACATATAAGGCGTCTATAACAATATAATAAATAAGACAAGGAAATAAAGACATCTATCATGATATCAGAGCATACAAGGACTAATTTCTAGAGACAGGTAGGAAAGTAAAGCTGAACAACTGAAATAAACCATTAAATAGTACATACATCTCACAATATCCACATGAATAAAAACTAAGTACAAAAGTGGTGGTCTCTATAAATATCGGGTACATATTCTCTCTCTTTCTAACAAAAACAAAAGGAGAGATGACCATCTAATAAAATACTCCAAGCTACGACTAGCTAGATGCGAACCCTTGCCGTGATCCCTAGCCTCCCCCGCTGTGGATGGCTCTGTAAATAAAAACATCAACCAAATGGGAATGAGAATTATTAGTCAATAGTTCCCAGTGGGTAAGCCGCTGACATCAGCGAAATACACCACTAGGTCATAGAGGCATGAGTAGTATATAAGCATGTAACTGAAATAATTGACATGTATAATGAGCAAGTATTAAATTTACTAATCTACTTTGCCTCTAATTTAGCATGATGTTCAACATGTAATACTGCTATTCTATCATGAATGAGCATATCCAATGAGTACACTAATATGCACTAAGCATGTCCAATGAATCCAACCAATACACACTATCTAGTAGTGATTGTCACATTAATTGTTTAAATGTCATTTCACGATTTCAATCCAGGACCTACACAAGTGTAGTCCGGCTTGTGCCGCCTAATGGCCCGTGGTTGTCCAACGTTCCTCCTCTAGGAATGAACTTGTCCTACGCCGACCCAGTAGGCATCCAATCCCGCACTGGCGAGTTTATGTCGCATAGGCCAACTTTGGAGTGCCGGCTTGTAGGGAGTGATCTTCACAAGCATGTGCGAATGAGCACAATGGCAAGCAAGCATGATCATCCATCTCAAGTCCACGTTCATCATGTCTAAAATATGGTACAAGTACTAGCGACCCAATGGTCTATCTCTATGTCACAGTCTAAGCATCCGTTTGGTTCGGGGTTAAGGGTGGAATAATCTCTTAACCCCGAAGTTATTCCCAAACACCCAATTTGGGGGGTGGGGTTAGCTAACCCCACTTCATCCCACCCCACCCCACTACTCCAACCAAGCAAAACACTATTTTACCCACTATCCTTCTTATCTCATCTATTCCAACCAAACACTATTTTAACTATACCTGGACTAAACCAAATTCTCAACCAAACACAAAATTACTCTAACCCCACCTTAACCTTGAACTTAACCCTATCCCTGGAATAACAAGTTTTTACTTAACCCCGAACCAAACAGTGGCTAAAGGTTTAACCGTTTACTAAGTCAAGTGTCACTATATGACAATAATGTTCACTATGTCAAGCATGTGTCCTTTGTTCATAAGCATGTAAAAGCTAGTCATTTTACTAAATGTAACATGATTTCCAACATAGTATAAAGATGCCATTTCACATGCAAGTTTGCTATACAATTCTCTCTCTACTACATAGAGGCTATAATCATGACACATATCATATATGCCTTAAGCATTCAAAAATTCATTTATGCTTTATCTAGCATGAATATGCATGCCTTTTCATTTTAAACCACAAGAAATAACATAGGGGGAGTTCACCTATTTCGGTGAGGTCAAACCCACCGGATAGCCCTCGAAACCTCTTGATTTGTGCGAACGAGGTTGTCCACAAGTCTCCTAGCTCCTTAACAAAAATTTCAAGAGGGTTAGGGGCTTCGAACGAACACCCCACTAAATCCTCAAAAATCAACATAAATAGGTAGAAAAATACCTTAAATTGTTGAAAACTTTTCCAAGATCCAAATGAAAGCTAGGATGCTTCAATTCCAACCTAAAGGAAGTTATTAAAACCAACAATTTAGCCTCATAGGCTCTACCAAGAGAAACCCCAAATAAAACCCTAGTTTTCCAAAACTGGGTTTAACTCCCCAAACTCTTCCATAACACAATCTAAAGGAGCAATAGATACTACTAGCGTCTCAACAAGCTCTAGACCAAGCTAGGAATGTGCTAGGGTTGAAGATCTTTCCCTCAACAAAGCTCTAATCCTCACTCCAAAGCTTTTCCAAGGTAGAAAAACCATCGAATTTTTTTTATAACTAATCCTATCGATTTTTATAATTATAAAAATAATTTTCTTAAAAAAATAATTATAAAAATTGACCTTTAAATGCGGTGAATGATTCACCGCATTCATAACTTCTGTTTAGGAGTAGAAAAGTAATAAAAGCGGTGAACCATTCATCGCATTTATCATTATAAAATTATAAGAAGGAATAAGAAAAAGAAAGAATGCAGTGAATGGTTCACCGCTTTTAAATCGGTGAATCATGATTCACCGCTTTTATAGAACTATATTTACAAATAAAAATTTAACAGGTTTATTTTTAAAATAAAAGTTTAGAAGAGGACTATTGCACTAAAAATCCCAAAACCATCACCATGCAAAGAGAGGTACAAAGAGGAGATCAAACCTCAAAATAACAAGCAAAAGATGGGAGAATCAAAGAGAGGAAGGGAAGGGAGCTTACCATCTTCTCCTCTGGTTTCCAACATAGGAAACTGCTCATATGGGTGTGGGGTTATTTATAGAGTTGCTACAATCCCAAAAAGACTCCTAAAAAATATGCAGGTCGTGAACCGCACCGCGTGCGACACGTGCGAAGTGCGGTACCCGATGTAGAATGCGCAAATCCGAGCCTCTGTCAAGCGAGCAGCTTGCAGTGTGCCGGTACCCGCGAGATCCGGTACCGGTACCAAGCTTCAGTACTGGTACTCGGGCAAGTCGGTACCCGTACTCTGCCTTGCAGAGCCCAAACCCGCGCGCGACGGGGTTTTGGTACCTCTCTATGGTACTGGTACCTAGCACCCCGAAATCTGCAGTTTGGAGGTTTTGGTGCTAAGTATCCACTCTCGCTCCTCAAGACGCGAGTAAATGGGTCGAAATACAGTCTACGACCCTCCAACACACCAAGAATAGTATTAGATACTATTCGAACATTAGAACCTTGCAATTTGCTAAAGTTCAGTGTGCTACAGAAGAGGTCTCTCTGTCCCTTGGAGGGAGAATTCCTTGAGCCATAATTCTAACATTTGCTATTGGAGCGGTCATTAGGAGTGGGCGATACTAACATACTCTTGCTAGGCAATTGTTCTATACGTGAAGTTGTGGGGTTTAATATTTTGTCTGCTTTCATTTCCTTCATTTTGTAGTCATTATTGCAAATTATGAGCTACGTGTTTCACTCCAATGGTATCATGGGTTATGTTCCCTCAAAAGCAAAAACTGTTAGTGCTCATATGTCAGCAGGTGTGATGACATAGCCAATATTTTTTCTGCGGCAACATTTTGCAAATTGAGGTGTTGAGGTGACGGGGTAATTAAGAGCACACAAGTAGGCACAAGAACACGAGGTACTTTGTATTTATTTGTCAAGATATATCACGTATGATATAGGTGAACCTAACAATGCCTAAGTTAGTCCAACGAGGCAAAACAAATGCTATTTAATGTTATGCTGCGGGGCTCTTTTGTAAAAACTTTTGTGATGAAAACAATAGAAAACATACTTCTTTGTTGAAACCAAAAGCCTGACCTGAATGTGCATCAAATCTGCCACATGGACAGAGACTTCCATGTCCAAAACGGACAGTTTTTTCCTGAATGTGTGGTGTAGGGACATAGATTACAACAATCAACCATCCCATCAACCACAACAACAACAACAATCAAAACAGAGACTAACAAAATGACAATGATATAACTAAAAAATAATCAATTTCTAAATCCTCCAATTTCCGCGTACAACAAATCACCTCCAATCTTTTGAAAAATAATATTAAAACACAATAGTGAGACTAAAGCATACTGACAAGTAACGAGATACTAATACTGACAATTGAAACTATGTAGTGAAACTATATGAAAAACCTAGTAATATAATCCACAACTATCTAAAAAATGCAGTAATACTAAGTACCGAAAGTAGAATTCTAGAATCACAAGGTATGACCCAAAGACTTAGCTTGCTAGTGCATGGGGTCACACCTAACTAGTGTCCTCATGCATCATCTTGAACCTCACCACTAGTATCACATGTGGAAAATAGAGGGTGGGAAATATGTACACATGTTTTTCAGTTAGTACTGCAAGTCACCGAAGACAAGCTGTACTCACTGGTCAACAAAGAGAACAATAAGGTAAATATGATAGGCGTAAATACACATTGCTTATACAGTAGCGAAAAGTAAAGCAAGAAAAGGAGCATGCAACTTAATAATTGAAACAAAGATAATCAACTATTTGTATGGATCAACAACACGAATAGTCCAATATCCAAATCGAATTCGAGTATTGTCGTGTTGGTTTAAAGATCTCAAGCAAAGCCCCAACTGGAAAGATACCGTATAGGACTCACAGATCGGAGCATGACCACTTTTTTGAAAAAGAACACCGTTGCGGGGGCCAAACCTCTAGCGTACGTGAAATACTCCATAAGTAGTGGCGATAGGTGACGTATATGCTCAATAGCCAAACCAATGGTAAATTGCCGAGAGATAAGGTCACAATAATGTCACGAGGGTAATAAAGGTCAAATAATTGTCATATAATTTGGAATTAAATAACGAATCACTCTACAACTCGAGAATAAACCAAACATGCAATAACCGAAAGTAGAGCAACTAATGACCATATTTAGAAGTGGTGCGAATGATAACTCAACAATAAAGAGGTATAGAATCATAAAGCAAGATAACTGAGTAAGCATTAGTTTACCGATTTCGGATCGAAGCACCTACCTGTATACCTGATATACTTGAGTTCGCGACTCCTTCAGTGCATCTAGGTGTCACGTGAATATTGACATAATTATCGAACGTTGATATAAGCCACTGTGTCAACAATACCAATGACAAACATATACCGCACAGATGTGCACTACAACATACTGAGACATTAGTTTTGCAATACGAGTTTTGGAACTAGACAAACCCATGAGCTAGCTCTACAAGAGTCCAAACATCTCCTAAACATTAAGCGGACAACAACTCGTGACACTTAGTCGCCAATAATATGAATCAAGATTTAACCGATTTTCGAACCTTGCCCAAACCGGTACCTAACCCACTATGACCTCCAACCAGCCCTTGGAACGTCCCAAGACATTCGGAAGGTCTCTTTAGACCACTCCCTATTGCAAAACACACTAATTTAGGTGTTGGGACAGCCGGATGCGAGGTGCACACCAATAGAGGCTGTAGCCCCAAACTAGGCTGTAGCTGGTTCCGGCATATGTCTATTTTGGCGTATGAGCCAGTAGAAGATAAGAACATTCGTGCTACTAGTTTCAACCAGCAAGGACCCTTCGAAACACATCCCAGGAGTTTCGGAGTCTAAGTGTACAACTGGTGTGTCGAAACGACAGAGTTTTCGCCTCGATAAGTTCTGTAGTTGCCGTTTTCGGCAACGGAATAACACACAACTTGATCAGTCTCAAAGGTCATTTCCACTTGGAATGCAGCTACAATAGAGTATGGATTTAAGTGCCATGGCACGGGTTCGTGCTGGAAGCTTGCCGGCATAGTACGGTGTGTGCTGTGCCGTGCCGATGTGTGTAGGTAACAAAAAATACATGTATGCCCACACATAATGGCATGAAATATTTATTTTCTTTAGCAATAAAATATTCTAACGGTTTATTATGTATCTTTATCAAATCTTTTGAACTTTTTTGAAAAAATTTCTTACTAATTTGAAGAATAAAGGAAGTGCTATCGGCATGGTGGCTGTATCGTGCCGATATCTTATTGGCACGATACGACACGGTCAAGGATTAAAGTGCCTATTGACACGGGCTGTATCCATCGTGCTGATCGTGCTAGCAAGGTATCAGCACGATGCAGCCCCTGTGCCGATGGCACAACTCAAAACCCTCTATTATTGAAATTGCTAAGTAATTTTCTCAATGCAGTTCAAAAGAATTGATTAAAAATACATAATAAATAATTGGTATATTTTGTTGTTAAAAAAATAAATATTTCATGCCATTACGTGTCGGCATGCATATATTTTTTGCGACCGACAAGCATCGGCACCTCCCGGCACGCACCATGCCGTACCGTGTCGGTAAGTTTCCGACATGACCTCGTGCCACGACACTTGAATCCTTGGTCACAGTAGATACGGCCCGTGCCGATGGGCACTCAAATCCTTGCACGGAACCACTGATTGCCTGTGCAGCCTATATCGTACCGTGCCAAGGCAGTTTCTGCATGTGATATGGGGTCATGTAAGACCATATTGACGTAATAATTTTTTTTAAATTTTTAAATTTTTATTTTTTTGCATTTTTTTTTGGGTCCTTTTGAGTTTCGTTGATGTATAATATTTACAAAAGTTTTTTAATACTTTAAAATATATAGATCTTATAAATCTACGGTCATTTGGAGCAATTAGTATGTTTCATTGCATAATGAGACCATCTTTTAGTGAAAAATACAAGTAAGAAGATTTCCTATTGTTACTTTTATTATTTTATGTCTAGTGAAAGCTTTCCTATAAATTTTTATCCAATTTTCACTTTGGTTTTGGTTTCATGCATATACTTTTGAAATGTATATAAATGTGTTCTTAGTTTTTAAGATGTTTCTGACTTTATTCTTACTAAATTGTGTAAGATATAATACGCAAAATATTTTTATATCCATTAGAGATATTAAAACACTCAAAAAAACTAATTTTTCCTAGAAATTTAGTTAGAAGACTGAAATCATTTTAGTATAGCAGAATATTGTTGAGAAATTAAATTGTAAGATAATTTAATTCACCATACCTATTAAAGTTTTGAAATGATTGGGACTTGCCAAAACTGCCGAAGCTAAAACTCTAGATATCTCTATTGAAATTAAATTGAAAATGAGATTTCTAACCTTCTTGCACTCTCAAATCTTTGAACAATCCCCCCTTTTTTATTTTGTGTGAAAGAGTCTGTAGGCTTCCTTACATTTCAAAGACTCCAACCCAAGGATTTAAGTGCCTATCGGTCCAGGCCATAACTACCGTACCGTATCGTGCCAACAAGATACTGACACGATATAGCCTCCGTGCCAATGACAGCTTAAAACCCTCTTTTTTTAAATTAGTAAGTAATTTCCTCAATGAAGTTCAAAAGATTTGCTAAAAGACGTAATAAGCAACTAGAAAAGAAATTAGTAAGTAGTTAGTAAGTAATTTCCTCAATAAAGTTCAAAAGATTTGCTAAAATAGATAATAAGCATAAAAAAATAGATAATAAGCATCAAGAAAATTTTGTTGCTAAAGAAAATAAATATTTCATATCATTATGTGTTGGCACACATGTATTTTTTTTACCGTCACGCATAGGCACGGTTCGGCACGCAATATGCCGTACCGTACCTGCAAGTTTTCGGTACGGCTCCGTGCTAGAGCACTTAAATCCTTGCCTCAACCCCAGTCTTGGAGTAGTTTCGGGGATGGGAGGCAACTCATTGAATTACATCAGCACTTGAGCTATTTTGAGATGAATGTTTTAATTTTGTTTTGAATAACGTAGAATTCGTAATCATAGAAAAATTAGATATGAAACCAATCCAGTGACGATTGCAGTTTTGGCATTCAATTTGCTTCTCATCAACTTGATTTCTCTTCTTAAACTTTTATGTGTGCTTACAGTTTTTTTCGGATTTCGGATTCTTCTTTTCCTTTTTATCAGAAATTGCTGAAACTATCGAAACAGGTGCACTAAGCACTGAAATTACTGAAACGAACATATCTTTTAATCTCCATCTAAAACTAAAAATAAAAATTCGTTCAGCAATGACGAAAACTCTAAGAGAAGGTTCTCATGACTTCTATGCAGCTTAAGAAGTGAAAAGATTATTAGGATGTGGGTGCTTGAAGGTATAACCTAGTCTCTGCTGGTCTTTTGTCTGGATCTCCAGCTTCAGAAGGCTTGCTTTAGTTTCAAATGACGGAATAGAGCATTGTCTAGAGTTGTAGGTTACCTTTCTAAATGCTACCTTTGGCTTTGCATCGTTGTAGACGTGCTGCAATGGTTGTCCTTTTGATGTGCAAGAGATTCTTCTTTAATAAGATTCACATACGGCCACCAATTGTAAGTAAATGTATTGTCATGCATTATGCTTGAAGGAAGAACCTTTTATTTGGAGTCATCTCAGATATCTTCTATAATAATGAGCCACTATTTTAGAGATAGAGCATCTGTATGGATTTATTAAGTGCAACTTCTTGTTAGAAAGGCTATCTCTGTGGCCGCCTAGGTGCAATCTTGACATCTGAAAGACATTGCAAACAACATACCCGATTATTATTGTTTAGCCTTACTTTTTTATGTTGCTTTATAAGAAACATCAGACTTCTGTGCATCTGTTGTTGATTGTAGGATGCTGAGGATTCTCCTTTTGCATTCTTTTGTATGCATAAGATGTACAAAATCCTCTTGAGAATTTAGTTCTAAAACATGCAGACTAATTGCTGGAAGTATGATATTTGAATTTTACCCTACACAATTTACATTTTGATCTCTTGCAAGTTGTATACAATTGTGGAGAACTTGTATATCTGATTTATTAGGTAATATACGCAGGGCTTGCATATCCTCCTTTTTATTTCTATAATGGAGGGGTCCGTGAATTTCTTGGTACATTGAAGCAGCATGTTTTTATTGTCAGGTTGGTTTTATCTTGCTTCAGATTTTTTCTTTTGTGTATTGTTTCTTCATCTTTTCATTATTCATTTGAGTATCTAAGGTAGCGTTTGGTTCGGGGGGGAGGATAAGCCCTTGTTCCCCCCTTTGTTCCCAAACGCCGCGTTTGGTGCGCGGGAACAGTAGTTCCTGGGTTTCTGGAATAAGCTGGGTTTCTGGAATAAGCTGATATAAGGCTGGAACTGCTGTTCCATTCTTTTCCTGGAACAAGCTTGCTCCCAGATGAGAATAGGGTTAATTAAAGTCTAAATTTAATTTAATGACAGTAAATCATTAATTAATCTAATTAATATATTTAAATTATTATTTATTTCTTAAATAATAAATAAATAAATAAATTTATTATTTATAATTAATTATTAATAATTATTATTCTTAATAATTAGATAATTGATATTACTATTGATTTATTATTTATAATTAATTATTAATAATTTTTATAATTATTATTATTTATTAATATTATTATTAATAATTAGATAATTGATATTATTATTAATTAATAATTATTACTATTAATTAGATAATCAATATTATTTTTAATTTATTATTTATAATTATTTACTAATAATTATTTAATAATAATAATTATTAATAATTATATAATCGATATTATTATTTTATTATTTATAATTAATTAATTAATAATTTATTTATTATTTATTTTTAAGTAATATTTTGATGTTAATTAATTACATAATATAATTTTAATTTCAAATTATTACTATTATTCCTCTTGTTCCAATCTAACCATCCAAACACTTTTTATCTTATTCCTAAGAACAACCCAATTTTTCCAAACGCAAAATTGATCTAGTTCCTACTTATACCTGAACTTGTACCTATCCTTAAAATAAGCAGGGATAAGGACAACAACAATACCATTAAATGAACACTATCTGTGTAAAATACTAAAATGACATCACATATAGAGTGGAAAAGTTGACTCGATGAAATTTCATGGTGGGTCTCAATCACTCTGCTTTCTACCTTGATAGCCGCTGTTACATTTTAATGTAAGATGGGGTTATGATTTGTTATGACCAACTTATTACCATGATCATCTTAGCACATACATATCCTGCTCAAAGTCGACTGGTTAGCTAAACACCACCGACAGGTCGACCTTACCAGATTACTCAAAACTCCAACATTACAATGATTACATTTTTGATTCTTTCGATAGGTGTGAAATAGGTTCTTTTGGTGCTAGAACCACATAAGCGGGAATATATACACTAAAGAAGTCTTTTAAACTCTAAAATGATGCGACGAAATGCTGATATACAGTGAAAAATGAGGTGATTCAAATAATTGATGTGAAACAAGCAATGTGTGACCACTCGTAATATGGTCTGAGCTTTGATTTAGTTGCTATAGAGTTCAGAAAAGTGATAACTAAAAGTAGGATCTAGTGGAGAGAGGTTTCTCTTCACTTGTGAGTTGTGACGATTCATATAACTGGTGCTTCTTTGCATGGGATTTAGGTGAGCCGACTTGAGTTGAATTGATATGTTTTCTTGACATCAACATTGGCATTGTCATTCTTCCTTCTGTCATTCCTTTCCTTTTCCACTTAATTTCCATGTGGTTGATACAATGTGCAACCTTGCTGTCCTGTACTCATGGGTAATAACTTTACTTTTAGTCCACTTCATTCTTTTGTCCTGTGCATCAGTGTGAGCAAGCTGGTTGTTGTAAAACCTTTATACAGGTTTATATGAGGCATACTTATCTTTCTTGTTTAGTTTATGTGGTAAATGCATTAGTTTTTCACTTTTGCAGCATATGAGGTAACAAGAAATATTTGATGTCCTTATTGTAAAAATGTTGATTTAGGTCTGCGGAAGATCCAAATGTTTTTCTTGTGAATAATTTTCAGGATCCTCTGCAGGTGCGTGTTTCAGTGCTTACTAGCATTCTATTTCAGGCAACTCCCTGCTTTAATGTGATAGGGCCGTTTTTATACTGTGAAAGTGTATCTTGCACACTATGTTATTACTACAGCCATAAGGTTTGCATATTGATGAACTTACTCTGTAGAGGTTGCCATACTCATTATATTTGCATAGTTCAACTTGTGATGTATTTTGTGTTTTTTTTCCCCTGATGGCTGCTTTTCTTTTCATAGTTGGCTTTGTGCTCACTTATCTACTATCTAGACTTGTATCTTTTGTTGGTTGTATGTCTGATGCTTTCCTAGGTTTTTATAGTTATTAAAATAGTCAGTCGTAAACAAGGATTTAAATGCCATGGCATGGGGTTGTGCCGGAAACTTGTTGGTACGGTACAACACGGTGTGTGTCAGGCCGTGCCGATGCGTGCCGGTAAAAATGTGTGCCGAGACATAATAGCATGAATTTATTTATTTTCTTTAACAACAAAATATTCTAACTGTTTATTACGTATTTTTATCAAATCTTTTGAGCTTTTTTGAGAAAATTACTTACTATTTAAAGAATAGAGGGTTTTGAGCTGTACCATCGGCACGGGGTTTGTATTATGTTGATATCTTGTTGGTATGATACAGCACGGTAAATACAACCTGTGCCGATGGGCATTTAAATCCTTGGTCATAAATATTAGTTTATTACCCGGAGAGCAGCTTAACTTGATAATATGAAGATTTTATTTTTCAATTGTGTTGCAGTAAAGAGTCAGTCATAAATATTAGTTTATTACCTGGAGAGTCATCTTAACTTGATAATATGAAGATTTTATTTTTCAATCGTGTTGCAGAACTTCATGCTATTGTTTGTTGATTGTGCTCACTCGTACACATATACATATTGCATGGACACCAAAAATATGCATCTGTGTTTCCAATGGGGATTGATGTGAAAATGAAGTGTAAATATGATTTGAGCTCATATTCGCCTTATGTTACTAATGTTTGCAGCTTTTATTTTACCATTGCAGTCATTATTAAATGGAATGAAAGACTTAAGGTTAACTTATGAAATGTTGGACAAATATCCTTGCAGTTGTTAAGAAGTTTCAGCAAAAGTATAATTGTATTGTGTTTCCCCTTAAGCTCATATTCCCCTTAAGTTACTAACGCTTGCAGATTTTATTTTACCATTGTAGTCATTATTAACTGAATGAAAAATTAAGGTCAACTTACTAGATGTTATGGTTATTGTTTTACCATTGTAGTCATTATTGTGTTTCCCCTTAAGCTCATATTCCCTTTAAGTTACTAACGTTTGCAGATTTTATTTTACCATTGTAGTCATTATTAACTGAATGAAAAATTAAGGTCAACTTACTAGATGTTATGGTTATTGTTTTACCAAAATTTAATTAAGAAGACTAGAAGAGGATTTGAGCAGTAATTTAACTATTGTCCGCTGACCAAGGTTTAAATTCTTCCTCGTAATATGGTAATAGTTTTACCAATACTTAATTAAGAAGGTTGTAAGAGGATATGAGCAGTAATTTAACTATTGTTTGCTGACCAAGGTTTTAACTTTTAAGTGCTAGTGGTACATAGTACATACTAGTGCTGACTAGTGCTCGCCAGGGTAAACAGTGGCAAACTGCCATTCTGACTTGTGGCATGCACTACTTGTGCTGCTGGTGCACTTCCCATTCCGGCACACTTTGTTATGGGATATTTTAAATTTTTTTGCCAACAAACTGTTCATGTTGTTCTTAAATGATAATGCTTACTTTATTTATTGAATTGCTGCTAAATTTAAGAAATTCTGTCAAACACAAGATTTCATTTGATTAATGATTAAAATTTGATTAAAATAGAATTCCCTCAAAATTAGTTCGTGGTTTTATATATTTTTTAAGGCAGAGGCATGAATGGGTTTGCATTAAATGTTTTAGATTTGACGAAAGCAAGGGTTTCAAATTCAAGGAGTCAAAATTCCCCAAATCATTCCTCAGTTTCATCAAATTCAGATCATCCAAATTCCAAATGCATGAATGTTATAATAAAAGGTTTTGAGTATTCATTCTAAGCTTCTTTAGATGCATTTGAGAAGCGATAGGGCTTCATGAATTTAAAAAAGAGTCTCTAGGTGTTTTGACTACCTGTGGATTCTATAATGCTGAGACGATGTCAACATGGTATGACATGGGATATACAATTAAATACTTACTACTGAGTACTGACCAACTGAAAACCACTTGATCTTTTGTTCACAGTTTTCTAGGGAAAATCCCGCAAAAGAGATGTTTGCCATGCAACTAGTAAACCCAATTTGCGTGATAAAGTTGTATGCACAGGTTGAAGTTATGCATGATAAACCATAAGAGATTGTATGGGATGGTGTCATAGTAGTCATAATACAATCGCCAATTTGCCATCTAGTTTGTATCAAGTTGTTATTTTTGCCTCAGGTAAAGAAAACTATTCATCTTCTCTGAAGTCGCCAAATTATTGTTTTTTCTCTGTTAACATCGATTTATCGGATGTAGCATTTCTCTACTTTTCAACTCTTTGCCAGACCCTATACAATAGGAACATAGTTAATGTTTTATAAGGTGGAACCTTTTATGCCATACAACTCTCTCACCGCACTTATTATTATGTTCATCTTTTGTAGAAAAGCCTGTCATCACTAGAGCTACCACGGGTTGTTTCCATTGCAAATGGAACATCACTACACAATTCAATTAGTTCTGCTTCAGCTGATAATTCTGAACAGCTGAGTGGAGTTAGAAATGATGGATCTTCTTCAATTTCTGAATATGGTTCAAGGCAGAAGCATAGGTCTCATGACCCTACTCGTGATATTTCACTCCATGTCTTGGAGAAATTTTCAATGGTTACCAAGTTTGCCCGTGAAACAACCTCAAGTCTCTTCCGTGAGAATCATAATAATAGCATCAATGCCTATGAAAGCAAGCAACAAATCAGGTATGCTGAGGATAATAGTATAGATAGTAGGCATAAGGATGAGCAAGCAGCTTCAGACAAGGTTTCAGTGGCCTCCGATCCATTAGAGGTAACACTATGTTCTTAACCCTTTTAGAAGATTCAAGGTTTTAGGCACTTAGAATCATTACGTACGATAGCAGATTCTGGATCTCCTTTCTTAATTAGCCTATGTAGGACAGTGGTTCATGTTCAATTGTATTATTTAATCATTATAAGATCATTCTGCTTTGTAGTAGTCTAACTTTCAGCAAGAGTTGATAGAAGATTATTCAATGTTGTTCTGTTTTACGAATTTTTAAGTAATTGAAATCTTCAAAATACTGTTATATGTATGCCATTTTTTCTTTTCTTTCTTCCATTTAGTTGCATTTTTATCTTTTGTGTAATACATTGTTCTCGGAAATCATCATTTCATTTAGTGTTTGGTTCCTTGTAAAACTTTGGAAAAAAATTTTTCGGTAGAAAAAAAGTTTTCGGAGGAAAATAAATTTTACGCTCTTTAGCGTTTGGTTTGTAGGAAAAAAAAATAGTTTTCCGTTACGGTTGTTTGGTTGAAAGGAAAAGAAAGAAAAAAAATATAAATAAAAAACTATTATATATATTTTTGTTTTATATATTATATATTATTAATATATAATAATTAATATATTACATATATTAATATTATAGTTTAATATTTAATAAATAAATAAAATATATTTAAAATATATTATACAATAGGTATATAATATAATATTTAAATATTTAATACTATAAAATAAATTACCATATATTTAATAAATAATATTTACAAATAAAATATTATATATAATTGTATATTTATATTAAAAGTAAATATATATATATATATATATATATATATATATATATATATATATATATATATATATATGTATATATATATATATATATACATATATATATATATAGAGTTTTGCTAGAATACTATCGGTAGTAAACGAGCCGTTTTACTACCGATTTGTTTTCGATGATAGAGCTTCCAAATTGACGATCGGCTCCGTTGAACATGATCTATACCATTTGAAGTGTTTAGAAATCAAATTTCAAATCTTTTCGACATCATTTGCCTAATAATCAAAGGGTTTCAAAATTTGTAATTTTAATGGTCGATAAGAGGCGTTTTCTCGTTTAACGGCGTAAAGATATCCAAATCAATTGAATTTTTGTTAGAAAATTCTTTAAACTATTTAAAACAAGATCTATACTCTTGATCTTGATTACAAGACTCCTATCATCATTTTTTTAAACAGTATTCATTTTCAGCCATTCATTTTTCTGTTCACTTGATGGATAAAAAAACAATATCGAAAGTGCGTGAAATTTGATTTCTAGGTAGTTTAAATGGTTTAGATCATATTTAACGGAGCCGATCGTCAATTTGGAAGCTCTATCATCGAAAACAAATCGGTAGTAAAACGGCTCGTTTACTACCGATAGTATTCTAGTTCAACTCTATATATATATGTATATATATATACATATATATATATATATGTATATATATATATATGTATACACATGAGGCAGCCTATGAATTTGTGTTTCTGTGACTACTTTTCGTAGTTTGTAAGTTCTTAGATATATCAAAAAATAGGAAATATGTAATATACCCTTTAAAACTTAAAACATTAATAGAAGAGTAAATTTAAAAATTTTGAAAAGTAATCAGGGGTATATAAGCAAAAGGCCCTAAAAACAAATGAATATTACCCAGCAACTGCACATGAGGGAGCATCTGCATTTGTGTTTTCGTAACTATTTTCTAAGTGCTTGGATGTATAAGATGTCCTCCTAGTCATGTTCACTAGTCAACTTGGCATGGAACATAGATTACTAGCTAATTAAAATAAGACACCTCTATTCTTCACATTTTATTAATTATACATTGTTAAAGAATATAAAATAATTATTATTCTCCAAAAGCTTAAGCTACTAAAGAACGGTATTTTTAATATTTATATTCAATACTGCCCCCTCACGTCTGGACTCCAGACTATTGGATAGACTCAAGACGGGGATTTGAATTAATGGGAGAAAATTAAATTACGATACGAGTCTAGCGGGTCTCGAACTCAGAACCTCCTACTCTAATACTTTGTTAAAGAATAAAAACAACCATTATTCTCCAAAAGCTTAAGCTACTAGAGACGGGTGCTATTAATATGATATACTTGACTAACTTAATTTTAAAATTCTGGCATGATATGTTAAGCTGTCTTATCGTCTATAAACTTAAAACTATGCTAAAACAAAATTTGAATTTCCTCTTTTTTCCTATTTTTCGTTTCTGCATATCTTTTACTCATCTTATTTACGCACATAATAGCTGAGTGTATGTTTCTCACATAGTTTGGACAACATTTATGCACCTATGTAGCTTACTATTACTTATGCTCTATGTGATACCCTCGCCATGCGCATATTACGACCTTTTTCCAAAACATTGATTAGCAACATCAATTTTCATTATATATTCAAAGTCTGCTTTTCTGCTTTTAGATTTAGTTGCTGTTATATAGATGTTGCTTTATCAATAATTCAACAATTTAATTTCTTTGTGGTCTAGCTGCAGTTTTTATATTTGGTTGGCTATTGTAGTTGTTAGTTTTAATTATTTTGATAAATACAAGCGTTGTTGAGCTTTTAAATTGTATTAGTGTGGTATATTTTGTTAGGAGTGGCGCATGAGTGGCAAATTGATTATAGAAAATTTTTGAATATGGAATAAAATTTTTTAATCTTTTTAACATGTCGAGAAAGTTTATCAGTCTTTCTCTAATAATGATAATGTTCGTACTTGTCTCACTATAATATCTTGTTAATTGTGATAGTAGTAAACAATCGTAAGGAAGTATTAGAGTTTATTCTTATAGTTTACTATCTATGTTTTTGGCAGTTTGATAAATTACCTCTAGTATGGGGAAAACAAAGAGAACGCCCTCTATACCTTGAAGAGGTATGTGCTTTCAGAGATCTATATAATTTACATTCCTTCTATCCTAGAAATTTTGTCTACATTGTATTTAATCTAGTCTATATCTATATACTTTGATCATTTTATGTTAGAAGATTAAGAATAAAAGTCCAAAATGAGTATTTTTTGCCCAAAATCTGCGGTCCAGTTGGAAAAAAGAAAAGCTGTGGTGGAGCAAGCTTGTAGTTAAAACCAGTGTTTGAAAAAGCGCGCCTGGGGCGCAGTGCTCTCTCTGAGGTGAGTGCTAGGCTTTAAGCGTGAGGTGCGGTGTTAAAGTTTAATGGGTTTTGGGCTTGGGTTCTCAAGTTTTGAGTTTGTTAATATACGCTAACCTGTATGATAAGAAGCAACAGCAAAAGCTGATTTAGGACGGTTTAGGGAGTTTAGGTGTTTTCGAGAATTGCTTAAAATGCGGATCGAGCCATTCTTAGAAATCAAACTAAAAAAAAAAAACGACAAATCCGGAAATTCGAAAACTCAAATAAGAGATTTTTTTTTGAGAGAAATAAGAGATTGGTTAAGGAAAGTTCACACTTTCGAGTTTCCACAAGGTCGGATCATTGCAAGCACGTGGGCGAGTCAATTTAACTTCTGTCAATCGTCGGATCTTAGCCCCTTCGTTAGAATTTCTAAAATAGTGGAAAAGAGAGTTAGGGTTAGGGTAAGGAATGGAATTAGAAATAGGATAATAGAAAATTATGGTTTAGAATTATCAAAAGAATAGAGAAATTGAAGGATTCGACGACGACTCCCATGGAGTAGGCTTGAATCGCAATCTTGAATAGATAGTTGTCGCCGCGACGGCAGATTTTAGGGGAATGTGCCTCACCTACGGCTTCTCCTATACGGTCTGGTTGTGGGGAGATCCTGCAGGTGGGTTCTATGCGGATAGGTTGATCTCAACAGCTATATTTTATTTGTAATGGATCCAACAGCTAAAATAAAATAGAAAATAAAAGGAAAAGGAAAAGATAATCGACGGGACTCGCTCCCGAGCCAAACTCACTTTGGTCGATGCTTTCACGAAGGCAAGAAAAGTTCACGAGGAATTCAAATAACTAAAATTTCATTAATTAAAAGCGTACCTTACAATAGAGACTTGCCTTATTTATAGAGTATAGATTAAAATTACTAGGAATATGACTAGGAGTCCTAAAAAGGAAATTAAATAAATTCCCATTGCAGAATTCAAAACAGAGTTCTTAAAAGGAATAGAATTCTAATCTACAACTTTCAAATAAACTGAAAAAATCCTAATATAATGAAACTTCCAAAATTAACCCACAGAATTTGAATCAGACTAAGATTCAAGTCAGACTTCTAGTACTGGTCTTTTGTCCAACAAATATTCTGAATACGGTTCCGACGACGAGTGTAAGTCCGAAAAGGACCTGGTTCCGATCAACTCTCCCTGGCTTGGAAATATTCGGCTTCAACGAATTATGCCTATGTATTCTTCATGAATATTTTGGCTCTATCTTCTGAAGCTCCTTTTTGTGAGCCACATCGCGTCCTCATGAGACCTATACAACCATTTGAGTAAGAATGTGCGATTTCCTCCATTTCGTGTGTCACGCCCCGCGCCCGCCAATTTGGTCAGGCTCGGGCGCGCCGAACAGACCGCCGAACGGACAGAGTTTCCCCTGTACGTTCTAGGCGTCGCAATCAATACAAAGTACGAGGTTCCAACCAGTAACATATTTCAATCAAGATTGCATAAGAAAGTATCAACAACATAGAACAACTAAGCGATTACCACATTCATTCGACATACATTTTACATCACAATTTTCTTGTACATTTTTTCCAACTTCCAAATTACAATCTAGTTATTACAACTTTTATTACAAATTCGTTCTTTGTCTTGAAAACCCCTAAGCTAGATCACCTCGGGGTACTGCTACCTCTGGTCTTTGGGGTAGGGCGCTATCTATGGAGCTACGCCCTTTCCTCGCGCCGCCGCGCCGCTCACGCGTGTAACTGTACCCCAAAAAACAACACGGGGGTGAGAATTATTGTCCATAGTTCCTAGTGGGTACGGCCACCCAAGGAAAAAGCTCGACTAATAGGTCCAAGGAGGCACTGCAATTATGTTAGTCTAAAAAACATTTACAAATAGATAATATGCAACTAACATAAAAACATGCCTCACAATATGCAATATGCAACTATTAATTAGCTATTGCCTTTTTCCATTCATTGTTGCTATTCTTTACATTATCCATTTTACTCTACCATTAGCTATTTATTTAAGCTAGCTATTCACATTCTTTATTTTTTGGCACTTATGTTATTTAGCAATCACATCTAAGGTCCACTCTACCTCAACTCATTATGCCACCCGACTCGGTCTTGAGTCAATCAATGCGGATAATCCGCCCGCTGTCTAGCTCGAGGTGATGGACGTCTCGCAAGCACCTCAGCTGTCAACATCCTGCCGCACCCTGCGACTCAGCCTCCTAGCGGCGAAATCGTCGCACACGCTGAACCCGGCTCGAGTCACTTGACATAGCCATTCTGGCGGCGAACACGGTGTACTTACCCAGCGTGGACTAAAGTCGTGACCTAACCATCTGTCGGCGAACTAGTTGCACCTCACCGAACAATGGTTCGAGTCACTCCTCAGCCACCTGGCGGCGCACGTATCGTACTTACCCAGCAATGGTTTCAGTCAATCTCGGCGGTCTGATCCTCAACCTGGCTCAACCGGTATAGAACTCATCTCGGCTCACCCACCCGGCGGCGAAATCGTCGCACACGCCACGTCAGTGGTATAGCCCTGGACGGCGAAATCGTCGCACACGCCCTACACCCTCGGTGCTATCCAAAACTCGTGATTTCTGAATCCGTTTCACTTTGCTTGAGGGTTGGCTTTGACCCTCAAGAGTCGACCTACTTGGTCCATTGTTCTTTACATCCTAGGTCTACTTGACTCTAGGGTTTACTACAACCTATGTTCTTTACATTAGGTTAGATGCCACACTCTTAGGTCCATTGAGGTTTACTACAACCTATGTTCTTTACATTAGGTTAGATGCCACACTCCTAGGTCCATTGACTCTAGGTTTACTACAACCTATGTTCGTTACATTAGGTTAGATGCCCCATTCCTAGGTCCATTGACTCTAGGTTTATTACAACCTATGTTCTTTACATTAGGTTAGATGCCACTCGATCTATATGTGCATTTATGTCCATATTACATTCTTTACTTAGCATTCTTATACTTACATTTCATAGCATGTTCATCATGTATTTAATATGCTAAGCATGCATTCTTACCTCATTACATTTTCTAGCATTATATACTTCATGCTGTTATCATGCACCTACTTAGCATTTTACACTATATTCTTTAACAGACATTTCTACACATGGATCACATGCATCAACATGAAATTATGTCGCTCTTAGACATACAGGCGACCTAGTCGCTTCGGTAAACATAACCCACATTAGCTTTGCTCTCCGATTGCTCGTCGACACTTGCAATCGGCCGCCCGCGGCACTCTCGACCCGGTTCGGCTCGAACTCTTGCGCGACCAACCGAACGACCACCAAACTTCGATCCGAAGCTTCCCCGCATTATTCCACGGCCTCACGATGCCCCGGATCCGATCTCGTGAATTTAGGGCTTCTATTTTGCGTGCTGCGGCTATCGTTACGTTAAAGTCTAAAAACTTCAATATCTGCGCAACGGCTCGACGAATCGCCGAACATACTTCGCCAACACGTTTCGTTACCTATCAATTAGATTTACAAGGGTCTGGATGAGATCAAACCCATCTATTTACAAAAATCCTATTTTTAATCCTAGGTTTTGCATCTATGCAAAACCCACCATTTCGATCTCTAGAACAAGCAAAAGAGAGCTTATTCAACATCTAAGAACTCATTTAGAACCATTCGAACCATCCCTAGGGTGTTTAGAACAAACCCTAGAAATCTACCATTAGAGCATCTTGAAGAACACATGGTTTTCATGTGTTTCCAAGTCTCTATAAGGTTCTAAAGCTTGCAAGAAGATCAAAACTCTTAATCTTAGGGTAAAAATCCAAACCCTAGATGTATTCTTCTAAAATAACTCACCTTAGGCCAAGCTCTTCCAAGATCACCATGAAGGAGAGCTTCTTGATCCTTCAAAACCCCCAAAATGCCATCTCCAAGTCTTCTTCTCCTTCTCCTTTGCCTTGGTGCAAAGCTTCTAGAGAGAGAGAGAGAGAGGGAAAATGGGAGAGGAGAGGGCTGCTGTGAAGGAGAAGAGGTTTGGTTGCATATATGGTGTGCAACAATTGCAAATAAACCCCCCAACAACTTATATTTGCAGCAGACTAATTTTGTGCTATCAGCCCAAAGTGTACCGGTACACTTTCTCGTGTTACCGGTAACACGATCGCGCAACAGCCAAACCTGAGAGCTATCTTCTCAGATTTTACACTGTGTACCGGTACACTTTTTAGGGTGTTATCGGTAACACAGCCTTTTTTCAGGACTTAGCCAATTTTTCAGCTTTTCTCCGTTTTCGCTCGTTTTCGTTCGTTAGACCTTCGATTCATTAGACCTCCTATTCATTTCAAATCGCACCGAGACCCCCAAAACATGTTTTCGAGCACGATTTCATCATCTTTTCATCCACTCTAATGCCGGGTTTAACACATGGTCCAACATAGCCTTTCGGGTTCCGTTTCCGCGTCCAATGCGTATCGAAACATCTGAATGCTCCCGAACCTCAATCTCGCATTGTTTCGACTCCAATTCGCGCAGAGTAATGCTAAAGCCTTTCCAACTCCTTTGGAACTCAACTTTAGCCATTCCAACATTTCTCAACCCTCGGTCTGCTTGCTGTACCGGTACAACCATCAATGTTGTACCGGTACACTTTGCTCCAGTGTGCTGATTTCGCATCCTTTCGACTCTTTTTCGTGCTGAGCAATGCTAAAATCATTCTAACTCATTTAGAATTCGTCTTTGACCCTTCCAACCTTATTGGAATGTTAATTGAAACTTGTCCAATTACTTCTTTCGCATACTTTAGTCAATTTGGCTAAAGTCCGATTACTTTCTACCGAAGTTTCGGTATGTTACATCGTGTGAAAACAATCGAGGATTGCTTCGATTGCATCTTTCTTCTTTTGTAAAGAAGGGCTAGAAAGACAAGGTGAAGGTGGAATGGAACTATTGTCACGCCCCGGGGTCTCTTTTTGATTATAAATCACTGCAGAAGTGCCCAATTTTTTTATTTTTTTATTTTTTTTTTCTAAAGATTCTGACCCTCAGGGTATGCCAGATCCGCCACAAATACAGAGAATCTACTGTTCACACGGGCAGAGTCTCCTTTGTATTTGCACGACGTCGCACAAGTACAAGATACAAGATTTATCATATAGGATATAACCACAGCTATGCACATACACATAATCATACACCATTCACATTCACAATCAGAGTTATTCATAAATCCAAAACTATTAGTTTAAAATGTTTCCTATCAGGAAACTCGTTTTAAAACACTAAATCATGAAAACCAAGAAAACCTTTTTTTTAAAACTATTTTCCACACGGAATTCTTTTTCTTTTTAAAACTCACTACCACGAGGGGTAGAAAATTATTTTCAGTTTGCAAGAATTTCAAATCCTTTATTACATTCATAAAACCATATGAATTCAAATGAAATAAACCACTGAACCATAATTATCGTCTGAGTCATTTATTAAAGAGACTGAGTTTTGAATTTAACCAACTAACGGGACGGTAGCTTTATTGATCGCTAACTGCTCTCCTCACGAACCGTCCTACTAGGACCATCTCCCCTCCCAGTGGGTACCGCAAGTCGACGAGGGCGAGGAGTACTCACCAGTTACGGAGAATAAACAAAGGTATTGGTAAGTGTAATACAGTAGCAACAATAATATATGAACAGGATGTATAAAGATCAACTACTGCTACTGTATAAATGTATCAATCGGATGACAAGTCCAAAATACCCAATTTGAAACCAGTGCTTTGTTGGTCCGCACCGCAAACCTCAAGCCTATGCCATTGCTATACCTGCATCTAACCCAAACAGCCTATGGGCTCACGGGTTGGCACCTGCAACCACTTTTCCGGAAAAGAACACCCTCTTGCTGTGGATCAGACTGCTGGTGTTCGTGAAATGCGTACGAGTATCGGGCGATCAATGTTGATATGCTCAATGGCCAACCGTCGGCAACCAGCCAACAATCCTGCCCCTCAGGGCACACCGTCCGTATAGGTCATCAAGTAGTCCAATCGACCAAGTAGGTCACAATACCATGAAATAAGCCGGCCAAATAGATCACAGATACGAGATACGAGAACCGACCAACCAGGTCACAGATACGAGATACAAGAAACGACCAACCAGGTCAAATATCACATGTAGATAAATCTACTCTACTCCTACTCATGATATTAGACATGAAAACAACCGAGTAAAATATAACGGGAACAATATGGGTGCAAGGCTGTAACATACCACTTCCTCGTAAAACGTGCCGAGTTCCGTCGAAATGAGCGGAACGCGGAGTGGAATGCGTAACAATGGGTTCTAAGTGCATTGAAACCTATGTGTAGTGAAAAAAGGACCCGAGAGAGTAAAACTGCAAATCTGGCTAAGTTCCAGATTTTGAGCTCTCGGAGACCGGTCCCTGAAGGAGAGACCGGTCCCCGTACGCGTAGCAGATGAGATGGCCGAGAAATCGGCTGAGTCCTGAGAATCAGGCCTACGGGAACCGGTCCTTGACAGGGAGACCGATCTCCCAGGGTCCGGTCCATGAAGGAGAGACCGGTCCCCGCCTGCGTAAACAGCTAGAAAACTGGAAAATTAGCTAAGTCCCTGGAGGGTGACCTACGGGGACCGGTCCCTGCGAGGAGAGACCGGTCCCCGCAAGTGAAAATTGCCCAGACAGGGCTGTTGCAAAAATGCAAAGTTAAGGGGTTAAGGTGCAATTATGTATTGAGAAGGGTGTATATGTGTATGTGTGAGTGTGTTAGGGCTCATTTGCCCTCACAACACAAAACACTCTCCCTCTCTCTCTCTTACTCTAAATTCTCATCTCCCTCTCATTCTCTCTCCCTAGGGTTTGGTCAAGGGGGCTTTTAGAGGAGCAAGCTTGGAGAAGAAGCTCTCCAAGGTGAAGAGCAAGCAAGAGCAAGGATTTTGAAGGAAAGCTTTGGACTCTAAAGGTGAGTTCCATGAGTTTAAGGTTAGGGTTTTGGTTTATTTCCTTCTAGCATGTCTCTAGAGGATGTGTAGTTGACTTTTCCCGATAGTATACATGCTAAGGACCAACATTGGGGAAGATGACATTGTTGAGGGGTTGAAATTAGGGTTTTTGGATTTTGAGGTGAAAACTTGGGATTGATCTCTTTTTAACCTAATTGAGGTTAGGGTTTTGGTTTATTTCCTTCTAGCATGTCTCCAGAGGATGTGTAGTAGACTTTTCCCGATAGTATACATGCTAAGGACCAACATTGGGGAAGATGGCATTGTTAAGGGGTTGAAATTAGGGTTTTTGGATTTTGAGGTCAAAACTTGGGATTGATCTCTTTTTAACCTAATTGGTAGGTGTTTCGACGCGTTGGCGCGGTCGGTTCGTCGATCCGACGAACGAGTAGAGAGTTATTAAAGAAACAAGTCGAGTTGGTACATATCGTCACAGCTTGCGGCGAAAAGCTTCAAAAATCACGAAATCGGGATCACGGCCTCGTAGCATCATAAAAAGGTGGGGGGTGCTGTCCGGAAACACCGGATCTCTTTCTATGTCTATGTCATCCTTTTTGTGCATACTAGTGTAGTAGCATTCATGCATATAGGGTAGTGAAATAGAAATGTTTGGTTGAGATTCAATTGTATGCTAGATAACATATGAATTGATAAGGAACCATGTGAACTATGAATGTTAAGAACCCTATGTGTATGTGAATGTATGAAAAGAAAAGAAAGACTATGATACTAGTAAACTATGGTGACATTGACATTAGTGACCAGATTGGCACCAAGAACATGAGTGAATGAACAAAGCTTTAGTTTATTGAGACATTGAGACAGGTTGGCTACCTTCTCAAAATTGAGGATGGGATCATACTCACATGTATTGATTCCGGCTTGTGTGGGGTCGCTCTTCTACAAGCGGTGTACTCCGAAGTGTAGACACCACGGGGAAGTATCGAAGATCCCTCGGGTGGTTGTGCCTTGTGCCTCCCCCGGTAGACGGGATATACAGATTGTGAGTTTGGGGTGAACTTGTTGAACCCCGGGACGATTGGGTAAAGGCCAAGTGAAAAGAAAATAAGAACAAGCACATGCATGTTTAATTTATCATGTATTTGGATTATTTATCTGTCAGTTGACATCTGTTTTGCAAGCATTGTATTAGTTGCATTAGTTGGTTTGCAATTTCTATTCCTTTGAATTGCATATGCCTGAAATAGACCTAGTGGGCGAATCGGCGCGGTCGGTGGCCGAACACACTGGGAACTTCGTTGTAATTCTAACACCACTAACCCTACAGATCCGAGCGCGAGCAGAGCGACGGAGGATCGAGGCAAGGGGTTAGCGCCGTAGATAGCGGCCTCGGAGTACTATAGGCATTCCCTATAGGTTATTTCAACTTTTGTATGTTGAATTAGAAATGTAAAGAGATGTAATCATATTTTGGAGTAAAAGGAAAATGTGATGTAAATGAATGGAAAAACATGAATGTAAAAGAATAGTAGTACTTTTATTTGGTTTAAATTAATCAAATGACATATGATGGTTGTATGTTTAGTATAGTGGTTAGAACTTTCACTACTTGTGTGGTTGCTTGCCCTCGTACAAGCCATGTACAATTTATATTCCGTTGCGTTGAAATGTTTGATTGTACATGTTTATTAGAGCCTAGGGCGGACAGGGGAGGTGCTGTCCGTCCGGCGCCTGTTCACGTGGACCGGATCCGACCAAATAGGAGGGCTCGGGGCGTGACAAAGGCTCAATATATAATATGCAATATAAACAACAAGGAATGAGTGAAAGGAATGTCATCGAGCGTGCATTACAGTATCAACTTCGGGTCGAAGTACCCACCTGTACAAATATGGTACTGGCCTTCCAACTGCGGAGGAAGTAACAATCGGACCTGCGAAGGGTTCATCGGGTTAGAATCCAACCCACGAACACAAAACACTAACTCCCAATCCCCACCAATAAACCTATGGGGATCGATTTCCCAAAACAGATTGCCGAACTCGTCGAAAGTACCGAAAATCGTACCGGGACTCCGCCGGGACGCACGAAGTGTCCCGGAATTCACCGACTCGTGCTACGAGTCACTCGTTGCCACTAGACATATATATCCATGTGACATGGCAGCAAATACACTATCTCACTTCTAAAACATTATCGTCGGATAATCGTTTCGATTCGGGTTCCCGGAAGTGTTCAATTCGACATCTGAACCCACCATCGCTCACCCGCCGTTTTCGAACCCTCGAAACGACACGGGTGACCAGCCAACAAGGCTCAGCGACGACACAAATTATTGTGAGGCACCGTCGGAAGAATTCCGAACCGAAAGTGCGTTCCGTCGGCGGATTTGCCGACAAACGCACCGAAAATCAATTTTCGATCTCTGCAAAGGCTTGGGGCTTTGGACAATCTGTCCAGAGGTCACCCGCTGCTGGCACACGCTGCCAACATTTGCCACTACATGTACAATTGCATAAAAACCCTCACGATTACATAAAATCACACTATTTTATGTGATTTTTGGTGTTTTACGGCCCGACAGCGTAAACCAAGGGCATTCTAGCCTGGCCGAGACACCCGTTGACACTTCGGAGCACTGCCGGCCACTGTGGCAAGCGCACGAGCGGCGCGAACTTCAGCGAAATAGCGCGCACAGCGTCTAAATTGTCTAACACGTAAGTCGGGGCATAGCTGGCCCCAATGGAGGTGAGCACGATGTTCAGCACATATCAGGTATCATCGTGCTCACATCTAAAGTTGTCGGGGTGTCTCTGGGTCGCCGGAAAAGCGACCGGAACGCCAAACAGTGCACAAAAACACGACACGACGAGCGGGAGAGCGGAGCGGTCGACGTGACGGCCACGCCTGCAGACGGGGTGCGGTCGGTCGGTGGCGGGCACGTCGGCTGCGGCGGGAGGCGGCTGGTAGCACGGCGGAAGAGATCAAGCCCGCACAACTTGGCTCGGTTCAAGTAGGCGCAGCTGCCAGCGGTGGGTCGAGGAGCATCGAAGCGACGGCGGACGGCCGCACGGAGGCGAGGAGGGCGGTGCGGCCGGCGGTGGTCGAGGTGACTAGGCCTTGGCCCGCTTGAGTCCGGGCGGCCGCAGTGAGCACAGCGGCGGCGCAGCAGCTTTGGGACGACGCAACGGCGAGCCGAGGTCACCGGAGGTTGTCGGAGGGCGGCGCGACCGAGCAAAAGCGGTAGAAGCTCGCGGGCCACGAGCCAAGCTAGGCTCGGCCTGAGCTGGTCGTGGTTGGCCGCAGGAAGCCTAGGCGGCGCCGGTGGCGCGCGTGGATAGTGGGGGCCGGCGGGGAGAAGTTGGTCTCGCCGGTGCGAGGGCCGGACACGTTTGGGTGACTCCACGTGGTTGTAGGCCGAGGCGGAGGAGTCAAGGTGGAGAGAGAAGTAGAGGGGAGGCCGAGGGAGCTTTTTCGGCGGCGGGGGAGGCTCGCCGGCGGCCACGGTGCGCGCACGGCTAGGGCACAAGGCGCAGGTGACGGCTAGGGCTTAGCTCAGTTGAGGAGAGGTCCAAAAGCTAGGGTTTCATGATGAAACCCTAGTTGCAACTATATAAATATATCTTGTGTATAATTGCAAAATGGTCCCCCATAGTCAGTTATTTTCAGCTCAATCCCTGCCAGTACATGTATTTTGCACACAAGCCCCTCGACGTTTGAAATCATGCAAGACGATGCATAAAATATTAGGTTTTCTCGCAATTTTTTCGTTTTGCCAATTTCGACCCTTCAGCGAACAGATTGCGATTCCCGAAGATCCGTCTGTCGGATTTTCGATCGGATCGCTCCAACGCGATCAGCACGACCGGGGCATCGAATCTACCATTTCGTTTCGTCCGATTTGGTCGCCAATTTGCGACGAACCCAACCTTCTCTGCATTCCACCAACATTAATACATATATATATATACATACATATATATAGAGTAGGGCTACTATACTATTATGAGTATAGAGCCCTTACTACTCATAAGTTGTTTTCAATGTTGGGGTTTTCGAATCGGCAATCCACACCGTTAAACATGATCTAGAGTATTTGAAACTTCTAGAAAATAAATTTCGTAATTTTTCGAAATCATTATAAAGTCCATCAAGCGGGCATAAAATGAACGGTCAAAATCGAACGACGTCCTAAAAAAGGATGATCGGATCCTTCAATTCAAGATCGGAGTTATTGATCTTTATCTATGTAGTGAATAGAATTTTCTATCAAAAATTCAACAAATTTCGATTCTTTTACACCGTTAAACTAGCAAGTATCCCATACCGGCCGTTAAAAATTGTCAAATTTGTGACCTCTTGATCGTAAGGTAAATGATATCGAAAAATTATAAAATTTTATTTCTAGAAGTTTTAAATGCTCTAGATAATGTTTAACGGTGTGGATCGTCGATTCGGAAGCTCTATCATCGAAAACAACTTATGAGTACGAGGGCGATCGTACTCATAATAGTATAGTAGCCGGACTCCATATATATATATATATATATATATATATATACATAAATACGTATATACATATATATACGTATATGTATATACATATGTATATACGGATATATGTATATACATATATATGTATATACATATGTATATCTACATATGTATATATGTATATATACATAAATACGTATATACATATATATACAGATATGTATATACTTATCTGTATATACATATATATACATATATGTATATATATGTATATACGTATATATACAGATATGTATATACAGAAATACAGATATGTATATACATATGTATTTACATATCTGTATATACATATATATATATACATATATATGTATATATGTATATATATACATATGTATATATATACATATATACATATATATGTATATATATATATATATACGTATATATGTATATATATACATATGTATATATATACATATATACGTATATATGTATATATATACATATGTATACAGATATGTATATACGTATATATGTGTATATACACATATGTGTATATACATACATGTATGTGTATATATACATACATGTATGTATATACACATGTGTATATACATACATGTATGTATATATACACATACATGTATGTATATACACATGTGTATATACACATATGTATATAAATATGTGTATATACACATATATATATATACATGTGTGTATACACACATATGTATATACATATGTGTATATATATACATGTGTGTATATACACTATGTGTATATATTATGTAAATCCATTAAACCCCCATTTTCTCAAAAATCGTGCATAAAAACCCAATTCCGTCAGTTCTATTGGGTCCAGGATAGTCAAACCATCGAAAACGAGCTATTGGATTACTATGAACGGAGTTCAATACACACCAGATGCTATCTTCACTTATTGGCTTCTCCGTAAAAGAGGAGTACTATTCGCATTAAGTGATTAGTACAGGTTGCGTAACTTTTCCATTCTAACTCGTTTTCTCATGAAATTTGACGAGTGCTTATGTAATTATATTACACACAAAAACATCGGCAACAGAAGGTTTAGCTACACTGTCAAAATCTCGGATATTACAACTATGAAATGAAGAAAAAATTGAGTTGCGTACATCTTGATGGTATGATGTTAGGTTTTCAATATTGAAAGTGAAACTAATCCCTATGTCGGGTGGCAATTCCAACGAATAAGTATTAGAACCGATTTTTTTTTGAATTTTAAACGGACCCATTCGTCGTGCATGCAATTTCTTAACAGCTCCTTGTGGAAGCCTCTTTGGTCTAGTTCTCACCATAACCATGCCTCCTTTAAATTCTTGATTCTCCGGACTTTATCCCCAAACTTTTTTTAAGTTTCATTATTAAGAATTATTCGTTTTCGAATTTCATTATGCAATTCTCGTATATGTTGAACGAAAGAGTCTGCATGTTCACTGCTTCGGTAACCCATAGGTAAAGGTACTAGATCAATAGGTTATCATGGGTTGTGTCCAGTAAGAATTTCAAAAGGACTCATGCTTTCTCGAATAAATCCCTTCCTAACTAGTTCGTCGACTAGTCGTTTCAACTCGGCACATTCTTTTGGGTTTATCCTATAATGGGGTAGATTTGGCAATAATGCTTCGGGGACTTAGTCTATGGCATGCTGAATGTCTCTCAAGAGGGGAAGCTCGTTAGGTTAGTCCTCAGGTGTTAAATCGCTAAATTCGGTTAGAAAGTCTAAGAATTGATGGCATTTCAGTCAAGTATTTAAGTGCCTATCAGCACGAGCCGTATTCACCGTGCCGTATCGTGCCAACAAGATATCGGCACGATACAACTCCCGTGCAAATGACATAGCTCAAGAGCCTTTAAATTAGTAAGTAATTTTCTCAATAAAGTTCAAAATATTTGATAAAGATATATAATAAACAGTTAGAATATTTTGTTGCTAAAGAAAATAAATATTCCATGCCATTATTGTCGGCACATGTATTTTTTGTGACTGGCATGCGTCGGCACGGCCTGGCAAGCACTATGCTGGCAAGTTTCCGGCATAACCCCATGTCACGACACTTAAATCCTTGATCTCAGTTGTGTCAGGGGGTCTTGAAAATTTCTCTAGTGACTAGTGCATACACAACTCCCGTCCCTACTTCTCTACAAAATTTTTTTCTTATTCAAGATGTGGAGAGGTTTGGTGGTTTCGACTTTGGGTGCACTAGATGAACTTGATTCTAGGGTTCCTTTAGTCATTCATGATGAGTTCTTTGAAGTTCTAAGGGAGACTTGCTTGCTGGGATTTAGGAAGATCTTTTTCTCGTTGTGAACGAAGTAATGAGTGTTTGGTCGACCATAGTGAGTGACATTCATATTGTACATCCATGGCTTGCCTAACAAGACGTGCAACATTCCAAGGGGGAACGTCACACCAAATTTGGTCCTTGTATTTGGCAAAGTGAAGTAGAACTAAGCATCTTTGGGTAACTGGCACCAAGGTTTTGTCTACCCAAGCTACTTTGTAAGGAGTAGGATGAGGTTCAGGTTTCAAGTTCATTCTTTCAATGGCTGATTTGGAGACCACGTTCATTCAACTTCATCAATAATAACTTTGCAATTGTTATCCCTGCATTCTGTGTACGCATGGAAAATTGTGGTGCATCTCCAATTGTTATCTGACTTGGGTGTAGCTAGGACACATTGTATAACCTATAAAAAGGCATTTTCATTCTCATCATACGTCTGCTCTAAATCTTCCTCGTCACTAGCAATCTTTCAACCTCTAGGTTTCTTATTTGGGTTGAATAACCATATTTCTCTTAGGACACCCATAGGAGTAGCGACCTATCTTACGACAGTTTAAGCACCTATCGTATGGTTGATCAGACTTTGGACATTCGCTAGTTAAAAATTCTCATAGCAGAATTCAAAACATAGTACTAAAAAGGAATAGAGTTCTAATCTAAAACATCCAAATAAACTAAAATCCTAATATAATAAAACGTCCGAAATTAACTCATAGAATACTGAATCAGACTGAGATTCAAGTAAGACTTCTAGTACCTGTCCCTTGTCCAACTTAATATTCTGAATACGGTTCCAATGACAAGTGTAAGTCCGAAAATGACCCGGTTCCCCATCAGAAGCCGACAGCAAGCTGCAGCAAGCAGCAAGCAGCAGCAGCAGGTAGCAGTGGCTGCAAGCAGCGGCGGCAACAACCAGTAGCAGTAACAAGCAATAACAGCAGCACGTAGCAAGGACTTCGGCATGGCATTTATACTCCAGTTCTGTAAAAAAAAAAAATCTATTAAAACCTCTCTCTCTCCTAGAGTTTGCTCCAATAGTGGAAAAAATGGTGGAGAGGAGCTTGCTTAGTGGTGAAGCAACCTCAGGTACAAGCTTGGCTTGGGAGAGAGCTTCATTTGTGGTAAGCCTTGTGGATTTGAAGGCTTTAAGTTAGGATTGAGGTGCTATCAGAGCGCAGAACGGTCTAGGAGGACCTAGGAGACCTTAGGAAGGTGAACCTTAAGGAAAGAAATGTAATGAAATGGTGCAAAGGTGATGTAATAGTTAGCTTTTTTTCTCTCGCATCTGTGTATACCTCTTGCAAATGTTTTGTTGCTAATATTTCCTGTTTGGATGTATGTATGCACAGACTTTGTTTACGCTTCGGGCGGACAGGGAAAACTTTGTCCGTTCGGCGGGTCTGTTTCGGACCCGAGCTGTCCAAATTGGTGGCATCGGGTCGTGATAGATTGAGGTGGTATGAACCTTTTCTCTGATGTTTTGGTGAGATTTATTTCCCTCTTTTTCCTTCATATTTGTTTGAATGCTTCATTTTTATTAAATGTGCACCTCGTCTTGTTAAGGCACGCGCTTCTCGCTGTGAGACTCGCGCCTTGACTCCAAAAGGCCCCTTTGTCCTTTTTGAGCCTTACATTGCGCCTCATTCCTTTACGAACGCTGGTTAAATGCATGCAACCACTGCTTTTCTGGGTCAGACCTGTTGCCGATAGTGATTGTTGCATCCCTTTCATGTCTAAATAAATAAATAAATAAATACTCTTGCTAGTTTTTCTATCATCTTTCTGAAAATTTGCTCTGCCAAGTTTGGTTAATGGCTTTGTAATCGATTTTTAATTTTCTCTTGTTTCTTCTTTTAAATCATACTAATGACTTTTCAGTGATTCTACTGCTATTTTTTTTTCCTTGTCATTATTCCTCAATGAGATCTCTTATGCATATTTTCTTACTTTGGTTTCAGTGGGCTGCTTTCTTAGATTCTGAAGGGCGAGTAATGGATTCAAAGGCGCTAAGAAAAAGAGTATTCTATGGTGGAGTTGACCATGATCTGAGAAAAGAGGTTTGTGGCTAGTGGTATTTAACTTCCTGAGTCTCAATGTTAACCTTTGGATTTTGTGATTTTTTCTTTTTAAGGTCTGGAAGTTTCTGTTGGGATACCATGAGTATGATTCAACATATGCTGAGAGAGATTACCTAGCTGCAGTAAAGAAATCAGAATACGAAGTCATTAAATCCCAGTGGCAGGTTAGCAATGTTCCGGCAAACCTCTTTTTCGACATATAAAAGGAAATTGCGCATCTTTCTGATTTGTCTGTACATATATCTCTTCATTGGTGGAAGCAAGGTTTTAAGTGTCCATCGGCTGTATCTACCGTGGCGTATCGTGCCAATAAGATACTGGCACGATACAGCCTTCGTGCCGATGGCATAGCTCAAAACCCTCTTTTTTTCAAAAAAAATTAGTAAGTAATTTTCTCAATAAAGTTCAAAATAAAGATACATAATAAACAATTAAAAAATTTTGTTGTTAAAGAAAATAAATATTTCATATCATTACGTATCGGCACACATGTATTTTTTTTTACAGGCACGGCCCGGCATGCACCATGTTGTACCTTACCTACAAGTTTTTGGTACGGTCCTGTGCCGTGGCACTTAAATCCTTGAGTGTAAGTTTCATTCATAGTTAGTTAATTCGGATTCGGCAAAAATTCGGTACGGATATAATTCGGATAAAATTCGTCTTTAAATTTTTAAATTCATTGAAAAATACGGCTAAAAAATGGATTCGGCAATTATTCGGATACGTGATTTATACGGATATTATACGTTCACCAATTAAAAATTCGGGATAAAAAATTCGGCCATATAATAAATATATAATAATTAATATACTATATATATTATTATTATAATTTTTATATGTACATTAGATATATTTAAAATTATAATAAACATATATTTATAATATATAAGAGTTATATATTTAGAAATATTAATAAATAATTACAAATTTATAAATAAAATATTATATAATAATATTTCTATATAAAAAAAAATATTATATATAATAAATGAATATATATTTATAAATAAAATTATATATATATATATATATATATATATATATATATATATATATATATATATATATATATATATATATATATATATATATATATATAGAGTAGGGCCCTTACTACTCATAAGTTGTTTTCAATGTTGGGGTTTTCGAATCGGCGATCCACACCGTTAAACATGATCTAGAGTATTTGAAACTTCTAGAAAATAAATTTCGTAATTTTTCGAAATCATTATAAAGTCCATCAAGTGGGCATAAAATGAACGGTCTAAATCGAACGACGTCCTAAAAAAGGATGATCGGATCCTTCAATTCAAGATCGGAGTTATTGATCTTTATCTATGTAGTGAATAGAATTTTCTATCAAAAATTCAACAAATTTCGATTCTTTTACACCGTTAAACTAGCAAGTATCCCATATCGCCGTTAAAAATTGTCAAATTTGTGACCTCTTGATCGTAAGGTAAATGATATCGAAAAATTATAAAATTTTATTTCTAGAAGTTTTAAATGCTCTAGATAATGTTTAACGGTGTGGATCGTCGATTCTAAGCTCTATCATCGAAAACAACTTATGAGTACGAGGCGATCGTACTCATAATAGTATAGTAGGGACTCTATATATATATATATATATATATATATATATATATATATAGGCTACTATACTTATATGAGTACAAAGTCCTTTGGACTCATAAGTTTTCACTGCTCGTATGAAAAAATATGCGGTTAGGATGAGAGTGGTTACGGTTAGGTTGATAGGCCCTCAGGGTTGAGTGGTGGTTGGTTAGATAGTATAATCTAACGGGTGAAATACCAAATACTTATGAGTACAAGTGGCTATATTCATAAGAGTATAGTACGGACTATATATATATATATATATATATATATATATATATATATATATATATATATATATATAATAAAGAGGGAGGTCCATCGTGGACCTCCTCTCATGCGTCCACTAGGCCAAAGTTGCCTTGTGGACCGCGCGCTCCAAGAAGCCCAATACGGCACCATTTTGCTTCCGCGGACGGCCTAGGCGAGATGCGATCGGTGCCGTGGCCCTCTTGCTCCCGGCGCCGGCCAGGGCGGCGGCGGAGGAGGATGACGACGAGAGCGGTGACGACGCAACCTGCGGCTGCGAGTCCGCGACCTGGCGACCGCGAGCGCCGTTTTTTTTGGGCGAATCATTTGCAAATAAATTTTTTTTGACGAAAAAAATGCGTTTTTTTTCGATTTTTTCGGAAAAATACGGAAACGGCCGTTTAATTAGTTTATTCAAAAAGTTGTGAATAATTCGCGAATTATTCGTGAATTAACTAACAGAGGTTTCATTCGATGATTATATCTGATCTTTGTGCGCTGCTTGCTTGTATCCTACGTTGGATTGCAGACACTTCTAACAGCAACAGCACCGTATTTTGCCTTCCAATGCCTTCCGACTAACTTAACAAAGAATTTTTTTTTTTCAGAGATTTTTCCATATCAATAATAGTGTAATGGATAAGTTCTTGCTGTATTTCTACTTTCCAATACACCACATACCTTTGAAGTATGTTATGTTATATTTTGGTGTCAAATTGTAGAGTTGGCACCAAAAATCTTGAAGAAATAAAAAGACAAATTTCGTTACTGGTTTAATACACTTTAATTAGATTAACTTGCTTATGTAATTGGATCTAACTTTTTTTTATTCTGGCCAGCTTGTTTATGTACAGAAGATTAATTTCCCTATTGCCATCTCGAAGATGATTTGATTTTAATGTTATATTTAATTGTTCCAAGAAGCTTCTGTGAAACTAACAACCTGTTTGGAAACATAAATCTCCCGCTCGGAATGTCTTTATAATTTACACAAGAAGCTTGTCGTATCTAGTGGATAGGAATGTGATCAGATGTCTAGAATGGACAAGCATGTTTAGCCTTCAAGTCTGTTTTTTTTCTGAATAAGATAAATCACCTTGTAGGTGAAATATATTATTCTACCAAATTATGGATAACAAAACATTTCAAGGAAAAAAAGAAAAAGAAAATCAAACTATTTACTTCTAATCACACAAAATAATTGTTGTACCGAATAATTTATCCTTGGGATGTTAGAAGGGGCTGCTATATTTAATATTTTACGACCACCTCCTTGAAATTTTATTGGTTGTTCTAGAGCCATTCGTTTTCCTTTAGGTCTAATATCTTCTCCTTCAGGAAAGATTTCGTCTTGAGGTACATTTGAGATAGGTATTTGGGGTAAATTTCCTATAGAATATACAGCTGTAGGTAATGGTACAATTCTTTGGAAAGGAGTACTAGAAGTTGCGGTTGACTGTTCGTCATTTACACATTCTAAATCAAATTTATTGACTTCTAATTTTCTTGTCTGAAATACTAAATTATATTCATCTTCTATATCTTTGACTTCTTCTAAAAATTCATCTGCTGCTTCTTTTAGTAATTTTATTTCTTCTTTCAAGGTAAGATTCATAATCTTTTCTTCTTCATAGAGTCTAAATATCTCTATAATTATTTCATCTTGTATTTTTAACTCTTGTTCTTGTTCTTGATATCTTTCATCATACCTTCTCTGATTATTCCTTATTCTTTCTACAATTTTCTGCTCTTCTTCTATGGTTAATTCCTCGTCTTCACTTCCATAACTCAATAGCGTTTGCCCATTCTATATTTAGTTCATTAGGAAGGATTTGTTCAATGTTAACATTTTCTCTTTCTGTATTATGTTGTTCTATTCTTTCTCTTATTATGACTATTTCATTACTCTCTTCATAAGTAAATCTGCTTTCTCTTATTTCATAATTAACTATTCTCTCTATTTGAACTTAATTCTAGATTATATTCTGAGCTTTCACCATCTGTAGATGATTCATTTTCTTTATATTCCTTATAATCAGTAAACCTTATGGAGGTTCTTCCTTTTGTATTGGTATACATTACAGTATCTATAGGGGCTAATATAGTTTTGGGAATAAAGTTGTCTAAATTCCATTCTAATCCTGCATACTGTTCATAAGTAATAGGTTGAGGTTTTATAAGTCTAATACCTCCATTACCCATTAATCCTACAATATTGTTGGTTTTACCTTAAAAAGAGTTTGGCTAGTTTCAGGAAGTTTTCCTAAAAATCCTACACACACAAGTAAATTGCTTCCTCTCATTTGTTTGGTACAAGAATTTTCTGGTATGATTGTAAGTAAGAAGTTTGATTTTCACTTCTTTGAAAGGTCTTGCTATCCATGATTTTGGCAGGATAGCATATTTCACCAACAATGTGATTTATCTTATTTTGAAAAAATGACTTGCTGGCCGAATAAGATATTCCATTCAAAATATCTGAGCACGCTTCTCATCATCCAAATATACAAATTTCTTGAGTAAATCAAGAGGAAATATCGAATACGATATTCGTGCATCCAAACAGGGCCTAAATATTTATAGCGTATTATTCCTTGACCAAGATTCCAACTAGTTGAATTTCATCCATATGACAGCCAGATGTATTGATCAGTTTAGTATGTTATCAAATCTTCAAATTGTAGACAAAGTAATGGCAAAAGTATCTAACAGCAAAATCAAGGGTTGCTATTTATTTTTGAAAGTTGTTTTGTGGACAGAGTCTCTGCTTGGCTAAACTTCTAGAATAGCTCCAGGAAACATAACTTTTTGAACTGGTCCAGCAACACTAGCAGGCCTAAACGCTTACGTGATTAGTTATGTACTTATAGCTTACCAGCTAGGACACAAGCCTAAATCTAAATGTTTCCGCATGATATGATAAAGTTTTATAATCAATAGATATACTAATTTTATGAGTTTGCATAAGATATATTGCTTAAACTAAATTTTCAAATGGCTCCATGCTTGCACGAGCACGACCATGTGCCAACTGACCTGTCTTTGAACTTTGTGTACTAATGTAAAATGATATTAAAGGTTATGTATGCTATTGACTCAATATAATAACAAACCAATTTATTAACTTAATAAGAAGGATTTAAGCAAGGTTTAAAGTCTTTGTGGCACGGGGCGTCTTCTTTGTACAGCACGATGCGGCAGCATGCTTCCGTGCCGACACATGGTACGCTTGCGTGTCGATAGATACGTATGACCACCTACTGATATGCTTTGGTACGAACTTATTTCAGTTTTTTTTTATTCTAATAAGCTATTATAATGTTATTTTGAAAGATTTAATCAAATAATTATGAATGTTTGCTATGTATGACTTGCTGTACTCATCAATTAATTGTAAGTTTTTTGTATGTAAAGTACAACTAAAGCTGATGCAGAATAAATTTTTTTATAGGTTAGAATTTAAAATATACAAAGACATCATTTTTTCTTTTTCTAGACCATATTACGGTTTTTCTTTTATAAAATACAAAAAATAATTTTTAAAATTATTAAAAAAATTATTTTAAAAAGTATTTGAAAAAATTATTTTCTAAATAATTTTTTTCAAAAAATTATTAGATCTATCAAAAAAATTAAGCAATAAATTATATGACAAATAAATTAAATAAATTTAAGTATCAATTGATTTAATTTAGTTTTTAATTTTATCAGCATTTTTAATCTTCTAACAAAAAAATAAATTTTTATGTTTGATGTGCTTAAAAATTTGTTTATTAAGTTCGATTTTGTTCTCTTAATTCGCCAAAATTTCGACCGCAGTCCACCACTGACATCCGAGGCCCAAGGGGGTATACGGAGGGGCTTCGTCCCTGCGGTATAGATCGGATATGTAAATTAAAAATTTTTCCGTGTATTAATAAACAAGAAAATTAAATTATAATTTTTTTGACTTGCCTAACAAGTAGATCTTTGGTTTGCAATGTCTTTGGGGTGTGTGGGATACTTCTTGATATCCCAAAGAACAAAACAAAAAAGAGAAAAATAGGCAAAAAGTGAAAAAAAAAAGTAAAAAAAAGTAAAAAAAAGTGTGCCGGCACGGGATAGTGCCGCGGCAAGATTTGCGTATCGCTCTGTCTCGCGCGATACGCAGGTTCGTGCCGCGGCAGAACTTGTGTATCGCTTTGTCTTACGCGATACGTAGGTCCGTGCTGCGACACGGAGGGGTGTCCGAACCCTCCCTGTATTGTGCTACCTTCTTGGTGTAACAGCACTGGGTGACACTTTAAACCTTTGATTTAGGTGCTCATTTGTATGGGCGCCGTATTGTGCCAACAAGATATCGGCACAATAAAGCCTCCTTGCTGATGGCACAGCTCAAGACCCTCTATTCTTAAATCAGTAAGTAATTTTCTCAATAAAGTTTAAAAGATTTGATAAAAATACATAATAAACAGTTAGAATATTTTGTTGCTAAAGAAAATAAATATTTCATGATATTATGCGTTGGCACATATGAAATTTTTATGACCAGAACGCATCGGCCTGGCCCGGCATGCATCGTGCCATACCGTGCCGGTAGGTTTCCGGCACGACTCCATGCGACAACACTTAAATCCTTGCTTAATAATCTTGATTTTAGAAGCCAATTTAATCAGTCTTTAGCTACATTTTAAATTTAATTTATTCATTAAGGATCGGTCCCTTCCATCATTAAGGATCATTGACTCTTCCAAAGGCCACTTCAGATCTTCAGTGACATCTCTTGGAGATGTAAGTCGGGAATTGTTTACGGTCTTGATTTGTATGCGATTTGCTTGTTTTGATGGTGCAGTAAGTATGAACTCATGCAGACTAAAATATTTCCCTGACTTGCATTAGCTCAACTTAAAGAAATCTGGCAAATCCCAATGTGATGGTAAAATCTAATATATGTTTATAATCTAATGTGGAAACATTGTCTCATCAATCCATTAGTAAACTAGATATGTAAGAACAGAAGCATCAAGTACGGTAATATGCCAGAAATATTTGGCCCATTTGTGGTTTCTTGATTGTGGTGGTTGTGGGACTATTTTTGGAGTGTAATGAAGGTGGTAAATTAAAAATATTCTGCAGTTGAGAATGACATCATGAGCATAATGCAGTGCATAACCAAATAAACTTGCTTTGTCGCATTTGAAATATCAGTGTAGTTTACTCTTATTTTAGCACATTACTTCAGTTTCTTCTGCAAACGTGTTATCATCCAGTTAATAATTGTTAGTATGTTTCTTATTTTGTCACATTTGCAGAGCATCTCACCCATGCAAGCCAAAAGATTTACAAAGTTTAGGGAACGTAAAGGCCTCATTGAGAAGGACGTGGTAAATTATCCAGCTTTTCTCAATTTTTCATATGCATTTGTTTTATTATAGCAAGATAAACAGTATTGTGCTTTATTAGCTTATTATATGATAACCTACTATTTGTTTACAATGTGAAGGTGAGAACAGACCGATCAGTTCCATATTATGAGGGAGATGAGAATCCCAATGTTGCAGTTTTACGTGACATACTGTTAACATACTCTTTCTACAATTTTGACCTTGGATATTGCCAAGTAAGTTTAGATATAGACCTTTATCCCCATTCTTCTAATCTTAAGCTCTCGCTCTGTTTTTTTGTTTGCAACTTTTTGGTGTAAACTGCTCTCTGCTGTTTACAAATAGATACGCTTGTGAATTGGGAACAACTATGGATAACTAAAAGCAGAAATAATTTGATGTGCATTAGCTCTCTTAATCATAGAAATAAAGAAAACATAGGAAAAAAAATAAAGAAATCGAAGAAACAATTCTAAATTTAGACTCAAACATTATGTTATATATTAAAATCTTATGAACACTAGTTATAAAAGTCCAATTCCGAATTGAAAAGAAACAAGTGTATTTGAATCTAAATTTGAATTTGAAAATATTCTTAATTGATATCCAATCGAATTCGTATCCGAATCTGAGCTAAGATTGTTTGGTAAATGCCACTCCATATCTGCTCATTCTCGAATTCGGAATTGGGTCCGATCAGATATTGTCTGACCTACTGTGTCCCTAGGCTAAGGTGGGGCCTGTCTTCTAAAAGCTAAATAAGTGGTGCATATGCAGCTTCAGACACTACCATGGGCGGGCCATATATGTAAATCATATGCAGCTGTATATGTGATATCAAGCCACGTATGCTGCTCTTATGTGACTGCGTATGCAGGGGGCATCTACTAATCATACATATAAATTGGTTGTAGAATGAATGCAGATTCATGTCACGGACAAAGTGTTTTCCGCTTACTTCTCCTTGACGGTGGCCTAATCTTTGAAGGAGCGTTTTGTCGGAGGTTTTTCTGGGGCATTCTAGAAGCTTCTATGTGGATCTCAAGACTGATGGTGCGGATGCCGAAGGGTCAAGAGTCCTTTAGAGTTTCTAGGTGCGCAATAATTGTAATCTCCTGGGAGCTTGTAGCCTTCCTCTTTGCCTTGTAGTTATGTGCTGCCTAGGGCTGGCAAATGAGCGAGCCGACTCGCGTTCGACTGGATATTTGGCGAGCTCGAGCTCGACTCGAAATTAAATGAGCCGAGCTTGAACAAAAAAAAAGGCTCGAAATTCATTTCAAGCCGAGCTTGAGTATTACTTGGCTCGTTCGAATTAGGCTCGAAAAGCTCGAATATATATATATAGAGTCCGGCTACTATACTATTATGAGTACGATCGCCCTCGTACTCATAAGTTGTTTTCGATGATAGAGCTTCCGAATCGACGATCCACACCGTTAAACGTTATCTAGAGCATTTAAAACTTCTAGAAATAAAATTTTATAATTTTTCGATATCATTTACCCTACGATCAAAAGCTCACAAAATTGACAATTTTTAATGGCCGGTATGGAATACTTCCTAGTTTAACGGTGTAAAAGAATCGGAATTTGTTGAATTTTTGATAGAAAATTCTATTCACTACATAGATAAAGATCAATAACTCCGATCTTGAATTGAAGGATCCGATCATCCTTTTTTAGGATGTCGTTCGATTTTGACCGTTCATTTTATACCCGCTTGATGGACCTTATAATGATTTCGAAAAATTACGAAATTTATTTTCTAGAAGTTTCAAATACTCTAGATCATGTTTAACGGTGTGGATCGCCGATTCAAAAATCCCAACATCGAAAACAACTTATGAGTAGTAGGGCTCTATACTCATAATAGTATAGTAGCTACTCCATATATATATATATATATATATATATATATATATATATATATATATATATATATATATATATATATATATATATATATATATATATAGTTGAGCTAGAATACTCTTAAGAGTATCTGAGCCCATTTTACTCTCGAGTTGTTTTCGATGATAGAGCTTTCAAATTGACGATCGGCTCCGTTAAATATGATCTAAACCATTTAAACTACCTAGAAATCAAATTTCACGCACTGTCGATATTGTTCTTGTATCCATCTTGTGAACAGAAAATGAATGCTTGAAAATGACTATTCTTTAAAAAATGATAATAGGTTCATTGTAATCAAGCTCAACAGTATAGATCTTGTTTTAAATAGTTTAAAAAATTTTCTAACAAAAATTCAATTGATTTGGATATCTTTACACCGTTAAACGAGAAAACGTCTCTTATCCACCATTAAAATTACAAATTTTGAAACCCTTTGATCATTAGGCAAATGATGTCGAAAATATTTGAAATTTGATTTCTAAACACTTTAAGTGGTATAGATCATGTTCAACGGATCATCAATTTGGAAGCTCTATCATCGAAAACAACTCGAGAGTAAAATGGGCTCGGTACTCTTAAGAGTGTTCTAGCTCAACTCATTATATATATATATATATATATATATATATATATATATATATATATATATATATATATATATATATATATAGTAGAGCTACTATGTTATCGAAAGTATAGAGGATCGTGCTTTTGATTTTTTTATTCTTAGATCCACCCCTTTAATCATTTCTTATCTTTACATTAATACTATTATTACTTTGTTGGGACCATCGAATCCTAGGCTACCGTTTGGTTCGCGGTTAAGGAAAAACTAGTTATTCCAGAGATAGGATTAAATTCAAGATTAAGGTGGGATTAGAATATTTTTATGTTTGGTTGGAATTGGAGTTAGTCCAGGATAGTAAAAAATAGTATTTGGTTGGAATAGATGGGATACGAAGGATAGTGGATTATTATGAATAAAAAATAGTGTTTGGTTAGGGTTAGATGGGGTTAGGTGGGGTTAGCTAAGCCGGGATAACACATTTGATGTGGGGTTAGCTAACCCCACCTATTTTTGAAGGTGTTTGGGGATAAAATGAGGGTTAAGGGGTTATTCCACCCCTTAATCCCCAACCAAACAATGGCTAGGGGTATTATTTAATCCTAGGGGGGGACCGCAATCATCCCAACCATACAATTTTTAATCAAAAAGTCAAAAATTCGGAAACATCAAATCCTTTATATTTTCGATAGCATAGTAGTTCTACACATATATATATATATATATATATATATATATATATATATATATATATATATATATATATATATATATATTAAAAAATATATAAATATAATATATTTTAATTATATATAATGAGTGAATAATCTGAGTTTAGTTAAAATTGGGCCAATGTTGTTGGCCCATAAAAACAAACCTAATAGACAAATAAAAGAGCAAAATTTTACTAAATTTATACATTTTTCCTTTCCTTCTTTCATAGAGCTCTAAATTTTCAATATGTTTCTCTCTTTCTTTTTTTTCTATCTCTCACCCTACGTGGCTAAGTCGGAAGCCCTCCAAGTTACCAAGTAACAGCATATGCCCGTTGTTGCCTACCTTGCTATTAATTGTATGCTTGACAAAATATACATAATATTTTTATAAGTAAAAAATTATTATTTATATATAATTTTAATTTTAGTTTATATGATTGGATAGTTTAATCTAATATTTTTCTATATAATTTATTTATTTCTAACCGCATAATAAAAATGAATAATATGGAGAGTGAAGGCGGAAGAGAAGACATGTGAGGCTGAAAAAATTTGATATTCAATTCATAAATTATTTTTCGTCATATTATAATACTATATTTCATATAATTAATTTGTATTTTAAACTATTAGACATATTTTTGTATCAAATTATAGATAATATCCTATACAAATTAAACTATTGATCGTATGATGTTGAGAATTTCAAGCGGCTCGTTTAGGGCTCGAACTCGCTCGACTCGAAATTAGGCTCGCTCGAGCTCGGCTCGAATTAATTTCCAAAAAGCTTGAGCTTAAATTTAGGCTCGAAATTAATTTCAAGCCGAATTTCAGCCGAGGTAAGCTCGCTTGAGCTCGGCTCGTTTCCATTCGAAATCATAATAAAGTTCATCAAGTGGATATAAAATGAACGGTCAAAATCGAACGACGTCTTAAAATGGATGATCGGATCCTTCAATTTAAGATCGGAGTTATTGATCTTTATCTATGTAGTGAATGGAATTTTCTATCAAAAATTCAATTGATTTTGATTCTTTTACACCGTTAAACTAGCAAATATCCTATACTGACCGTTAAAAATTGTCAAATTTGTGACCTTTTGATGATCGAAAGGTAAATGATGTCGAATAATTATAAAATTTGATTTCTAGACGTTTTAAATGCTCTAGATAACGTACGTCTAGATAACGTTTAACGATGTGGATTGTTGATTCGGAAACTCTATTATCAAAAACAACTTATGAGTACGAGGGTGATCGTACTCATAAAAGTATGGGTTGATTACACCAGTAGTCCCTAACCTTTACACCAATTTTCACCTAGGTCCCCAACCTTTTTTTTTTTGCAATTGAGTCCATAATCTCTTGATTTTATTACAATTACGTCCCAACCGTTAAAAAAACTATTATAATTAACGGAATCGCCACGTTAGCGCCTATTTGACATCCTTTTTCATTTTAATTTAGGTTCCTAAACTTTGCATGTTTTTCACTTTAGTCCCTAAAAATAAAATTTCAAAATTTTAAATTTAAATAGAAAAATAATATTAAAATTAAAATTTTTAACTAACAAGAAATTAGAATATTGAATTTGAATTTAAAGCTGAATTAAATTTTGAATTCAAATTTAAAAATTTGATATTTCAATTTATGTGTAAAATGAAAGTTTTGAAACTGAAATTTAAATTTAAAATCCGAATTTAAACTTAAAACCATATTCAAAATTGTGATTTTCAATTTTAAATTTTAATTGAAAATTTAAATTTGAATTTAAACTTCGAATTCAAATTCACATTTTGAATTTGAAATTTCAAATCGAAGTTTGAAATTAAATTAGAATTTAGAATTCGAAATATGAATTTGAATTAAAAATTAAAAATTAAAAATTAAAAATTAAAAATTAAATGCAAAATCAGAATTTGAATTCCAATTTAAATTTGAATCCAAAATCAAAATTTAAATTTAAAAATTAAATCTTCAATTAAAAATTTTGTTTTGAATTTATAAATTTAATGTGTTAATTACACCATTGGTCCCTAACCTTTGTATCGTTTTTCAATTTGGTCCCCAATCTTTTTTTTTGCAATCGCATTGACACCGTTCTAACATGGCGCCTCATGCAGGCCTCAGTACGTGGCATTTTCCTTCAATTTTAACATCTATCTAACAGTTGAGATTTATTGTAATGAAATTAAGAGATAAGGGATTTGATTGCAAAAAAAGAAAGGTTGGGGACCAAATTTTAAAACGGTTTAAAGGTTAGGGACCATTGGTGTAATTAACCCTAAAAGTATAGTAGCTGGACTCTCTCTCTCTCTCTCTATAGAGTTGAGCTAGAATACTCTCAAAAACACCAAGAGGTTGGTGTTTTTGAGTTTTTAACCTTTGGACGGAGAAATATAAGGTTGGGATGATGGTGTTAGGTGGTGGTTGGTTGAATAGTGTTTGATCTAAGGGCTATTAGTAATCAAGAAGTAGATCCAAGGGCAAAAAACCTAGAAGCACCAAGGGAGTAATACTTCTAAAAGTATTTTAGCTCAATTCTATATATATATATATATATATATATATATATATAGTACGTCTTGTGTGCTATTAGGAGCACGGAGGCCTCCATGCTCGTAAGTCGTTTTCGATGATGGAGTTTTCGAATTGATGATCGGCTCCGTTAGACTTGATCTAGTGTATTTGAACTATCTAGAAAATAATTTTTGTAATTTTTCGGTATCATTTTCCTAGCGATCGAAAGGGTTCAAAATCAATAATTTTTAATGGTTGATGTATACCGTTTGTAAGTTTAACGGTGTAGATTAACGGTGTAGAAATCTTCAAATCAGTTGAAATTTTGATAGAAAATTCTTTATACTATTTACAACAAGATCAATGTGTTTGATCGAAAATTTTAATGCTATATCACCACTTTTTGTATGATTTTTATTTCCAGTTGATATTGAACCCTTTTGATCGTTAGGTAGATGATATCGAAAAGTCACAAAATTTATTTTCTAGATATTTCAAATATGCTAGATCATGTCTAACGGAGCCGATCGTCGATTCTGAAGCTCCATCATCGAAAACGGCTTAGGAGAACGGAGGTCTCCGTGCTCTAATAACACACAAGGCCTTCTATATATATATATATATATAATTAGGTGAAATACTATTAATAGTAAAATACTCTTTTGCTATCAAGTTTTTAACCTTTTGATGAACAATTGTGGGCCTAGGGTGATATTCGTCCCTTAGGGTTGAGAGGTCCCTCTAGGGTTGAGTGGTCCCTACTGGGTTATAATATTTAATCCAATGGTTAGAAATAATGAGAAGAGTGGATCCAAAGGTTAAAAAATTGGTAGCAACAATGAGATTTTGCTACTAATAGTAGCCCAGTCCAACTATCTATCTATATATATATATATATATATATATATATATATATATATATATATATATATATATATATATATATATATTATGAAACTATATGCAGGAGACCAAAACCAAAAATAATAATTGGATTAAAACTTATAGGGACACAGTACTATGGATAAAATCACTAGATCTAAAATGATAACAGTTAGAGGAAATTTTTTATTTGAATTTTTTTCGGCTAAATTATAGAAATCTCCCTGTCAATATCCGCTCTTTTTACTTTCTTTCCGTTTTTTGAAAACCTACATTTTGCCCCTTAAAAATTGAGAAATGTTTACTTTGGTCCTGCTTTGCTTATATTCTATTATTATATATTTTTATAGCCAAAATACCCTTGAAGCCCTTATCTCAGATGCGCCTCTTCATAATTGCCGTCCATGGCCGCGCCGCCTCGCTGTCGCCCACCTCTCTATCCGTTACACGCCCTCGTTCCTTTGCCTTCTCGTCCTCGCCCTCGTTCTCGCTCTTCTCTTCGTCCACGCCGACCTCGACCTCCTCCCTACAGTCGCCAAAATGGAGGTGCGGCGAGGGTGCTGGAGTGGGGGGATAGGTGGAGAAAACGGAGTAGGAGTTGGGGTTGAGGGAGGCGCAAAAGACGGAGGAGGACAGGTTGCAGATGAGCAGAATTGGGGAGGAGATGAAGAGGATGAGGGGCAGTTTGATTATTTGGCACACCCTATCTCCTTGTGATTATTTTTCGTTTTTTAAGGGGGGTAAAGTGTAGATTTTTGAATGATAAGATAGCAAAGTGAAAAACGGGTATTGATAGGAAGGTTTTCTATGATGTAGCTACTTTTTTCACTAAAAGTTAGTCTTATAATTATTTTGCCTCGGGAAGTAATCGAAATTGCTGCGTATAACCGACTCTAAGGTGAGTTATAATTCTGTCATAGGAAAAATATATCTTCGGTGATAGGGAACATGGATTATTTTTTATTTATTTTGCCTCGAGAAGCAATCGAAATTGCTGTGCATAACCGACCCTAAGGTGAGTTCGCATTCCGTCATAGGCAAAATATATGTTGGGTGATAGGGAACATGGATTATTTTTTATTTATTTTGCCTCGAGAAGCAAACGAAATTGCTGCGCATAATCGACCCTAAGGTGAGTTAGCATTCCGCCATGTCATATAATTAATTTGTACCCCCACTGTACATAGATTTCATAAGACTGAATACCCAATTTAACGACTTGGTGGTTGATTGAAGTTTTGATGCTCAGTTTAATGACATGGCGGTCGAGTTCACCTTGGTTGTATGTTCCAAGGTGAAGATGTGACCAAACTCCAAGTATATGTATTGGGGTAGGTCGGATTTGATGTTACCTGAAAGTAGAGGGTGGCTAATTCCTAGGTATATGTATCAGGATTAACCGAGTATAATATATTTTTTACTCTAGTTATATGTACTAGAGTGAGGATTTGACTAAGCCCTTAGTGTATGTATTAGGGTTCGTCGGATTTGATTTGCATGAGCTCTGAGTATATGTATTAGAGCTCGATCGGATATGAGTTTCACTCTAGGTATATCTGCTAGAGCAAAAGGTTGACTAGACCCTAAGTATATGGGTTAGAACTAGTCGAGTTTGGTTTGACTTTCACTCTAGGTATATGTACTAGAGCAAAAAGTTGACTAGACCCTGAGGATATGTGTTAGGGTTAGTCAGATGAACTCTAAGTATGTGTATTAGAGTTCGAATGAATTTGATGTCATTTGACTGAATTCTAAGTGTATAATTTAGAACTCTGTCGATTTGGATATGGTTTTGCCTTAGTTATATGTGCTAAGACAATAATGCAACGGAACTTACTAATTGCTCCAAATGTTAGTAGATTTACAAGATGTACATATTTTTAAGTATGAAAAAAGCTTTTGTAAAATTTTCCTCAAAATACTCAAAAGATATACTACAAAATGTTAAAAAAAATATATTTTGTAAATATGTTGTTGGCACATCCTCGTGCCAGGTGTCGCCACGGCCTTGGCACAGGTAGCACGAGATAGCACAGGCAGCATTGGCAATCCAAGGATTTAAGTGCCCATCGGCACGAATTATATCTACGTGCCATATCGTGCCAATAAGATATCGGCATGATACAGCCCCCGTGTCGATGGTATAACTGAAAACTTTCTTTCTTTTTTAATTAGTAAGTAATTTTCGTAATAAAGTTTAAAAGATTTGATAAAGATACATAATAAGCATTTAGATTATTTTGTTGCTAAAGAAAATGAATTTTTTATGCCATTATGTATCTGTACACGTATTTTTTGTGAGTGGTACGTGTTGGCACGGCCTGGCCCACACCATGTCGTACTGTGCCGGTAAGTTTTCGGCACGACCTTGAGCCACAGCACTTAAATCCTTAAGGTAATCATTTGTGGTATTATTGTTAAGAGTCCAACTATTATACTATTATTAGTACGATTGCCTTTGTACTCGAGTCATTTTTGTTAGGGGCAATGTCACGCCCCGGGTTGCACATTCACCGGGAACGCCGACAAATCCGCCGTATACAAAAGGATTTCTTCTGTATATGAAGCGTAGCTGTACCTGTATAAACATACAATGCTACGCACAGTAGCATAGAGCAATAATAAAGTAAATAGGCAGGTAGGAAAGTAAACTCTAAATACATACAAATTTTCAGATACAACAATACTCGCTCCAGCGAGTTCACAACTGTATGTACAACAAAACAACCCCAAAAGTGTCACTACCTGCAGAAGAATCCTGTAGCTCAGCACTCGACGGGGAAGGGCTCTAGCTCGCAACACCCTTGCCACGATCCGACTCGGACGCAGCGGCGGCGCAAGAAAGGTGGAAGAAAATGGGCGTGAGAACTACTGTAAAACAAGTAGTCCTCAGTGGGTGCCGCCTTAAACCTTATCGGTCCACCCACTAAGTCTACAGGGTAAGAAAGAGAGCAAAAGAAGCTGGAAACACTCAACAGCTAAATACTACTACTCTGAACCGCACTAACACTAACCACCTGTAGCAATACCCACACTGACCCAATCTCACCAAGGACTGTGAAACACCCGTCCCGCCTGTCGAAGCAACACTACAACTACCCCCAGGTAGCTAGTGGAGAGCAAACCCACACGAGGGCGCAGCGACACCAACGCAAAAGCACAAAGCCAGACTCCGGAGCGGCACTCGCGGGCGCGACCCAAACGAGTATGCGAGCGTATCTCTGTCGAGCTCAATCAGTCTCTCGCAGGCCTAAGTCAAGAAAACTGGGTCAAACCACTCGTATACCACGTGCCCTTGGCACACTCTGTAAACCCAACAGAACTCTGGGACCACCGTCAACCCCCGACGGCTCCCGACAACACCGACAGTCTAAACTCTACTGTGGCTAACTTGGCATCCCAGCACGAGCGTCTACTGTGACTAGGCTCGGCCTCCCAGCACGAGCGCAAGAACAACCTACACTACCTCGGGTATCCATCGCACTCCCCCGGCGACGATACGACACAATGCGGCTCCTAGAGCTAAATTTGGTAGTGTATGAAATGACGATCCAATCGTGGTTTTCTCCTAAGTCAAATCCAAGTCCACATGTGTAATCAGAATACTTGCTAAACACGCTCTAAATTCAGATTTTAGTCCAACTAGTATCGATGAATTGAGCTACGATTACATTCAATAAACACTACACATGTCGACTACATGAACATAGGAATGATCCGATGAAAACCCACCTCTAGTGCTAACTCCTGGCAGCGAAGATGGTGTCCAATCAGAGAATGAAATCCGAGGCGTCCCGCTCAAGTCCGAGGTCCTCCAGCTGCGAAAATAGCGTCACAAAAGAACCCAACTCACGAAATCTGTCCGAAAAACAGCAGCGAAGAAAAGATGGGTTCCGACCAGGCAAACCTGCTCCAAAACTGGTAATTAAGGGCTCTGTAGCTTCGTCTCGAGATCACGAATCCAGCAAACCAAGTTTCACTGGATTTCGTCGCTCCTATGCAGAGAAAGAGCCAAATTACGAAACGTCGACGGCGAAACTGACGACACTTCGAGAATGCGCTCGAAAATCGGTAGCTCGATAATGTGGGGTTTCGACTGGGCAAACTTGCTCCAAATCCAGCAAGTAAGGTCTCTCTGGAATCGTCTCGAAGTCCCGGATCCAACGGCGCAAGTCTCGACGCGATCCGATGTTCCTGCGCGGAGAACAAGCCAAAATACCGCGAGTCGACGACGAAAACTGCAGCAGTCAGCAAAATCTCGAAAATCGATGATGTCGCAGCAAGAGAAGGGTTCGCCGATGAGCTACTCACCTCAGGGAACACGCTGGAACCTTCGAAGTATCGACGACGATGAAATCCTGCACTCGCCCGGCTCCTTCGCAGCCACACGATGTCGAAAACGTCCTCAAACGGCTTCGCGACGCGTCGTCGGCGAAAACCGCACCACCCGAGCTCTCCTCCTCAACCGATCAGCTAGAGAGAGAGGAAGAAGAAGAAAAGGAAAAGGAGAAGAAAGGTAGGCAGTGTGTGAGGCTCCTCTCTCTCTCTCTCTCTCTCTCGACGTGTAGTAGTAGTAGGGGCTGGTGACAAAAACAAGGCAGCAAAAGACCAATCTGCCCTCAGCTCGCCTACCACGCTGTATCGGTATGCGGGCTCCAGTACCGGTACAGATGGGTCAACCTGAGAGCATCCTGCTCGGCACCATACCGGTATAACCCGGGTAGCTATCTGGTATAGCCATCACTCCCGTACCGATGACAACCAACTTGTGCGGTACGGCTCATCGAAAAATCTGCTATTTCGCAGATCTTCAGGATTCTCGCTGCTCTCGCGTTCCCGCTAGGTCCGTTCGGCGTCCATTTTGCGCCAACCGAAGAATTTTTAACCGTATTTATATATATATATATATATAAATATATATATATAGAGTTGAGCTAGAATACTCCTAAAAGCACCAAGTAGGTGGTGCTTGTGAGTTTTTAACTATTGAATGGATAAATGTAGGGTTGAGATGATGGTGGTAGGTGGTGGTAGGTGGTAGTAGGTGGAATAGTGTTTGATCCAAGGGGTATTAGTAATTAAGGAGTGGATCCAAAGGTTTGAAACTTGGAAGCACCAAGGGGTTGGTGCTTAGAAAGTATTCTAGCTCCTCTATATATATATATATATATATATATATATATATATATATATATATATATATATATATATATATATATATATATATATATATATAGTGGAGCTAGAATACTTTTAGAAGCACCAACCCCCTTGGTGCTTCCAAGTTTTTAGCCCTTAGATCTACATGCCAATTACTAATACCCCTTGGATCAAACACTATTCCACCTACCACCACCTACCACCATCATCTCAACCCCACATCTATCCATCCAATATTTAGAAACTCAAAAGCACCAACTCATTGGTGCTTTTGAGAGTATTCTAGCTCAACTATATATATATATATATATATAATGAGAGGGAGGTCCACCGTGGACTGCCTCTCATTCGGCAGCGCAAGGGTGAGGCTCGGCCCACAAAGGCGAGGCGCGTCGCGGTTAGGCGTCCTCGAGGCGAGAGGCGCCGCGCTCCGGCGTTCGCAAGGGTGGGGGCGTGGCATGGTCGGGCGTGGTGGGTGAGGGCGCGTCGCACCCGCATTTGCAAGGATGGCCCTGCATGCGCCCGCTGCGTCTGCTTCTTCTCCTATGGCCCCGACGAGCTCTGCCCCCTTTTCCTTGGGGGGCATCGGTGACCTCGACCTTGGGTAGGCGCAGGCGGAGCGTGCGGGCGTCATCGGGGTGGGCGCGGGCGTGGGAGTTGAGAAGAGAGAGGTCAGAGGAGGAGGAGGAGGATGACGACGACGATTCAACAAATCCATAAGCTCCCGGCGCCGGCCAAGGCGGTGGAGGAGAAGGATGATGACGAGAGCGGCGGCGGAGGAGGAGGAGGAGGAGGACGACGAGAGGGGTGGTGGGATAACTTAAAGAGATTAGTATAATAAAGTAGGGGCAAAATAGGTATTTTATTTAGATTTTAACTCTAGAATACATTTAACCTATGTTTAACCCAAGGTAACACAGGATAACTGCGGGGGTATTTTGGAATAACGGTGGAACATATGAGGGGCATTTAAAAAAAAATAAATAAATAGGGGTAGATCGGATATTTCCAGACGCATGAGGGATATATTGGCAATTATTCTTTTTTGTTAATAGAGTTTCCAAATCTACGACCCATACTGTGACACGTCTCTTCCCAGGGGTTCACCTATCCTAGAACTATAGCCTTATCAGTTATAACGCTTAATCCTCTTAATCTCTTGAGTATAGCCATCGATCAAAATGCTACGGCTAGGCTAAGAGGTTTAGCCTTATTTTATCATTACATATATATACTTGTACACTTAATTTTCTTAACTTCTTGAGCCTAGCCATGGACAAAAATGCTATAGCCAGGCTAAGAGGTTTAGCCCTATTGTATCATTACATAGCTAGGGATGTCAATGGGTATGGATACCCGAAATATTATCCGAACCCGAACCCGAACGGGGCGGGTTTATCCGAGCTAAATGTGTATTGATTCGGTTATGGGTATAGAAAAAAAAAACCGACGGATATGGATACGGGTATAGATTTTGTATTTACCCGACCGGAACCCGAACCCGAACCCGAACTCGAACCCGAATAAATTTTATATATATATACTTTATTTTTATTTATTTATATAATATATAAAATATTTAATTCCCTTAGATCTTCATTCAACGGTATGGATTTTTAAAACCCGCCGGGTCCGGGTCCGGGTCCCGGTTTGGGTTTCGGGTTTTTGGTCGGGTACGGATATAGGTATGGATTTTTAAAACCCGCCGGGTTCGATCCGGGTACGGGTTTTAATCTGGAACATAGTATATGGTTTTTGTCTTAGATTAGAAGTCATGGATCCATATTGTGAATCATCAATTTCAGTATGTAGTTTACCAACTGCTATTAATGTTAATTTTTCTGTTATTTTCATGATCATCTTTGTTAAATCTGAGCATAAGTTTTATTGATTGTTATTAGAAATTAGAAATTCATCATTTTGTCTGTCCTAAAAGTGTATCTGTAGTCTTTGTGCATTTTATAAGTACGTATTTTTGTAAGATCTGATACGCTACCAGTCAAATTCTCAAAACCAGTTAAAGTTCTACTGGGCATTCAATGAAACTACTTTTAGATATTTTTCTTGGATAAAATTTATCTATTGGTTCTTTGGTTTTAAATTTCTCTGTCGTTGTTAGTAAGCCTGTTTACCTGTTATCACAATGATCTACAGGGAATGAGTGATCTTCTATCACCAGTATTGTATGTTATGGAGGATGAGTCTGAGTCATTTTGGTGTTTTGTTGCATTGATGGAACGGTTAGGACCCAATTTTAATCGTGATCAGAGTGGCATGCACTCTCAACTTCTGGCATTGTCCAAGGTACCTCTCAACTCACATTTCGAAGCTCTTTATGCACAATCAGATGGTTGTCTTTTGAATGGTACATTTTTCTTTTTTTACTTTAATTTTATTGTTGCGTATTATCAGATATAATTTCCTTCTATAGCTGTCTATCACTAATAATTGAAAATATGCAAAGATTATTAGAATTTGATCTTCAGTGTCTGATCTTCCGTAACTGAACTTTTTTTGTGACGCAATCTGTCTTAAGATAAATGTTAAATTTTGATCAGATGTCCTAGTCTCTAATCAGCACTGACTGAAATCGAAACTGGTGGAGACCAAACATTTTTTGTTTCTGCCCACAGCTCTGGCCTGAACTTTAAATGATGCTGAATCCACGTTACTGTAGAATTTCAGGATAATCTGCGTCTTTTAGGCCAGGTTGACGTAGCCCATTCTGACTCGACTTGTCACTGCATCTGTTCTTTCTTATCCCGACAACAAACTATTTTGCTTTGTTGGCTCATTTAAATTTTCAATTCAAAGTTCAAATTTAAATTTTGATTTTAAATTCAAATTCTGATTTTAAATTTGAAATCAAATTCAAATTCATTTTTTGAATTCAAATTTTAATTTGAAATGCAAATTTTTAATAATTGAAATTTCAAATTCAAATTTATTCAAATTTGATATACAAATTTAGATTTCTGAATTCACATTTTAGTTTAAGTTTTAATCCAAACTATAATTTCGCATTCATATTTTGAGTTCAAATTTTAAATTCAAATTCAAAATTTCAATTCAAGTCTCAAAATTTAATTCAAATTTTAAACATAAATTTGAAAATCAAATCTTCAAAATTCAAATTGAAATTCAAGTAAAAATTCAAATTTTGAATTCAAGCTTATATATTTCAATTAAAAGAGAAATCAAAAATCGAATTTATTTTGAATGAAATTTGAGGCGATTGGGGTGGGAGGGGTAACTTTAGAAATTTTCATAAATTATAGGATTACTTGCAATTAGTAATGTAAGATAGCTACATCCATCCTTGGTAATATTTTTGGGGTAGTCTTGCACTGTTAGTGATCGTACATTACTGAAAAAATTACACGCAGAATGAATCAAATGCAGTAATCTAAAATGATTTCTGTAGGATTATCAGTAATCCTGGCAGGATAGCTTGAACTAAACGCGCTCATAAGGTCTGACAGGAATCTCAATGGTTGATTCTTACGGCAAATGGCTTGGTTAGATTGCATGGACTTGCCAGCAATAAGTTCTTCCAAGCTTGTCAGTCTGCCTTTTGGTGTTTGTCTTTTTCTTTGGGGGGTTGTGTGAAAGTGGAATTCTGAATGCTTATTTGGGTTTATGATCAGTGAATGATTCACCTAGTACTGCTTTTATTGTACTGCTTTTATTATCTAATTGGTCTAAAATCATCAAACTTCTTATTTCTGTTGTCAATTTGTTCGAGTCAAAAATGATGAGGCAATTTTAAGTTATAGGATTTTCAAAGTAAAGATAAGTTATTCACTGAAGTTATGGGATGATCTTAAAGCCCCCAAAACTTCAACCCATTTCTTTTAGGGGCATTCTCATTAGTCGGAATGTAGCATTTCTTTGTTTTGTTCATACAGTATATAATGTCAAAATGCTAGGAATATTGAATTATTGTGTTAGATTCGCCTATCACATCCCCAGTAATCCTTTATAGTAATACATATTAACTACCACTCAAACAAAATTAAATAACATATATTATAAAAAAAAAATTAAATCTAAAGTTAATTTTTAACTCAACTTTAGATTTATTTTTAGTTTAAACTTCAAATTTTGAATTAAAATTTCAATTCTGAACTAATAACTTTTGGACTAAATATTTGCTTAAATTTCAAATTGAATCTGAATTTGAATTGTGATTTGAAATTTAAATTATAGTTTTATATTCAATTTACAAATTTAAATCTGTATTGAGTTTTAACTCAATGTAATTTGAAAGTTGAATTCAAATGTTATTTTATGTTCCAAATGAATTTTAATTGTGAATACAGTTTTATATTGTAAAATTATGAATTTAATTTAATATTTAAAATTTTAATTTATAATTTAAAAATTACATTTTGGAATGTGAATTTTTATTTTAAAATTTGAATTGGATATAATTTTTAATTTGAAATTTATTTTTAATTTATAAAAATACCAAATTTTATATAGAATGGGTAACATATGAAGTTTGAGAAAAAATAAGATTACTCACGATCAGTAATGTAAGACACGCACCCTCTAGGTAATCAGATTACTCCTTTTTGGGTGCTTCTGATTATTTCCATAATGCAAGATTATCTTGCAGATTTCTGAACCATATCAACCAAATGCCATAATCTTAAAGTCTCTTTCATAGTCCTTGCAAGAAAACACAAACCAAACTTCTCCTTATTGTCAAGTTTAATTGATATAGCAACTATAGTTATTAGCTTACCTTAATGCTCAATAATAATAATGATAATTAGCACGAAGGGATAATTTATCATGGGTAACTATTTAAAGCCTTGCAATGAAATCTCCCTCTAATGTGAGAGATCCGTGGTTCTCCTGCCGACCCTGAGATCAATGCACTTTCCAATTCTGCCATGTACATGATATCTTCTCTGAGTGCAGCGAGATATTTGTTGCATGTTTCCATACTGGACCTCTATCGACTTAGGTTGCTGAAGAAGTGCCTCATAAAGCTTCTGCTAGGCACGTGTGATGCCCCGCTTCCAAGAGGGGTCACCTATCGTAGAACTACTCTAGTCCTACACTTGTTCAACCCTTTTAATCTCTTAGATCTAGCTACTGCCCCAAAATACTATAGCTGGGATAAGAGATTTAGCCCTACTATACTTTATATATAGGACTATTTCAAATCCTAAGGGTGTCACATTCCACATCCCCCCTTTGCCTCCCCCCTTCTTTAAGCGCTGATGTCCTTGCCAGGCTCAAGCATACTCACATGCACTAGGCGATATGAGAATCGTCGTCTCGCTAGCCTTAACTGATCTTGTGGGGAGCCGCATCCACTCAGAACGGTTGTCAACCGGGGAGCCGCACTTTTGCCAACTGTGTGACTTTGGCTCAGCTGAGACTCATCTCATACTTTCGATTGGTGATTGCCGCTGATATCAACTATGACGGCCCACTTCTTAAGGGGGTCATCCATTATAAAACTACTTTAGTACAAGACTTGTTCAAGCCTCTTAACCCATGACTAGTGCCACAGTTGGTATCAGAGCCAATCATCAGCAGGATGTGTGAGATGAGTCTCTACTGAGTCTCTGCTGAGTCAGAGTCATATAGTGGGCATGAATGCGGCTCCCTGGCCGACAACTATTGTGGATAGGTCACGACTCACATGAGGTCGGCTAATGCTAGCAAAACGAGTATCACATCGTTTAGTACTTACGTGTGTATTTGAGCCCGACAAGAATGTAGGGGCTTAAAGGGGGAAGGGGAATGTGACACCTCTAGGACTAGAAAGTTATGTATATAAAGTATGGGTAAATTGCATTGTTACCCCCCTGAACTTTTGGCGAAGTTTCACTTTACCCCTCGAACTTCTAAAATGGACATTTAACCCCCTAAACTCAAATATTTCGTTCATGTTACTCCGTCCGTCAGTTTTCCGTCAAGCTCCGTTAACCGGAAACTGACGGAAGGGGTAAAACGAATAAAATATTAGAGTTTAGGGTGTTAGATGTCTATTTTAGGAGTCTGGAGGGTTAAGTGAAACTCGCCAAAAGTTCAGGGGGTAACAATACAATTTACCCAAATTTTTACTATAAATTATTTTTATATTTTTATATTGAAAATTTCTAATTGGCTGAAATGAAATACAAAAATTTTATTTAAGTGTATTTTATAGAACAATGCTTCTAAAGATAAAAGAGATAAACGAGTACTACAGAAAATTAACTGAGAATTAAAATCTCTATATTCGACTGAGCACACTTTTTGTAAATCAATCATTTTAGCGAGTACACCAGGATAGTAGAGTGTTCAAGTATCGTAGGTAGTTAGTATCGCTCTTTTTTTTATCTTTAAGCCACTCTAATTCATTTCTTTCACTTTATTTTATTATAATAAAATATAGGATAAATTATGGTATGATTTATTTTAGAATAAAAATATATACAAATTCAAAATCAAGCTTGATCACTAACTTGAGGATTAGTAGTCAATCCATAAATAACATATTATAATAAAATAATTTATAGTCAAGAGTCCCCTACGGAGTAAATTGCACTACTACCTCCTGAACTTTTGGTAAGTTTCACTTAACCCCCCAAACTTCTAAAATAAACATCTAACGCCCTAAACTCTAATATTTCATTCGTTTTACCCCTTCCGTCAGTTTTCGATTAACGGAGCTTGACGGAAAACTGACGGAAGGGGTAACATGAGCGAAATATTAGAGTTCAGGGGGTTAGATGTCCATTTTAAAAGCTCGAGAGGTAAAGTGAAACTTCGCCAAAAGTTCAGGGGATAACAATGCAATTTACCCTATAAAGTATAGTAGGGCTAAACCTCTTACTTGGCTATAACATTTTGGGCAATGGTTAGGTCCAAGAAGTTAAGAGAGTTGAATGAGCCTAATGCTAGGGTAATTTTAAGATGGGTGAACCCCCGCCGGGAAGTGGGGTGTCTCAATTGTCCTCTTCTTTTTAATATTTGAAGCTATTTATAATTGTTATATTACTAAGTTAACTTTCTTTATTCAACAGGTTTGCTTGTTTTCTAATTTTTCAAAAATGCTGCATTTGTTTGCAAGAACTTTTTTATAACATTTCCCAATAATTATACTTTTTTATAACCTTGTTTGGGATCGTTGCTGTTTTTTGTTTCTTTAAACACTAATTTTATGTGAGTTGATTTACTGGCAGAAAAACTTTGTTGTTGTTGTCGAGATTTTGGTTAGACACCTGGCCAAGTGATGGATGAGAAATATATTTCTAAATCTTAAAAGAAAAAAAATAGTGTGTTCAATTTTTATTTTTTTAAATTTGTTTATGGGTTGCCAAACAGCTACCTTGAATGTAAGGATTGCAAGCAAACCATCATCCCCTCCACTATTTCTTGTAGAAATTCTGTTCAAAAAACAAAAAAAATGGCAACAAGGTCAAACAAGGCCTAAATTTGTTGTCTTGTCCTGGGTTGCTAATGTAATTTAGCTTCTGGAATGGATGACACTCTTTTCTATCTAAGAGCAACATTTTTTTTATTTATTTTTCAGTTGGTGGAGCTTCTTGACAGCCCTTTGCACAACTACTTTAAGCAGGCCGATTGCTTGAACTATTTCTTTTGTTTCCGCTGGATTCTTATACAGTTTAAAAGGTAAACCTCTTTCAAAGTATAATTCCATACAAGTCATGATGCTCCAAGTTCTGCTTTCTTTTCATTTCAACGTGTAATAATGTCCTATTGCAGCTTGTGAAACCAAAAGATACCGGACAATGTGTATCTGAGCGATACACTTAATTAAATATATTTTCATGGATGAAATTTGCTATATTGAAGGTTTCCTTCTAGATAATTGATCATTTCTCTTTTGAAAGTTTCCTCGTGGAATCAGGTTGGTTGGTTCTAAGTATTTGTCAACCGAGTGAAACTTTATGCTTGCTATTATCTTTTGGTAGACATGAATGGAGTTTCTTCTGCATTTCAAAGCAAACTTTGTTAGCTTTTCTTATATCAACCCTAGCAAAGAGTGGCGTAAGGCAGCAAATTACAGTGGGCTGCGAAGTTGTTTTTGAAATTTTCTTGCAATGCTCCTTTTCTGTATAAAACTCTAGCACATCTTTATAGGTGTTTTCCTGCTGTATCACAATATCTGATGCTGCGATCCCCTTTTCATTCTCTCTTGTGTTATTACAGGGAATTCGAGTACGGTCAGATAATGCGATTGTGGGAGGTACTGTGGACGCATTACCTGTCGGAGCACTTCCACCTGTACTTATGCGTCGCAATCCTGAAGAGGTACCGCAAGAGAATCATCGGGGAGCAGATGGACTTTGATACCCTCCTTAAGTTCATCAATGAGCTCAGTGGCCGCATCGATCTTGACTACTCCTTGAGGGATGCTGAGGCTCTGTGTGCGTGTGGTGGAGAGAGCGGAGCTGCCTGTATTCCACCCGGGACCCCACCATCCCTTCCAATTGAAACCGACGGTGGGCTTTATCCTCAAGAAGACGACGTAATGTGAAAATGTTTCGACCTGAAACTAAATTGTTTAGATTTTACTTTCTGATTTTTTAAGTACTTTGGCGTATTATTATATGAATCGAAATGATATTCTGTAAATAGATAATGGTGGGGTGACTGCTATGCTTTTCACCATGCGCATGTATTTGTTTTCATGAAGAATCAATAAGTAGATTATTTGAATTATTACCAGCGGGGGGTGTAGCGTCAGGATGAAAGGAAAAAGAAAAAAAAAAGAAGAAGAGAAACGAGAAAAAAGAGCTCTGATATTCCATACCAGAGCAAATCAGAATTCTTCTCTCAAGGTTAGAGGGGCAAACAGTTTAGTGAGAAAGACCTGGTTTATTCCATACGCAGTGATATCCTGTGTTTAACCGAACCAGAACGAAATCATCTCTGGACGAGGCATGGCTTTGGATGAACAAAGACTCGAATCTCTATACACCGAGAATGTAGCATCAATTGCAGCCACCTCTGCAGCAGACACAGAGAATGTAGCATCAATTACACCGAGAAAATTACGTATAGGAGTAAAAAGCCCTCCCTAGGACCGAAAACACGATGACAATCTTGTCCGGCCCGATTCCATAGCTGAAGCCCATGGGGATGTCAACAGACCGGTCGAACAGACGGACTGACCTTTTCCTGTCTGAGTGAAGCGTCAATAAAGCAGAACAGTAGCAAAGCAATTCTAATCCCAGAATCAGCAATGAACAATTTGTAGACTACAACTAACGTTCAACATGTATAAGAGCATTATAAATAACAGTAAAACTACCATACATCATCATACATGAAATCTGTAACGCCTCGGACTCGTCGTAACCCGCCGATGACGAGAACTTGCTGAGGTGTGGACGGCGACGAGGATGATGGTTGCTCCCGGTCGCGATTCCGAGATAATTGATGTTGGAAGAGACAAGAGGAGAGAAATAGGGGTAGAGAAGGATGGAGAAATAGAGATAGAGAGATGAGGATTGGGGGATTAGAAGTAGAGAAGAGAAGAGCATAATTGGGGAAGAGGAGTGTAGGGAAGGAGGAGGATAATTGGGGAAGAGGAGTGTAGGGAAGGAGAAGAAGTTTTGGGGAAGAAGAGGCTAATTCGTTTCATTGATACCTTGCAATTACATTCTGTTACTATATATACTAGTGAAGGAACCCGCGCGTTGCGGCGGATAGATGTTGTTGAAGTATAAACTGTTCAAATTTTTCTTAAACATGATATTAGGGCAACGATATAATATAAGTGCATCGCTTGAAATTTAAGTTGTTGCATAAATGACGGCTTTGCAGTAATTTCTATATATGTTGCACTTAAATAATATAGGCATGCATGGCTCTATCAATTATTTTTTTTCTTTTTTTTTGACCTCAAGTTCTATGCAATTAAGGAGTCATAGAGATGCACTTTTATTTTCTCAATTTTGTTAGTTTGCAAATCCACCTTTCAAAGAGAACAACATAAGTAAAAGAGGAAAATTTTTTTTTGTCGTCAAATAAAAATCTATATGTGCAAAATTTGCAAAAGTACATTTCCAATTGGTAAAATTAAGGTTTTCGCTTGATTGCTTTATTAACGTAGATCTTGCAGTCAAATTATCTATTTAAAAATTCACTTTCTTAGTAAATTATATTTAAATAATATTAAAAAAATAAAAAAATTAAGCAAAAATCAATCATGTAGACAATAACCAACCAAAAATATAAAGTAATCAAATCCTTGAAGATGCTACCAACAGAGAGAAAATCTATAAAATCAAACAACTATAAAAAAAAATAAAAAAGTGATTGGGCAAATAAAAGACTTTTAATTATCAAAATTAACATTAGTTGATGTACCAAATAGTTCTCAATCTCTTCTCTTCAGCTGAAAAATCAAACTGTCATAGAGTATGAATAGCTGCAATGGTTGCCATGTAGCCATCCATACTATTGGCTCATCTAAATCTTTCATTCATTGTTACACTATAGGTGTTTCTATTGGATCCTTTGCTGCAAGTAGAGTATGAAGTTAGTCCAGTATAACAATATATATACATATAGACGGACATAAAAAGTAGAATATTATTAGTTTTCTAGCTAAGTTTATTTTTTTTAAAAAAAATAAACGAAGCGGAATAGCATCTTACCTTCCTCTCTTAAAAAAAAAAAAAAAAAAAAAAAAAAAAAAAAAAATCACAAAGCCCGTAGTCTTATCATATTGCAGTGGCCCTCAGCACACAAAGAAACCTTCTGCTAGATCCTTGACATTGGAGTAAAAATTATAAAAACAATGAAAAGATCAGTGAGACAAAAAAAATAAAAAAATTGAAAATCAACGCGCTTTTTTGTTATCAAAGCCAATTAAAGTATTTTAAAACCAAATTTACTTATATAAAGGGCCTTTCAATATCTACAAAAGGACCACCGAAAATGGATAACTCTATAAAAATAGAAGATAGACCTTTGCAATTGAAGATTAGTGTTTTCAAATATTATTTACAAAGTAAAAAAAAAAAAAAAAGAAGAAATATTCAAGTTGTTTGTAAACGTGTAAACAACTCATATAGGCCAACAAAAGTTATCATTTCTTTTTTCATATTTTACTTATAGTTTTTAGCGTATGTGGCAAAAGACTTAATGATTTGTACCCGAGTTTTCAATTTCCAAGTGTTGTTACTTATATTTCCAACCAAATTTATTTCTTAAAAAACGTTATTAACTGTAAAAATTAATTATTAAAAGTGTATAAATTCACATCAGAGTGTCACTTGCTCTAACCGTTAAACCCAGAACAAGAACCACCACATTCTACAGCTTCCCATCTTCCTTTATCATCTGCAAAGAAACATCAAATTGTATAAGACTTAACATGAACACATAAGTATATAGAGGCAAGTTCTGAGTATCTCTTAATTTCCTATATTAAAAAGTAATTTTCTTTCGAAATTTGTTTTGCAGCTAACCTGCAAGCCCTTGAGACCATTGGCAATAATCGATGACCAGCTTTCATCTTTTGACTGAATGTAAAAATTTGGAAATGAAATTAGTTACGATTATGGTGAAATATTAAGATCGCCTTTTGATGAGTTACCAAAGTCTGAAAGGCCTTCAAATAATTTAATTGGTAGAGGAACTCGTATTTAATTTGATGTATCAATGTATGGTCTAGCTAATGCTGGAGAATTTAGAACTACCAAGTTAGGGCCTTCAAACATCATCGAACTCAGATTTAAATAATTCCTTCAAAAGCGCATGATCAATTGTAGGGACGTTGAAAACAACAAAACCAAAATCGATCCTTTAAATATTTAAATTATTGGCGGTGAATCTTCTTTTACATGTATCCATGCATGCATGCATGCATGAATACATTCCAAAAGACATTTACATATGTTCCTATAGATGGATAAATCAATGCAAATCATATGCAAAAATTTGTTTGGTTGTTCAAAAGCTAACTTGTGAACCCCAAAACAATTGCAACTCTCCCTCAAGAGTTCCCAAGTCTCCTTCAATCTCCTTCTGATTTTAAAAAGTAAGTTCATCCATAACCTGCTCATCATAGCATAACAATTAGAATATCATAGCCATATGAAACATAATTTACCAAACTCATACTCGTGTACAAATTGTTCACGCCGGTAGATAACACCTCTTCAACTCCTGTCCCAGAAAATATGGTTGATAGTAATTTTTGTCTTGGCTTGGTTTTCTTTTGTAGCACAAAAGTGGTTTCCTACACTTTATATTATTCGATATAGAAGATAAATAAAAGTATGAGTAGCTCGCAAAAAAAAGAAGTATAAATAGATATTTCATATATAGTTCTACAACGTTGCCTTCATATGTTTTTCAATGATTTAATTCTTGCAATACCGAACATAGAAATAATTGGATTACTCCTAAACATACCGGTGTGTTGCATGTACGGCGGCATGGAGATCACCATCTTGTACCTTTTCAGAGCCGACATAAACGACATACCGATCCTTATGTTTTCCCATGTTGGCTTCATCAACATCATCTTCTCCAAACTCACCCATTCCTCTCTTTCTATAGGTCTTCTCATATCACCCAATTTATGACAACAAAGGCAAACTTTACACAAAAAAAGAACTAAGCATAATCATAGTCAATAGAGGATCGAAATCCTAGCAACAAATCTAATACAAACCATAATAGAAAAATCTAATGCCAAAGACCCAAGTCTTGAAACCTTAATTGACAAAAAACATATTATAACATAGATCTAAATAACAAAGATATAGAGAGAGAGGAATGGGCAATGAGCAATTACCTTGGAGTTTAGAGAAGAATTCAGAGAGTCGCAATATCCATTGATGCCTCAAAAGCGCGACATCAAAGGCGACGGAGGAGTTTAGCGTTTCGACAGAGCACAACAGTCCGCATTGAATCATAGAAATATACATAATGTATTGAAAAGAACCTTATAAAAGGATCCGAATCCTTCCTGCTCGAGCATCGTCTTTGTCACGTAAAGCGCCGATCCATGCATCAGTTGATCCTCACCTACAAAGAACGCCCCAAATTCATCAGATCTCGCATCAAAACCGCAAATAATGGAGAGAAATACCAAACACGATCAACAATTAATCGGATCCATTTCCCACCAAACAAATCACAAAGAAAAAAAAGAAAAAAATCCACTATTTAAAAAGGGAGAGAGATCTCGCCTTGATCATATCTATGGGCTGGATCACGCATGTGGCGAGCATCCCCGAGGCTCCTCCATTGACGAAGGGCTTCACAGTGCTCCAAACCCCCGCATAGCTCTTCAGCTTCGCCTCTGCTGTCACCATTGCGATCGATTAGAGCTTAAGCGCCTGTAATGGCGTCAAGGAGATGAAGACGAAGATTGAGATCTGGGAGGGAGGAGAGGGGAAGAGAGAGAATAAGGGAACGTTGGGTTGGGAGCAAGGTTTAAAGTGCCGTGGCACGGGGCGTGCAATGATTCACTGCCACCTGATGCGCGTGCAACACAAGCTGACAGCGTCTTGGCTGTTAGCGTGCCGACAGATACGCGATATCCTGGCCTTTGACTAGCGCGGATTTTCAGTTTTTTTTAGTTTTTTATTAATAAACTCTTATAATGTTATTTTGATAGATTTAAATAAATAATTATGAATATTTCTATATATACCTTACTATACTCATCAATTAACGTGCATATAAGCTTTTGGTAAGTAAGATACAACTATAACTGATGTAGAATAAAAATTAAATTACAATAAAATAATTCACAAATATAATAATTATTTAAATTTACATTTTTATATAGAGATGACTACTTAATTCCATATAGATTGTCGCGCTTGATCATATGGCATATTGTCATCTGCTGATACAAGATTTATTTGACAATGTTGATATAAGTATTGCCGGTATTGTGAGAAACTCATATATTCCCAATATTAAATTCATTTTTTATTCTTTTATTCTTTTTAAAATATCTGATTAAAATTTGTTTAGGAGATTGACTTTTGTTCCCTTGAATCAGAAAAATTAGCGGTCGACAATTTTTGACAAAATTTTTTGCGAAGAAAAAATGGATGTCTGTGGTGGAAGCGAAGGGCTCGGGCCGATATTAAATTCATTTTTTACAAAAATTTATTCTTTTTGATAAATAAGAAGTAAAAAAAAAAAAGGCATCCGCCAAAAAGCAAAAAAAGTTAAAAAAGACAATATAGGTGGCGGGGCCTTGATACTCAGAAAACAAAAGAAAAAGAAAAAGCAAAAAAAAACCAGCCAAAAAAAGAAGGAAAAGCATATGGGGCAAAAAAACAAAAAAAAAGGAAAAGAAAAAGAAATAAACATGAAAAAAGCATCAAAGGGGGGGGGGGGCAAAAAAAACCAAAAGCAAAACAAAAAGAAAAAGAAAAAGAAAAAAATGCATGGGCGGCACGGCACGGTGCGCGGCACCTGCGCGTGCCGCTGTCTCGGCGGCACGCGTGGGGGTGGAGCGGCACGCGTGGGGTGCGCGGCTTTCCAGTCGAGACCCACTTGTCACGTGCCCCTATCTCGGGGGCACGGTATGTCGTGACGTCTTGAAGCGGCCGGCGCACTTTAAACCTTGGTTGGGAGGTGGGGAAGTGGGAGCGGCAGAGAAATCTAAGATCATAATTAGGGTTTCTGTGGAGGGTGAGATGAGGGTGAGGGCTACGAAGAGTCGAAGTTAGAAACGGTGCCACCATTTCGCTCGGCATCGTTTTATTGTGAGGTAGATTGATATGCACCATTTCGCTTCACACGTCTATTAAGCATGAGACAGATAATTAACATAAGGTGGGTCCCACATCTATAAGGCTTAAGGTAAGTAAAATTTGACACGTGGATATCCCCATTGGGATTAATAAGTTTATATAGATACTCTCAACAACTTGTCTTGAAATGTAATTAAACTATTCTACGGGGACTAACAAAATAGGCTATTTTGGTGAGCAGGCTTGATGGGTTGATATTCTAGGGGTTGATTGGCCACGGTGGGCTTGGCAGTCCAAGACCTTGGCTACGGGTCGGTTGTGGATCTGAGCCTCTCCTCTCGTCCGCTCCGCGAATGCGGGTATTAGGTCCGCCTTTTGCCTCTACTCCGAAAGTCTCATGCTTCGACCTGCAGGGATCTTAAGCCTCCCATCTCCCCATTCACCTAGATCCTGTTGGATCCCCCCTTCTTCCCTCTCGATCCTCCCATCGCCCTCTCAAAGCTTTGAGGATGCCCTAACTCCGTCGTCCCACCAGAGCTCCGCCCGGACCACCTCTTGCTAGACTGCTCCGTCAAGCTCGCCTTTCCTCAACTTGCTGCTGCCGCTTATCTCTCCTATATTTTTTGTAAAGTTGCCATTTTTACTAGAATTAATTGATCTACTAGTTGGTTGCATAGTTGCATAAACTGCATGATTTGCATTGTTGCATGTTACGAGGCATAAACATGATGATTGCTAGTTGCATATATATATATATATATATATATATATATATATATATATATATATATATATATATATATATATATATATATATATATATATATATATATATATATAAATATTTGTTGTATATCTGTTGGATTAATACGTTTACAGTGCCTCCTTGGACCTGGTGGGTCGAGCTCTTCCCTTGGGTGGCCATACCCACTGGGAACTATATTTATATAGTTCTCACCCCCATGTGATTTTGGGGGTTACAGGTTCGCACGTGAGCGGTGTGGCGGGGCGAAGAGAGGGCATAGCTCAGTATATAGCGCCCTACTACCGAGACTAGAGATAGCGGTACCCTGAAATCAGTCTAGCTCAGGGGTTAGAAGTGAAGGAAGCAAACTTGTAATAATTTGTAATAGATGATTGTATTTGGAAGTCTAATGTGAGAAGAAAATGTAATGTAAAATTGCAAGTGAGTTGAATGCTTGTAATAGGTTAGTTGTATTTATGGCTTTGATACTTTCTTATACAATCTGTGATTGAATACTGTTCCTAGTTGGAACCTTTTGTATTGTATTGATTGTGACTCCTAGGACGCAGGGAGAACTCTGTCCGTTTGGCAGTCTGTCGGCGTCCCTGAATCTGACCAAATAGGCCGGTCACGGGGCGTGACAGATAAAATGGTATCAGAGCATAAAGTAGAGAACGAAAATGGTTTAGATGGACCTAGGGGACCCTAGGATAGTAAACCATAGAGGTTAAGGCTCGTGAGAGACGAGAACTTGTGACTTGTGGTGAAAGATTGATCGATTGGGTCAAGTTAGTAAGCCTCTAAAACGGATGTTAGAGGTAGATCAAGGTGTGGTTTATTCTCAGCTGAGGGTGTTCATGTTGGATGCATACAATATGAAACCGAGTGATGAGAATAGATGCCCTTGCGTGACTTTCACCCGATTTGAGTCGGTGTTAATTGTCTCGTGTTCGACCCAAAGGGTCGAGGGTTGATCGAGTGTCGTGTTTCGGGAATGATGGCACCGCGTAAGCGATCTTCATCTAGATCGGCGCGGGAGGGGATAAGTGGTGTCCCTGAGCAAACCGACCCGAGTGGAGACTCAGAGCTTCGTGAACAGTTGGCCACACTCGTGGGATTGATGAGTCAACAAGCCGGATTGGTGCAACGACAGTAGAAAGCTGTCATGCGCAAGGAGGAGCGGATAAAGGGACTCCAAGGGTCGGTGGATCAGTTGGTGATCTCACCAATTTCGGCTTGTCGATTACGGCCGGGAGTCGCGGTGGAGATGTTTCCGTCGGGGCTAGGTAACCCGGCTTCTAGCACTTCAGAGGTGAAGGTGGTAAGGGAGCGAGCCTTTGCGGCCCTCATGACCTTCACTAAGTTCGATCCGCCTACCTTTGGTGGAGAGGATGCGAATCCGTGAATCGTGGAGTTGTGGATCGACTCCATGGAGACTTTCTTTGAGGGTCTATGCTGTAAGAAAGTGAATTCTCGAAATATGAGGATTTGACTTTGTGTAAAATCGACCAAAGGTTGCGTTGGTATGCTTCGGAAAGGCCGAAGAAGTCGAAAATTCAAAAAGTGCATTGTTGGCGATCTCCGAGAGCAAGTTGGGTGATAAACTGCATAAGTGCAGTTTTGCTATTGGGGACCGGTCCCTGTGGTGAGGGACCGGTTCCCGTTGCTATGGAGGGCAGTAAAGGGCTGCCTTGCCATTATCTGCTTTCGGAGACCGGTCTCTCCAGTGATGACTGGACCTTTTGAGACCGGTCTCTCTAGTGGGGGCCGATTCCCATACGCGAGGAAGGGTTGTCCTCCGAGAGCTTGCTCTCGGGGACCGATCCCTCCCAGGGAGGACCGGTCCCCGTGTGCATGGAATTGGGGCAAAGGGCCTCTTTCCCTGTTGAGTCGCTCTGCAGGACCGATCCTCCAGAGAGATCGGTCATCGTGCGAAACCGCCCGATGCGGGCGGTGCACAGATGAAAGAGTTGAGGGGCTTAAGTGCTATTATTGCATGAGAGGGGTTAAAGGGATATTTCCCTCTCTCTTTTCCCTCATTTCACACACCCCTTCAAACTCTCTCTTTTCCCTCTCTCTCTCTAGGAGAAGAAGAAAGAAAAGGAAGGAGAAGAAGAAAGAGAAGAGAAGAAGAAGGTGAAGAAGAAGAAGAAGAGGAAGGAGAAGGAGACTAAGAAGAGGACTACCATCTTCTTCATCTCTTCTCTTGCTTGGAGACTAGCTAGTATAGGTAAGCATCTAAGCCCTCTCATGGTAGATGTGTTAGGGTTTGCTTTAATCCTTTAAAACCTAGCTAGATGATATCTATTGGAGCTCTAGAGGTGGTTGAACCCATTAAATGCAAGAGTAAATGCTTCTAAGAAGCATGTTGCATTTATGTGAACCTAGGGCATCCAAAAGAGAGATTTTACTTATAGTGAGTTTTGATCTCATTTAAGCACATGCCAACCTAATTGTTTGGTGTCCGAACGTGTGGGAAGCGACGGTTTGTCGATTCGTCGAGCGGTTGCGGAGATAAAGTTTAAACGAAGGCCAGGCGCGTCGTTTTGACCCGAGTAGTTGAAGCAGCGACTAAGGATCACGAAAGCAAGTTCGTAGCCTCGCAACATTTCCCAGAAGGTTGGGGGTGTCCATCCTGAAGCAACCGGGCTTCTTTCTATGTCCGAGTATTTTATGTTGATCATAGTTATTATATATATGTTGATTATGCACTATAAGATAGTAGATAGTTGCATTTCCTTTCCTTGAATGCTTTCTAGTAGTGTAGCATTGTAGGCTTAGCACATGGACTAGGGAGGCTTGAGGATTGGGTTTATGTGACACGGAATCCTATAATGGCATAACGAGATGAACTTGGACATATGTTAGCCTAGATGAGAGGCATTGAACTAGTGTAGTAGAAAACACTAAACAAGAACGAGTGGCATATATGTAGTTAAACAATGAACGAGTGGCATTGAATCTAATGGTCTAGTACGACATGATTCTAGGGACAGTAGAGTTTCCGACCGTTGATTGTACACTTGATGTCCGTGCAGTAGAGGCACGTGGACCCTTGTAGATAGGGTGTCCTCTTGAGAAGATTGGATCATACTTACTAATCTGTTATCGCTTGTCGGTGGTCGCTCCACCGAAGCAGTGGTCTCCGGAGTATTTCACATTAGGGACAGACGTAGTTGTCCTGTAGACGGTCTCGGCGTGCGAGCACAGCTTCTTCTCACCGATGAGATTGAGCGTGAGTCGTGGCGAACCTACGGGCAAGCCGAGCAGATTGAACAGAGAATATGATTAGATAGTAGCATTTCTTTCATATCTTGTATAGTCATAGTGTATGTTGTAGATTGCATAGCTATGAAACACATTACTAGCATGATAGTAGAATTCTTGTAAATGAACATCACATGCATTGCTTTACATTCGAGGCATGATAGAGTAAAACTCCAGTTATTTTCTATCTATCTATCTATCTATCTATCGGTGTCTGCTTAGACCTAGTGGGAAGATCGGCGGAGTTGGCGGCCGAACCCACTAGGAACTATGGAAGATAGTTCTCACCCCATTTTATTACAGGGCCGAGTACTAGTGTACCAGGCGAGGATCGCAGCAAGGGCATAGCGCCCTAGGTAGCTAGAGGCTTTTCTTATTTTGCATTAGAGTACCCTCGTGTACTAGAAACAAGATGTAATTTGGGAATTATACATGTACCTCGACGACAAACTTGTATTTACATTTTGGCAGATGGAAATGTAATCAAAAGATATTGTGGTTGAATGGAATGTAATAGCTAGAGTTGCTCTCTTTTATTATACTTGTATGTTTACTTCGCTTTTGAGAATGTTGCATAACTACTTGCTAGTCCATCCTGGTGGATGCTTCGTGTATGTTGTATGTCTACCTGGGCGACAGAAATGTACACGACTGTTGTTGCGAGCCTTGGGCAGACGAGGAAAACTCTGTCCGTTCGGCGTCTGTTCGACGTGGCCCGAACCGGACCAAATTTGTAGCGGTCTCGGGGCATGACATACGCACTGTGGAGCGGGACAAGGTACTCCTAGCCGTGCGTTGTCTGAAACAATCAGTGAAGGTGTGGTCGAAAGGCGTCAAGCGGAATTGATTACCTAGTTTCTCTCCTATGGCTTGGGATGAGCTTCGGGTGTCGGATTGTGGAAGTTCTCACTAGGCGCGGCGGTGTGTGTTGCGTGATGAGATGTGCGTTTGTTGTGGGCGGCCGGGCCATGCGCAAGATGAGTGCCGCTGGGGGATGATCAGACCTTGGCGTTGGCAGCGGCCTTCTCCTCTCCGAGACAACCTGTGGGTGTGCCACCTACAGTATAGTCTGGAGAGCGAGCGATGAGGTTATGGCGACCGGTGGGCTTGCGGTGGGCACCGAATGGCCACGAGTACGCGACCCGGGTTGTGTGTAACACACTGAACCTTTGCAAATTGCGAGGTTCGAGTGTGCGAGCTATGTTTCGAGTTCTTTCAGATTTTCTGGGGGGTCGTTGCCAGTGTTTCGACCTATGGCTCGTATCCCTAGAATTGAGGTATTTGAAGTAGCACTAAGGTCGCCAAAATTGAGGACTTATGTTGCTCTCGGATTGCCTTTTTTAAGGCTGTGTTCCGGTACAAGTTGATGGCTGTACCGGTACAGGTTGATGGTTGTACCGGTACATTTTGGATTTGTACTGGTATACATGGGTATTTTCTCCAACTCGAGGATCGGGTTTGTGTTTTCGTGGGATTTGTACCGGTACACTTTTCTATGTACCGGTACACTTTGCGAGAATGTGAACTGACAGTTCTGCAGGGGTGTATTTGCATTGTAGCTTCTCTATATATCACCCCCACGCCCTTGGCTGTGTTCCTTGAGCTTGGAACAGCAAAGATAGAGGTAAGGGAGCTCTCCACTCTTCCTTGGATTTATCTTGCCTTTTTGTTTGGATTTTGGTGTTTAATCACCTCCTTTTGCTTCTTGTTGCATTTTCTGTTAGAACAAAATTCCGCACATAAATCTGATTATGATTAAAATCTAACTAAATCTTGTGATAACAATAAATAAATCAACTTACCGATGATCGCTAAAATCCAAAAATATAATTGTAGAAAAGGAATATCAACATATTGATCCGGAAGCGTGCGAGACACTGCCCTAAGGCGTATTCCCGTCCTTACGTGCAGGATTAGCCGGGAACAACACCCCAAGATACGACCGGTATTTCCCCTTCTGCGAGCACGATCGTGAAGGAAGTTGACGAAGACACTTTCAACACCCAGCAACAATGAAATCAAGAGAATATAAAATTGATTAAAATAAAAATCTATGTTCCACTTGCTGTAGATATATGTTGCTTGAACAGTAGAAACAAGTATATATAAGCAAGGGAAAGAGAAAACTTACCGTTGGGTATTCCCAACGGTAACGTTTATTAATTAACCCTTTTAATTAGGGTCAATAAGTGTCCGCATGTAACGTCCGAAAAAATTAAATGCTAAAATAAAATTAAAAGAAATAGAGAATAAAATAATAATAATTGTTGGGAAATTTTGAATTTTTCTCCAACAATCCCCCACAAAATTCAAAATTTCAAAATTAGAAAATATTAAATTCAAAACCAAAAATAAATAAATAAAATTACTGGGTGTTTATACTATGCAATAGGCGAGGTGTCTTTAAAGACTTAACCCCACTTAGTGTAAATAGTTTCCATCAGAAAGAATCGGAGTGAACCAGGTCTTGAACTACGTTCCTTTGGCCCGACTTCAACTACCACACACACGAAGTAAATCTCCGTCGCGGTCCGTGCGTTAATGGCCATGCACGGTACCTTGATTTTTCATAAGAGCTTCTATGTATAGCCCATTCACATAGCCGCGGCCACATACGGATACTCTTATATAGGTGGTTTCCTCCAGGGATGTGTGTAGAGTCACATCTCGCGAAAATTATCGCCTTGGATCCCATTAAGAGCTCTCAGCTCAACCTAAACCACTACACAGAACACTACTCACCATAGGGATGTGATTGGAGCTAAAGCTCCTTTATATAAACTGTAGACAGTGCTCTTTGGCCAACCTGACAGCTTGTTTTTACCACATTGAACCTTCTTCAAGGGATCGCCTATCACAAAGGTTGGGTTCCCACTGCAGGAAGGCCCTTTACGGGCAAAGTCCACATCCCCCTCGATGACTCTAGGATCTTAGTCCTATTCAGGTCTTTCGTCAAGTAATCTGCAATATTCTGGTCAGATCTGATAAAACTCAAATAATAATATCATGAAAAATAAGTCATCTAACATACTTCATTTACAATTTAATGTCTCAAAATAATTTGCCTATCAATCTTAGAATTTATAAAATTCTTTTTCAAGATGAACACTTAGGATAAAATCACGAGAGTAATTATAATATTAAAATTTATGAAACCGATAAAAGAGCCCCCCCACAAATTCAATATAAACTAGAATTTAAAATCATGAAATTTAATCATGTTAAATATTGTTTGGTTAAACAGCAAATAGATAACACAAACAGAATAAAATGATATACTGTAACCAATGTATAAAATACATAGATGTAACAAATATAGTAGCTACTATGAGATGGTTTTATATGTTAGATGATCTTTGGTATAAAGAATATCCACTCACCAATCAAGTGGTTTCATATCTCACCTGATACTTAGAAAAGTTTTACGCACTTTAGTAAAATTCTTTTGTTGGGGGCAACAAAATAATATATGTAAATCTTTAAAAATAAGGTTTTAATAAATCCGAACAGCCAAAATAAATATTATAACAATCCTTTTTTTTTTTTCAAAACAATATTTGCAGTAGTTTTTTTTTTTAATTTGAAAGTAGCTTTTTCTAATCTGAAAAAGATCCGGCCGAAAGCTTACAAATGATTTTACTGTAGCAAAACTCAAAACAGTAAATTATATATATATGTTTTAATAACAGTAAATAACAAATAAAAATTGCAAATAAACTATATGCAATTAAAATTTGAAAGTACTAATCCCAACTTAAATTAATTTTGTATGTCAATCATACAATCAAGTTATCAAACAAATTATATACAATATAAAATTAAAATTGATTTAATACGGATTAGCATCCGATAGATTTTAATCACGATCAGATAGGGATATACGCCTTAGATTGTTAGAACAAAATTCCGCACATAAATCTGATTATGATTAAAATCTAACTAAATCTTGTGATAACAATAAATAAATCAACTTACCGATGATCGCTAAAATCCAAAAATATAATTGTAGAAAAGGAATATCAACATATTGATCCGGAAGCGTGCGAGACACTGCCCTAAGGCGTATTCCGTCCTTACGTGCGGGATTAGCGGGAACAACACCCCAAGATACGACCAGGTATTTCCCTTCTGCGAGCACGATCGTGAAGGAAGTTGACGAAGACACTTTCAACACCCAGCAACAATGAAATCAAGAGAATATAAAATTGATTAAAATAAAAATCTATGTTCCACTTGCTGTAGATATATGTTGCTTGAACAGTAGAAACAAGTATATATAAGCAAGGGAAAGAGAAAACTTACCGTTGGGTATTCCCAACGGTAACGTTTATTAATTAACCCTTTTAATTAGGGTCAATAAGTGTCCGCATGTAACGTCCGAAAAAATTAAATGCTAAAATAAAATTAAAAGAAATAGAGAATAAAATAATAATAATTGTTGGGAAATTTTGGATTTTTCTCCAACATTTTCCACCTTGGGAGAAGCTTGGAGCTTGGTTTTGGAGCTTGTTAGAGGAGAGATTTTCAAACCTAGTTGGTGTTGAGTCTTGTTTGAAGCTTTTAAGAGGTTGGTAGCAAGTTTCTTCCTCTAGATTCTAGTTTTGATGCTTTAAACTAGATGAAACCCTAGAAATGGAAACTTAGGGTTTTTTTTGGGCATTTTGGATTTAGGGCTTTTGGAGCTTGATCTCTTGGATTAGAACCTTCCTCTAGGTTGGATTGAAAGGATTCTAACTCTCTTTTAAAGCTTGAGAAGGAATTTCCACACTATAGGTGAATTTTAACCCTTTCTTGGCTTGATTATTGTTTGGACTTGGAGTTGTTCGTTCGATTCGCTTATCTCTCTTGGAATGATCCTTAAGGGACTAGGAGGCTAGTGGGCACCTTCGTCGGCGCTAATGAAGGAGATTTAGCGAAGCTTCGGTGGGTTTGACCTCATCGAATATGAGAAAATCTCGATTATGTTGATTTAAGCTTTGTAAAATGGAAAATCATACATTTTTATGCTAGATGCATTATTTGTGAATTTTAGAATGCTTAAAAGGCTTACGTTATGTACAATGCATTTTTTTGCCGTCTATGTAGTAGAGAGCTTACATGTGAGACATATGCATGTGTTTAGCATTCTATTCAAGACTTGAAATCATATTTCATATAGTGAAATGACAAATATAATATGCCCTTGGGCATAAATTTCAACTTGAATGTAGGAGAAAACTCAATGCCATAGAGAGGCATTAGACTTCATTGATTTGTGACTTAGTAAGCAAATGTCATAAAGAGATCTTGAGCTTGGCATATGTGTGAGATATAATAAGCTAATGTCATAAAAGGGCATTGCACTAGTAACTATTGCCATGTTAGAGACATGATGATTGGGTACTTGAGACGATGACCACGCTTGCTTGCCATTTATGCTCATTCGCACATCCTTGTGAGGGTTTAGGGTTTAGGGTTTAGGGTTTAGGGTCGCTGTTATAGTAACCCTGGAATACAGCAGTGGAGGCCTGTTGACAGTTCTGGTGAGTGTCGGGACAAGCCCGAGTCGCGTTGGCGCGAAATAGACGCAAAACGGACTCCGTGCGACACGAGAGCAGGTGACGACATGAAAATATGCAAATAGCTGATTTTCAGCCTTTTGTACCAGCATAAAAAGTAAATGGATTGGAGAAAGCTTACCTTCAAGCTTTCCTTCGTTCTTGCTCTAGAGGTGAAGGAGAGGGAGTTAGTCCACCTCTTCTTCTTCTTTTCCTTCTTCTACTCCTTCTCCTTCTCCAAGAGAGAGGAAAGGATCCTAGAGAGAGAGAGGGCTTCAACCGGTTGCTTGGGCAAAAAGGAATGAGCAAGAGAGCTCATACCCCTTCACTAATATCTCATATAATGCATAATTGAATTTAAACCCTCCAACTTTCATCTCTTACAACAGCCTAAACTGGCATTTTTCGGGTACAGGGACCAGTCTCATAAGCCAGGGACCAGTCCCAAAGGGTCTTCACCCGGGACCAATCGCGCGTGGGGACCGGTCTCTGCCTATGAAGAATCGGTTCCCGAGCGCGGGTATTTCGGGACTTAGCCAAATTTTCACCCTTCTCGCATATTTCGCACAAAGGGACCGGTTCCTCTCTTCAGGGACCGGTTCCCGTGCGCAGGTATCTCAGGACTTAGCCGAATTTTCCACCCTCCAAACCTCCTGCGCGCACAGAGACCGGTTTCCCCCTTCTAGGGACCGGTCCCTGAGGGCCAATTTCTGCAGACTAGCAGATTTTCTCGTTTCCTTTTCTTTTTAGCTCTCAAAGATCCCCTGCAATGCACTTTTTGCATTGTAGGCGCCTTCGGCCTTTCCGAAGCATGTCATCATCGAACTTTGATCATTTTGACTAGAGTTCGACAGTCATTTACCGAGATGTCGGTGTATTACACTAAGCATGAATAGTCATAATAAACCACTAGTCCGATGCCCACAATATGATAGTAAAGTGTCGAGATTTACTATTCTAGTCAGTGTTCAATGTCAGTTTAAACTTAAAGTTTAAATCTGATAAGACCCGCCCGAAGGCTGTCTGGCCTGAAGAACCACCCGAAGGCTGTCTAGCTAATGCCGAGCCTAATGGCCCCATGGTAGTCAACATCCCCACCCTAGGAATGAGCCTATCCCATGGTAATCCACTTCGGCGCCCAATCCAGCACGACGAATATGTATCGCGATGGCGATCTCCGGAGTACCGGCTTGTAGGGAGCGAGCCTCACAAGCATGTGCAAATGAGCACAATGGCAAGTAATCAAAAGATCCGTCCCAAGTACTAAGTCCTCATATCTAAAAAATGGAATATATATATATATATATATATATATATATATATATATATATATATATATATATATATATATATATATATATATATATATATATATATATATATATATATATAGAGTCCCATGGTGCTTGTAAAAGCACCAAGCACTTGGTGCTTGTGAATTTTTTACCGTTAGATCTATGGCTTTGATCATTTTTATCCGTTAGATTATACTATTCAACCAACCAGCCACTTAATCCAAGGGGGCCCACATCATCCTAACCACACATCTCTCAATCCAAGGGCTAAAACTTACAAGCACCAATGACTTGGTACTTTTAAAAGCGTAGGAGCTCAATTATATATATATATATATATATATATATATATATATATATATATATATCAAGTGTCACAATGGTCTAACTCTACGCCATCATGTCTTTAACATGAAAAATAGTAGATGTCCAAGGCCTATCACTATGTCTCTATGTTGCAATTCACAGTTTTCTAAGTTAAGTGCCTCTTGATGACACTTATGCTTTCTAAGTCCAAACATGAGTTCAATGTTTACGATTACATAATTTGAGCTATTTCAAATATAAGAGACATGTCCTCAACTTGCAAAGATGAACCTTTTTCACATGCATGCAAAACAACCAAGATGCTCTATAGCTACTATATAGAGTGAAATTTTTATGATACATAAGGCATGTATTTTAAGTGTTCCAAAATTCATATAAATTCTATCTAGCATGAATATGCATGCAAAATAATTAAACAAAATCAATTAACCACATAGGAGACATTTTCTCCTATTCTCATGAAGCCAAACCCACCGAGTGCTTCGCTCGATCCTCCGAACCTCTAATGAAGCTTCAATCTAGTCTTCTAGCACCCTAAGATGTAGACTAGAAAAGTTACAACAACGAAACGGAGAGCCATGTGTTTAAACATTAAGCATCTCACAAAAAGGGTGAAGAAAACTCACCGAATGCGAAGGAAGCTCTCTCGATTTCCAAATGGGAGTTAGAGTCCTTCCAAACCAACTTAAACAAAGGTTCTAAACCCATCAATTTGATGCAAAAGCCCTCAAATCGAAAATCCCCAAAATCTAACCCTAAAATCCCATTATAGTGTTTCATCTACCTAAAAACAACAAAACTCTAATCTAGAGGGAGAGATTAACTTACCAACCTCTAGGGTGCACTAAACCAATCTCAAAGTGCTCTAGGGTTGAAGGTTGATCCTCCACCAAGCACCAACCACGAGCTCCAAGCCTCCAATGGTGAGAAAAGAGGAAGGTGATGACCAAAACCTCCAAGCTTGCTCTCCTCCATCTCCTTCTCCTCCTTCCTTCTCCTTCTTCTTCTCTTTCTAGAGTGTAAGAGAGTGTGAGGAATAGAAATGAGGGAGAGAATGAGAGGAATGGCCATATAGGCCCTCTAATGTAACAAAATCCAGATAAGCCCCTCAACTTTGCAACATGCGCACTGCCTGGTCTGGACAGTTTTCGGGCGCGGGGACCGGTCTCTGCTAGCCAAGACCGGTCTCGAAAGACCCTCCCGAAAATACGCGTACGGGAACCGGTCTCCAAGGCCCGGGGACCGGTCTCCCCAACTTGCTGCAAGCCTTAGTCAGGGGGACCGGACTCTCACTATCAGGGATCGGTCCCCAAGAGTAAACCTCTCAGGACTTAGCCAAAATCTAGGATTTTCGAACCGCGGGTCGGAACACTGTCTACGTCCCTCCACGAAGTGTGGAAAGGTTCGAAATCCAACTCAAACACTCGAACCTTGCAATTTGCGGAGGTCTAGTGTGCTACACCGTGTCTAGACACGGTGAACCATTCACCGTGTTAAAGACACAGTGAATGAATCACCGTCTTTCATGTATTATTCACACTGACTTTGACGCAAGGCGAAGTATATAATACATTGGACACGGTGAACCATTCATCGTGTCTAAACACGGTGAACACGGTGAAGTGTGTTCTACGAACTAATGCCATGTATAGCCTTATTAGGAAAAAAAATTCCCCATCTAGCCTCCTTTTAAAAAAAATTCCTAACCTAGCCTTCTTTTGATAATTAGAAAATAAAAGATAACTTTAATAGTACTTATATGCTAATAATAATAATAATAATAATCATTCAGTAATAATCATTCAGTAATAATAATATCATTATTATTAAATATTTATTTAAGCAAATTTTTTTTTCTCTCTCCTCCCACCCTACTAATATTTAAAAATAATTTATTTTTGTTATAATAATATTAATTAAAAATTAATATTTAATAATAATAAATATTATTATTACTGAATGTTTTTTTTTTCAGAAAGATAGTATGATACTATCATTTTCATTTATTTTTTTTAGAAATAAACTTAGTTGGAAATATGAATTAACAAAAATGTGAATCAACTATGATTCAAACTCAGAACTTCAATTACCAACCACTAAGTCCTTCACCACTTATACTAAATAATAATAATAATAATAATAATAATAATAATAATAAAATTATCATTCAGTAATAATAATATCATTATTATTAAATATTTATTTTTAATTATTGTTATTATTATAAGAATTAATTGAGAGGAAAGAGAGAGAAAAATTTTCTCTCTCCTAATTAACATATAAATGCTCTTAAGTCATTTTTATTTTCTAATCCATCAAAAGAAAGGCTAGATTGGGAATTTTTTTTCTCAATAAGGCTAGATGTGGCATTAGTTCGTTTTCTACCTGCATAAATTGCACTGAGCTTTCAAAATTGATGTAATTGGGGAAAGAAAACCTAGTTTACTAATTGTAGCATCCGTCCTGCTCTTGACTTTTGACGCACCGACATCTCCGCCGTCCCGCACGCTCGAAATCCATTTACTTCTTCCTCCCGCACATCGCTCTCTCTCTTTTGCAACTTGCAAGGCGGCGGCGGCGGTGATTCATTCAAGTTGCTGCCAGCAGTGGTTGCTTGGCTCACCCGCGACGTCAATCTGGGTTAGATTTGTTTTCTATAATTGGCTTAGCTGTGTAAGCTTCGCTGCAGGTGGTTTCTGCTTGATTAGATTAGGACGTATTAAACAGCATGAATCTAGAGAAAATAAAGAGAAGAAAAGGTAAGAGAAGTTAAGGAACCGAGAATGGGAGAGGTGGAGGAAAGAGGTGGTCAATCTGTTTCGATTCAATAATTTCGGTCTGTCCGCTCTTTCTTGCAGCAAATTAGGCATCGAAACACTGGAATGCAATAGATGTAGATACTGTTAGTATTTCAGTTTTCTTTCCTACACACTATTTTCTGCTATCGGAGTTGTATTTCTTCTTCTATTGCCTTCTTACTCTAGAATCACTGGCAACCCTGTCCATAGGACTCGGCTGTCCCATTCATACCTTTCTCAAATTTAGCTGCTCGTCTTTATTATTTTCAGTAAGCTAAGTGTGAAGAATAGACATGTATATATTGTAACATGTGTATGTTTGCCACAATCCTGAATGAGTATTTCCGTTTTCTCTTCATTGGCTGTAATATTTAGTTTGATCACAACAATAGAGATTATCTTTACCATTGAGCTTCGCCTTATAACATGTTTACCTTTTCCATCTTCTCTGCCTTTGTGAGTTGCACTTTTTGACAGTATAGGCTGATGCAGTCATCTGCTAGCAAACTCCATGTAGATTTTAGGAGTTGTTTGACAACTAAAAAAAAGAAAACCAGAAAAATGGATAGGTGGTCAAATGACGTGGGCCTTAATTTTCCACTTCTTTTTTAATTTTATTCAACAATAACACAATATTTAAGGTATGCGAGTATACAGCAGTATGATTGCTATTTTCTGATTTGAACACAATTCTTACCCCAGCTGTCTCTGTCTGCAAGTTTCCCATTAAATTATTATTATAAATATCTCAAATCTTGCAGAATGAAAACAGATTTCTTCTCCCTAAATTTGACAAATAGTTTCTACAAAAACTCTGTTTCTTATGTTTACTTTTCCATCTTTATATTAATTTGCTGTACCCAGCTTGTGTTAATATTTGAGACTTTTACTAAACCAGTTACTATATTGATCGATGTCTTTTGTTGTGCTTGTGACTCTCTTTATTTAGAGAAATATTAGACTAAGCATTGGTTGTACTTATGCTGTGTTACCACAAATACATGCTCCTTTCCACCTTAACAAGAATACGATTATGCTGATCCTCAAACTTTGCCATCTGAAAAGAATTGAGTTTGTTTCTTCTTTGCCTTTTTTGGTCTCTCATAATTGATACATAGTTGTTATATCAGGTAGAGGAGTGTACGTTACGCTCGATTTTGAACATGGAGGAGAATGGTAAAAGCATTACATCCAGTCTCCTCGGAAATGTGACTTGCTTCGTACGGAAATGCCTTTTCGCCATGCTCTCCTTCGGCCCTATGCCTAATCATATTGCATTTATTATGGATGGAAACCGCAGATATGCCAAAAACAGGATAGTCGAACAGGGCACCGGCCATAGGGTGGGTTTCAGAGCGCTCACCTCCACGCTCCAGTACTGCTACGAGATGGGGGTGAAATATGTGACAGTATATGCCTTCAGCATCGACAATTTCAAACGAGAACCTACTGAGGTCCAATCTTTAATGGATTTAATTAAGGAGAAAATTGATGAATTGTTGAATCGAGAGAGCATTGTTAGCAAGTACGGTATTAGGATTAACTTCTGGGGGAACTTAAACCTCTTGACCGATCCAGTGAGATTAGCAGCTATGAAGGCAATGACAACCACTGCTAAGAACACGGGTCCAGTGCTTTCGATATGTGTGGCCTACACTTCTACTAACGAGATTATGCATGCCGTTGAAAAAGCATGGGAAGAAAAGAGAAGCGAAATAGAACAAATGGACGGCGCGATTTCTGTTGGTGACCTGGAGAGGCACTTGTATACAGCTAACTGCCCAGATCCAGATATAGTGATTAGGACTTCTGGAGAGACTCGGCTCAGTAATTTCCTTCTCTGGCAGAGCGATTACGGTCACTTGCAGAACCCACATCCTCTATGGCCTGAATTCTGTCTTAGGCACCTCATTTGGGCTATATTAGAGTTCCAGAGAGTCTACCCTTATCTGCAAGAGAGGAGAGGCTGGTGTAAGAAGAAGGAAGGGTGAGGCCTAACTATGGTACTTGGCTTCGGAGAATAAGACTGCATGCATTGTTGGATCAGAGTGAGCTGGAGAGAGAAAATAAGGACTTCTACCAAAGGCAATAACTGCAGATGAGCTATCGTGTGACCTTTTAAGCAGTTTGCATATGATTTTTTCAGGTTGATAGTAGCCTGTTATAAAAGATTATTGCTTGACAAATTTTCTCTACAAATAAGAAGTTTCTTGGACAATTTTGTATTGCTACTTGTTTGAGAAAGTAATATTTTGCTCACTACAAAATCAGATGCAGCGAAGCTGTTTGTTTGTGTTTTTTGACCTCTCATACTTTTACTACATATGAATTCGAATTCTAAACTGCAGTTGTTCGTCGCTATCATTGACTTGTTTAATTACTTGATCTATGTAGTAAGTTACTTCATCTCTTTGCAAGCAACAAAGGAATTCATTTTCACAGAGAACAGTGCAATATTGGATCATAATTTGGTCTCTGCTAATTTGCTTTAAAGAACAAAAGAGTCAGCATTTTCGTCAAAAGGTGCTGTAAGCTGACCTGTATTATGGATATACTATAGCTGCATGTATCTTCTACTTCCCAAATGCTTGGTGTTTAATTGCTTTTCTTTCTATTGACGTAGTACGTTTATTTTCTCTTTTCTGGTAGTATGATAATCAAAGTTTATGTCATGCCCTAGGTTATAATGGAAGCTCACAAGGACGTTAACAGATCTGTCGTATGTATGCAAATTTTTTGCACGTACGAAACGTTAAGAAACATTGCCTCAATCAAAACAATTCGAGGAGTCCCCAGAACTAATAGAGATCTTAGGAGTCTACAACTAAACAATACAGATATCAGAGTCTATATAATACACTATATTAATATAACTACACTGTACATATATATCAACCACCACACACATATACAATGCAAAATAGAAATCATATACATAGAGACACATATTTGGGACAATTTTGTGTAAGTGTCCCATTTATGCTAAAACTTAAAAAAAAAATCTACTAATGCCTAAATATAAAGCCCAATCTAACAAAAAATAAAAGGTTACTCTACTCAACCCACCGCACCCAGCTCATTTGGCCCGATTACAAATAGAAAACAAAAAATAAAAAATCGATTACCATCTCCCTTTCTCTCTTTACTTAATTCATTGAAATTCTAGACGAAGAGCCCTTCCATATCTTCTTCCTCCGCCACCGCAGCCAACGAGATAGAGTTTCGACAGTTGCTAAATATTTTAAATAATTATTTGTAAATTAGCAGTACTCTTTTAGATTATAGCGACACTCTTTAACTATCACTATATACCTAACGGCCCACATATAGGAATACTTTTTAAAAGTGTCGGTAATTTAGCTAGCAACATTTTATTTTGATCTGTACCTATATTTAAAAGTGTCGCTATAAACTGTTTTTGTTATAGTGGTACATATATGATAGTTAACAAAAAATATTGTATAAAAATGTTATATGTTAGAGTATTATTGTCAGGAAAAATTACAAATATTTGTATTTTCAATTACTAAATAAAATTCAATGGTAAAAAATTAAACTCTATATTTAAAAAGGGAAAACTTCAAAAACCCCCCTTATAGTTTTAATTTTTTTTACTTTAGTACCATGTGATTTAAAATGTATCAAGTTAGTACCCTCTAGTTTCTCACTTTATCACTTTAGTACCCTGTGGTTTAAAGTGAATCAAATTAGTACCCTGTGGTCTTGCACTTTATCACTTTAGTACCCTGTAGGCTGTGGTTTTAATTTTGTATCAAGTTAGTACTCCGTGATTTTTTAAACTACAGGGTACTAAAGTGATAAAGTGTGAAACCACAGGGGACTAACGTGATAAAGTTCAAAACCACATGGTACTAACTTGATACATTCTAAACCACAGGGTACTAAAATAATAAAGTGAGAAATCACAGAATATTAACTTGATACACTTTAAATTATAAGATCAAAATAAAAAAGTGTGAAACCACATGGGATTTTTGAAGTTTTCCCATTTAAAAATAAATGATGATCATTGCATCATTTGAAATGATTGAATCAAAATAATTTGACATAAAAATAATACTAAAAAAATATTTAACTTTTCAAAAAAATAAAAACTTATGCTTTTATAAATAATATAATATAAATAAATTAATAGTTAGAGTCTTTGTCGATACCACAGTTAGTTAATTCGGATTCGGCAAAAATTCGGTACGGATATAATTCGGATAAAATTCGTCTTTTAATTTTTAAATTGGTTGAAAAATACGGCTAAAAAACGGATTCGGTAATTATTCGGATACGTAATTTATACGGATATTATACGTTGACCAATTAAAAATTCGGGATAAAAAATTCGACTATATAATAATTAATATACTATATATTTATTATTATAATTTTTATATATAGATTAAATATATTCATATATTAATAATAAATTTTAATTAATAATACATAAAATTTATATATTTAAATATATATATATATATATATATATATATATATATATATATATATATATATATATATATTTAAATATATATATATATATATATATATATATGAGAGGGAGGTCCACTGTGGACCTACCCTCATGCGGTCCACGAGGCTAACTATGAATCCCAAAACCCGATATTTTTACTGTTCTTCTTCTACTAATTTGGGGATGGCCTCGGTTAAGAAGTAAGAACTAAGGACTAAGGAGATGGGATTCGCCGCCGTGGCCCTGCCTCCCGGCGTCGGCGAGGGCGGCGGAGGACGACGACGATGCGAGCGGCGACCAGAAAAGCGGCGACGAGGCGAGAGGCGACGAGAACGGCGACGAGGCGAACGGCGACGAGAATGGCGACGAGGCGAGCAGCGATGAGAGGGGCGACGACGAGGCGAGCGGCGACGAAAGCGGCGACGACGCAACCGCGATCGCCGATTTTTTGGGCGAATAATTCGCGAATCGCGAATAATTCGCGAATAATTACCTGTGATGAAAAAATCGCGTTTTTTTTCATATATTTTGAAAAAATACGGAATTTGCCGTTTAATTCGTATTGCGAAAAATACGCGAATAATTCGCGTATTAAACGCGAATTAACTAACTAAGGTCGATACATTGTATACTTTGACGTATTAAAGACTCATACAGTAACGCCGTGGGTTTTGATTAGATGGCCATTACCTAGCCACCCCCGAGAACCAATAAATTAAAGTGAATTTTATAACATCATAGTGCATAATATAATAATAAAGAATCGGCGATGTTCCCACCGAATTGTATTTAAAAATTAAAATCTGGATTGGTGAGCCCAAAAGTCTTCGTCTTTAGCTCTCTAATAAATCTATCCCACGAAGAGCATTACTTTTTTTCTTTTCCATAAAAAAAATAATTAATTTAGGAAAGAAGTGATACTACAGGTACCCAAAATTCACTCCGAACCCAAAGACGTATCAAGAAATAAAAAATTAAAGGTTCAATTTCAATCACCGAACTTAATTTAATTGTTCACATCATAATTCAAAATTTCTTTCACCATTTATATAATAATTGATTGCTTTTTCTATTGAGGATATTAAACTTTTGACATTTATTTTATTACTCTTTCATTATTATTATTTTTTTTTAGTGAAAATCAGTTTTCTAAAATATTTCTCCCATAGAATTTCTTTTTCGTCTTTGACGTAGAGATACACATTAGTGAAAACAGTATGTATTTACTGTGATATCTCAGTTTACCGACCAACTAATTTTTATAATAATAAAGATGGTAGTGACCAATCTTTTTATTCGAAAAGCAAGCGGAAAGAGCATTTACGTTGACACAATATTTCACTTCATACCGGTTAATATGTTGGCATTTATAAGGTTAGATTGAAAAATTGTTATTAACATACGGTCAGAATTTTAACCATCCATCCTCTGAGTTTACGAGTACATGGAGGATGCTTTGCAGGGAGGCCGGGGTTCTTTAAAAATAAATAAAAAAGAAAGAGAAAAAGAAAAAGAAAAAGAAAAAGAGGGTTCAGTTTCTTCGGCTCAGGCCTATATTCTTCTCGGGATTGGGTCCTTAGTTCTCACCCAACCCCCCCCCCTCAAACCCCTCTCGCATCCTCCTCTATATATAAATACCCCTTCTATCCTCCATCTTCTTCTTCTTCTTCTCTAATAAGCCTACACTACCCCCTCCCTTCCCTTGCAGGTTTTAGATCCTCCCCTCTTCTTTAGGTTTAATTGTCGATCTCTCTTCTTCTTTCAATCCTTCCTCACCGACACACCAACACATGTCTATATTCTACTAGATCTACACTCTCCTGTACATATATATATATACCCAATTGGTGTGTGTGTATGTGGGTGGTGGGGGAGGGGGGAGGGCTTAATTATTAATTATTAATTATAGATTATAGATAGAGATGGATGGGCCTCTTTGTAGTCTTCCACAGCTTTCTTGAACTGCATCTGTATATCGTTCAAAAGGAAAAGGAAGATGTGGGCTCATGTTTGCGGTTCAATAAAGCTGTGGGAAATTACAAGGAGAGACCAAATTAAGATGGAGATCGAATTGTGGATCGATCACTTGCTACGTACCTCCAGCTCCCACAGTAAGTTGAATTACGAGATCTGATTTTCATCTTAATTAATTCTTCTTTCTTCTTTCTTGTTGTACAGTATATTTTTTTAGGGCTAGCATGTTGCTGCAGGTGAATTGTCCTGTTGGGGCATGTGTTTGTGGTGGAGAGAGGGTTTTCTTGATGTGGCTGCTTCTTTCATGATGAAAGAAAAGTCGATGTCCACAGTTAGTGATGAAACTTCAAATCGTACCTTTTCTTTTTTTCTTTTTCTTTTTTTTCATCTTCTTTCCTCCAAAACCTAATTATGCTTACCCATGCCTCCGTTGGGAGATGATGGGAATTTATTCATGGGTTTTTCCTTTTTGGGTGTTCTTTCCTTCCATGAGTACTGGTAGGTCATGAAAGCTTACCGAAAGCAGTCACGGAAAGGACATGTATGCTTCAATATCATATATTTTTTATTTTCTTTTTCCTTCATCTATATTTATTGTTCAAAAAAGAAACCAATGCTGATATGGATTCCTTCTCTCGAAGAGTTTGCATTCTTGGCTTATCTCCAAGTTCCAGGCATCAAATTCGGGATTTTTTTTTTTTTTTTTGAGAGATAGACGTTATTCGCTTATTTCATTTAAGAATATAGGAGCTCAATTATATATATATATATATAGAGTAACATTTTCTTATTACTATACTATTAGTAGTTAGAGAAATTTACATTACGATACAAGTTGAATTGATGACGTAACTTGATCGACGATCCATAACAGTTAAATAATGATCCCAGAAGATTTACAACTTAAAAATAAATTTCGTAATTTTTCAAAATCATAATAAAGTCCATCAAATGTGCATAAAATGAACGGCCGAAATCGAACGATGTCCTAAAAATAGATGATCGGATCCTTCAATTTAAGATCGGAGTTATTGATCTTTATCTAGGTAGTGAATAGAATTTTCTATCAAATATTCAACCTATTTCAATTCTTTTACACCATTAAACTACCAAGTATCCCATATCTAGTTAAAAATTGTCAATTTTGTGAGCTTTTGATCGTAAGGTAAATGATTTTGAAAAATTACGAAATTTATTTTCTAGAAGTTTTAAATACTCTAGATCATATTTAATCTGGATTGTCGATTCAAGCTCTATCATCGAAAACAACTTATGAGTAGTAAGTATACTACTCATAATAGTATAATAGCCTCTACTATATATATATATATATATATATATATATATATATATATATATATATATATATATATATATATATATATATATATATATATAGAACTCTTATCTTTATTAATAGCACCAAGTCAATGGTCTTACTCAAATTTTTGACCGTTGAATTGAGAGATGTACGGTTAGGATGATGTGGGCCCCTTAGGGTTTAGTGGGTGGTTGGTTGAATAGTATGATCTAACGGATGAAAATCATCAAAGGGGTGGATCTAATCTGGAAAACTTGTAGCAGTGCTTCGCTATTGATAAGATAATGGACTCTATATATATATATATATATATATATATATATATATATATATATATATATATTACGTCTCTTGTTTTTTCGAAAGTACGGAGACTTTCGTGCTTGTAAGTTGTTTTTCGATGATAGGACATTCGATTCGACGATCACTCTCTTAAGTATAATCTACTTTATAGGAGATATATAGAAACTAAATTTTATAATTTTTTGATATTATTTACTAAGCGATCAAAAGGCCTCAAAAATGACTATTTTAACGGCCGATGTGACATATTTTTAAGTTCAACAGTATAGAAATATCCAAATTACATAAAAATTTAATAAAAAATTCTACTTAAATTCAATCGCAAGATTAATAGTTCTGATTTAAAATTTGAGTCATTTGTCACTGTTTTTTATGAAATTTTTATTTTCGGCCGTTCATTTTGATGCTACTCGTTCACTAGACAAATGAAGTCAAAAAATTATAAAATGGTTTCTCAGATAATTCCAATAGCGTAGATCATGTTTAACGAACCGATCGCTGAATCGGACGTTCATCATCAAAACAACTTACAACTACACGGAGGCCTTCAGATTTTCGAAAGCATAGGAGCCTAGCTCTATGCTTTCAAAGTACGGAGCCTCCGTACTTGTAAGTTGTTTTCGATGATGGGACGTTCGATTCGGTGATCGGTTCCGTTAGACATGATCTACTCTATGTTTTCGAAAGTACGGAGTCTCCGTACTTGTAAGTTGTTTTCGATGATGGGACGTCCGATTCGCAATCGGTTTCGTTAGACATGATCTACACTATCGGAACTATCTAGAAACCAAATTTCATAATTTTTTTACTTCGTTTGCCTAGCGAACGAGTAGCCTCAAAATGAACGGTTGAAAATAAAAATCTCATAAAAAATAATGATAAAGGACTCAAACTTCAAATAGGAAGTATTGATCTTGCTATTGACGTTAAGCAGAATTTTCTATTAAATTTTTATATAATTTAGATATTTCTATACTGTTGAACTTAAAAATGTGTCGCATCGCGAGCGGCAGCTTAAAATAGTCATTTTTGGAACCTTTTGATCGCTTAGGGCATTTTGGTTCCCTGTAAAAGTGCTCCGAAAAAAAATTTTCCGTTGAAAATTTGTTTTCGAGTGTTTGGTTAGCTGTAAAAAAACTTTTTGGAAAACCATTTTTACAGATTTTTCGAAAAATCTGTCGTTTCGTTTTCCGCTCGCTATCAGCGAAAACGAAAACTCTGCGCTCCCAAATCGCGGCTCATGGTGTGTTGAGCATGCGCGGTCCACGAGGCATCCTCACCTCGTGGACCGCATCAGAGAGAGTCCATGGTGGACTTGTGGACTCTCTCTCTCCCACTTATATATATATATATATATATATATATATATATATATATATATATATATATATATATATATATATAGAGTAGAGCTCCTGTGCTTGTAAAAGCACAAGAGCTTTGTGCTTGGAATTTTATTATCCTTGGATCGGCTCGCCTCGAGATCCGCGCAAGAAACTTTATTAGCCTTATTGTTTTGTTTCTGCCTTACGGATCTACGGCCGAGCGATCAAAATTAATAAAGTTCAAACTTTAAGAACTTCTGACTTTTACAAACTGCAGCACTATATATATATATATATATATATATATATATATATATATATATATATATATATATATATATATATATATATATATATATATATATATATATATATATATATAATTTTATTATTTAAATATATTATTGTGTAATATTATATATATATATATTATTTATAAATATATAATAATTTATTTTATAGTATTAAATATATATTTATATTATTATATATTATATTACATATTTATTATATAATATATTTTATTTATAAATATAAATTATAATAATAAAATATATTATGATAATTATTATATATTATTAATATATAATATATATTTTAAAAAATATATATAATAATTATAATATATTAATAATATATATAATAAAAAATATATTAAATAATTTTTATCCATTTTTTTTTTCCTTTCAACCAAACAACTATCAAGGAAAACTACTTTTCTTTTCCTACAAATCAAACACAAATGACGTAAAATTTTTTTCCACCGAAAATTTTTTTTCCACCGAAATTTTTTTTTCCACAGTTTTACGTGGAACCAAACACACCCTTTTAGTAAATAATATCAAAAAATTATAAATTTTGATTTCTAGATAGTTCCAATGGAATAGATTATACCTAACGAAGCCGATCGTCGAATTGAATATTCTATCATCGAAAACAACTTACAAGCACGGAGATCCCGGTACTTTCGAAAGTATAGTAGACGGACTCTCTCTCTCTCTCTCTCTCTCTCTCTCTCTCTCTCTCTCTCTCTCTCTCTCTATATATATATATATATATATATATATATTTAGCTAGCCTCTTGTTGTGATTATATATAGGAGCAGCTGCCTTTGTCTTATTACATGTATACTGATCCAAGAATTCTTTAATTGCAGCCAGATTCATTAATTTAAGTAATCATCAATTGAAGATAGAGAACTCCTAAATTAATTGATGCTAATAATTGTACTCTTCACATGGTAATTGTTGTTGCTGAGTGTCTAAGCAACAAGGTCGGTCACCTACGTATATACTCTCTCAATTATATATTGTATCTCGGATCATTCAAGGAACTCCTAAATTAATTGTATATATATGTTGCTGAGTGCCTACATATATACTAATTATCACCAAAAGAAAGCAAGAGAGTCGTTCTCACGAAAGGGAAAAAGGAAATTAAGTAAAGGGCTTTCTAATATATATTTCACACTATATATGCATGTTTAATTACTTTTGGTAGAATATATATAAAATCCCTTTGAAGGCCCCTTCATGATCACTTGCTAGTGTTCTTTAATTAGTTTAATCAGATGTTTAATTACAAACTACGTACTGACCGTCTTCCTGAAGAAGGATCTTGGTTCCAACAGATCATATCTACGCATACCGTTTAGAGAGAAGAATTATGTAATGTGGAGAGAAAGTAACTTGGCACCATGTCCAAATTGGAGTAGGCACATGAGTGAAGAAGCGCCTACTGGGTTCTCCTTTCTGATGTATCATAGGACAAACAAAGCAAAAGGCATGAAAGAAGGACAAAGAGCACCAAGTCAAAATTTTCTTTTCAATTTGCACGAGGGAATTAAGTGGTTCTCTATAATTAAGAATCTTCAGAGATTGGAACCTAATCCTCGATTCGCTTTGCGTCTTGGGCATTAGAAGATCATTCATGACGGGCGGGGGTCTTCTATTTATAACTTTAATCTTGTAGCCATCTATATATATATATATACATGCAGCTATATATATTTATTCGAATAAGTATGATAAATTGTTGCATCAGTTTAGTACCAAATATCAGAATTTAACAGTAAACCCTAATCCTAACAGAAAAAGGCTTATTTTACCACAGTAATTTGATCATTCAATATCATGGATATCCAACAGAATATAAACAAATTAAGCCCCCCTAGCTAGCAGGTTTTCTCATCCTTTAGGAGAATTTTATTTATTCCTTTATTTAGACATGGACGTACTGATCGATTAGAAAGAATTATTATCGAAAAAGAAAAGTTTGGCATTCACTAGATTGATCTTAATTATTCGTCTACTTTTTGCATATCCAGTGACTAATGAACTCAGGATATATAGCATAAGCTAGCCAAGCTCTTTCATTTTGAAATCTAAAATAACAAAACAATTAAGTGTGAAAAGCATACATTCAATACTTTGTACGCTAAAAATTTGAACGAATTCTTCTAATTGTTAACATTTGTACTTAAGTCCATCATAAGTTACAGTTCTTTATTCTCGGCAATGGCTATTTAATAGTTTATTTTTCTGTACGTCATATATATATATATATATATAGGCCAGCTAGGGCTACTATCATATTAATAGGATAGAAGCTAGCACTTGTCCTATCAAGTTTTTAACCCTTGGATGATAAATTGTAGGGTTAGGATGATATTAGTCAGTTAGAGTGGAATGGTCCTCATAGGGTTGAGTGGTCCCCACTGGGTTATAGTATTTAATCCAATGGTTAGAAATGATGAAAAGAATTGATCCAAAAGCTAAAAAACCGATAGGACAAGTGCTCACATCCTATTAAAAGGATAGTCTCTATATATATATATATATATATATATATATATATATATATATATATATATAGAGAGAGAGAGAGAGAGAGAGAGAGAGAGAGAGAGAGAGTTGAGCTAGAATGCTATCGATAGCAAACGACTCCGTTGCCACCCATTTGTTTTCGATGACGGAGCCTCCAAATCGACGATCGGCACCGTTGAACATGTTCTATACCACCTAAAGTATTTAGAAATCAAATTTTAAATCTTTTCGACATCATTAGCCTAATGATCAAAGGGTTTCAAAATTTATAATTTTAATGGTAGATACGAGGCGTTTTCTCGTTTAACTGTGTAAAACTATCCAAATCAATTGAATTTTTGTTAGAAAATCTTTTAAACTATTTAGAACAAGATCTATACTCTCAATCTTGATTATAAAATTTCTATCATTACTTTTTAGAGGATATTTATTTTTAGCCGTTCATTTTTATGCCCTTTTGATGGACAAGTGAACAATATCGAAAAAGCATGAAATTTGATTTCTAGATACTTCAAGTGGTGTAAATCATTTTCAACGGTGCCGATCGTCGATTTGGAGGCCCCATCATCGAAAACAAATGGGTGGCAACGGAGAATTTTTGCTATCGATAGCATTCTAGCTCAACTCTCTCTCTCTCTCTCTCTCTCTCTCTCTCTCTCTCTCTCTATATATATATATATATATAGGGTCCTATTACTATACTATTATGAGTACGATCGCCACTTGTACTCATAAGTCGTTTCGATGATAGAGCTTAATCGACGATCCACACCGTTAAACGTTATTTACAGTATTTAAAACTTCTAGAAATAAAATTTTATAATTTTTTGACATCATTTACCTTACGATCAAGAGATCACAAATTTGACAATTTTTAACGGCCAGTATGAGATACTTGCTAGTTTAACGGTGTAAAAGAATCGAAATTTGTTGAATTTTGGATAGAAAATTCTATTCACTACATAGATAAAGATCAATAACTCCGATCATGAATTGAAGGATCCTATCATCCTTTTTTAGGACGTCGTTCGATTTTGACCGTTCATTTTATGCCCGCTTGATGGACTTTATTATGATTTCGAAAATTTACGAAATTTATTTTCTAGAAGTTTCAAATACTTTAGATCATATTTAACGGAGTGGATCGTCGATTCGAAAGCTCCATCAGCGAAAACAACTTATGAGTAGTAGGTCTCCAATACTCATAATAGTATAGTAGCCGTGGCTACTATACTATTATGAGTACGATCGCCCTCGTACTCATAAGTCATTTTCGATGATAGAGTTTCCGAATCGACGATCCATACCGTTAAACGTTATTTACAGTATTTAAAACTTCTAGAAATCAAATTTTCTAATTTTTCGACATCATTTACCTTACGATCAAGAGGTCACAAATTTGACAATTTTTAATGGTCAGTATGAGATACTTGCTAGTTTAACGGTATAAAAGAATCGGAATTTGTTGAATTTTTGATAGAAAATTCTATTCACTACCTAGATAAATATCAATAACTCCGATCTTGAATTGAAGGATCCGATCATCCTTTTTTAGGACGTCGTTCGATTTTGATCATTCATTTTATGCCCGCTTGATGGACTTTATTATAATTTAAAAGATTTACGAAATTTATTTCCTAGAAGTTTCAAATACTCTAGATTATATTTAACAGAGTGGATCGTCGATTTGGAAGCTCCATCTTCGAAAACAACTTATGAGTACGAGGGCTCCAATAGTCATAATAGTATAGTAGCCATGGCCTATATATATATATATATATATATATATATATAGAGAGAGAGAGAGAGAGAGAGAGAGAGAGAGAGAGAGAGAGTTGATCTAGAATACTCTCAAAAGCACCAAGGGGGTGGTGCATGTGAGTTTTTAATCATTGGATGGAGAAATATAGGGTTGAGATGATGGTAGTAGGTGGTGGTAGGTGGAATAGTGTTTGATCCAATGGATATTAGTAATTAAGAAGTAGATCTAAGGGCTAAAAACTTAAAAGCACCAAGGGGTTGGTGCTTCTAAAACTACCACCACTTAACACCATCATCTTAACCCTACATTTCTCTATCTAATGGCTAAAAACTCACAAGCACCACCTACTTGGTGCTTTTAGGAGTATTCTAGCTCAACTCATATATAGTGGAGCTAGAATACTTTTGGAAGTACCAAGGGTTGGTGTTTCAAAGTTTCTAACCCGTGGATCCACTCCTTAATTACTAACACCCCTTGGAGCAAACACTATTCCACCTACCACCACCTATCACCATCATCTCAACCCTACATCTCTCCATCTATTGGCTAAAAACTCACAAGCACTACCTACTTGGTGCTTTTAGGAGTATTCTAGCTCAACTCTATATATAGTGGAGCTAGAATATTGTTGGAAGCACCAAGGGTTGGTGCTTCAAAGTTTCTAACCCTTGGATCCACTCCATAATTACTAACACCCCTTGGATCAAACACTATTCCACCTACTACCATCTACCACCATCATCTCAACCCTACATCTCTCCATTTAATGGCTAAAAACTTACAAGTACCACTTACTTGGTGCTTTTAGGAGTATTCTAGCTTAACTCTATATGTATATATAGATATATAGAGTGGAGCTAGAATACTTTTGAAAGCACCAACCCCTTGGTGCTTCCAAATTGTTAACCCTTGGATCCACTCCTTAATTACTAATACCCCTTGAATCAAACATTATTCCACCTACCACCACCTACCACCATCATCCCAATCCTACATCTCTCCATTCAAAGGCTAAAAACTCAAAAGCACCAACCTCTTGGTGCTTTTGAAAGTATTCTAGCTCAACTCTAGATAATATATATATATATATATAGAATTGAGCTCCTATGCTTTTAAAAGTACCAAGTCATTGGTGCTTGTAAGTTTTTAGCCTTTGGATTAATAGATGTGCGGTTAGGCTGATGTGGGGCCCCTTGGGTTAGGTGGGTGGTTTGTTTAATAGTATAATCTAACGGATAAAAATGATCAGAGTCCTAGATCTAACGGTAAAAAATTCACAAGCACCAAGTGCTTGGTACTTTTACAAGCACCAAAGCCGAACTATATATATATATATAGGGTTTAGGGTTTAGTGTATATATATATATATATATATATATATATATAGAATTGAGTGGGTGGTTGGTTGAATAGTATAATCTAACGGGTGAAAATGATCGAAGGTGTAGATCTAATGGTAAAAAAATCACAAAGACAAAGGCCACGCTTTTACAAGACCATAAATGACTCTCTCTCTCTCTCTCTCTCTCTCTCTCTCTCTCTCTCTCTCTATATATATATATATATATATATATTGCAACGGCTGTTTAATTACATCTAAATAAAAGTTTACTAGACAAAGGGGGCCATGAATGAATGGCCAATTAGCTTTACTAGACATGGGGCCATGAAGATAGAAGCCAAAGTGAGAAGCATATATATAAGAAAAGTCATGCATGTATATCCAATCAATTATTTGAACTGTTGTAAATAACAAAGGAGTTGTATATACATATATACATCGAGTAGTAAAATGTTATCATTACAATAAATTACACGGACAGCACACATTATTCTCTTCGTACCGCTGCACATTGAGCTCTTCATACTACCAGGTTGAAAGACAACGAAGCTTGTCTTGTAATGGAACATGTATGTTGGCCCTTTTGTGAACACAACATTTATTAAGGGTTGGCATGTTCTTATGAGCTAATTCTCAATAGATTTAATCTTTTATATATATATATATATATATATATATATATATATATATATATATATATATATATTCTTTTTTAAAAACACCAAATCATTGGTCTTTGTAAGTTTTTAAATTTCTTGGATTAATAGATGACTAGATGTGCGGTTAAGATGATGTGGGCCCTTGGGTTAAGTGGGTGGTTGGTTGAATAGTATGATCTAACGGATGAAAATGATTAAAGATGTAGATCTAACGGTAAAAAATCACAAGACTAAGCTTGTGTTTTTACAAGCACCATAATAGGACTCTATATATATATATATATGTATATATATATATATATATATATGTATATATGTATATATATATATATATATATATATCCTATTACTATACTATTACGAGTACGATCGCCTCGTACTCATAAGTTGTTTTCGATGATAGAGCTTCCGAATCGACGATCCACATCGTTAAACGTTATTTACAAAGATTTAAAACTTGTAGAAATAAAATTTTATAATTTTTCGACATCATTTACCTTACGATCAAGAGGTCACAAATTTGACAATTTTTAACGGTATGGGATTATTGCTAGTTTAACGGTATAAAAGAATCAAAATTTATTGAATTTTTGATAGAAAATTTTATTCACTACATAGATAAAGATCAATAACTCCGATCTTGAATTGAATGATCCGATCATCCTTTTTAGGACCTCGTTCGATTTTGACCGTTCATTTTATGCCCGCTTGATGGACTTTATTATGATTTCAAAATTATTTAAATTTATTTTCTAGAAGTTTCAAATACTCTAGATCATATTTAACGGAGTGGATCGTCGATTCTAAGCTCTATCATCGAAAACAACTTATGAGTAGTAGGTCTCCAATACTTATAATAGTATAGTAGTGGCCTATATATATATATATATATATATATATATATATATATATATATATATATATATAGAGTCCTACTATACTCTTATGAGTATAGATATATAGAGTCCCATTACTATACTCTTATGAGTATAGATGCTCTTATACTCATAAATTTTTGGTAGTTTGATCCACCCTTTAACCATTTTTACCCGTTAGATTATAATATTCAACCAACCACCAACTCAACCCTAGGGGGACCCACTATCATCTTAACCGTACCGTATCACCCTCATCCTAGCCGCACATTTTTTCATCTGAACGGCCAAAAAGTTATGAGTACGAGAGGACTCTATACTCATATGAGTATATATATATAGTAGCCTCGGCATATATATATATATATATAGAACTAGGCTACTATGCTATTAATAGCACCAAGTTATTGGTGCTACTAAGTTTTTGGCCGTTGCATTGAGAGATGTATGGCTAGGATGATGTGGGCCCCCATGGGTTAAGTGAGTAGTTGGTTGAATAGTATGATTTAACGGGTGAAAATCATTAAAGGGGTGGATCTAACGGTGGAAAACTTGGTAGCAGAGTGCTTCGTGCTATTGATAGCATAAAGGACTCTATATATATATATATATATATATATATATATATATATATATATATATATATATATATATATATATATATAGTCCATTAGTTATATCGATAGCACCAAGGATTTGGTGCTATCAAGTTTTCCAGATTAGATTTAACACTTAGATTATTTTTACCCGTTAGATTATACTATTCAACCAACCGCTTACTCAACCCTAGGGGCCCATATCATCCTAACCATTCATTTCTTAATCCAAGGGCTAAAAAATCAATAGCACCAACAAATTGGCTATTGATAGTATACGACCTAGGTCTATATATATATATATATATATATATATATATATATATATATATATATATATATATATATATATATATATATATATATATATATATATATATATATATATATATATCATGGATACTATACTATTATGAGTATTAGAGCCCTACTACTCATAAGCTATTATACTATTATGAGCAGTGGAGTCCTACTACTCATAAGTTATTTTTGATGATGGAGCTTCCGAATCGACGATCCACTCCGTTAAATATGATCTAGAGTATTTGAAACTTCTAGAAAATAAATTTCGTAAATTTTCGTAATCATAATAAAATCCATCAAGCGGGCATAAAATGAACGGTCAAAATCGAACGACGTCTTAAAAAAGGACGATCGGATCCTTAAATTCAAGATCGGAATTATTGATCTTTATCTGGGTAGTGAATAGAATTTTCTATCAAAAATTCAACAAATTCCGATTCTTTTACACTGTTAAACTAACAAGTATCCTAAACCGCCGTTAAAAATTGTCAAATTTGTGAACTCTTGATCGTAAGGTAAAAAAGACTTGGTGCTTTTACAAGCACCAAGTATTTTTACAAGCACCATAGTCGGACTCTAACGGTAAAAAATTCACAAGCACCAAGTGCTTGGTGCTTTTACAAGCACCATAGTCGGACTATATATATATATATATATATATATATATATATATATATATATATATATATATATATATATATATATATATATATATATATAGTAGGGCTACTATACTCTTATGAGTAGTAGACCCTTACTACTCATAAGTTGTTTTTGATGATGGGGCCTCCGAATCGACGATCCACTCCGTTAAATATGATCTAGAGTATTTAAAACTTCTAGAAAATAAATTTTGTAATTTTTTGAAATCATAATAAAGTCCATCAAATGGGCATAAAATGAGCGAAATCGAACGACGTCCTAAAAATAGATGATCGAATCCTTCAATTTAAGATCGGAGTTATTGATCTTTATCTAGGTAGTGAATAGAATTTTCTATCAAAAATTTAATCTATTTCAATTCTTTTACACCGTTAAACTAGCAAGTATCCCATACCTAAAAATTGTCAATTTTGTGAGCTTTTGATCGTAAGGTAAACGATATTGAAAAATTACGAAATTTATTTTCTAGAAGTTTTAAATACTCTAGATCATATTTAACGGAGTGAATCGTCGATTCGGAGGCCCCATCATCAAAAACAACTTATGAGTAGTAAAGGTCTACTACTCGTAAGAGTATAGTAGCCCTACTCTATATATATATATATATATATATATATATATATATATATATATATATATATATATATATATGGAGTGCGGTGGGATGCTTATGGAAGCACGGAGGGCTCCGTGCTTCCACTTTGTTTTCGATATTCGGACTTTCGAATCGACGATCGGCTCCGTTAGACTTGATTTAGAGTATTTGAAGTATCTAGGAAATAAATTTTGCGATTTTTCGATATCATTGCCTAGTGATCGAAGGGGCTCAAAATCAACGGCTGAAAATAAAAATCTTACAAAATATGATGATATGACATTAAAATTTTAGATCAAAGTTATTGATCTTGTTTTATATGGTATAAAGAATTTTCTATCAAAATTTCACGTGATTTGGATATTTCTATACCATTAAACTTGCAACCGGCTCACCACGACCGTTAAAATTATTGATTTTGAGCCCCTTCGATCACTAGGCAAATGAAATCGAAAAATCGCAAAATTTATTTTCTAGGTCTTTCAAATACTCTAAATCAACTCTAACGGAGCCGATCGTCGATTCGAAAGTCCGAACATCGAAAACAACTTGGAAGCACGGAGGCCTCCGTGCTTCCATAAGCACACCAGCACAACTCTCTCTCTCTCTGTTTGTCTCTCTCTCTCTCTATATATATATGATGATGATGATGATGATGATGATGATGATGATGATGATGCGGGGCGCTTGCATATATTAATTTTTACCATGTTGCTAACTTTAGCTCAGATACGCAGTGGTAAAAATGAGAAATCTAGCTCTCGGGTTTTGAAGTGCTGGAGCTGGGTACAGGTACGCGAACCCGAGTATACCAGTACGCAACCTCCCAGAATGTTGTTTTTGAGGGATAAAAGTGTAATTTTCGTTGGGGGTTTATATAAGGGGGTGCCCACCCCTTTCCCCCAGCAGAAACACACACACACACACACACACGCACATAGAAAGAGAAGAGGAGCTCATCTCTCTCCCACTCTTCTTCCTCCTTTCCAAATTGGAGATCTTGGTGGAGATCAAGCTCGGGAACGCGTAGGGAGCGGTGGTTCGAGCTCTCGGTCGCTTGGTGGCGCGGTCGGGACGCTTTCAACTCGAGGTTCCTTTTTAGGGTTTGAGCTAGGGTTTTGGATTTAAACCTTCTAAATGGATTTCTAGCAAACCCTAAGCTAATCTAAGCTACAAATGGTCGAGATTAGCAAGTAGATTAGGGTTTTTTCATAATGTTTTGAAAACCCTAGATTAAAAAGAGGGGTTTCTTGGTGGAGGGTTCTAACAATATTTTAACCCTTTGAAATCCTAATTGAGGGTTAGGAAATCATGTGAGGCTATTTGATTTCAAGTAGAGAGATCATTTAGTGGTTTGAAAATGGTAACGAAGGATTTCTTGTATAGGGCAAGGGAAGCTTGGGAGAAAGCTTGGAAGTCCAAGTGGTTGGCCTAATTGCAAGTGTCTACAAACAATTAGGATGCTAGTAAGGTGAGTCGTTGTGCTTCACCAAAGTGACTAGATCACTTCCATGCCAAAGTGAAGTATGATTTTGTTTATTGATGCATGCATGTGATGATAGATTAATTGGTGAAAGAAGTAGACATAGATGGCATGCTACCTAGGATGAATAATCTATCATTGGACAAGAACATAAATATGTGGAACATATAGAATGTATATGTATGCCTACGTGTGAATGCGAACATAGGTCGATGAACTTAGAAAAAAATTAGAGAACTCAACAAGTGTGGCACCAAGGACTAGATGGCATGAGAACTATGAATCCTAGATGTGGACAACTAGGATAGAAAACAATTGATTGGATATTGAACCTACTGTTATTAAACAAAGGTTGGACATTGAACTTAAGAGTCGAGTGAATCTAGGTGGGAATGACATTGGACCTAGTGTTGTAAAACCTAGGTTGTGAACATTGTGGTATTGAACCTAATGTTATTAAACATAGGTTGAGAAACAAAGTGGTAGAATGACCACTAGGATATGAATGGCTTGAACCTTGAAAGGTTGACAATATAGGGTACATGACTAACCCTTGAGACTTGGAAAGTGGATTCCGAAATCCCTAGGATTGGTGGCTGCGAGTATGTGTGGTTCTCCTCGCTCGGCAGCGGTTTATACTTGCAGGTACGTGTGGTTCTCCTCGCCTAGCAAGTGAAACATAACTGTAGGTATGTGTGGTTCTCCTCGCCCGGCAGTGATTCAATGGGTATGTGTGGTTCTTCTCGCCCAGTATGTGACTTGGGGACATAGGCATGTGTGGTTCTCCTTACCTGCTGCGTGACTTGTGGTCAAGGGTTTGATGGTATTTTCTCACCCGATGGATGACCTACAATCGAGTGGATTTAAGGCTGAGGTGCTTGTGAGACTGTAAGTTTAGGGGTCCCAATGATCTATCTAGATTGTATCAAACAACACCTAGAGGGGGGAATAGGTGTAACAGCCAAAAACCACAAATCTCAATGCAAGAAAAATAAACGCGGAAAATAAAAAGCACACCGAGATTTACGTGGGAAAACTCCAACTTGGAGTAAAAAACCCACGGGACCAACACGCGATAACAATCTACTAAGAATAAAAGATTACAAGGTGATTTACCAAATCCAAGGACTCAAACCTCTCTTTTATCTTCTCCGGATCTCGCGCACACCAACGGTTGTCCACGCCCTCATGTCCGAATCGACGAATGCCTCCATTTCGAATCCACGAAGCCTCCGATCACACCGAATCCACGACGCCACTCGAATCCAAGAGCGCACTCCGTCCGAAGCGAGAAAATACGATATGTGATGATTTATTGCTTAGATAATCATTAAAGAACCACGGAAGATGTTTCTAAGCAATAGCCAGATCAATTCTCTATGAAGAACGAGAAATTAGGGTTTCAAGAATTGATCTGATAGAAACTTGTTGTTGGAGAAAGAAAGAGAGCACCCAACAAGTTTCTAGGGTTTCAAAAAGATATTCTATACTTAGTTATATTTTAGAAACACCCCCACATCTTATTTATAGGTTTCGAAGACTTAGAGATAGACAAGGATTTGAAAAACTCAATTTTGGAAACAAAATTAGAGATAGATTAGGATTTGAAAAAACTCAATTTTGGAAACAAAATTAGAGATAGATTAGGATTTTGAAAAACTTAATTTTGTAAACAAAATAAGGTTTCAAGGACCGGTCCTCCAAGCCAGAGACCGGTCCTTCAAGGTCCGGTCCTTCAAGCTAGAGACTGGTCCTTCGCTGTGTAGCTAAAAACACAAGCCACGGGAACCGGTCCTTCGTTCCGGGGACCGATATCTCTCTGCGTATCAGTAAAACCAGGCTACGGGAACCGGTCTCTCATTGTAGGGTCCGGTCCCTCGATGCGCACATGAAAACCTACTTACGGGGACCGGTCCCTCGTTTCAATAGACCGGTCTCATCGTTTCTCCACGCAGAGAGGACCTACGGGGTCTGGTCCCTCAGTTCGGGGACCGGTCCCTGAACCTTGAAAGGTTCAGTTTTGTTCGGTTGATACATTTAAAACCATTCTAAGTTTTCCAAACTCTTGTTAATGTTTATAAATCATCATCAATAGTATTTGAACTTACCGAGCATTATGGATTTATGTTTTGAGTCTTCGAGTCTTCGATATTCGTCCCTTCTTCTTTAAACCTTCAAGACTCCAACTAACTTCACGAAATATGCCAATATAAAATCCGTAACAATCTCCCCCTTTGGTAATTTTGTGACAAAACTCAAAATTACATAAAAATACTCATAACGCTCACCTCTCAAAAATGAAATTCATTGACATCACCAAATCAATGAACTTCTCGCGTGAAAGATGCAAAGAAATACAAAATTATAATTTTGAAACTCCTAAATAAACTCTATGACTTAGACACAAGGAGTCTTGAAGTCTTCAATGATTTGCAAAAATATTCAATTCTCTACGAATAAAGTTTACAAGCAAAGTTAGTAGTAAAAATATGAAAATAAAAATCTCTCCCCCTTTGTTTATGCATCAAAAGATTGAAATTCAAATAAAAAATTATCACGCTCTGAAAATCTTTCCCCCTTTGTTCATGCATCAAAAGAATGAATTGAAATTCAAATAAAAAATTATCACGCTCTCCCCCTTTGGTCTTCAAATCAAGTTTTCCTCTTCTTCTTCTTCTCCCTATTTTTGTCAAAAAATGTCAAAATAAAGTACCAAAAATGAGAGAGATAACTAAATGTTAGTTTATGAACATGAAAAATTCGTATAGATTTCTTTCAATCCACATCAATTTCATAGAAATTAAAAATTTTACTACAAGATCACCAAGATATAGATAAAATATAATAAAATTTTTTTATCCATATATACTTTAAAATCAAGTCTTCAAAAATAATCTAAAGGCTCAAAATCTATCAAGATGTAACGGATTAGTATAAAGATGACTTATGAAGATTCACTAAAAGATAGAAATTTATTGCATAAACGTTCAAATTCGAGATCAAGCAATAATGTACGAGGGATCGCTCTTTGAGCATCTTTTTACTAAACCACCGTATTACGCCGAAAATTTTTTATATAATATGAATATTTCAACATTTTCGGTTATTCAATCAGTTCCCATGTGGTAGCTTCACATACTTACCCGACGACCGGGGTGGTAGCTCTTTTCTATATGTGGTGGTAGTTTTCACACTCCCTTTGGAATGTAACTCTTTCCACATTTTTTAAGTACTTGAAGTTTAAGCAGTAGGAGTGTTTCCTTTTATATATATATATATATATTGTGACGCACTGGACTTTGCAAATTGCAATGTTCGAGTGTTAGATGTGAGATCTGAGCTTTTCAGTTTTACGGAGGGTCGTTATTTGTGTTAGACCTATGGCAATCTGGGGTTAGTGGATGATTTCCAAGCACTAAAGTCCAAAAATTTGGATTTTAAGTTGCTCTCGGGTTGGAATTTCATGCTTTTGTACCGGTACAAAATTGTTGCTATAGGTACAAAATGATGGCTATACCGGTACAAGCCAAGATTTATACGGTATAGATGAGTCTTTGGGCAAACCCGAGGCTCGGGTTTCTTGTTTCGCGAGGCTTATCTTGCACGGATTTGTAGGTACAAGGCGATTTCGAATATCCGAAACTGTAGGGGCTTATGGGCATTTTGTTGCTTCTAATATAGCACCCCAGCCCTTAGGGCTTCCCTCTTGTGCTGAGAACAAAGGAGAGGAAGGTAAGAGAGCTTCTCTCTCTATCCATTTACTTCTCCTTGTGTTTTTGGTTGTTTACTTGTGGATTGATCTACCTCTTCTCTCTCTTTTGCTTGTTGGTGCATTTTCCACCATGAGGGAAGGTTGGAAGCTTGATTTGGGAGCTAGTTGAAGGAAGATCTTCAACTTTGGTGACTCTAGAGCCTTGATTAGAGCTTCTAAGAGGTAAGCAACTTCTCCATTTCCTTTAGATTCGAGTTTGGTTGCTTCTCTATAGATGAAACCCTAGATTTTGGGAATTAGGGTTTTATTTGGGGCTTTTTGATTTGAGGCTTTTAGATTCCTTTTGAATGGTTTAGAACCTTTGTTTAGGTTGCCTTGGGAGGGATCTAGCTTCCTTTCGGAATTTCTAAGAGGATTGTTGCACATTTAGGTGAGTATTTCTTGACTTTAACCTAGATGTTTAAAGTTTGAACTCAAGACTTATCTCTTGAGGTTGTAACTCCTAGGATCTACTTTGTAGGGTACTAGGAGTAGGAATCGAAACTTCGTTAGCGGTTCGGAGCGACGCTTGGAGCGACGGTGGGTTTGGCCTCACCTAGCACAATGAGAAATTCTCATTGGTGCTTATTTGCTTATGGTTAAATGGAAATTAGTTCATTTTCATGCTATTTGATTTATTTGTGAATTTTAGAATGCTTAAGATACATATGTTATGTGTAATGCAATTTTACTCTATATAGTAGAGACGTATGCATGTGAGAGCTGAAGCCTTGTAGCATTCTATTTGGAAACTTGAAACTATGTGTTTAAGAGAAATTTGACATGTGTTTGAGAACATAGAACTATGCATGACATAGGAGAAAAGCCCTTGTCATTAAGCGGCATTGGCTTGGCATCAAAAGTGTAGAATAGTGAGCTAATGTCATCAAGCGGCATTAGGCTCGTGAATGAACTTGACATAGAGAATCTAGTGTCATGAGAATATTTGAACTAGACCTTAGGGCTACTAGTTACTATTTCCATGTTGAGACATGAGGTTTGGACTTGAGACTTGACTTTACTTGTTGCCATTTGTGCTCTTTCGCACATGCTTGTGAGGGTCGCTCCCTACAAGCCGGCACTCCGGAGTTGGCCTTCGCGATTCGTTCGCGCGTGCGTGTTGAGAAACCTACGGGACCGTTGGGACAGACTCATTCCTTGCGGGGGATGTTGGGGCTACCACGGTACTTAGGTGGCACAGGTTGGATTACTGTGGGTACATCCTAGTGAAAGAGAATTGAACTTGGACATTCAACAATACTAAATGACAATCACTACTAGATAGGGCTTAGTAGTTGGATTATGTGGACTTTGCTCGATTGTATAGTATACTTGATAATGCTTTAATTACATTTTAGTATACTTGTTGGCTAAAGTAAAACATACCATGCTTAAATGTTAGAACATGGACTTCTGATAGCAGCTTTGGAACATGAGTAATGTAGCATTTCTTTATGCTTTATTTACAAGTTTATCTATATCGCTTACTTGCTCTTTTCTTGGGCCTAGTGGTGCAATTGGTGCAGGTCAGTAATTGCCCACTGGGAACTATAAATTATAGTTCTCACGCCCTCTGTTCATTTCCTTTTCGGTGCCTTCCGCATCGGGGGAGGTTAGGGATCGCGGCAAGGGTGTTGCTTCGGGTTAGCGGCACTCAGTAAGGGAGTTCGATAGGTGGTTGCTTCTCTATTTCATGTTGTTTAGAGAGGTTGTGAGTTGTTCCTGTATTTAGAGAGACCACCACATTTTGAGACAGTGTTGTTTTAACCTTATGTTCTTTTGGTTATATTGTTAGCCTCTTTATGCTTTAGTCTACCTACTCTCTACTTGTTGATAGGGCTAGCTGTATGTTGCTCTGATATCCATAGTCTTAGCCTATTGCATGTTTTTATTTACGCTGTTTTTAGTAGACGCCTTGTATGTGTTGACATATGGCGGGTCTGGGCACGCCTTGGGGAAGGTCCTGCCGACCCCGGGGCGTGACAGATTAATTTGGTATCAGAGACTAGGGTGACGTCCTAGAGGACCTAGCAAACCTTAGGCTGGTTGGACTATAGGAAATAGGCTCGTGAGAGACGAGGTCTATTTGACTTGTGAGCGAAAGTACCTGATTGGGTTTTATTATAACTCTAACAAGTTGGAGTTTGATCGAGGTGTGTAACTTCTAACTTCGCGGAGGGTTACGTTGGCGGCCGACAACGTAACATCGGGAGTTAGTTGTGAAGCACACTTCTTTACTTTCGCATGATTTGGGTTTCTGAGTGGGGTTGCGATAGCGTGAGCTTTATTAACTTGCGCTTTAATGATGTTGTGGCGTCTTGTTGACGACCCGCTCTAAGTTTGTTGGAGCGGATGACGCGACAATATTTTGGGAAGTGGAGATGTCCACTACCCCCGGATCCAATGAGGTCCGTGAGTGAGGTGCCTATTTGCAGCTCTCACTGGTTTGGCGGCTCAGCAGGCGACACCGGCTCAACGATAGGCAAATGCGGCACGCAGCCAGGATGCGCGCGTGAACACACAGGGGAGATCCTTCTGCAATGGGCGGTTTTCCGTGATGGTTGAGGGAGCGAGCGAGAGTGGCTCATGGATTGCCCAACGAGTTCAAGAGGTGTAATCCCAGGATCCTCGATGGAGAGAAGGATGACCACTGGATCGTAGGAAAGTGGTCGAGGCGGGTGGAGAAACTAATTCCGCGACACATTCGTGGAGGAGAGAGGCAGAGTTTGGCTTGCCGCTCATCACTGACGATGAGGTTTGTATGGTGGTTGGACATTCAGGATAGCTCCAATGCTGATATCGTGGCGACTACTTGAAGGAGGTTCAAGGAACTCCTGTTGAAGCTTTACTTCACTGGCAGTGTTAAGAGAAAGTCGGTGCAGGATCTGTGTGGTATGTTCCAAGAGAACCGGGCGGTGGCCGAGTGCGAGAGGGAGTTCCTCGGCTCCCACGGGGTGGCGTTGTTGTGCGAGACGGCGAAGACTTCGGCCGTTGATCTTTCGATTGGCGCAACCTTTCGATCTTCGGACTTACCGAGATGTGGTAAACCGCGCTCGTCGAGGTAGGCGGTGTGGCGTATGTGCAAGCGCGTCGAGAAGGCTTAGACTAAGAATTTGGGCTAGAGGCCCATGGCCGAGGGTGTGAGTCAGACGCACTCCAGGAGGCAACCTGTTTAGAGGCAGACGGAGGAGTCACAACAGGCCCTGAGCGGCCGCGTGTATACGGCTCAGACTGAGGAGGCGACGGCAGTCGAGATAGTGACTACGTGTTTTGGTTCGTACTATGGCTTTCGAGTGTGCATTGGTTGATGCCGGTGCATTGCACCTATCCTTTGATCGGCTATTTGCCGAGTTGCATTGCATCACGTTGGTTCATTTGTTGCGACGAGGATTAAGCCTTTGGCGAGACGGTTGGTTTACGGGTTGTGGTAGCTTTCTATGCTTTTTGGATCTCACGACGATTGCATTAGTTGCATCCCTGGATCGGTGTATGCGGATGGTGCTCGGGGACGACCGTGCTTGGACCGATTGTAGCTGCGGAGCACAGGCCACTTTGGGCGGCGCGATTAAAGTGAGTGGCAATGACCGCGCTCGGGTAGAGCGAGTTTTGGTCGGGACGGTAGTCGAGCTTTGACCCAAGAGCGTGGAATGCCACGTGTGGGATAGTGAGATCGAGGATACACCGAGTGCGTAGTGAACCAACCCGAGGATTTCTAGCATTGATCATTCTTCGATACCTATAGGATGATCAGATGATCGGGTGTGTCGTTGCGAACACCCTGCCTTGCGAGAAGGTTTTGCATGCCAACCAATAGATTGGTTTTCGTGGTGTGGAGTTTGTGAGGTACTTGGTACCTTGGGACTTGCGAGCTGATTTAACTCGCCTTGGGATTTTGTGCACGAAATAGTGCATGTTGAGGATTTATTCCACCGGTTGTGGTGACTATCTCCCTTACCTAAAACTAGGTAAGTATTGGAGACGATTTGGGGCCTAACTGGCCATTACTTTCAGTTGTTCGAAAATCCTCAGAATGAAGGATACCTTTAGAGTTGTTAATGCTCTCCTGACGGAGTCACGAATCGTGAGCTCAAGTGGCAGGGAGATCTTTGCATTTCGTGTTTCGCTTCGTGAGAAACACCCTCTATTGAGGTGGGACCTATAGGGTTGTTTCGACTGTATGTCGGCCATCGTGATCTAAAGTGAATCACGATTGGGCAATCGCTCGGCTGTAGAGGCTCGTCGATCGTTTCAATTAGCCTTGAGAATTGGCGTACTCGATTGAATCGTATTGCAATCGGAGTAATACCATTTTGTGTTGGAGTTTGAGATTGTACCTCAAGCGAATGTTGGTACTTGTTTGGAACATCATGGGGATTAGCATGACGCTGCTGAAGCCTGTAGTACTTCACCAACGTTAGGGACTTGCGGAATGATAAGTCCAAGCCCTCTAGATGGATTGGTGGAACCGGTCGTAGATGGCCACGGGTATTCCGATGAAGATCTGCAAGGATCAACTGCGGAAGCATACTGAGGTGAGCGGAGTGTGAACTCTCACTGTTGGATCGAGTTGTTGGAAAAATTCGTGAGGGAAAGTACCAAGTGCTGATTTTCCCTTATTCGGATGTTGCTTGTGGAATTAAGTTCCTTGCAATGGAGACTTCGTGGAAGAGTGGTTGAGATCGACGTTCTGGTCGATAGTCACTTCATGGAGACATTGATAGAGATCTACTACTAATTGTAAATGGAGCCCTCTCTATCACTTGAGTGGAGCTTTGTGACTATGGATACAGGGTATCGATGCTAAGGAAGCATTGTGGAGAAGAATTTCGAATGATTCATTTCGAGCGCTTGAGCGATTAGTGCTATGGGACCTCTATCGAAGATAAGCTCTCGGCGTAGGCTTATGAAGAGTTTACTTGAGGCATCAAGTCGAGACTAAGGACTGACCTTAGTAGATTGAAGATGTGTGTGGGTTGTGGTTCTTGACTATATATATAGAAGAGAAACAGCGAGACCACCCCAGTGGTGGAGTTGAGATTACTGTGGAGGCATTGGGGTGCAATGCCGATTGGTGAATCGAGTAACCACCTCTAGAGAACCAATTTGGACGATTTGTCAGGTGTCGCGACAATCGGAAGAAATGATTATTATGGATTTTGATTGCAGGACTGTTCATGCCAAGCGGGTATAAAAGGATAGCCATGTGGAAATGACGCTATGCTTAATTAAGGATTGGAATTACACTCAGTCGTGCAATCTTTTGACAAGATCTGACTTTGAGCTGAGCAAGCACTGTTGGGATTAGAGCCAACGGTTAGATAGTGTATCACATCTCTTTAGTGAGCATCCCGATGGAGTGTTGATGGATCAGGTAACGGGTTTGAACCCCGGGTTCTTGCTCGAGCGGTATTGTTGGATCCGCCCCGAGAGAGCTATATAACGGAATTCCAATTGTATGAATAAATTGAGGCGAGCTAAGTTTCGCCCTCGACCTAGACGAGGAAGGTGAGTGCGAAATTCGGACTTTTGGGAGCACTTGGTTTTGGTGATGACCAAGAATAGCTTGTCGAACAAGCGCAATTCGGAAGAAGGAACTCCTCGGAGAAGACTTGAAGTTGTTTCTTGGTAGCCGGGATGTAAAAGGATGTTGGCGAGTTTGTAGCTCGTGGTCTAACTTGCCAACAAGTGATGGGTGAGCAAAGAATTCCGTGGGAAAATTGCGAGCCTACCGATTCCGGTGTGGAAGTGAGAGAGGAGCGCCATGGATTTCGTGATGGGATTGCCTCGCTCACAGGCCGGGCATGACGCTATATGGGTGATCGTGGATAGGTTGACGAAATCGGCACATTTCATACCTATCCATACTACTTGGACTAGAGAGAGACTCGCACGATATAATTGGATAAGGTTGTGCGACTACGAAGTACCTACATCGATTGTATCGGACGAGGATACACGTTTTGTGTCACACTTTTAGAGAGTCTGCGGGACGCCTTGGGTACTCGGCGGATTTCGATGCTTTCCACCCTCTGAGTGACGGGCAGTCAGAGCGTACTATACAGACACTCGAGGATATGCTTCGAGCCTGCGTGATCGACTTCCAGGGAGGATGGCCGCAGCATCTACCAATGGCTAGGTTTGCTTATAACAATAGTTATCAAGCAAGCATCAAGATGGCGCCATTTGAGGCACTCTATGGACGGAAGTGTAGATCGCCACTTCACTGGAGTGAAGTTGGTGAGAGTTTGGCTTTAGGCCCAGATGTGCTCCAGGAAGCAGAGGACAAGGTTCGCGTTGCTAGGGAGCGGTTGTTGACAGCCCAGAGTAGGCAGAAGAGCTATGCTGATAGACGTCGACGAGACTTGGAGTTTCAGATTGGAGACCATGTCTTTTTGAAAGTCTCGCCGACCAGAGGAGTCAGGAGATTTGGGATTCGGGGTAAGTTGAGCCCCCGTTTTATTGGACCGTATGAGATTCTTGAGCGTGTGGGCCCGGTAGCGTGTAGACTTGCTCTACCGCCGAACCTATCGGGTGTACACAATGTCTTCCATGTATCGGTCCTCCGGATGTATAAACATGATCCGGCTCATGTTTTGGATGCTACACCTTTGGAGGAGGGACGGTTTGAGCTTCGAGGAGCGGCCGTGAAGATTTTGGCTCGCGAGGTGAAGAAGTTGAGGAAGCAGGAGCTTTCTTACCCGAAAGTCCTTTGGAGCAACCACGAGGAGCGGGAGGCCACGTGGGAGCTAGAGAGTGCGCCTCGAGAGCGCTATCCCCATCTCTTTCAGATGGAGTCATGAGGTATGACTTTAATTTCGAGTTTCGCGGACGAAACCTCTTTTTAGGAGGAGAATGTGGCCTTGGACTTTGCAAATTGCAATGTTCGAGTGTTAGATGTGAGATACGAGCTTTTCAGTTTTACGGAGGGTCGTTGACGTGTTCTGACCTATGGCACGAGTACCGAGGTTAGTGGATGATTTCCAAGCACTAAAGTCCAAAAAGCTGGATTTTAGGTTGCTCTCGGGTTGGAATTTCATGCTTTTGTACCGGTACAAAATTGTTGCTATCTTAGGTACAAAATGATGGCTATCTGGTACAAGCCAAGATTTATCTTAGGTATAGATGAGCTGAGCAAACCAGAGGCTCGGGTTTCTTTGTTTCGCGAGGGCTTATCACAGTCTGATTTGTCTGCGTACAATGGTGATTTCGAATATCCGAAAGCGTAGGGGCTTATGGGCATTTTGTTGCTTCTAATATAGCACCCCGCCCTTAGGGCTTCCTCTTGTCTTTGAGAACAAAGGAGAGGAAGGTAAGAGAGCTTCTCTCTCTATCCATTTACTTCTCCTTGGGTTTTTGGTTGTTTACTTGTGGATTGATCTCTCTCTTCTCTCTCTTTTGCTTGTTGGTGCATTTTCCACCATGAGGGAAGGTTGGAAGCTTGATTTGGGAGCTAGTTGAAGGAAGATCTTCAACTTTGGTGACTCTAGAGCCTTGATTAGAGCTTCTAAGAGGTAAGCAACTTCTCCATTTCCTTTAGATTCGAGTTTGGTTGCTTCTCTATAGATGAAACCCTAGATTTTGGGAATTAGGGTTTTATTTGGGGCTTTTTGATTTGAGGCTTTTAGATTCCTTTTGAATGGTTTAGAACCTTTGTTTAGGTTGCCTTGGGAGGGATCTAGCTTCCTTTCGGAATTTCTAAGAGGATTGTTGCACATTTAGGTGAGTATTTCTTGACTTTAACCTAGATGTTTAAAGTTTGAACTCAAGACTTATCTCTTGAGGTTGTAACTCCTAGGATCTACTTTGTAGGGTACTAGGAGTAGGAATCGAAGCTTCGTTAGCGGTTCGGAGCGACGCTTGGAGCGACGGTGGGTTTGGCCTCACCTAGCACAATGAGAAATTCTCATTGGTGCTTATTTGCTTATGGTTAAATGGAAATTAGTTCATTTTCATGCTATTTGATTTATTTGTGAATTTTAGAATGCTTAAGATACATATGTTATGTGTAATGCAATTTTACTCTATATAGTAGAGACGTATGCATGTGATAGCTGAAGCCTTGTAGCATTCTATTTGGAAACTTGAAACTATGTGTTTAAGAGAAATTTGACATGTGTTTGAGAACATAGAACTATGCATGACATAGGAGAAAAGCCCTTGTCATTAAGCGGCATTGGCTTGGCATCAAAAGTGTAGAATAGTGAGCTAATGTCATCAAGCGGCATTAGGCTCGTGAATGAACTTGACATAGAGAATCTAGTGTCATGAGAATATTTGAACTAGACCTTAGGGCTACTAGTTACTATTTCCATGTTGAGACATGAGGTTTGGACTTGAGACTTGACTTTACTTGTTGCCATTTGTGCTCTTTCGCACATGCTTGTGAGGGTCGCTCCCTACAAGCCGGCACTCCGGAGTTAGCCTTGGGATTCGTTCGCGCGTGCGGTGTTGAGAAAACTGCGGGACCGTTGGGACGGACTCATTCCTCGCGGGGGATGTTGGGGCTACCACGGTACTTAGGTGGCACGGGTTGGATCTTGTGGGTACATCCTAGTGAAAGAGAATTGAACTTGGACATTCAACAATACTAAATGACAATCACTACTAGATAGGGCTTAGTAGTTGGATTATGTGGACTTTGCTCGATTGTATAGTATACTTGATAATGCTTTAATTACATTTTAGTATACTTGTTGGCTAAAGTAAAACATACCATGCTTAAATGTTAGAACATGGACTTCTGATAGCAGATTTGGAACATGAGTAATGTAGCATTTCTTTATGCTTTATTTACAAGTTTATCTATATCGCTTACTTGCTCTTTTCTTGGGCCTAGTGGTGCAATTGGTGCGGGTCGATGGTACTTGCCCAGGAACTATAAATTATAGTTCTCACGCCCTCTGTTTCTGTTTCCTTTTCAGTGCCTTCCGCATCGGGGGAGGTTAGGGATCGCGGCAAGGGTGTTGCTTCGGGTTAGCGGCACTCAGTAAGGGAGTTCGATAGGTGGTTGCTTCTCTATTTCATGTTGTTTAGAGAGGTTGTGAGTTGTTCCTGTATTTAGAGAGACCACCACATTTTGTGACAGTGTTGTTTTAACCTTATGTTCTTTTGGTTATATTGTTAGCCTCTTTATGCTTTAGTCTACCTACTCTCTACTTGTTGATAGGGCTAGCTGTATGTTGCTCTGATATCCATAGTCTTAGCCTATTGCATGTTTTTATTTCCGCTGTTTTATGTAGACGCCTCGTATGTGTTGACATATGGCGGGTGCAGGCACGCCTTGGGAAGGTCTGAGCCGGGCGTGACATATATATATATATATATATATATATATATATATATAGAGTCACATTGGTATGCTATTAATAGCACGACGAACTTAGTGCTAGTAAGTTTTCTACCATTGGATTAACCCCTTTGATTAATTTTACCCGTTAGATTATACTATTCAACCAACCACCCACTAAACCCTACGGGGCCCACATCATCCTAGCCGCACATCTTTTAATCCAAAGGTAGAAAACTTACTAGCACCAAGTCATTGGTGCTATTAATAGTATTCCAGCCTAATTCTATATATATATATATATATATATATATGACTCCCCCTTAATTATGCAATCTCTTATATGAAAGAAAATTTGAAAAGTTCTAGTCGATTAGCAAATTTTCATGCATCAAATTCAACACATACAACCGAGATAGGTTAAGTGCCAAAAGATCACACAAGATTACTCAAATTTGATCAATATAAGAATTAAGATATTCTATTATAAATTATTTTCATCAATAGTGAAAATGATGTAAAACCGATAATTAATATGAAATTAGTCCATAAAGAATGAATTGTAAATTATCAACGTTCAACACACTATTTAATGTTTAATCACCCAATTATTCTCAAAAATTCGAAGCACATACCGTCACGCCCCGAGCCCGCCTCTTTGGTCGGTTTCGGGCACGCCGACAGACCGCCGAACAGACAGAGTTTTCCCTGTACGTCCAAGGCGTCGCAATCCAAACAATTACAAGGGTTCCAAACAGGAACATATCACAATCAGATTGCATAAGGAAGTATCAAAAACATAAATATAACTACCTGCTATTACAAGCATTCGTCCCAGTTTACATTTTATACATCACATTTTCCTTTTGCATTAAACTTCCAAATATAATCTAAGTTACTACATCAATTATTACAAGTTTGATACATCTTGTTCTTTTCTTTCTTTTCACTACCCCTAGGCTATGCCGACTCGGAGTACTGCTATCTCTAGTCTCTAGGTAGGGCGCTATCTACTGAACTACGCCTGTAAGAAAGTGAATTCTCGAAATCCGAGGATTAGACTTTATTTGAAATCGACTAATTGTCGATTGGGTAAGCTTCGGAAAGTTCGAAGGTGTTAGAAACCCAAAAAGTGCATTGGCGAGGGCCTCGGAGAGCAAACTACAAGAAATCTGCTAAGTGCAGAAATACGGCTCTCGTGGACTGGTCTTGGATGGTGGAGACCGGTTCCCGTACGTGCGATGATTGGCAGAAAGCTCTGCCAGTGAGAAATGGCTCTCGGGGACCGGTCTTGAGGGCAGGTTCGGTCTCCGCAAGACCGGTCTCGAGGGTGGAGACCGGTTCCCGTACGCGTAATTTCCAGGCTGAAGGTTGTCCTGCGAGACACTGTTCTCGGGGACCAGTCTTCACATATGGAGATCGGTCTCTACACCTGAAATCTACCCAGACTGAGCTGGGTTATAAGATGAAAGTTGAGGGGTTTTGCTGCAATTATAACATGTGAAGGGTTATATAGGTCCTCTGAGACCTCATTTCTCTCACCCCCTTCATTTGTAAACCCTAAACATTCTCTCCCTCTCTCTCTCTAGAAAGAAGAAGTAGAATAAGAAAGAAGAAGAAGTAGAGGAGGGATTTGGTGGAGGAGCAAGCAAGGAGAAGGATCCTTGGCTTCATCTTCTTCCTTTCCTTCCTTGGAGCTTCCTATAGAGGTAAGCTCATGAGAGCTTTCATGGTAGATCCCTCTAGATGGATTTTTATCTTCTAGAATTAGTTTTTATTAAACCCTAGCTTCTCTACGAGATGATTGGTACAAGAGTTTTGGGCTCTAGAGAGGGTTTTTGCATAGGGCGAGACCTAGGGCTCGAATTGGGGTTTTCGAAAATATTAGGTATTGATCTAATTTGATCGCATATCTAACATGTTGTTAGGTACCTGAACGCGTTGGATGCGACGGTTCGTCGATTCAACGAGCGGTTTGAGAGATCCAAGCAAAACAAAGGCTCGAAGCTGTAAATTGATTCGAAGAGTCAAAGTAGCGATTGGAAACGACATAAAGGTGGGGGGTGCCATCCCGAAGCAGTCGGACTACCTCCTATGTCTTAGGAACCTGTATTGGTCATATTTCATATATACATATATGTGTAGCATCATGCATGATAGGGTTATGTAGTACTTTTACCATTCTTGCATGCTCCCTTTTATGCGGCATAGTAGGCTTGGCATGTGATTGTAGGGTGCATGAGAGTGAGGTTGTGACATAGAACCCTATAGAGATAAGTTGATTGATAACTTGATCTTGCATGAGCATGATGACTAGAGGCATGTGAACAAAGTATAGAACTTGATGAATGGCATTGCATTACAACTTAGTGTAAAGAATACTAAGGCATGTGAACCAAGTATAGAACTTGATGAATGGCATTGCATTACAACTTAGTGTAAAGAACACTAGAGGCATGTGAACCAAGTATAGAACTTGATGAATGGCATTGCATTACAACTTAATGTAAAGAACACTAGAGGCATGTGAACCAAGTGCAGAACTTGATGATTGGCAAAGGAATATAGTGTTAGAGAACACTTGTGCATGATGACCCTTGTGACAGGATGCCCTCCATGGCGGAGGATGAGATCATACTCACACAGTCTGTTCAGCGTTCGTGGTGGTCGCTCCACACGGGTAGTGCGAGTCTCCGGAGTCTTGGCCCGTAATACGATTGGGATAGCCTATGTGCGGTCCCAAGGGATAGCCTATGTGGGGTCCCGTAGACTGTCACGCCCCGGGACCGCCAATTTGGTCGATTCGGGCACGCCAACAGACGCCGAATGGACAGAGCCTCTCCTGTCCGCCCACGACTCAACAATAACGAGTACATGTATAGAGAAATGAACAATTCCCAGGACAACATTTCAATATACATGGCTTGCACGAGGGCAAGCAACATAAGCAAAAGTGAAAGTAACTATCTAAACCATTTACACATTGTAACTTGATTACTTTAAACCAAATACAAAGCTACATAAATATTACATTCATTATTCCAAATTTACACATTTGCCATCTCATTAAATGAACTTAATACATTTACATCTCAACATAAGTTTATTACATTTTCATTCATCAACACATTAGTTGAAATATACAAATGGTGTCTCTATACACAAGGGTAGAACACTACCTAGAGCACGATAACCATACCACGAGCCACGATTGCCCCGCTCGCCCTAGAACCTGCATGGTTAGTGGGATGAGAACTACAACAAAGTTTCCAGTGGGCTCGGCCTCCAATCACACCGACTTTCCCACTAGGTCTATCTCAGGCATAATTTGAAAGGATAAGTAGATAGTAACCAAACTATAATGCATACAACTAATATGCCTGAACAATAGTAAATATTGCTTATGCTCAACATAATAATAATGACGAATGCAAGATCATAATTCCATAACCCAATCTCTTGGCTAACCCGTAGGTTTCGCCCTCAACAATACTCGACCAACCAAATCCCTACTGTCGGGGAGAGAAAACTGTCACGCACCGGGGTCGGCAGGACCTTCCCCAAAGCGTGCCCAGACCCGCCATATGTCAACACATACAAGGCGTCTACTAAAAACAGCGGAAATAAAAACACACAATAGGCTAAAACTATAGATATCAGAGCAACATACAGCTAACCCTATCAACAAGTAGAGAGTAGGTAAACTATAAACATAAAGAGACTAACAACATAACCAAAAGCACATAAGGTTAAAATACAACACTGTCCCAAAAGTGGTGGTCTCTCTATATACAGGAACAACTCACAACCTCTCTAAAACAACAAAAATAGAGAAGTAACCACCTATCGAACTCCCTCGCTGAGTGCCGCTAACCCGAAGCAACACCCTTACCGCGATCCCTAACCTCCCCCGATGCGGAAGGCACTGAAAAAGAAACAGAAACAGGGGCGTGAGAACTATAATTTATAGTTCCCAGTGGGCAGTGCGACTGCACCATTGCACCACTAGGCCCAAAAGAAAAAGAGAGTAAGAGCGCGATATAATTAAGCTTGCAATTAAAGCATAAAGAAATGCTACCATAACTATGTTTCAAAATTAGATGTCATAGTTTCCCGTTCCAACATATAAAATGAGATGTTTTACTATAACCAACAAGTATACTAAAATGTAATTAAAGCATTAACAAGTATACTATAACTCCAAGTGAAGTCCACATAATCCAACTACTAAGTCCTATCTAGTAGTGATTGTCATTTAGTAAAGTTGAATGTCTAAGTTCAATTCTCTTTCACTAGGATTTACCATAGTAATCCAACTTGTGCCACCTAAGTACCGTGGTAGCCCAACATCCCCCACAAGGAATGAGTCTGTCCCAACGGTCCCGTAGGTTTCTCAACACCGCGCGCGCGAATCGCGAAGGCCAACTCGGATCTTAGGCTTGTAGGAGCGACCCTCACAAGCATGTGCGAAAGAGCACAAATGGCAACAAGTATAGTCAAGTCTCAAGTCCAAACCTCATGTCTCACATGGAAATAGTAACTAGTATCCCTAAGGTCTAGTTCAATTGTTCTCATGACACTAGATTCTCTATGTCAAGTTCATTCACGAGCCTAATGCCGCTTGATGACATTAGCTCACTATTCTACACTTTTGATGCCAAGCCAATGCCGCTTAATGACAAGGGCTTTCCTCCTATGTCATGTATAGTTCTATGTTCTCAAACACATGTCAAATTCCTCTTAAACACATAGTTTCAAGTTTTCAAATAGAATGCTACAAGGCTTCAGCTCTCACATGCATACGTCTCTACTATATAGAGTAAAATTGCATTACACATAACATATGTATCTTAAGCATTCTAAAATTCACAAATAAATCAAATAGCATGAAAATGAACTAATTTCCATTTAACCATAAGCAAATAAGCACCAATGAGAATTTCTCATTGTGCTAGGTGAGCCAAACCCACCGTCGCTCCAAGCGTCGCTCTGAACCGCTAACGAAGCTTCGATTCCTACTCCTAGTACCCTACAAAGTAGATCCTAGGAGTTACAACCTCAAGAGATAAGTCTTGAGTTCAAACTTTAAACATCTAGGTCAAAGTCAAGAAATACTCACCTAAATGAGCAACAATCCTCTTAGAAATTCCAAAAGGAAGCTAGATCCCTCCCAAGGCAATCTAAACAAAGGTTCTAAACCATTCAAAAGGAATCTAAAAGCCCCAAATCAAAAAGCCCCAAATAAAACCCTAATTCCCAAAATCTAGGGTTTCAACTATAAAGAAGCAACAAAACTCGAATCTAAAGGAAATGGAGAAGTTGCTTACCTCTTAGAAGCTCTAATCAAGGCTCTAGAGTCACCAAAGTTGAAGATCTTCCTTCAACTAACTCCCAAAATCAAGCTCCTATCTTCAACCATGGTGTAGGGAGCACCACAAGACAAAAGAGAGCAAAAAGGGTGATCAATCCTCAAGAAATCACCCAAAAACCAAAAGAATGCAAAGGGGATAGAGAGAGAAACTCTCTTACCTTTCTCTCCCTTGTTCTCAGCACAAGAGAGGAGCCCTAAGGGCTGGGGTGCTATATTAGAAGCAACAAAATACCAATAAGCCCCTGCAGTTTCGGATTTTCGAAAGCGCCGGCTATCTTAGTACAAATCCGGTTGTGCGGTATAAAGCTCAGCTTGACAAACCGAGCCTCGGGTTTGTCCGGCCGCTCATCTATCTGGGGTATAAATCTCGGCTTGTACCGGTATAGCCACCATTTTGTACCGGTATAGCAACAATTTTGTACCGGTACAAAGGCATGAAATTCCAACCCGAGAGCAACCTAAAATCCAGCTTTTTGGACTTTAGTGCTTGGAAATCATCCACTAACCTCGGTACTCGTGCCATAGGTCGTAATACAGTCAACGACCCTCCAGAAAATCTGGAAAAGCTCAGATCTCACATCCAACACTCGAACCTTGCAATTTGCAAAGTCCAGTGCGTCTCAAAAACACTACGACCCGACGAGACCGTCCTCTGGAGAGAGAAAACACTACGACCCAGTGATGACAACTCCGGAGCACATCGCCAGAGGGGGGGCTACCGCGCCTCGAGCAAGGACTATATGGTGAGTACGATCAATCCTTAACTTTAAGGATTCCAATTCAATCCATTCCTTGACTTCAAGGAGAACTATGATCAAATGACCCTTAACTCTAAGGTTTCTTTGTCACTATATCTTTCATGTTCTTTACTTGCATTCTTTGACTTGTTCTAGTGTCATTTACACTATGATTCTTTACACACATTTAATAATGCCACACACACTCTAGTGTTCAATGCATACATGACTCTTGTCAATGCCACACACTAACTCTAGTGTTCTTTATTCACATGCATACTTGTTCTTGACCATGTCATTACACTAACTCTAGTGTCCTTTATTTTCTTTGTTCTTATTCTCAATATCACACTAACTCTAGTGTTCTTCACAATCATAGATGTCACTCGATCTATATGTCACAATGTTCTTGTTCTTTAACCTCTAGGTTCTTTATCTCAACACATGCATATTAGTGTTCTTTACAATTCTCAAATGTCATTCAATCTATATGTCACAATGTTCTTGTTCTTTAACCACGTTCTTTGTCCCATCTTATGCATACATAGGGTTTAATTCTTTTTCTTTGTTCATAATAAATCTTATTTGCATCTTAACTCTAAACATACAATACATAATTCAATTACCCTACTATGCATGAAAATAGCTATAACATACATGCTCAAAGGGTGATACATAGACATAAAGAGAAGTTCAATGTTAGTGGAAGTACCCCCCACCTAATATCGCTCTCCGATTGCTTGTAGTCACTTGCAATCGGGCTCCCGCGACAAGCGTGATCCGGTTCGGCTCCAACTCGCAGTTGACCGCCGAACGCCCAACAATCCGAAATGTAGGGTCATCAAGAATTCATCTTTAACCTTCAATTAGAGAGCTAAAAGGTTAAATAAGATCAAAACCCTTGTTTACTAAGAACCCCCATTACTAACCTTGCCTCTACACATGCTCCAATTAATCCAAACATTAAGTATTTAGCATTCTAATAATACCTTAGAGATCATTAGAACTTCATACACAAAAAGAATTTAATTAAAATTTCATTTGCAATCCTAGATCTCTATTTCATCAAGAGGGTCTCATTAATTATGATACTCTCTTCATTAAACAGGTTTAGAATCATATATAGATCCTAATTAAACATCTCATTTAGTCATAATCCTAACTTTAACTCAAATTCACAAAACTTACCATGGCCACAATGACATCAAGCTAAATCCACCATTGGAAAGCTTGCTTCCACCATTAGAGAGCTTCAAGCTTCATCTCTACCCTTCAATTAGAGAGCAATAGGGTTATTATAGATCAAAACCCTCATTTACCAAAAACCCCAATTACTAACCCTAGGTTTTCATTATTGCAATTAACCTCCAAATTGATTCATAAATCATGCAATAATCACTTATCTAGCATCAATGGGTTCTACTAAATCCATTTCTAGAGCTTAAGATCAAAACCATAGAGTTCTACCATTAAAGAGCATCAAAGCTTACCTCAAAAGCTTGCTCCAATGGTGTAGAGAGAGAAGAAGATGATGAAAATCAACCTCCAAGCTTACTTCTCCACCAAATCCACCTATTTTTGGAAGAGATTTAGAGAGAGAAATGGAGCTCTCTCTCTATCTCCATGTGTGTGTAGGTGAGGGTGTGTGTGTGTGTTCATTCGGCTGAGAGAGAGGAGAAGAAGAAAAGGGCACAAAACCCCTTTTACACATTAGTCCCTCAACATTGCACTATTCAACTTCCAACTTTTGGTTCAGCCATCTGAAACAGTTGGAGCCCTTCTGAACGTCCGTTTGTGCTCAAATTTGACAGTCAGATTCGTTTTAACCTACTGAGTGAGAAAATATCTTAACATTTCAGTTTGGACCCTGTTTGGTCACCGCGAACTCTACCGAACTGTAATCGTTATCAGATAACATTCGAAATTTATTTCTCATCTTCTGGGTGTCAGAATGGCATGAAACTTTAAATCTAGCCTCGTAAAAATAATCCTGACATACCCCTCAGTTTTCATAATTTTCTGACACTGTGCATTTTCTACTGATTTATCTGCCCGGTTTCTCACAGAAAATTCTAAATCTTTCGTTTTTTATTTCGATTTCAGCACAGGTCCTGTCAGACTTATATTTTATATCTCTAAGTCCAATAAAAATAGTATCTCACGCTATTTTTTTTTATTTATATTCACTTTTAAATTAAAATTCGGGTTGTTACATTCTCCACCCCTTAAAAAGAATTTCGTCCGCGAAATCCAAATCATGCCTCAATTCAGCTCCTTGAGCAATTGAGGGTATCAATGTATTTTTCTACTCTGGACCGGCCTCATGTTCATCGGAACGCTTCAAAGGCCCGCCACGGAGGATGCGAAATCAAACGCATACTCGTTCGTAAGGTGTAGCACATAAAGTGCATTGCGGTCCCCATAACTCTCGGTGGCAGCGCAAGTCGAAACTGAACGACTCTATGCGCTTTAACACCACTTGCTACTCGGCTCACAAGAAACTTTTCCTTGTATCTACTTTTCCTTCAGGGAATACATTCCGATTTGACCACCGACATTGCTTAGAAGCAATATCACTAGTGCATCGCTTCATCGTGAGCGCTCCAATTCCGCACCGACCTTTAGCTCTAACGTGAGATGGCCTACCTCGGCACATCCTACTTCCAATCCCTATCCTCAAACTCCACGTGGCTTGTCACCAGATTAAGGTCTCACCTAGAGCAATTCATCTTCTTATGCCATAGGCCACGGTCAACGTCAATTACTTTCGCAACAAGCTCGCACGAACGCTCTGTTCGTGAAAGTCGAGTCAAACTCCTCGATAAGGTTATCCGCCAAATCGCTTCCTCCACTTCATAGGTGGTTCACAGACCGCCAATGCTACGAGGCCCATCGCCTAACCTGTCTCAATACACAGCGTCTCTCGCTCGCAGTGCTGACCCAATCATCATCGGGCGAAATTCTCACTTTAGAATTCGTACACACTCCAATCAGGAGCAACTATGACCCCAAACCACTATAAATCCTCGGGTTGAGTCAAACCGAACTCTCGGTATACTATCGATCACACGACACGCTCTATCGAGCACACGTATCACTACCGGCCCCTAAGCACCTAGTGCGAGCCACCGACTCTATGAGTGATCCATGGCACGCTTCACACCTAGCAATGCTCAAGTGCTACTGCCAACACACTCACTCGGCTGAGCCCAGTTCGCCCTCCGCTAGTAACTATGCTCGAACGTCACACGCCTCTATAGCGTTCCGCCCTAAGTCTTGCCTTAGGCAATTCTTGCCTATGCATGCCGACTACACAAATACGACCCACTCACCTCGCGTTGAGGTACTGCTAGGCCCACGTGTTGGTACTTGGTTACTAACCAACTATTCCTTCAACAGTGATTCAGTTTCACTGTTCGACTTACCGGAGAAACATCGAGAACACTCGGACTACTCGAGTGCCCACGAGTGTCAGGACTCAACTCTCGCAATCAATTATACATATTGCTCTGTGAGTTGGTCCATCGTTCCCGTCTTGATCCTGAGTCTTACTCTCTACCCTTAGATCATCACTAGCAATTCGCTAGTGCCATCTGGCTCTATACCTGTACTCGCAGGTACTACGCCCCACAACACAAGCATACCCGTCCACTCGGCCTCTACTATGCTCATTCACGACAATGGCAATTAGCCACATAACCGTTGCATGCAATGCATGAACTTCACATCATGCAGAAGCGCACTATTGCACTAAGTCAAGAACTTGACGGACCACCGAACCCACTCGTTGGCCGTCCTATTCCCTTTTCCTTACGATTAGACTCATGCTCCCCCACGCACCATTGCACCGCCTTGTTCTATCCACAAGGCCCAATCCTCAAATTTTCTCTAATCTCCACCAATCCACACTTGGGAAAGTTTTCAAAAAGAGAAATGAGAGGGGGAGTTGGTGGGGTCTATTACATGTTGTAACAACTGCAACATAACCCTCCAAACACTTGTATCCGCAGCAAACTTAACTCTGCTGCCAGAGCCATCTTGTACCGGTATAGGGGCACTTTGTACCGGTATACTTCGGCACAGAGGCAAACCCGAGAGCTGCTCTCGGCTTTTCGCACCATTTGTACCGGTATAATTTGGATTTGTACCGGTACAACTGCTAAAATTTTCAAACCCGAAAGCTTTCCACCTCTCGGTTAAAGTGGGCATCTTAGGTACAACCATCATGCTTGTCTGGTCTGATTGCCAGACTTATATTTTTCGCGTCGTTTCGACTCTACTTCGCGCCGAACAACGCCAAAACCCTTCTAACTCTTTTAGATCCTCTTTTAATCCTTCCAAGATTGTTGGAATGTTAATTGGACTCTGTTCAACTACTTCTCTCGACACACTTTGGTCAATTTGACCAAAAGTGACCTACCACGACGAGAATTCCGTTAAATTTCTCAATGATCATGAGGGCCACCAAAGCTCACGAAGTTCCAAGTCTCCGCTCGTCTCAAATTCCTCTATTCCATGTGCATTGTAGCCTCCTGCTGACATTGCACCAAATCGGCTTCGAGTCTCCACTACGCTTGACAAACTCGAGGACACCATTCGTCCTAATCCACATCGATCTCCTTTAAAGATCGACCACGCAAAACCACTGAACGCGCATTAGCTCAACCCTCAAGGTTAAGCGCGCGACACACACGATACCTACCCCGACTCAAATCCAGGCGAAAGTCATACAAGGGAGCCTATTTTCATCACTCGGTTTAATATTGTGTGCACCCAACATGAACACTCCCTGATGAAAATACACTACACCTTAGATCCACCTCTAACATCCGTTATAGAGGCATACCACACACGACCCAATCGATTAACCTTTCGCCACAATTCCAGATCCTCGTTACATTTCAAGAACCTAAATCCTTATAGTTTCCATCCTAAGGTTCCTAGGTCCATTCTATACTTTCACTTTTCATTCTCTGATACCATTATATCTGTCACGCCCCGGGACCGCCAATTTGGTCGGTTCGGGCACGCCAACAGACGCCGAACGGACAGAGCCTCCCCTGTCCGCCCAAGGCTCAACAATAACGAGTACATGTATAGAGAAATGAACAATTCCCAGGACAACATTTCAATATACATGGCTTGCACGAGGGCAAGCAACATAAGCAAAAGTGAAAGTAACTATCTAAACCATGTACACATTGTAACTTGATTACTTTAAACCAAATACAAAGCTACATAAATATTACATTCATTATTCCAAATTTACACATTTGCCATCTCATTAAATGAACTTAATACATTTACATCTCAACATAAGTTTATTACATTTTCATTCATCAATACATTAGTTGAAATATACAAATGGTGTCTCTATACACAAGGGTAGAACACTACCTAGAGCACGATAACCATACCACGAGCCACGATTGCCCCGCTCGCGCTAGAACCTGCATGATTAGTGGGATGAGAACTACAACAAAGTTCCCAGTGGGCTCGGCCTCCAATTACACCGACTTTCCCACTAGGTCTATCTCAGGCATAATTTGAAAGGATAAGTAGATAGTAACCAAACTATAATGCATACAACTAATATGCCTGAACAATAGTAAATATTGCTTATGCTCAACATAATAATAATGACGAATGCAAGATCATAATTCCATAACCCAATCTCTTGGCTAACCCGTAGGTTTCGCCCTCAACAATACTCGACCAACCAAATCCCTACTGTCGGGGAGAGAAAACACTACGACCCGACGGGACCGTCCTCTGGAGAGAGAAAACACTACGACCCAGTGATGACAACTCCGGAGCACATCGCCCGAGGGGGAGCTACCGCGCCTCGAGCAAGGACTATATGGTGAGTACGATCAATCCTTAACTTTAAGGATTTCAATTCAATCCATTCCTTGACTTCAAGGAGAACTATGATCAAATGACCCTTAACTCTAAGATTTCTTTGTCACTATATCTTTCATGTTCTTTACTTGCATTCTTTGACTTGTTCTAGTGTCATTTACACTATGGTTCTTTACACACATTTAATAATGCCACACACACTCTAGTGTTCAATGCATACATGACTCTTGTCAATGCCACACACTAACTCTAGTGTTCTTTATTCACATGCATACTTGTTCTTGACCATGTCATTACACTAACTCTAGTGTCCTTTATTTTCTTTGTTCTTATTCTCAATATCACACTAACTCTAGTGTTCTTCACAATCATAGATGTCACTTGATCTATATGTCACAATGTTCTTGTTCTTTAACCTCTAGGTTCTTTATCTCAACACATGCATATTAGTGTTCTTTACAATTCTCAAATGTCATTCAATCTATATGTCACAATGTTCTTGTTCTTTAACCACGTTCTTTGTCCCATCTCATGCATACATAGGGTTTAATTCTTTTTCTTTGTTCATAATAAATCTTATTTGCATCTTAACTCTAAGCATGCAATACATAATTCAATTACCTTACTATGCATAAAAATAGCTATAACATACATGCTCAATGGGTGACACATAGATATAAAGAGAAGTTCAATGTTAGTAGAAGCACCCCCCACCTAATATCGCTCTCCGATTGCTTGTAGTCACTTGCAATCGGGCTCCCGCGACACACGTGATCCGGTTTGGCTCCAACTCGCAATTGACCGCCGAACGCCCAACAATCCGAAATGTAGGGTCATCAAGAGTTCATCTTTAACCTTCAATTAGAGAGCTAAAAGGTTAAATAAGATCAAAACCCTTGTTTACTAAGAACCCCCATTACTAACCCTTGCTTCTACACATGCTCCAATTAATCCAAACATCAAGTATTTAGCATTCTAATAATACCTTAGAGATCATTAGAATTTCATACACAAAAAGAATTTAATTAAAACCCCCTTTGCAATCCTAAATCTCTATTTCATCAAGAGGGTCTCATTAATTATGATACTCTCTTCATTAAACTAGTTTAGAATCATATATAGATCCTAATTAAACATCTCATTTAGTCTTAATCCTAACCTTAACTCAAATTCACAAAACTTACCATGGCCACAATGACATCAAGCTAAATCCACCATTGGAAAGCTTGCTTCCACCATTAGAGAGCTTCAAGCTTCATCTCTACCCTTCAATTAGAGAGCAATAGGGTTATTATAGATCAAAACCCCAATTACTAATCCTAGGTTTTCATTATTGCAATTAACCTCCAAATTGATTCATGAATCATGCAATAAGCACTTATCTAGCATCAATGGGTTCTACTAAATCCATTTCTAGAGCTTAAGATCAAAACCATAGAGTTCTACCATTAAAGAGCATCAAAGCTTACCTCAAAAGCTTGCTCCAATGGTGTAGAGAGAGAAGAAGATGATGAAAATCAACCTCCAAGCTTGCTTCTCCACCAAATCCACCTATTTTGGGAGAGATTTAGAGAGAGAAATGGAGCTCTCTCTCTCTATCTCCATGTGTGTGTATGTGAGTGTGTGTGTGTGTGTGTGTTCATTCGGCTGAGAGAGAGGAGAAGAAGAAAAGGGCACAAAACCCCTTTTACACACTAGTCCCTCAACATTGCACTATTCAACTTCCAACTTTCGGTTCAGCCATCTGAAACCGTTGGAGCCCTTCTGAACGTCCGTTTGTGCTCAAATTTGACAGTCAGGTTCGTTTTAACCTACTGAGTGAGAAAATATCTTAACATTTCAGTTTGGACCCCGTTTGGTCACCGCGAACTCTACCGAACTGTAATCGTTATCAGATACCATTCGGAATTTATTTCTCATCTTCTGGGTGTCAGAATGGCATGAAACTTTAAATCTAGCCTCGTAAAAATAATCCTGACATACCCCTCAGTTTTCATAATTTTCTGACACTGTGCATTTTCTACTAATTTATCTGCCCGGTTTCTCACAGAAAATTCTAAATCTTTCGTTTTTTATTCCGATTTCAGCACAGGTTCTTTCAGACTTATATTTTATTTCTCTAAATCCAATAAAAATAGTATCTGTGACGCCCCAACTTCCCAGGGGGTCACCCATCCTAGGACTACTCCCGTCCTAGCACGCTTAACTCTCTTAACCTCTTGGGCCTTGCCACCACCCAAAATGCTTAAGCCGGGTTAAGAGTTTAGCCCTATTATATCTCATATATAGGACTATCTGGGGTCTAACAATCTCCCCTCCTTTAAGCCACGACGTCCTCGTCGGGCTCGGACTCACAAGTACCGGGCGATGTGAGACTCGTCTAGCTAGCCGTCGTCAGGACCACTGCCTCGGTAGAGACTCGTCTCGCACTTCGGTGGTAATTGGCTACGATACCATCTGACGCCTTGACTTCCCAGGGGGTCACCCATCCTAGGACTACTCCCGTCCTAGCACGCTTAACTCTCTTAACCTCTTGGGCCTTGCCACCACCCAAAATGCTTAACCCGGCTTAAGCTTTTGGGTGGTGGCAGGCAAGTTAAGAGGAGTTAAGCGTGCTAGGGCGAGATGTCTAAGATGGGTGACCCCAGGAAGGCGTCACGAATATCGAGCCAATTACCCGGCCGAGTGTGAGATGAGTCTCGGCCCAGTCTTGATGGCCAGGCTGCAGGCAGTCTCACATCGCCTAGTACTGTGAGTGCAGGCTGACAAGGACGTCAGGGCTTAAAAGAGGGGAGATTGTGAGACCCCAGAAAGTCCTATATATGAGATATAATAGGGCTAAACTCTTAATCCGGCTTAAGCATTTTGGGTGGTGGCAAGACCCAAGAGGTTAAGAGAGTTAAGCGTGCTAGGCGAGTGAGTCTAGGATGGGTGACCACGGGAGAGTGAGGGGTGGTTCGAGTCCCCCTTCATAGACGGGTTTGAGGTGTGAGTCGTGGGCGCGTGTGACGCACTGAACTTTCGCAAATAGCAAGGTTCGAGTGTTGGATGTGAGCTCTGAGCTTTTCCAAACTTTCTGGAGGGTCGTTGACTGTGTTCCGACCTATGGCACGAGTTCCGAGAATAGTGGTTGAAATCTTAGCACCAAAGTCCAGAAAGTTAGATTTTGGGTAGCTCTCGGGTTGCCATTTCGGGCATCCGTACCGGTACAAACTGGGTGGTTGTACAACCATCTCATCGAAAAATTAAAAACCTATATGGACAATTCATCAAATATCTAATGTGTAAATCATGTAACTCTCAAAGATGTAAGTTATTTAAAAATTGTAAAAGCCTTACAGAAGAGATTGCAAATTCTGGCAGAAAATCTTCTTTGTTTAGGCAATAGTTGTCGATGGCTGTGAAGAAGGATAAAATCTTCATGCAAAAACACGATACTGTCAAACTTTCTTTATATGAGAAAAACACCAAAATTAAGAAGCTAAAGCATGCAATATAATCTAGAGATTTGACCAATACAGACTTGGAGGAGCAAATTGAATATTAATTCGCTCATCCTATACTTATTCAGAAGTTTGAGTCTAATAATTTTTTTTTCCTTATAGAGATCAAATATAATACAAAGAATGTTACATTAGAACAAAAACTCACTACAGAAACATTAGTTGATTCTATAGAAAATATTCTTCTCCTAACTGATTAACATCTTTGAAGAGGCTTTAGAGAATGTGCACTGGGCCACAAAGCATATTTAAGAAATAGGTAGCAGCTAAAATACACGCATAGGAGAAGTTACATAAGGTGAAAAACGAAGTTGCCTTTCAGGCTGGCAGATTATCTGATATATTTTTATTTATTAAATCATTGGTGAATTAACTATCTATAGCAAAAAAAAACCATATTTAGTTCATTACCGCAGAGAATAAAAATAGGAACTAATATAACTTTTTTCAGTTCAAAATCACTTTTCTGATCGAGGAATGCTCTCATTGGAAGATTTGATCCTTTCGTCGTACCAAAGCAATGCACCACATGATTCACACTCATATTCTTGCAATCCAAGATCTAGTTGCTCTATATCATGTCTACTGTGCATTGTTACATCAGCTGATCTTTTGTTATTTGAGCGATCCGGCATAAGGTCATAGACGGGTAATCCATCAACTTTTGAATTACGTTATCGCTTTCTGGACAAAATATTTGATATCTCACTATCCTTTTGTAAACTTTCAGCATAGTCATTTGAATTTATTGTTGCAGAAAATCCCACCCTGTTTCTACGACTATCAAGGATGGACTTTCGAAGTTTACTCTTTTATCTACATAACAAAATATTTGTCACAATCCTTTTGTAAACCTAGCTTCAGCATATTCATTTAAATTTACTGTTGCAGAAAATCCCAATCTGTTTCTACGACTATCAAGGATGGAATTTCGAAGTTTACGCTTTTCTCTACATATTGTTGTATAGTCCATCTATTGTTGAATGGTTGCCTAAATCAACATCAATTATCAAGTGCAAAAAATGAGAATAATCATCTAGTTAAGTAAAAAGTACAAATTCACTACAGGGACTTCCGAGTTTTGCCTATTACTTGAATATATGTACAGCTTAATTTTGATAAGACTACTAAAACAATTGAACATTAGCACATCACATAGTTCGTATTCTTCAAATGTAGAATATTCTAATTGATTAAACTATTTTTTCCCAAAAAGATTTTCAAAAGAAATAAGATTTCAATTTTACGACGGTCAAGGATGGACTTTCAAAGTTTAATCTTTTCTCTACATATTGTTGTATAGTCCATCTATTGTTGGATGGTTGCCTAAATATTTTTAAAAGAACAGGGTTGAATTAGGACTTACAGGAGCACGAAAGCAAAGCAACAGCAAAGAGACACAAAACAACTGTTCCAAAGTGTCGTCAATTTTCTGAGAGAAATATAATAGAGTTAATTAAAAATTTTCTTAATAAAATCAATAACTTAATAATTTGAATTAGGACTTACAGGAGAACGGAAGCAAAGCAACAGCAAAGAGACACAAAACAACTGTTCCAAAGTGTCGTCAATTTCCTGAGAGAAATATAATAGAGTTAATTAAAGGGGGAAAAACAGAAAAAACAATTCGGATATCCAAATAGAAAGCAATGAAAGAAAATAAGCAATAAAGTCAATCTTTTCATTTAAGTTAGCACAGAAGAAAGACAATAGTGAAAATAAGTAGAAAACGACGTCCACTAAAATTTGCCATTTTTTTTTTTAAATAAGTAGAAATCTTCTATCATTGTAATAACCGACATTTTTATCATAATAAATAAACCCTTTTGTTGACGATGTTATTGTGTGTAATTTAATTACAAAAACACTCGTAAAATTTCAGGTGAAAATGAGCTAAAACGGAAAAGTTATGCGACCTGGACTCACGACTTAAGTGAATAGTAACTCCGGCTTTTCGGCGAGCCAGGGAGTAGAGATAGGTCCTGGTGCGTACCGAACTCCGATAATAAGACTTCAATAGCTCGTTTCGAACGGCTCGACTATTCTGGAACCAATGGCGCTGACGGAGATGCACGGTTGTCGAGAAAAAGGGTTTTGAACGGTTATACTTATATAAATATATAAGTGGATTATGGAGGAATTAAAGAGGGACTGTTTCGTCGCAGATCGGAGACCAAATCGGACGAAACAAAATGCTAGATTTGATGCCCCAGTCGTGCTGAACGCGCTGGTGCGATCCGATCGGAAATTCGACGGACGGATCTTCGGAAATTGCAAGATGATCGCAGAGGGGTAAAAACGGCAATTCGGAAAGATCGCGAAAGGGCTAATATTTTATGCGCCGAAATGCGCGATTTCGAATATAGAGGGACTTACATGCATGATTCTTTTGCTGGCAGGGACTAGGGATTAATTTGTGGCAGTTTGTGGGCTAAAATGCAATTGTGCATTTGAGTATATAGAAGGTGTATTAGGGTTCCATGAGAGAAACCCTAACCCTAGCCATCTCTTCATCTCCCTGAAACCCAAATCCCTCAGCCCCTTCCTCTGCCACCCTGCGCGCACGCCCGCCACCGTGACGACCCGGCCGCCGGAATCGCGATTCCTTTTCCTCCTCCTTCTCGACCGCAACACCTACCACCTTGGCGAGAGAGAGGGACCAAAACCCTCTCGGATCTCCTTCCCTGGCCGGGGAGGAGTCGCCGCGCACTTCCCGGCCGATCCCGTCGTCCCCGAGCACCGCCGCCATTGCTCCTGCGGCCGCCTAAACCGAAGCGGACCGAGATCGGGCTTCCCGGCCGCCGCCGCACCACTTCGGCCGCGCCGCCCTCCCATCGGCCCCGGTGACCCCGGTGACCTCCGACGCACCTCCCCGGCGTCACCGCACGCCGCCGGCCGCCGCTCCATCTACTGCGGCCGCACGGATCCGGCGCCGTAGGCCGAGCCTCCTCGGCTTCGGGCATCGCCGCCGCCTCCCGAGGGAGCATCGGCTTCCTCGGCCTCCGGTCTTGGGACCGTCACCGCCCGACGTCTCCGGCCGCCGCGTTCCGCCGACGCCATCAAACCCGAGAGGAAGTGGGAGGAGGCGATCTCCTCCGCCGCGCCACCGCCGCCTCCGCCGCCGCCGAGTCTTCCCGGACCTCTCCGACCCGGCGCTCCGTCCCAGCCGGACCGCCCGCCGTCCGATCGCCGGCGGCCAACCCTAGCTCCCTCTGGTCTGGTAAGCAATGATTTCAATACCAGCACCTTAGTCTAGGGTTTTGATCACTTATTCGGTGATCCTTTGGGTCTTTTTGACCTCATGAGGTGAGCATGGTCATCGTCTTTTCGTGCTGAACGCGATACTCACCTCCGTTTGGGTTTTTGATGCCCCGATTAGCAGGATTGTCGTATCTTTCGCGCTTTGCGCGCTGTTTATAGAACTTCGTGTCACTCGTGCGAGTGCTACAGTGATCGAAAGTGCTCCGAAAGGTGAGCACGGTCTCCGGCACGTCGAAACCTTCCAGTGACTGCGATGGCTCGATTTATTGAGCATCGGTTTGCGTGCACGGTCCATAAAAGCCCTAAAATTACATGAAATAATGTGTTTTTATGATTTGTTAGGGGCTTTTATGCAATTGTAAATTTTGTGGTTGCTGTAGACAGCGTGTACGTGCTGTGGGCAACCTCTGGACTGATCGTCCAAGGCCCCGAGTCCTTACAGAAAATCGAAAGTGATTTTCGGAGCGTTCTGCGGCAAAATTCGCCGACGGAACGTGATTTCGGTTCGGATTTCTTCCGATGATACATAGAGGGTATTTGCGATGTCGCTGAGCCTTGTTGGCTGGTCCCCGCGTCGTTTCGATGGTTCGGAAACGGCGGGTGAGCGACGGTGGGTTCCGGTGTCGAATTTGGCACTTCTGGGAGCCTGGATCGAAACGATTATCCGACGATAATTGTTTCGACGTGATGTCTTGTGTTTGCTGCCAAGTCACACTAAAATAAGTGTTTAGTGGCAGCGGGGGATTCGTAGTACGAGTCGGTGCGTTGCGGGACAGTTCTGGGTCCCGGTGGAGTTCCAGTATAATTTTCAGGACTTCCGGGTGCTTCGGCAATCGGTTTTGGGAAACTGATTCCCGTGGGTTCACTAGTGGAGCTTTGTGAGCAGTAGTACTTGTGTTGGTGGGTTAGATGCTAACCCGGGGGTCCTTTTCGTAGGTCCAGGTGCTTCGTTTCCACAGTCGACAGATCAGATCTTCTACAGTCGCACAGGTGAGTATCTTGACTCGCCGTCGGTTCAGTGGTGCACGCTGGTGACGTTCCTTCCATCTTACTGTTCATATCTTTTATCGTAGATATATTTTGCACCTTTGTGTTACAGTATTACTCTACTCATTGTTTCCATGTTTAGTACCATGTGTAGGAGTAGAGTAGATTACTTCTTGTCAGCCTATGACATACGCGGCTTTGTTCGGTCGGTTTACTTGATATACTCGGTGACCTTGTTGTTCGATTGGTCAGTTCTCGTGTTTCCTTCAGTAGTGCTTGCATACAGTTGAGAGGATGTTGAGTTGTTCCATCCTAGTTGACCTGAGTGGTCAGTTCTTGTGTTTTCTTGAGTAGTACTCGCATACAGTTGAGAGGATGTTGAGTTGTTCCATCCTAGTTGACCTGATTGGTCGGTTCTGGTACTTCCTTACAGTTTGACGACCTACATGGTCGATGCGCACGAGAGCGGGATTGTCGGTGCGGTTGCCGACGTTTGGCTATTGAGCATATCAGCATCGATCGCCCGAGACACACATCCATTTCACGAACACCAGCGGTTTGGCCACCGCAAGAGGGTGTTCTTTTCCGAAAAAGTGGTTGGATGTGCCAACCCGTGAGCCAATGATCGATCTTGGAGTTATATGCGGCACTGTTAGCCCGGTCAATGCTTGGGTGCCAGTGATCGGAGGCGGGTTGTTTGCGAGTAGAGTGGCGGTGGGCATAGGCACAGTGCAACGGACCAATAGGGCGGTTTCAGATTGGGTGTTTTTGTACTTTCGTACCGTTGACGCATACTTACGATGTTTGTTGTTTCATATCTCGTATATCTCTCCCGTTTATTTGTTTATCATAGCTCTTGTACTACTATTATCTCCTCTTGTGTCTATCTCCGCGAGGTATCCACTTTGGGAGGGGAGACATGTTTACATGTTCTCACCCCTCGCCTTCTTTTACAGGTGACGTTGCAGGAGTTAGTGGGACAGCTGGTGAGGAGCGAGTCTAGTTCGCGACATAGCTCCGTCCCTTTGTCGGTTATCCCTTTATCTTTCCTGTTTTATGACATAGACTTATTTATGGTTCAGTTCAGTATTTACTTTGAATATGAGATGTTTTATAATGTAATAAAAAGTTTTGGGTTTTATGTGATAAAACGGTTTTCTACCCCTCGTGGTAGCGTGATTTTAAAAGAAAAGGTTTCCGTGTGGGAAACAGTTTTCAAAGGCTTTCTTACGATGTTTATCAGTTTCTACATCTCTTAGTTGTGAACCTGTGGTGAATGGTTGAATGAATAGCTATAACTGTTAATTGTTATAAGTTCATTGTATTAATTTGTGGTTATTTCCTGGTAGTTTACTACACTCTGTACATGTGCGACGCCGTGCAAATACAGGGGAGACTCTGTCCGTGTGTACAGTGGACTCCCTGTATTTGTGACGGATCTGGCATACCTTGGGGTCAGATTTTCAAAAAAAAAATTCCGCTGTATTTTTCATTTTATAAATAACCCCGGGGCGTGACAATCATGCTTATTCAGAATATGTTATATATATATATATATATAGAGTCCGGCTGGGGTACTATCGATAGCACGAAGAATTTGGTGCTATCGAGTTTTCCACCATTAGATTTAACCCTCTGATTATTTTTACCTGTTAGATTATACTATTCAACCAACCACTTACTCAACCCTAAGGGGCCCACATCATCTTAACCACCCATTTCTCAATCTAAGGGCTAAAAAATCAGTAGCATCAATAGCTTGGTGCTATTAATAGTATTCCGATTAATTATATATATATATATATATATATATATATATATATATATATATATATATATATATATATATAGTTGAGATAGAATACTCTCAAAAGTACCAAGGGGGTGGTGCTTTTGAGTTTTTAACCATTAGATGGAGAGATGTAGAGATAAGATGATAGTGGTAGGTGGTGGTAGGTGGAATAGTATTTGATCCAAGGGTATTAGTAATTGAGATGTAGATCCAATGGCTAGAAACTTAGAAGCAGCTTGGTGCTTTAAAAGTATTCTAGCTCTACTCTCTCTCTCTCTCTATATATATATATATATAGAGTCTAATATCTTTGTAAAAGCAGCACTTAGTGCTTGTGAATTTTACCGATTAGATCTACGTCTTTGATCATTTTCACCCGTTAGATTATACTATTCAACCAACCACCCACTTAACCCAAGGGGGCCTACATCATCCTAACCTCACATCTATAAATCAAAGAAATTTAAAAACTGCTGATATGGTACTTTTTCTTTAGTTTTAAGCATGGAGAACGTATATATATATATATATATATATATATATATATATATATATATATATATATATATATATATATATATATATATATATATATATATATATATATATATTAGAATTTTATTTAATGGGTTTTTTTTTTCATTTAAACTTATTTTATTTAATGGGCTTTTTTTAGCTTTTTGAGGTCACAATATCGAAGATCGATCCCAATTAGTTGCTTGATTCTCATTGAGCTGTACCTGCAGAATGAGGTGTCTTTGCTGTTGTATATAAATTGATGAGCATTTGTATGCAAATAGTAATTACCTTTTAAGAGTTCATAAGTATTCTTCATTTAGAATTTTCAGAATATTGCTCAATAAAATCATTATAAAAGCTATATAAAAAGGGAGCAGGTGTTTAAATTGAAGTGAAACTTTGCTACAGGTTCAAGGGCTAGTGGGTAAAAATAAATTAATGAAAAAACAACGAAAGATAAAAGAAAACTATGAGAAAAATTTTTGTTACATAGAAATCGAACTCTTTTGTACCCTAATTTAATCGGGCAATCTGTAAAGAATAGTCCTTGAAGAACCACTTAAGGCCAAAGAAAATGGATAAGCATTAAGAGTTTCTTCTTTAGAAGTTTGCAGGCTGATATATATACCTACCAGAACTACCTTATTGTGATACTAAGAAACCTTTACAATATATTGGATGAAACATACTACGTTAGGCATGACGACAATCATGAAACAGTAAAAGAAAAAATCAGAATAACCCAGACACTTTGCCACAATGTCAGATTGCTAGGTTAAGTTTGAAGCGCGCGTAATTATAGCACTACTCATGATGTTTGAGATCATATCATCATAGAGAGCAAACGGTGGAGTAGCTATATATTCCAACATACAGGATCAAAATTGTTGCTTCTGCTAGCATATATCTATTAATTAACATATATAACACATACTTGCAATAAAGCTATCTGTTAATTACAAAGAGAGATGAAATAGGTCAAATAGAGATTACTATATTTAAATATTCAAATACTTTTGATTAATTTTCGCTTCTTTTTTAGGCTTTTGTGGTCATCTATGTTGAAGCTCCCAATGAGCAGCTTGATTCTCATTGAAGTATACTTCCAGAATGAGGTGCCTCTGCTACTCTATATAAATTGATGAGCATTTATGTAGGTAATCAACTTTTAAAATTTCAAAAATCTTCTTAATGAACTTTTAAATTCCACAATGAGCGCTAAAAAATTTAAACTGTTTCAATTCTACTTAAATAGTTAAATAAAAAATAAAGAGAGCGATGAAGAGCCAACGAAGACGTGCAAGGCAAGTGCTACAAAAAAAAAAGGGGGGGGAAAATGCACTACCGAACGACTATTTATTTCTAGGACTAAATTAAACCTTGACGAAAAGTATAGGAACCAATGGAAAGTCCTTTTCTTACGGGAAAAGACAAAGTCCTTAAACCACCAGAAATTTTATCTAACGCATTAAAAAATTAAGCTATTTATTAAGTATAACCCTTCGAGTAATTATTCAATTTAGATAGTCACAAATCTCTACATTAGGATGGAAATGTGTAGCCGTGTAGGTGGAATGTTTAATTGCCAAGATGGGATTTTGTACGGTAAAGCAAAGTAAGATGTTTGGTAAGTTTTAATTAATATCTTTTTTTTTTGGGTTATAATTACGATTCTATATATTATCTACACTTATTTAATTAAAATTAATGTCCATCTCTGTATATTAGTAAATGTATAGAAAGTATAAGTTGGCACAGTATTATTATTATTATTCTAAATTAAACCGTTGAGGTAATCCCATTGACGATTTTGTTAATTGGAAGTGAAGTTGTTAGTCAATTTAGTCTTTAGCTGGTACTACATATCTAGCCTTCTAGAACTTAGATTCTAGATGGATGTTTGATAAGTAAAATTAATATCAAATATTAATATATTGAGATGCTGTAGACTGTATGGTTAGAAGGAGAAATTCTGAACTGGGCCGGGTTTGGGTCTGGTAATACTATGCCCAAGCCCGACCCAAAAGAAAATGATGGCCTTCGGGTCGGGATTTTACCCAATTTTTTTTGGAAAATTAAGTCCCGGCCCAAACCCAAGCCCAATGCCCAATATCCATCGGGCTCTGTGGAGGCCCATTTTATGCATTTATCATATAATATATAAATACTTTTATTTGTATAAAATTAAAATAAAATGCATATTTTTTGTTTGATCACATCAAAGAAATTAATATCTAATATCAAATATATCATAATATGAAACTAAATATTTTGTTAATATATAATATATCATCATATATATAAGTATATATCATTAATAACAATATATACTATATATGATATACTATATTATTTATTTCTTTTATAGATAAATAATATATATATATATATATATATATATATATATATATATATATATATATATATATATATATATATATATATATATATATATATATATATATATATATATATATATATATATATAATTAAATATTTTATTTTGATAATTAATATATCGAGCTTTTGGGTCGGGCTCGGGCCGGGCTTGGATATGACCATATAGGCCCAACTATGACTAAGTCTACTATGCCCATATATATAATTAAGATCCACCCCTACAATGACTAAGTCTACATAGGATACATAGATCAATCACATGGAAAGAACAAATTATTTAAACAAAAATAATTAAGATATATTGATAAAAGCGGAACAAATTTTCTTAGGATTTTTTTTTTTGCATTTAGCCCCCTTAGAAATTTTTTTTCTACAAATAGTCCTATAAAATTTATATTTATAAGATTGCTCTAAGTTTATGACTTACTCCAAATTAGCTTCTTAATAAAGCTTCTGAACGATGTGGAGGGGAGGGGGGAAATCAGCACTTATACATCTGAAACCCAACCTAACATATAAAAAATAATGAATATTTATCCGTAAAACCCTAAACCCTAAAACCCGAAGTAGAGAATCAGCCAAAAATCTACTGCATAGTAACTCACATCAAAAAACATCCTTGTGAAGATACAACCAATAAAGAAAATGATTGGGTCCTAGGAAAACTAATAGATCTCACTCCAAACAGTTCTGAGAACATGTAATCTGTCTCGCTTCCTCCCATAATTGCTTACATATACTAAAACCTTGTAGTAAACAGTAAACAGCAAAAACTCCATTATCAAACCAATAGTTTGCTTAATAACTGTAATCAATGTGTAGTAACCGACATTTTTAATAATATGAAATAAACCCTTTGTTGACGATGTTATTGTGTGTAATTTAATTACATAAGCACTCGTCAAATTTCAGGCGAAAATGAGAGCTAAAACGGAAAAGTTACGTGAACCGGACTTCTGATTTAAGTGAATAGTAACTCCGAATTTTCGGCGAGTCGCGGAGTAGAGAAGGGTCCTGGTGCATACCGAACTCCGATCATGGGACTTCAATAGCTCGTTTCAAATGTCTCGGCAATTCCGAATCCAATGGCACTGACGGAATTGGATTCTGATGCACGGTTGTCGAGAAAAAGGGGTTTGATTGATTTCACATATATTATTATATATGGTATTATGGAGGTAATCAAAGAGGATGCGTTCTGACATGAATCGGAGATCAAATCGGACGAAACAACATGCTAGATTCGATGCCCTGGTCGTGCTGAACGCGCTAGCGCGATCCGATCGGAAATCCGACGGACGGATCTCCGGGAAATTCGAAAGAACGCAAAGGGGTCAAAATCGCAAAACGGCAAAACGTGGGAAAACCTAATATTCTATGCGTCGATCTGCGAGATTTTGAACGTGGAGGGTCTTACGTGCGTAATTCACTTGTGGGCAGGGACTGGAATGGAAATTATAGGCTAAGGAGAGCTAAATTGCAAAAGTGGCCAAGGTATAAAACTTGGATTTTAGGGTTTTCATGGACCTAACCCTAACCCTAGTGTCTCTCCACCTCCCTCAGCCACCCTAACCGAATCCAGAGCCTCCCTGCCTCCCTCTGCGCGTACCCCTGCCATCCCCAGCCGCCGGCAGCCGCCGCCGTCGCCGGAAAAGCTATTCTCCACCATCTTCTTCCTCCACCTCAGCCCGCAACCCCTCGGATCTAGGCAAGAGACCTCGGGAAGTCCAGCCGCCTCTGGAGGAGAACCCCTCGGCCAGGATCCATCTCCGGCGCGCCCCTCCGGCCATCCCCGCCGTCGCCGTGAGCCGCCTGAGCCGAGAAAACCCGTTGCGGCCAACTTGGTGCAGAGCTGGCCGAGCTCGGGGGTGAGAGAGAACCGCGCACCTCTGTCGGGTTTTGAGGGCTGCATCGACCTTCCCCGGCCAAGAGATGTCTCCGGCGCACGACCCCTGGCCTTCCCGTACACCGCGCCGCGCCGGAAGCCGCCGACACCGCTCGGATTTGGTGCGAGCCAGGGTGGTGGCCCTCGGTTTCCGGGCGCCTCCGCCGCCCAAGGAGGAGCACGGTGATCCCTCAACCTCCGGCGCCGACCGTGCCGCCCCGACCATCTCCGACCGCCGCCGCGCCGCTCGGGAAGCCTCCCAACTGAGAAGAACATTGGTTTCGATCTGCTCCGCCTTGCCTCCCGGCCACCCTACGCCGCCCGGCCGGCGGGTGCCCCGGACCTCCCCGTCGTGCCGCACCTCTCACCGGCTGGACCGCCCGCCGCCAAGCCGCCGGCGACGAGCCCTAGCTCTCCCTGTTAGGTAAGCTATATATTTTATTTGACAACACCTAGTCTAGGGTTTGTGCACATTTCCCGAGGCTTCAGTGGGTCTTTTTGACCAAGTGAGGTGAGCACGAGCATCAGAATTTCGTGCTGAATGCGATGCTCACCTTCGTTCTGAGTTGTGTTGCCTCGTTTAGCGGGATGATCATACTTTACGCGCTGTGCGCGATAATTTCCTGATTTCGTGTCACTCGTGCGCGTGCTACGAGGTCCGACAGTGCTCCGAAAGGTGAGCACGGTCTTCAGCACGTTGAAAACTTACAGTGGGTGTGATTTCAAGATTTACGGAGCACTGGTTTGCATGCACGACCCATAATAGCCTTAAATCGCATGAAATAATGCGATTTTTAGCGACGATAGGGAGTTTTATGCAATTGTGCATTTTATGGTCGCTGTAGACATCGTATGTATGCTGTGGGTAAACCCTGGACTGACTGTCCAAGGCCCCAGGACTTTACAGAAAATCAGAAGTGATTTTCGGAGCGTTTCGCGGCGAAATTTGCCGACGGAACGTAGTTTTGGCTCGGAATTCTTCCGGCAACTGTTGTAGGGTATTTGCGACGTCGCTAAGCCTTGTTGGCTGGTCACCCACGTGGTTTCGAGAGTTCAGAAACGTCGCTAAGCCTTCTTGTGTCAAATCCGACGCTTTTGGGAACCCGGATCGGAACGATTGTGCAACAATCTTTGTTTTGAGTTGCGAGGGCATCACCGCTGTTTGGTTACACTAAAATTGGGTATTTAGTGGCAACGGATGACTTATATTATATTAGGGAAGTTCCGGGATAACTTGTGGGTCCCGGCGGAGCTCCGGTATAGTTTTCGAAACTTCCGGACGTTTGGCGATCGGTTTTGGGAAACCGATTCCCGTGAGAATTGTTAACGGGATTGTGTAGTTAGTGATATATAGGATGAGAGTTTGGATTCTAACCCGAGGGACCTTTTATAGGTTCGAGTACTCAGCAGCCAGCAGGTCGACTTCTGCACACATATACAGGTGGGTATCTCGACTCGACGTCCGTTCAGTGGTGCAAGCTTGGTGACGATTCCTTCACCCCTTGCCTTTACTTTGCTTATTTCATACTCGTGCATCGTATTACTTTTATTCTTACTATATACTCTTACATCAGATTACTCTAGCTTTACTCTGCTCAGTAGCTTCCACCAGTTACATTCTTACTCGAGACCTGGTTGGTCAGTTACTTTGCATACATGGGGACCTGGTTGGTCAGTTTCTTCTCTACTTGGGGACCTGGTTGGTCAGTTTCTTTTTCTACTCGGGACCTAGTTGGTCAATTACTTTGCATACTTGGGACCTATTTGGTCAGTCACACTCAGTACTTGGTACCTGGTTGGTTCTTCTGGTTACTTGACGACCCACGTGGTCGCTGGGCCCTGGGGGGCAGGATTGTCGGCTAGTTGCCGATGGATGAGCTTTGAGCATATCTACATTGATCGCCCGATACGTACTCGTCGCATTTCACGAACACAGGCGGTTTGATCCACCGCAAGAGGGTGTTCTTTTCCGGAAAAGTGGTCGCAGAGGTTCGACCCGTGAGCCCAAGAGGGGTTATATGCACTGGAGAGTAGTAGGGGCATTAGCTTGAGGTCTGCAGTGCTGACCAAGAGAGCATTGGTTCAGATTGGGTACTTTTGAGCTTCTATATCTGTTGACGCATACTTACAGTAGCTGTTATTTCATATCTGTCTCCCGTTTATTTGTTTATCATAGCTACTGTACTACTATTATCTCCTCTTGTGTCTATCTCCGCGAGGTATCCACTGGGAGGGGAAGACATGTTTACATGTTCTCACCCCTCGCCTTCTTTTTCAGGTGACATTGCAGGAGTTAGTGGGGCAGCTGGTGAGGAGCGAGTCTAGTTCGCGACAGCTCCGTCCCTTTGTCGGTTATTCCTTTACCCTTCCTGTTTACTTTGTTTACGACTTAGACTTATACTTTATGGTTCATGTTCTCTATTTTAAACTGGCATAATAACTTATCATGTGATATGGTTGAATTGGATTTAATATGGTTTTGGTTTTATGTTATAAAAAGGGTTTTCTACCCCTCGTGGTAGTGTTTTAAAAAGAAAAAGTTTCCGTTTGGGAAATAGATTTCAAAAGCCTTCCTCGTGGATTTTATAACTTAGCATTTCAAAATCAGTTTTCGAGTAGGAAACATTTCAAATGATAGATGTGGTTTTATGAATGAGTAAATGTGAATGAACCTGTGGTGAATGGTGATTGTGTATGGATGTAAGTTAATTTCTTTACATTTACACTTTGTTGTGGTTGCATGTTTGTAAGAACACTCTCTGTACTTGTGCGATGCCGTGCAAATACAGGGGAGACTCTGTCCGTGTGAACAGTGGTCTCCCTGTGTTTGTGGCAGGTCTGACATGTCCTTGGGGGTCAGGGTTTAAAAAAAAAAAAAAATTTCGCTGTTTTTATACTCTAAAATGACCCGGGGCGTGACACAATGACTAAAAGTAGATGAAACACAATTTTTATCGACATATAGTCCACCAACTTTCTACAAAAACATAAGCAACAAAAGACGATGTGACATAGGCATCATATATTGATGAAGACAAACTGGATCGACGCGGATTTGTACCACATCAGATTTGTATGAGTTCGTGACTTTGAGTTTAATCATATATTTTAATTTGATTGTCATTGTTCCAGTCCAGACTTTAGAGTTCTCCCCAGTAATCAACTCATATGAATGCATACAGAGGTGTTAAAAGAAACTCTGCACTATGCAAACCTTACATGAAACACAGATCTATAAGCAAGCAATGCTTAGTAATGTGGAAGGTATAGACTTATTTTTCACATGGAGCACACTAATTCATTGCAAGCTCCACCAGAGTCAAGGTTGTCATCATCTTGAAACATTCTAATATGCATATCATGCTTTCGCACGACCGCCATAGCCAAGTTGCATTATACCTTAAAACTTCTAACAAAGTAATCGGTAAATTCCGAAAGGAACTAAATTAAAGTTTATTCATGTCTCACTTTTTGCATTCATCTTCAAATTGTGATAGTAAAGGTTTTGTCCTTAGACCTTTGAATAAGAAGCACTATATTGTGAAGCATTCAATTTGTCTCCATAAATTTTAGCCGCCATAAAACGACGTGTTTAATATTAGTATCCAACATTTGCGTGCTGTGTAGAAGATTAAATTAGCAAGAGATTTTCAGTATCAGCACATAACATTATATTTTATAAATATTCAAGCTGTATCTACCGAGATGTGAGCCAGTGACAATATATTAATTATCTCCTTTGACATACTACTAGCCTGATTTATAATATTATTTCAACATCCTTGGGCAAAAGTCTTTCTTAGTTCATTTCTCAACTTCTCTTTCTAATGAAATGGAAGCGATTTTTAGATAGAGCATATAAAATGTAGTTTGCTCTCTTCTGAAGCAAGCTAATTATTGAATAGCTTGGCTGGAAGCTAGTATGTCTTCCATACAGTCATAGTTCAGTCAAACTTATTATCCTAAATCCAGAATTTATAATTTAAATATTCTTTTTCTAATTTAAATATTCTTTCTCTCCTAATAGATTTCACTCTAGAGCATATTTTTATACCTCTCTTTGATCCTAGGCTGATGTTGTCCCTGTTTTTGTTGTATGGTTCAGCCATTGTTTAAAAGTTTTTTAAAAAAAAACACCAAGAATTAATTTAAAATAGATCAGGATCATACAGGTAAATTAGAAATACATATTACATACTAATATAGGTAAGAAGTATATATGAATAATTATTTTACCAATATTATCATTGATTGAGGGAAAAGTCGTCACTGTGGCTATCAACAGGTGGATTGTATGCATCACATACTCTTTACTTTTGCTTTCAAGGGTTATTTTCAAGTGGAGCATGACATTTAACGTTGTGAGTGTGAGTTTCAAAACACTATAGGAAGTGGTCTAAAGTTTTATGCAGGTTTGGAGTGCATTGGCTGCTGTGAAAGCTGCAGGATAGCAGCAGCAACTGCCTGCAGTTGCAAGCTGCAGTAGCCGGCAGCAGCAACAAGTTGCAGCCTTATGCAGTGGCAATTGGATGTATTCAGGTTTTGAAGACAGAACTGTTAAGTTATGGGATATTAGGTATCTCAAGCAGTTATTCTATTTCAATTACCATGATAAAAAACATGTGCAGTGCCAGATTTGTGGGCTCTCTTATTTATCATAATATGTTTTATTTTCTTAATGGATAATAACTATAGTCTTATAGTAACTGGTTTCAGGACAGCAACCTGTCAACGGGAGTATGAAAGTCATGCAGCTGTCAACACAGTCGTTCTGCACCCAATTCAAGACTAAATCGATTCAATTGCATGTTAGTTCAGGCTCTTTTCCTATAGAATCAAGCACCGACTTGTTTTTTAGTTTAAATAGATTAGGTCCTTTAATGATCTGAACCATTTGGCCGATGATTACAGATAATGTATCAAATCAGAATTTAAATATGCTTACTGAAATAATAACATGAAAAATACATATTAACTCACTATAATAAAATTGTGTTTTTATATTTTAGGTAATGTTCTATGACCAAAAAATAGATGTAAGAAGATGAAAGATGCATGCAGTCTGCATGCGAGCCCCGAAAGCACTTTTCGCTTGAGCGGCCTCCAAATATCGTGAGAGATGCGTTACGGCGTATTTTCATTCAATCCTTGTCAGGGGGAACACATTAGTACCATTTAATTAATTCCCTACGACATATGGTGTCAACTAATCCTCCAATCAGTGCATCCATTATTATTATGGCACTGGAATTAATCTATTTAGATTATTGACCATGACCCTACAGTGATTTACTAAACTAATGGCATCATATGTGTACTGGAATTGATCATATGCTTAAGTCCATTTGGATTCAGTTAACTATGGGTAGGTAAAGTTAGTTGGAAATTGCATCCATTATTATTATGGCACTGGAATTAACTTGTTTAGATTATTGATCATGATCCTGCAGTGATTTACTAACCTATGGCATCCTATGTGTAGTGGAATTGATAATATGCTTAAGACCATTTGAATTCAGTTAACTATAGGCAGGTAAAGCTAGTTGGAAAATAACCAAACTGAAACCAGTAATCGTCAAAAGGTACATAGCATACAAACCAAGCAATATGAATTTTTTGAAAGTATATAACTATTAAACGGACATAACGTAAGGAAGTATGCAGAATACGTACTTGGGCTTGAAGCAAAATAAGCGTCAAAAGCGACAGCAAAAGAAGCAGCACCTACGTAGGTAGAGAAGTAAATGAATACAATAGGCACGGCAATTAAAGCAAATAGTAATAATGCTCCTAATTAATCATCACATCAGCCATAACAATCCACAGTACTTAGTAATATATTGTAAAATATCTGGCATCGCCCATACATAACATAAAACTAACAAAACCACAAAATGAAATTCAAAAAGGGCAGAACAAAAGAGCAAAGGCAGCTCTAATCTTATTTCCTATAGTAATAAGAAGACGGTTAAGGACCGTCCTAATCCTAGTTCCTATAATAATCAGAAAGAGGCTAAGGATCATCTTCACTCTCTGACGCGGAGTTTGCTGCACGGGCATCATCTGCAGGCAAATGATCTTCAGCGGTCGGTAAATTTTCAGCGGCAAATATGTATTGATCTGCATCCATCGGATCAATGTCGGATTGAGCAAGCAGACTGTGACACTTGGCAATACTCGCCCTAATATGATTCCAATCACCGAGAATCCGGTCTCTTTCATCCAGTAAAGATTTGTGGAACCTCTTGAGTACAGTATATTCCTTATTCAGCATTTCGTAATCATTTAAAAGATCTTCATATTTTCCGAAAGTACTATCATATAAATTTTTAAATGATTTTTCTCAGTATAATTAACATCCACAATATCAAATTCAAGTTCACTTCGCAGCGTATCGATAGCAGCCCGAGCGGCTTCATTTTCAGTCAATATCGAATCGGTAGATGGAGAGCCCCAACATGTAACAACCTCCATAAAGCGGCTACACCTTGGAACTTGAACATCCACAAAAGCACAAAACCGATCGCCCGAGCCTATGGTGATTGCATATTTCGGAGGAGGCAGGGAAAGCTTCTCACAAATATTACGCAACAATCGTTGAAAGTTTATCTCAACAATAAGATGCGACGCCATCACTGCACTAAAATAGCTAATCAAATGAAGGTGGATGAGATGGGCTAATTTACACCCGTTTGCAAGTTAATTACTTACTGTCATTCTTTTGGATGACATAATGGTAAGCAAGAATAATTGCCGGAAAAAAATTAATGCTTTAAAACAAAGAGTTTACGCATTATTAGTGTTGTAGTAAATCTTTTAGCTATCTGAATTTGGAAATTCTTGTTAATACTGCCTACAAATATGGTGGAACTGAAATACCCTATTCTACGTTCCTATGTTAACATTATATATATACACACACTCACAATAACATCAAAAGATCATTGATGTTTTTTCTTTTTTCTCACCTCGGAACCGCATTCTTTGTTTCCGGTGGTGAAATCGAAGCCCGCGGAGGGATCGCTCGAAGACCGCGGATGGATCACTAACAAATCATAGATCAGAGATGAAAAAAATCAGTAGAGAAATAGCATTTTAACATTATATATATATATACAAACACACAAAATGACATCAAAAGATCATTGATGTTTTTCTTTTTTCTAACCTTCTCGAACGTAATCGAGAAGCCTCTACTCTATCCGCTTCCTGGAGGTGAATGCGAAGCCCGCGGAGGGATCGCTCGAACCCCGCAGAGGGATCGCTCGAAGCTCGCGGAGGGATTGCTGCCAAATCAGAGATCAGAGATGGAAAAATCAGTAGAGAAATAGACTTTTTTTGCTGCAACAATTTTTTTTTCAGAGGCATATTATATAGGCAGCAAGAAGGGAACGCGAAGAATGTATCCGAACCATTTTCGTGACCGTAGGGATGAGGGAAGAAGGGCCGACCATGAACTCGGCCCAACATTCCGTCTAGAGAGGGAATAGGAGTCGGAGCGTCATCTAGGAGCGAATGGAACGAAGCGCCGAGCCAACGAACCGGGCCAACATTCCGTCGAGAGAGGCATCTAGGGGCGAGCGAAGGAACAGGAGTCGGAGCGGTAGAGGGGCGAGCGAAGTAGCCGAGGTAGACGAAACGAAGCAAACGAAGCGCCGAGCCAACGAACCCGGCCAACATTCCGTTGAGAGAGGCATCTAGGGGAGAGCGAAGGAACAGGAGTCGGAGCGGTAGAGGGGCGAGCGGAGTAGCCGAGAAGAAGTTAATTAGAAGCAGGGTAAATTAAATGGGGATATTTGGCTGGGTGGTATTAAGATGACAGGTAGGCCCACATAAGCTAATTAATTAATTAATAGATTATCTTATCTTAAGATGACAGGTAGGGTCCACAAAAATTAGATTAACATAATGTTGACACGTGGACTAAAGAGAACGGGATTTCATAGGGTTTATTGATATGTGTTGGTAGAGACATACCACCCAAGTAGTTGTAAATAAGGCGTGACATGATTGATCTAATTTTCGATCGTTGAGTCGATGAGTGAGATTCCAAGTTTTAGACTTGATGATTGAGCATCCCAAATTAGGGACCCTATGCTATGATTACGCTTGCTTGCCCTTGTGCTCATTTGCACATGCTTGTGAGGGTCGCTCCCTACAAGCCGGCACTCCGGAGTTTAGCCTTGCGACGATAGATCGCCGTGCGGGATTGGGCATCGAAGTGGATTGCCATGGCTTGCATCTCTTTTCTTGCGGGGAAAATAGATGACCTCCACGGGGCCACCTAGGCATGGCACGAGTCGGGACGTTACCATGTGTACGTTCCTTATAAATTGGGTATTGAGACTTAACTTGACATTGTATATCATCGTGGTTGATGCATACATAGTAGATGTCCATACATATGGTTGTTACCTTAGAATACTACTCGATGCATGCATAGTAGTTGGACATTATGGAACAATATGTTATTGACAACACTAGTGGTAGTAAACTCATATCTTTATGGACTAGTATGTATGCTTGGTAGAGAACAATGAAAAGTATAATTACGCTATGTAATATCATGGGCATTATGGTTATGCATGTTATTAGTTATCGACATTCATTCAATTATGCATATTAATCAATATTGACATATGTTTGTGCCACTAAAAGTAGAACATTATGAATATGATAGTCAAACTTATAGTAGAAGCATGACTTTGGTTAATTTCGTTTAAGTACTTGCTTTTATTTATCGCTTCTTATTTTCTTATAGCATGCTTATTTTAGCCTAGTGGAGCATTTCGCCGAGTTCAGTAATTGCCCACTGGGAACTATTTTTGATAGTTCTCACGCTCTCTATTTGTTGTTATTTTCAAAGCCATCTGCATCGGGAGTGGCTAGGGATCGAGGCAAGGGGTTGGCGGCTAGCTAGAACCCTACGGAGTTCTTGTAGTTGGACCCGATGTCATCTTTTCTTTTTGTAGTTTTGGAAAAAGATGTATTATGTATTTTCTTAGAGTTTTGTATCAGTTTCTGGATTTAGTTGTATACTTTTGTATCATTTTTGTGAATCCATTATGTTAGAACTTAGTGATTTTATATTACTCGCTCTGATAGCCTTATTAGGATTTCTCTCTTTTCCTTTCTTGTTTTAGTAGACGCCTTGTGTGCATTGTACTTGTTTGGTGTACACGGCGAGTCTGTGCACGCGTCGGCGGGCTTCCGCTGGGCCCGGGCCGTGACACTAAGACTTTACACTAGGCTCTGAAACCAAATTAATCTGTCACGTCCCGGGACCGGCGGAGGCCTTCCCGGTAGCGTGCCCAGACCCGCCATATGTCAACACATATGAGTCATCTACCAAAAACAGCGGAAATAAAACCATACATAGGCTACAACTAAAGATATCAGAGCGATAATGTCACGCCCCGGGACCCAGCGGAAGCCCGCCCGGGTACATCTAAAACATACAAGGCCTCTAAAAAGAAACGATAAATAACCAACAGAATAAGAAGATCTAGAAGTATCAGAGCAATATAACAACTAGAGTTCTTAACTAGGAAGCATAAAAGAAGTATATAAATAAAAGTACCAATCTCCGCTATGAAACTATAAAGAGAGTACAACCAAAGATCCCATAGTAAAACTAACAGAGTACATGGTGGTCTCTATACATGGATACAAAAATCACTTTCTCACAAAACACAAAAGAGAGGAATAACCACCTAAACAGTGGTAAAAGCTGAAGCTATCTAGCTAGCGACCCTTTTGCCACGATCCCTTGCCTCCGCCGGCGCCGAAGGCTCTGAAACACACAAGAAACAGGGGGCGTGAGAACTATTAAATAATAGTTCCCAGTGGGCAATTACTGACTTTAGTTCCATGCTCCACTAGGCCCAAAACGAAACAAGTAAGTGTAAACGATATAAGTGACAAGTAAACCGCTAAAGTATGATATCTCTACTTAGCATGAATTTGCATAAGTAAGTAAGCTATTCTAAGCATGAATAGAAAGTATGACTAACTAGTCCAATGTCCAAAAAGCAATAGTAAGGTGTCATGTTTTACTACCCTAGTCAATGTCCAATGTCGATTAAACTTCTTTAGTTTAAATCCAATAAGACCCACCCGAAGGCTGTCTAACTGATGCCGAGCCTAATGGCCCCGTGGTAGTCAACATCCCCACCCTAGGAATGAGCCTATCCCACGGCAATCCACTTCGGCGCCCAGTCCCGCACGGCGAACAAGTATCGCGTTGGCCAACTCCGGAGTGCCGGCTTGTAGGGAGCGACCCTCACAAGCATGTGCGAATGAGCACAATGGCAAATAGTCACAAGAACCGTCACAAGTCTCAAGTCATCATGTCACTAACATGGAAAGTAAAGCTACTATGTCCAAGGCCTATCTCTATGTCATTATGTCTCTAACATGGAATGTTGTAACATTTTATTATTAATATGATATTTAACTTTTGCATAACCTATATTTGCATTTATAGTTGTGCAAGTGAAATTACAACTTCACTTAATTTGCATTTATGTTAGTGAAGTTACATCAATTTTAATTTGTAAAATCTATGCACTTCTACACGCCACAACACAACAACGAAAACTACAATATATATATTCTACTTGAGAGTGAGAAGGTCAAAGAAGGGTGTTTCTTTTGGTGGAGCTTTGGGCTCATCTACTTGTGCAGAGTTGGTGAAGCCACATGACGAGGGTCGAGCCGTTGTATCCTGGAGGGGACAAGTTAGAGCTCTACTGCATCGGTTCAAAGGCTTTGCCAACCGTAGAGGGCTTGAATCTCCTTAAAGAGAGCGAGATATCCGTGCCTCGGCTTGATCGACTTGTTGAAACTTTTTAATTATTTTGTAGCTAACCTCTATTTTTTGAATATATATACACCATCAATTTTAAGGAGATTCAAAGATGGAGGCTACACGTGAAAAGTTCAACGATGCTGCCGGAGATCTCAACAAGCCTTTCCGCTTCAACGGAAACCACTTCAAGAGATGGAAAGGAAAAGTGTTATTCTACCTCAATCTACTTAAAGTTGCATATGTTCTCATGGAGAAGAACCCAAATAAAATGAATACCGACGATATGAATGAAGACGAACTTCTCGAACACTAAGAGAAAACTGAAAAATACGAGAAGGATGAGTATAACTGTCGGTATTATCTTCTTAATTGTCTTTCAGATCAGTTTTATGATTACTATGAAAACACTTACTCCTCTGCAAAGAAGATTTGGAAGGCATTGTAGCTAAAGTATGATACAGAGCAAGCTGGTGCAAAGAAGTATGCTGCTAGCCGTTTCTTTCGCTACCAGATGGTCGAAGGAAAGTCCGTGGTGGAGCAAGTTCAAGACTTTCAGATGATCGCTCATGAAGTTCAATCTGAAGGAGTCAAGTTTGGAGATAACTTGATCGTACTAGGGATCATCGACAAGCTACCACCATCATGGAAGGAATGCCAAAAGAGCCATCGACACAAGCAAAAGGAGATGTCTCTCGAGACATTAATCGCACACATTCGCGTGGAAGAGGAGGCAAGAGGCCAAGATGCAGTTGAAGCAAAAGAGAATGATGCTAGCGCCACTAAGGTAAACTTAGTATCTTCTAATTCGTTACCTAATAACAATCGTTCTAGAAATACATACTTGAAGCCTAAGAAGAAAATTAGAAAGAACAGTGGTAGACCTCAGTTTAAGAAAAATGACCAAAAACCTCCTTCTTATATGAAAAATATAATTTGCTATGTCTGTGGCAAAAGTGGGCATATTGCTCGAACTTGCAAATACCGAAAACATAAAGCTTTTCCACAAGCTAATGTTACCGAGGAGCCACTTGTGGCGATGATAACAGACATATGCTTAGTGGAGAATGCTGAAGGATGGTGGGCAGACTCTGGTGCCAACAGGCATGTCTGTCATGATGAGACTTGGTTTAAAATATATACTCCCTATGAACAACCAAGAAGTATTATGCTTGGTGATTCGCATACTTCTGAAGTTTTAGGGAGTGGTGAGGTTGAGTTAAAATTTTCTTCTGGAAGGGTGCTTATCTTAAAAGATGTGTTGTATACACCCTCGATTAGGAAGAACTTGGTATCAAGTTTTCTTCTTGATAAAGTTGGCTTCAAACAGACCATCGAGTCTGATCAGTATGTGATTTCAAAGAATGGAAAGTTTGTAGGTAAAGGTTATGCATGCAACGGAATGTTTAAACTAAACATTGAGAATAAAGCATCATCTACTTCTGTTTACATGCTTTCTTCTGTGAATTTTTGGTATGCTCGTTTGTGTCATATCAACAGCAGATATGTTAGCTTGATGAGTAGTTTAGGATTAATTCCCAGACTGAATAGTGATTTTGACAAATGTGAAACATGTAGTAAGTCAAAAATCACTAAACGACCTCACAAGACTATTGAAAGAAGTACCGAATTACTTGAGCTAATTCACAGTGATATTTATGAATTTGAAGGTAATCTAACTCGTGGAGGAAATAGATATTTTATCACTTTTATCGATGATTTTTCTAAATATACTTATGTTTATTTATTAAAAAATAAAAGTGACGCTTTTGACAAATTTAAAGATTTCCTCCATGAAGTAGAAAATCAATTCGGTAAAAAGATAAAGAGAATTAGAAGTGATAGTGGTCGTGAGTATGAATCTACGGGATTCAACTCTTTTGCTCAGTCTTTAGGAATTATGTAACATACTGGACTTGCGCAAATTGCGGAGTTCGAGTAGTTGACTTGAGTTTGGAGCTTTTTCAAATTTTTCTGGAGGGTCGTTGACTGTGTTCCGACCTGTGGCACGAGCACTGAGGTTAGTGGATGAATTCCAAGCACTAAAGTCCAAAAATTTGGATTTTAGGTTGCTCTCGGGTTTGACTCTGGAGGGCTTGTACCGGTACAGCCTTGGTTGCTATACCATTGTTGCTATACGGACAGGTGGATCGGTATGGGATGAGCGACCAACCCGAGCCTCGGTTTGGTCATTTCACAGGTCTGTACTTGGTATGGGATGGCTTGTACCGGTACAGCCTGGCAGATTTCGAGCAGTTTAAACTGCAGGGGTGTTTTAGCATTTTGTTGCTTCTATTAGTGTACCACACACCCCTATGGCTCATTTTGAGCACCCTCATTACAGCAAGGAGGTGGGAGGAGCTTCTCTCTCTACTCCCTTGTGTTTTATAGAGGTTTGGTTGGATTTTTAGAGGATTAACCCTCTCTTTTGCTCTATTTTGCTTGGTAGAGCATATCCCACCATTGTTGGAGCTTGGAGCTTGGTGGTTGGAGCCTTGTGGTGGATCAAGCTTCAAGCCTAGGGCTATTTGAGCTTGGTTTTGAGCTTCTTAGAGGTATGTGAATGATCTCTTTCCTCTAGTTTTGGTTTTTGTGGGTTTTTGTGAGATGAAACCCTAGTTTTGGATTCTAGGGTTAGGATTTGGGAATTTTCGATTTAGGGCCTTTGGGACCTAATTGATGGGTTTAGAACTTTGATTTAGGTTGGATTAGAAGGACTCTAACTCCCATTTGGAGATCAAGAGCACTTCCTTCGCATTCGGTGAGTTTTCTCCAACCTTTTGTCGAAATCCTTAAAGTGTGAACTCAAGGTTTATCTTCTTAGCTTGTAACTCCTAGGGTGTGCTTTTTAGGACTCTAGGAGTGATTATCGAAGCTTCGTTAGCGGTTCGGAGCAACGCTTTTCGCACTTGGTGGGTTTGGCTTCATGAGCATAGGAGCAAATGGCTCCTAAGTGCTTATTCGGTTTGATTTAATTATTTTGAAGGCATATTCATGCTAAATAGATTTATTGTGAATTTTGAACCACTTAAAATGCATGCCTCATGTATGATAAAATTTTCACTCTATATAGTAGAGCTTTCGGGGTTAAACAGCATGCATGTGAGGGTGGGATTTGTGGGCACCTGGGAGTGTGCCATTCATGTTTATATAGCTTAGATAATGTAATTGTAAACATCGAACTCTTGTTGGAACTTAGAAAAGCTTAAGTGTCATCAAGCGGCACTTAACTTAGAAAACTATGAAACTGCAACATAGAGACTTGACATAGGCCACTGGACATCTATTATTTCCATGTTAGAGACATGATGACATAGAGATAGGCCTTTTGGACACTTGTACATTCCATGTTAGAGACATGACGATTTGGGACTTGTGACTATATGCCATTGTGCTCATTCGCACATGCTTGTGAGGGTCGCTCCCTATAAGCCGGCACTCCGGAGTTGGCCAACGCGTTTCATGTATTCGCCGTGCGGGATTGGGCGCCGAAGTGGATTGCCGTGGGACAGTCTCATTCCTAGGGTGGGAATGTCGACTACTACGGGGCCATTAGGCTCGGCATTTGGGCTAGGCAGCCTTCGGGTGGGCATCGGCCATATCGCCTTCGGGTTGATCTTATTGCACTTAAACTTAATGTAGTTTAAAGAAAATTGTGGACATTATGGATCTTGATTAGAATAGTAAACTTAGTCTTTTACTATCAAGTTGAGAACTTCATGTTAATTATAACGCTTTCTATTCATGCTTAGAATAGCTTACTTATGCAAATTCATGCTAAGTAGAGATATTGTGTTTAGTAGTTTACATGTTATTTACATGTCGCTTATTATTGCTTATATCATCGTTTATACTTACTTGCTTAGTTTTGGGCCTAGTGGAGCATGCAACTGAAGTCAGTAATTGCCAACTGGGAACTATTAATTAATAGTTCTCACGCCCTCTTTTTCTAATGTGTTTCAGAGCCTTCGGCACCTGGCGGAGGCAAGGGATCGTGGAAAGTGGAACCGCTAGCTAGTTATCGCAGTTTTCCACCTTGTAGGGGTTTTTCTCTCTTTTTGTACTTTGGTGAGATTGAGAGAGTTTTGTATCCCTATGTAGAGACTACCATGTACTTAGTTATAGTGGTGTTTGTATTTCTTTTCGTTGTACTCTCTTTATAGTTTATATTAGAGATTGGTACTTTATTTTTTTTTAGTCATTTCTTTATGCTTTCTTGTATAGAAATCTAGTTGTTATACTGCTCTGATACTTCTAGATTCTTTTTATTTTGTTGGTTATTTATCGTTTTTGTTAGACGCCTTGTATGTTGTAGACATACGGCGGGTCTGGGCACGCGCCGGGCGGGCTTCCGCTGGGTCCCGGGGCGTGACAAATTATCCATGAGACTACTGCTCCATATTCTCCTGCCTCTAATGGAGTGGCTGAGAGAAAAAAATAGAACACTTATTGAGCTAACAAATGCTATGATTGTTGACACTAGTGTACCCTTAAACCTTTGGGGTGAAGCCATTTTAACTGCATGTTATGTCTTGAATCGCGTGCCACATAAGAAGTCTAAGGTGACACCCTTTGAATTGTGGAAAGGGTATAAGCCAAATTTGGGATATCTTAAAGTGTGGGGTTGTCTAGCAGATGTGAAGCTACCAGACCCTAAAAGACCCAAATTGGGTGTTAGAGCTACCACTTGTGTTTTTCTTGGATATGCTTTGAACAGTACATCCTATAGATTTTTAGACATTGAAAATAATGTAATTTTTGAATCAAGAGATGCTATTTTTCATGAAGAAAAGTTTCCTTATAAATCGAAAAATAGTGGGGGTCAAGATTTTAAAAGTGTTTCAAATCAACCGAGTTCAACAAACTCTTTTGTGCAAAATCAAGAAAAAAATATTTTTGAACCTAGAAGAAGTAAGAGAAACAGAATTGAAAAAGATTTTGGCCCTGACTATGTTGTTATGAATATTAAAGAAAATCCACTTTCTTTACAAGAAGCTTTATATTCAAATGATTCAATTTTTTGGAAAGAGGCTGTATCTGATGAGATGGAATCTCTAATTTCTAATAAAATATGGAAATTAGTGGATTTACCACCAGGCTGTACAACAATTGGTTGTAAATGGGTCCTTAGAAAGAAGTTGAAACCGGATGGAAGTGTAGACAAGTATAAAGCTAGACTTGTCGCAAAAGGTTATAAACAAAAAGAAGATCTAGACTTCTTTGATACCTTTTCTCCGGTTACTAGAGTGACATCCATCGTAGTGCGATTGCTATTGCTGCGATTCATGACTTACAGATTCATCAGATGGATGTAAAAACTGCCTTTCTGAATGGTGACCTAGATGAGGAAATTTATATGGACCAACCTGAGGGGTTCATTGAGCCTGGACAAGAAAATAAAGTGTGCAAGCTAAATAAATCCCTTTATGGCTTAAGGCAGGCACCTAGACAGTGGCATGAAAAATTTGATTCTTGCATGATTGAGAATGGCTTTAAGTTAAACGAGAGTGATAAGTGCATCTATTACAAAATTTTTGAAAAGTTGCATGTTATTGTTAGCCTCTATGTGGATGATTTGCTAATTTTTGGCTCTAACTTAAATGTTATAAATGAGACAAAAATTATGCTAAATCATTATTTTGAAATGAAAGATCTTGGTGAGGCTAACTTTATTTTGGGTATGAAAATTACCAAAACACCAGATGGGATCTTTCTTGATCAGTCGCATTATGTTGAGAAAATTTTAAGAAAGTATAACTTTCTAAATTGCAAGCATGTGACTACACCTTTTGATTCGAGTGTTCACTTGTTTCCTATTAAAAGGGAAAATGAGATTTTGAATCAAAAGGAATATGCTAGTATGATTGGGAGCTTGCGGTTTGCGACTGATTGTACGAGACCTGATATTGCGTATGCAGTAGGGATACTTAGTAGATTTACAAGCAAGCCGGGTACAGAGCATTGGCATGCCATGGAACGTGTGATGAGATATCTCGTTGGTACCAAAACTTATGGCTTGTTTTATGGAAAGTATCCTGCTGTGATTGAGGGTTAGAGTGATGCTGACTGGAATACCCTATAAGGTGATTCTCTCTCTACCACTGGGTATATTTTTACTTTAGCAGGTGGTGCTATATGTTAGAAATCTAAAAAGCAAACTATTATTGCTAACTCAACTATGGAAGCCGAGCTTATTGCCTTAGCTTCAGCTAGCGAGGAAGCTAGTTGGTTGAGAGACTTATTGTCTGAGATTCCATTTGTGGAAAAAACCAGTTTCATCAGTGTTAATACACTGTGATAGCACTGTTGCTATTGGTAGAGTAAGAAACCGTTATTATAACAGTAAATCCAGATCCGTGAGAAGAAAACACAGTACTGTGAGATCATATATGAATAATGGTATTATCAGTGTAGATTATATTAAATCTACTGATAATCTGGCAGATCCATTAACCAAGGCCTTGGGAAGAGAAAGGATCTGGAGCACATCGAGGGGGATAGGGTTGAAGCCCATAATATCAAGAACCACGTATGAGGACACCCAACTCGATGATCAGAGATCCTGAAAATTGAGTTCAATGGGAAAAACGAATCATATGGTGGTCGTAAAGAATGCACAATATATAGATCTATATGATCGCATCTTTACCTATCCCTATGGTGTGGGTGCATTCATCCTGTAATAAAAAGAGGGTTGAGCTTTTGCTCTTAATGAAATCTGTGGCTCTTATGAGCAGGGTGTCAGAATTACAGGAGCACCCTTGATGGATTTCACCTATGTGAGCATGGAAGTGGGGCCGCTTCCTATGAGAACGGGCTTATTCTCAAAAGTGCTCATGAAAACCAGGATCAGCACAGGGCCGTAACGTGCTAGCTATTAAAGCTCATGTCAACACCTGGATTGTTATATGTGGGCAGTAACTTTCTATTTCCCCTAAGCAGCCAAAGTTCAAGTCTGAGACCACTCTGGCTCTGGAGTAGAGATTACTGTTTCACTAAGTGAAGGTTCAATGCAGAGCACACCTTCATTATGTATAACGATCTATCTTTGGCCATCAAACTCTCAAATATATTTAATAATAAAATAAGTGGGGGAATGTTGTAACATTTTATTATTAATATGATATTTAACTTTTGCATAACCTATATTTGCATTTATAGTTGTGCAAGTGAAATTACAACTTCACTTAATTTGCATTTATGTTAGTGAAGTTACATCAATTTTAATTTGTAAAATCTATGCACTTCTACACACCACAACACAACAACGAAAACTACAATATATATATTCTCCTTGAGAGTGAGAAGGTCAAAGAAGGGTGTTTCTTTTGGTGGAGCTTTGGGCTCATCTACTTGTGCAGAGTTGGTGAAGCCACACGACGAGGGTCGAGCCGTTGTATCCTGGAGGGGACAAGTCAGTGCTCTACTGCATCGGTTCAAAGGCTTTGCCAACCGTAGAGGGCTTGAATCTCCTTAAAGAGAGCGAGATATCCGTGCCTCGGCTTGATCGACTCGTTGAAACTTTTTAATTATTTTGTAGCTAACCTCTATTTTTTGAATATATACACCAACATGGAATATAATAGATGTCAGTGGCCTATGTCAATATATCTATGTTGCAGTTTCACAGTTTTCTAAGTTAAGTGCCGCTTGATGACACCTAATCTTTCTAAGTTCCAACATGAGGTTAAAGTCAACAAATACCTCATTTGAACTATATTAAACATAGGAGGCACATTCCCAAGTGCCCGCAAGAACCACCCTCACATGCATGCAAAATACCCCAGATTGCTCTACTACATAGGGTGAAATTTTCACGATACATAAGGCATGCATTTTAAGTGTTCTAAAATACATAATAATTCTATTTAGCATGAATATGCACTCAAAATAAATAAACCAAACCGAATAAGCACTTAGGAGACTTTTTCTCCTATGCTCATGAAGCCAAACCCACAGGATGCTAAAAGCGTCGCTCCGAAATGCTAACGAAGCTTCGATTTACACTCCTTGAGTCCTAAGAAGCAAACCCTAGGAGTTACAAGCCAAGAAGATGAACCGTGTGTTCAATCTTTAAGAAACTCACAAGAGACAAGGAAAAACTCACCTATTGCATAGAAATTCCCTTCAAAATCCACAAGGAGGGTTGGAATACTTCTTTTCCAACTCAAATGAAGGTTCTACACCTATCAATTGAGATCCAAAAGCCTCAAATTGAAAAGCCCCAAAAATAACCCTAAACTCCCAATCTAGGGTTTCATGTGCTAAAAAGCAACAAAACTCATATGTAGAGGAAAAGACCAAGGTACAAACCTCTAAGATGCTCCAATCCAAGATCAAAATGCTCTAGGGTTGAAGTCTCTAGCTCCACCAAGCCCCAAACAAAAGCTCCAAGCCTCCAATAGTGATGAAGGAGGAAGAGCTTGCTCTTCCTCTCCTTCTCCTTCTCCTTCTCCTCCTTCCTTCCCTTTCCTCTTCTCTTTCTAGGTGGAATGGAGAGTGTGAGAGGGAGTGATCTGAGAAAAAGAGAGAAGGAGTGGCCATATAGGCCCTCTAATGTATCAAAATCCCGAAAAGTCCCTCAACTATGCAAACTGTGCACAGCCCGGGTCTGGGCAGTTTTCGGACTCTGAGACTTGTCTCCGCTAGCCAAGACCGGTCTCGGGTGGCCTTCCTGCAAAAAAAGCGTACTGGGACCGGTCTCTGGTAGCCAAGACCAGTCTCCAAGGCCTTCTCAGCAGACAATACGTGTGGGGACCGGTCTTTGGCAACCGAGACCGGATGCCACACCAGCCATCCCACACACGGCTAGGGGAGACCGGTCTCTCCCTTCGGAGACCGGTCTCAGAGAGCGAACCTCTCTAGACTTAGCCAAAATTTCAGAATTTTCGAACCGTGGGTCGGAACTCCTTCTTCGACCTCCCACCAAGTGTGAAAAAGTTCGATGCACAAATCAAACACTCGAATCTCGCAATTTGCAAGGATTCAGTGCGTTACAGATAAACAGCTAAGTTCTATCAATAAGTAAAAAAGGAAAGTATACAAAATAATAAAAGAGAAGCATAAGGAGCTACAACATCTATCTCAAATATCCACAAAAATGGGTGGTCTCTCTATACACAGGTGACTCTCACACAACCTCTCCAAAATAAAACGACGAGAGGTCGACCACCTATCCAAAAGGTCGCTCGCAGAACGCTGCTATCCCGAGGCAATGCCCTTGCCGCGGTCCCTGGCCTCCCCCGATGCAGAAGGCACTAAAACAAGTCAGAAAACAGAGGGCGTGAGAACTATAATTTATAGTTTCTAGTGGGCAATTAGTGACCTCAGCTGCATGCACCACTAGACCCAAAAGAGATAAGCACGATATAGAGTAATATCAAACTGCTGAAATAAAAGAATAATAAAGTGCTATACTACCATGCCGCATGTATACAGGATAAACGCATATGCTATCCAAGTCCGATATGCCAACATATAAAGAATATGCTCTACTATAACAATTAAGTATATTATGATGTGAATAATGAACTATCAAGTATACTACATGTCCCAAGGTACGATCTAAGTATGTCCAAGTAATCCAACTACTATATCCTATCTAGTAGTGATTATCATTTACTATTGAATATCATTGTTCAATTTCTTTCTAGGATCTACACAAGTGTAATCCAGCTCGTGCTACCTAAGTGCCGTGGTAGCCCTAGCATCCCCCGTAAGGAATGAGTCTATCCCACTCGGCCTCGTAGATTTCTCAATACCGCACGCGCGAAACAAGTCGCAAAGGCTAACTCCGTGTAATCCAACTCGTGCCACCTAAGTGCCGTGGTAGCCCCAGCATCCCCGGTAAGGAATGAGTCTATCTTACTCGGCCCCGTAGATTTCTCAATACCGCACGTGTGAAACAAGTCGCAAAGCCTAACTCCGGAGTGCCGGCTTGTAGGGAGCGACCCTCACAAGCATGTGCGAATGAGCACAAATGGCAAGCAAGTATAGTCATGTCTCAAGTACCCAATCCGCATGTCTCTCACATAGCAATAGTCAGTAGCAACCCTAAGGTCTAGTACAAATATCTCTCATGACACTACATTTCACTATGTCAATGTTCAACTACGAGCCTAATGCCGCTTGATGACATTAGCTCACTAACTCACATATTGATGCCAAGCCTAATGCCGCTTTATGACATTAGCTTTTCTCCTATGTCATGCATAGTTCTATGTCCACAAGTGTGTGTCAATTTCACTATAACAATATAGTTCCAAGTCCCAATTAGAATGCTAACACCTACTTAGTCCCACATGCATACATCTCTACTATATAGAGGTAAAATTGTATTGTACACAACATATAGGTTTTAAGCATTCTAAAATTCATAAATAATACAACTATCAAGAAAATGCATGATTTTCTATTTAACCGAACACAAATTTACACCAATGAGATTTTTATCATTGTGTTGGTGAGGCCAAACCCGCCGATGATCCTCATGATGCTCCGAATCGCTAACGAAGTCTATATCCTTACTCCTAGCACTCTAAAAAGTATGTCATAGGAGTTACAACCTCAAAAGATGAACCATTTGTTCAATCTTTAAGCTTTATGACAAAAGGTAAGGAGAACTCACCTATTGTCACGCCCCGCTACCCACCTATTTGGTCGGGTTCGGGCCACGTCAACAGACGCCGAACGGACAGGGCCTCCCATGCCCGCCCAAGGCTCTAGCAACTAGTATAATTAAACAGTTAAAAGAGAATTGCAATTATACCAGACTTGCACGAGGGCAAGCAACAAACACAGCGGAAGTAAAAGCTCTAGGCTATAATTACAATATACAAGATATTTGATTACATTTTAACCAAATACAAGTAACTAAACTATTACATCTTTTTCATTCAAATACATCATATTCTCTTACATTGTCATTCCATCAAAATATACATGATTGTTATCGAATTACATCTATAGTTCAACAAAATAAGTTGATACATATACCCAAAATGGAATGCCTATTAAAGTACTCCGGTGGCCACTAGCTATGGCGCTAACCCTTTGCCCCGGTCCTCTGCCGCCGCACTCGTGCTAGGACCTGTAGGGTTAGTGGTGTGAGAACTACAACGAAGTTCCCAGTGGGCTCGGCAACCGACCCCGCCGACTTACCCACTAGGTTTAAATTAGGCATAAGTATTTCAACGGAAATGAAATAGTAACCAACTATATATGCTAATACTATGCCTGCAAAAGAAAGGTCAGTGAAGGAATAATCAACTGAAAATAGCTATGCATGCACGCCTCTACTTTACTTTATCTTTCTTTGGCTCTTTACCCAACCTTGCCGGTTAACATAGTTAACCCCAACAAACTCAAGACCTAAAATCCCTCTCTGAACGGGGAGGCTCTAAGCCTGCAAGACCCAAGGGACCGTCCGTCGGGGCCACGATCCCCTAGGTGACTGTTCCGGAACTCACCGCTTGAGAAGGAGCGACCTCCCTCAAGCCAAGACTTATCAAGAGTGTCGATCTAATCCCCACATTGAGGATTCATAGCCATTGTTCTCAATGCCAATTCCATGGATAGGTTATTACCTTATCAATAATCTCATTCTTGCCATAATGCCACTAAGGTTAAACAATGTTTAACTATGGTTATCTCAATGCCAATCTCGTCTCTATGTTCAATATCACCTTTGTTGACTAAGATCAAGTCCATTTTCCATATTCACACAAGTAGGGTTCAATTCTCAAGCCTCTATGGTTCCATTTCAATTTCCAAGTCCAATACACTCTAGAACATGAATTGAGGTTCAACCATTGCATAATTATCCACTACCCTAACATGCATGAATTTCTCTATACACATAGTATGCTCAAAAGGTGAAAATAGACATAGAAGGGAATTCGATGATTCCGGAATGCACCCCTCACCTTAAAATATTTTTGTGGAGTTACCCTACGAATCTCGCGACCAACCGACGCCTATTCTGTAACCTGCAGTTTAAGAATGGACCTAATCAGGCCATTTTACACAGTAGCTCCTATATCGGCTTTTCGTTTAAACGAACGGAGTTGTCCCACGCGTCGGGAATACCCCCAATTAGGTTTTCACAAGGTCAATTAGCCTTGGAAACACCCTAGGGGTAAAAGCCCCAATTTCCAAACCCTAACAATGCCATTTTGACATTGCTCCTAGATTGATCTCAACCCTAAGCAAAATATACCTTAGAATCACTTAGGAAGCTCATTAGAACCATTCCTAAGCCATTAGAACCATCTCTATGGTGTCTACAACAAACCCTAGCCATCCACCATTAGAGCTCATGAAGCTCTCATGAGTTTTCATGGAGTTCATGGTACACTTAGCTCTCTAGCACTAGCAAAAAGCTAGAAACCTCAAAACCTAAGAGAAAACCCTAACCCTAGCACCAAACTTGCAAAAACTCACCTCTTGTAGCAAGCTCAACCAACTACACCTTGTAGGAGAGCCCCAATGCCCACCAAAAGCTCCAAAACTGTAACATACTAGACTTGCGCAAATTGCGGAGTTCGAGTATTCGACTTGAGTTCGGAGCTGTTCCAGATTTTCTGGAGGGTCGTTGACTATGTTCCGACCTAGAGCACGTGTACCGAGGCTAGCGGATGAATCCTAAGCACTAAAGAATAAAAAGTTGGATTTTAGGTTGCTCTCGGATTGAGCCCTGGAGGGTCTGTACCGGTACAGAAATTGTTGCTATACCGGTACAGGATGGATTCTGTACCGGTATGGGAGAGCTGATGGACGCCAACCCGAGCCTCGGGTTTGGCGGTTTCGCAGGGTCTATACCGGTATGGGATGGCTTGTACCGGTACAGCCTGGCAGATTTCGAGCAGTTTAAACTGCAGGGGTGTTTTAGCATATTGTTGCTTCTATTAGGTTACCCCTTCACCCTAGGGCTCCATTTGAGCACCCCCATTGCAGCAAGAAGGTAGGAGGAGCTTCTCTCTCTACTCTCTTGTGTTTTCTAGGGTTTTGGTTGATTTTTGGAGGATTAAAACCCTCTCCTTGCTCTCTTTTGCTTGTTAGAGCCTCTACCACCATTGTTGGAGCTTGGAACTTGGTGTTTGGAACTTTGTGGAGGATCAAGCTTCAAGCCTAGGGCTTTTTGAGCTTGGATTAGAGCTTCTTAGAGGTATGTGAGTGATCTCTTTCCTCTAGTTTCGATTTTTGTGGGTTTGCATGAGATGAAACCCTAGAATGGGATTCTAGGGTTAGGATTTGGGGATTTTCGATTGAGGGCCTTTGGGACCTAATTGATGAGTTTAGAACTTTGATTTAGGTTGGATTAGAAGGACTCTAACTCCCATTTGGAGATCAAGAGCACTTTCTTCGCATTCGGTGAGTATTCTCCACCCTTTTGTAGAGTTTCTTATTGTTTGAACTCAAGACTCATCTTTTGAGTTTGTAATTCCTATGGCATGCCTTGTAGGGTGCTAGGAGTAGGAATCGAAGCTTAGTTAGCGATTCGGATCGGCGATTTTCGCACTTGGTGGGTTTGGCTTCATGAGCATAGGAGCAAATGGCTCCTAAGTGCTTAGTTGGTTTGATTTAATTATTTTGAATGCATATTCATGCTAAATAGATTTATTATGAATTTTGAATCACTTAAAATGCATGCCTTATGTATGATAAAATTTCCACTCTATATAGTAGAGCTATTTGGGTTAAACTGCATGCATGTGGGGGTGGTTCTTGGGGGCGCCTGGGAGTGTGCCATTTATGGTGATTTTAGCTTTACTAATGTTAATTGTGAACATTAAATACATGTTGGGACTTAGAAACCTTAAGTGTCATAAAGCGGCACTTAACATAGAAAACTATGAAACTGCAACATAGAGACTTGACATAGGCCACTTAACATATACTATATTCCATGTTAGAGACATGATGACATAGAGATAGGCCTTTTGGATAATTGTACATTCCATGTTAGAGACATGATGATTTGGGACTTGTGACGAGTTTTGTGACTTTTGCCATTGTGCTCATTCGCACATGCTTGTGAGGGTAGCTCCCTACAAGCCGGCACTCCGGAGTTGGCCAACGCGTTTCTTGTATTCGCAGTGCGGGATTGGGCGCCGAAGTGGATTGCCGTGGGACAGTCGCATTCCTAGGGTGGGAATGTTGACTACTACGGGGCCATTAGGCTTGGCATTTGGGCTAGGCAGCCTTCGGGTGGGCATCGGCCATATCGCCTTCGGGTTGATCTTATTGTGCTTAAACTTAATGTAGTTTAAAGAAAACCGTGGACTTTGACTAGAATAGTAAACTTTAACACCTTACTATCACTTGAGGAATTATTGGGCTATGGTTAGAATAGTAAACTTTAACTCTTACTATTGCTATGGATATTGGACTTGTTGGTTATATTTACTATTCATGCTTAGAATAGTCGTTTACTTATGCTTATTTATGCTAAGTAGAGATATCATGCTTTAGTAGCTTACTCGTTATTTATTTCGCTTACACGTACTTGCTTAGTTTTTGGGGCCTAGTGGAGCATGCAACTGAAGTCGCACTGCCCACTGGGAACTATTTTTAATAGTTCTCACGCCCTCTTTTTCTAATGTGTTTCAGAGCCTTCGGCACCGGCGGAGGCAAGGGATCGTGGAAAGGGAACCGCTAGCTAGTTATCGCAGCTTTCCACCTTGTAGGGGTTTTTCTCTCTTTTGTACTTTGGTGAGATTGAGAGAGTTTTGTATCCCTATGTAGAGACTACCCTGTACTTAGTTATTGTGGTGTTCGGATCTCTTTTTATTGTACTCTCTTTATGGTTTATTTTAAGATTGGTGCTTTACTTTTAGTCTCTTCCTTATGCTTCCTTGTATAGATTTCTAGTTGTTATACTGCTCTGATACTTCTAGATTCTCTTTATTTTTGTTGGTTATTTATCGTTTTTGTTAGACGCCTTGTATGTTGTAGACATACGGCGGGTCTGGGCACGCGCCGGGCGGGCTTCCGCTGGGTCCCGGGGCGTGACAAAAACCCTCTCCTCCTTCTTTTTCTCCAAGCTCTCCTTGATCTCTTAGGGTTTCTCTAGAGAGAGAAAGGGAGAAAGAGAGTGAGGGTGAGTGTGTGCGTGTGCTGTGAAAGAGAGGAGGCCACACCTATATCATGTTGTAACATTTACAACTAAGTCTTCCAAACTCTAAGAATTGCATTCTGCCTGAACTGGGCAGTTTTCGGGGTCAAGGACCGGTATCTCTAGGTGGGGGACCGGTCTCAGAGTGTCTTCGCCAGAGTCCATATGCGCGCGGGGGACCGGTTCCTACCTGTGGGGACCGGTTCCCGTACGCGGGATTTCTAGGACTTAGCCAATTTTGGCTAGCTGCGCAGGCAGGGGCCGGTCTCATCTCGTGGGGACCGGTTCCCGTATGCCCGATTTCTAGGACTTAGCCGATTTTTCGGCCTGTCCACCCTCTGCGCACGGGGGGACCGGTCTTCACCTGTGGAGACCGGTCCCCAGGAGCTCCAATTCTGGAACTTCTCCAGAATTGCAGTTTTGACTTCCCGGGTCCCGTTTCCACCTCACATGGGTTCTAATACACTTAGAACCCATCCCTAATCACTCTACTTCGGGTTCCGCTCATTTTGACAGAACTCGACACGCTTTACAGGGGAGCCATATACTACATCCCCCACCCCTTAAAATTAGTTTCGTCCGCGAAACTTAACGCATACCTTAGCTTGTCGACTCGAACAAGTGAGGATACTCCTTCCTCATCGTGTCCTCAAGCTCTCAAGTGGCTTCACGCGCTGCATGATTACTCCACTGGACCTTGACATAGGAAATTTTGCGATTCCTAAGCTTCTTCTCTCCTTTTTCAAGAATACAAACCGGGTACTCTTCATAAGTCATATCCTCGTTCAGTTCCACCGGTTCATACTCTAATACGTGCGTCGAATTGCGGACGTACATGCGGAGATTAGACACATGGAAGACATTGTGCACTCCCGCAAGTCTCGGTGGTAATGCCAACTTGTAAGCTACCGCACCGATTCGCTCCAAAATCTCAAAAGGTCCGACATAGCGGGGACTTAACTTCCAGCGAACACCAAACCTTTTCACCCCGCGCATCGGTGATACCTTCAGAAATACGCGGTCTCCAACCTCGAACTCTAGGTTTCTTCTTCGCTTGTCGGCATAACTCTTTTGCCAAGATTGAGCCGTCTTAAGTCTTTGTCGGGCTAGGCGGACTTTCTCCTCCGCCTCCCTCACCACATCGGGACCAAGAGCACTTCTCTCGCCCACGTCGCTCCAATGAATTGGGGAGCGACACTTCCTTCCATAGAGGGCCTCGAATGGCGCCATCGCAATACTTTCTTGGTAGCTATTATTGTATGCGAATTCCGCCATCGGTAGGAAATCATGCCATCCGCCCTTATAATCAAGTATACATGCCCGAAGCATGTCCTCGAGTATCTGAATAGTTCTCTCAGATTGACCGTCACTCTGAGGATGGAATGCCGTGCTAAAGTCGAGCCGTGTACTCAATGCATCTTACAAACTCTTCCAGAAATGAGATATGAACCGGGGGTCTCGAACTGATACAATTGACACCGGAACCCCGTGCAGTCTCACAACTTCGTCGAGATAAACTTGAGCTAACTTGTCTCCCGACCATGTAGTGTGGATCGGCAAAAAGTGAGCTGATTTCGTCAACCGGTCCAGAACTACCCAAATCGCATCGTGCCCGCCTTGAGATCTAGGCAAGCCCGTCACAAAGTCCATAGCGACGTCTTCCCACTTCCACACGGGTATTGGTAGACTTTGCAACTTTCTCGCCGGAAAGCGACACTCTGCCTTTACTTGTTGGCACGTGAGACATTGTGCCACAAACTCTCCAATATCTCTTTTCATGCCCGGCCACCAATAATGAAGCTTTAGATCTTGATACATTTTGGTGCCGCCCGGGTGAATGCTATAGGGTGATTGGTGCGCTTCTCACATAATCGCCCTCCGAAGGTCGTCATCCTTAGGCACACACCAACGGTTTCTATACCGCAGTGCACCGTCGGTCCCAATGCCAAAATCTTCGGCACTACCGCTCTCTACTTCTCCCCGCACCTTTTGGAGGTACGAATCGGAAGCATGCAACTCTTTTATCTTCTCCAACAAGGTGGGTTGCACGATTAACATGGTGAGTGTTGCCGGTATTCCCGGCGCCATGACTTCAAGTCCTAACCGTTGCATCTCCTTGTGCAATGTCGGTTGAGGCGTAATTGCCGTCGCCAAATTTTCCGCCGACTTTCTACTTAGAGCATCGGCGACGACATTTGCCTTACCGGGGTGGTATAGAATAGTAACATTATAATCTTTAAGCAATTCTAACCACAGCAGCTGTCGCATATTCAACTCATTCTGGGTGAACAAGTATTTGAGACTCTTATGATCAGTATAAATCTCGCAATGCTCATCGTACAAGTAATGCCTCCATAACTTTAGCGCGAAAATAACCACCGCAAACTCGAGGTCATGGATCGGGTAGTTCTTCTCATAGCTCTTCAGTTAACGCGAAGCATAAGCTATGACTCGGTCACCTTGCATCAAGACACACCCGAGTCCAACGTAAGAAGCATCACTGTACACAACATAATTCTCTCCCGGTGTCGGCAAGGCAAGCACCGGAGTCGATGTCAACCTCTTCTTAAGCTCCTCGAAGCTTCGCTCACACTCGGGGCTCCAATTGTACTTTACTCCCTTGTGCGTAAGGCGCGTTAGTGGAGTAGTTATCTTAGCAAACCCCTCCACCAACCGCCGATAATAACCAGCAAGTCCTAGAAAGCTTCGGATCTCCATTACATTCGTCGGGCGAGGCCAATCCTTAACAGCTTCAACTTTCTTCGCGTCCACCGAGATGCCATCTCCGGATATAACGTGACCCAAGAAAGTAACCTCCGAGAGCCAAAACTCACATTTCTTCAGTTTGGCATAAAGCTTCTCTCTTCGGAGTGTCTCCAACACGATTCTTAAGTGTTCCTCGTGTTCTTCCTCAGTCCGAGAATATACCAATACGTCGTCCATGAAAACCACGACGCACCGGTCCACTAGCGGACGGAAGACTCTATTCATCAAATCCATAAAGGCCGCCGGGGCGTTGGTAAGCCCAAATGGCATGACCGTTTTGTGCATGTACTTGGGTTGTATCTTCAATTGATGATACCCCGACTGAAGGTCAATCTTTGAATAAACCCTTGACCCTTGCAACTGATCGAATAAATCGTCAATCCTCGACAACGGGTACTTGTTCTTGATCGTGACCTTGTTCAACTCGCGATAATCAACGCAGAGTCGAAGTGTACCGTCTTTCTTCTTTACAAATAGCACCGGAGCTCCCCACGGAGACACGCTCGGCCGCACGAAGCCTTTATCGAGCAAGTCTTGCAACTGGGCTTTAAGTTCCTTCAGCTCCACCGGTGCCATTCTATACGGAGCCTTCGAGATTGGTGGCCCCCCCGAGAATTAAGTCAATAACGAACTCAACTTCCCGGTCCGGTGGCAATCCCGGTAACTCCGCCGGAAACACATCCGGGTACTCGCATACTACCCGAATGCTACCCAATTCCGGGTGCTCCCTTTGGGTATCCACGATGGTCGCTAAGTAAGCTTTACAACCACCCCTGATCATCTTCTTCGCTCTTACTGACGATATGGTTGCCGCAAAGCGCGCACCCTTACACAATTGGTAGACCATCTCCTCTTGGTTAGGCTCACGAAAAGTGATAACCTTTCTATCACAATCGATGACTGCGTAGTACTTGGAGAGCCAATTGATTCCCAAGACTACGTCGAATCCCGACAACCGCTCTACTACTAGTAGGTCGATCGGCATAATCCAATCTCCAATCTGTATTGGACAGTCCTCGCACTCCTCGTCCACAACAAAAGAGTGCTAGATAGAGTTGACCCACCAATGGTCATCATGACGCACCATCTCTAACCCATGAGCCTTAGCGAATGATGCATTAATGAATGAATGAGATGCACCTGTATCAAATAACGCTCTGGCTCTAGTGCCTTGAATCAGAATAATACCTGCCACCACGTCGTCAGGAACTGGGACTGGAGCCGACTGCTCCTCCACCTGAGTGGCAAAGACCCTCCTGCTGACGAGGCGCTGACGATCGTCCAGCAGACATAGCGGGTGGCAGTCCCGCCAGCTGTCGCGGAGTATACTGAACTGAAGCTGCTGAGGGCGCAGGTGATGTGCCGCCCGGACACTCGCGACCAATGTGGCCCGCCTGGCCACACCGAAAGCATCGCCCTTCTCGCTGAGGGCAGGTAATAACTCGGAGATTCCCGCCGCAGATAACACACGGGTAGGCAGTCTGACTCTAGGTCCGACTCCGATCGCCGCGCCACTGCGATCGCTGAGGTCGAGGGGGCCGCTTAGAGCTCGACTGCCCCGCGGATCCACCCGATGCCCGTTTCTTGGACTTCTCTCTGTCCTTGTCCCTCTCAAAAGCCTCGCGCTCCTCTCGCGCAATAGGATTGCCGAGCTCCACCCAAAGCGCGCGGTCCAGAACTTCCCCATAGGTCTTCAGCCGGAAAGCATCTACCGTCTTGAAAATATCCGGCCTCAATCCACGCCCGAATGCCTTCGCCCGGTCCCCGTCACCGTGGACCAAGCTCGGCACACAATTGATCATGTGCGTGAATTCCCTCTCATATTCGCGCACTGTGCGACTCCCTTGCCTTAGCTTGCGGAAGTCCTCCTCGATCTTCCGTTTATCGCTTTCGGGAAAATACTCCATTAATAGCATCTCCTGAAACGTCTCCCAAGCCATAGTAGTGTCGTCCAAAGAACGATCCTCTTTCACTTGCCTCCACCAAAGGCGCGCCGACCCCTCGAAACAATGGGCCGCCAAATGTACTTTGTCCCGCTCGAGGGTATAGAAGTCCTCGAACAAGGATTGCATGGCGATCAACCACGTCTCGACCATTCACGGGTCCCTGTCTTCCCCGTTGAAGGTTGGTGGTTTTAACCGCTTGAAGGCCGTCAGCACTGCTATCGCCCGTTCTCGCTCCGCCTCGGGGGTGTCGTGATCAGAAGTCGACGAACCCAAAGCTGGCGGAGGTACAACCGTCATCGGTATCGCCGCCGTCATTGGAGGTGGTGCCGCCGGTGCCTCAGGCTCTACAGGTGGAGTCGGGTCCTGAGGTACAGGCGCCGCCGCCTGTTGGGCCAACAACTCGTGGAGCTTGCTAAGCTGCTCCGCCTGCTGCTTCACAGCCCCGGCCAACGCCGCTACTTGGGCTTGCAGCTCGCGTACATCGCCCGATCCCGACTGCTCGGGCACCTCGGGAGGTGGTGCCGCAGTCGACCGCGTCGACCGCCCGATCCCGACGCTATTCGCATTCGGTGGATTTGGCTTCATGACCATAGGAGGAAATACCTCCTAAGCCTTAAATTGGTTTGATTAAATTATTCTAAGTGCATATTCATGCTAGATAGAATTATTATGAATTTTAGAATACTTAAAATGCATGCCTTATGTATGATGAAAATTTCACTCTATATAGTAGAGCATTCTGGGTTATTTTGCATGCATGTGAGGGTGGTTCTTGTGGGCACTTGGGAATGTACCTTTTATGTTTATTATAGCTCAAATAAGGTATTTGTTAATATTAAACTTATGTTGGGACTTAGAAAGATTAAGTGTCATCAAGCGGTACTTAACTTAGAAAACTGTGAAACTGTAATATAGAGACATTGACATAGGCCACTGATATCTATTATATTCCATATTAGAGACATGATGACATAGAGATAGGCCTTGGACACAGTAGCTTTACTTTCCATGTTTTAGACATGACGACTTGAGACTTGTGATTTTATGCCATTGTGCTCATTCGCACATGCTTGTGAGGGTTGCTCCCTACAAGCCGGCACTCCGAAGTTGGCCAACGCGATTTATGTATTCGCCGTGCGGGATTGGGCGCCGAAGTGGATTGCCGTGGGACAGTCTCATTCCTAGGGTGGGGATGTTGACTACTACGGGGCCATTAGGCTCGGCATTTGGCTAGACAGCCTTCGGGTGGGCATCGGCCAAACCGCCTTCGGGTTGGATCTTGTTGGACTTAAACTTAAAGTAGTTTAATGGACATTGTGGACTATGACTAGAATAGTAAACTTTAACTCTTTACTATTAACTTGTGAACATTGTACTAGTTGTTGTACTTTCCATTCATGTTTAGAATAGTTTACTTACATATGCAAGTTCATACTAAGTAGAGATATCATGTTCAATAGCTTACATGTTTATTTACATGTCGTTTATTTTCGGGGGTTCATCCCTAACGTTGACGACTCCAGCATCAGACGACGTCATGGTTCCTTCTCGAACCGGCTCTGATACCAACTGTCACGGACTTAACGAATTTGCTCGCAAAACCCGTGCGGCGCTCGCCTTCCTGCGCGAAGTGAGCAAGCCTGCCTCTCTACTTGCTAAGTTAGGACCTACTCGCCCTAGACTAAACACAAGAGAGAGAGAAAGAGAGAGACTTAAGAAAGCTCTTCTATATTATGAACTTGAGAATACAAAGTAGATTCTGAGGTTTGAGGGGAGGGGAGGCCACACTATATATAGGCCACTCACCATAAATAAAAGCATACCAAAAGGCATAGATAATAAATGCTACTACGGTCTCCCAAGAGACTTACATAAATGCCTACACAGAAACCTGAAGGGTCACCTAGAAACTCCAAAGGACTCTTGACTCCTCGGCCTCTGCGCCAATCAGTCTTGAGATCCACGGATAGAAGCTTCCAGAAGATCAGGCAAAATGGGTCACTGTCGAGGAAAAGTCAGCGAGAAAACTTTCGCCCGTGACATTCTCCCCCACCTATTGCGCAGACGCCCTCGTCGCGCGCTGGTGCTGGAAGTCGTCAATCATCTTCTGATACTTCCAGAGAGTGTCAGCCTTCTCCCAGCTTGCTTCGCCATGCGGGAGGTTCTTCCACTTGACAAGGTACTCGATGGTCCTTGGGATGCCGCGGCGCCGAAGGGTGCGGGTATCCAGCAGGGCTTCGACCTCCTTGTCGATGGCAGTGGTCATAGTGGCGGGAGCGCGCTGCGACACGCCCCGGCTCGGGTCTTCCGCGTCTTCATGGTAGGGCCGCAGGCAGCTAGCATGAAAGACTGGATGAATCTTGAGGTTGGCAGGGAGTTGTAGCTTGTACGCCGCCTTGCCAGCCCTCTTTACCACAGTGAAAGGCCCCTCGTACTTCCGCAAAAGCCCACGATGCACTTTACGGAATGCCTTGAACTGTTGGGGTTGAATCTTGATCAGCACTTGATCGCCCTCGGCAAACTCCAAGGGTCGCCGCTTCGCATCGGCCCACTTCTTCATTCGATGTGCCGCCTTCTCAAGACAGGGCCTCGTAAGATCTCCTTTTTCCTGCAAGTGGTTAGTAAAATGAAGAGCCATTGGGCTGCGGCCCTGCTCGCCCGCAGCAGCGGAATGAGGAGTGAGAGGTCGCTTCCCGTTGCCGCCTCGAACGGGCTCAGGTTCGTCGACTCGCTCCGCCGCAAGTTGTAAGAGAACTGGGCCACATCCAGATGATGCACCCAATCCTTCTGGTTGGCACTGACATAGTGCCGCAGGTACTCTTCCAGCAACGCGTTCACCCGCTGCGTCTGGTCGTCAGTCTACGGGTGGAAGCTGGTGGAAAAGAGCAACTCTGACCCCAAGATCTTGAACACCTCTGTCCAGAACTTGCCTGTAAACCGCGGGTCTCGATCGCTCACAATGTTTTCGGGGACGCCCCACAGCTTTACCACAATGCCGACGAAGAGCCGCGCTGCTTCCTCCGCAGTGCAATCCGCTGGTGCCGCAATGAAGGTTCCGTATTTTGAAAACCTATCCACCACCACAAGGATGGACCCCAACGCTCCCACCTTGGGCAAGGCGGAGATGAAGTCCATGGAAATGCTCTCCCACGGACGCGTCGGTGTCGGTAGGGGCTCGAGTAAGCCCCCGGGCTTCTGACGCTCCACCTTGTCCTGTTCGCAAACAAGACAAGTCCGCACGTAGGCCTCCACGTCTTTGTGCATGCGAGGCCAATAGTAGGCGGCCTCGAGTAGCGCCATGGTTCACTTCTGACCAGGATGTCCAGCCCAGTTGGAGTCGTGGCACTCCTTCATGAGTTCACGACGAAGATTGCCCCATCTAGGCACATAGATGCGACGCCCCTTGGTGAGGAGCACCCATCGTCGCCCGAACCGTCGCGCCTTGCCCTCCTTGACAAGTCGCACCAGTCCCTGGGCCACAGGGTCCTCGCTCATCCCTTCACGGAGTCGCTCCCTGAGGGTGCTTTGGAGCTGGCACACCGCTGCCAGTTCCGCTTTGCGGCTTAGTGCGTCAGCCACAAAGTTCTCCTTCCCGGGTTTGTACTTGAGTTCCATGTCAAACTCTGCCAGGAAGTCCTGCCACCACGCCTGCTTGGGTGACAGCTTCTTTTGAGTAAGGAAGTAGCTTGTCGCGACATTGTCCGTCCGCACCACGAACTTGCTTCCAAGGAGATAATGCCGCCAGGTTCTGAGGCAGTGCACCACCGCAGTCATCTCCTTCTCTTGCACAGTATACCGCCGCTCAGTGTCGTTGAGCTTGTGGCTCTCATAAGCGATCGGATGTCCATCGTGCACGAGGACACCACCTATAGCAAAATCTGAGGCGTCAGTATGTACCTCAAATGGTCTCGTGCAGTCAGGTAGACGCAACACCGGATCTTCCGTCACCGCCCGCTTAAGATTCTCGAATGCCTCCGCGCATCGAGGGGTCCAGTCCCACGCCTGGTTCTTCTTTAGCAGGTCCGTCAAGGGGGCCGCTCGAGCGGAGTAGCCCGCAATGAGGCGACGATAGTAGTTGACAAGCCCGAGGAAAGATCTCAACTCGGACACTGTCGTGGGCACCTCCCACTCGCAGATAGCTCGCACCTTCTGCTGGTCCATGTGGAGTTGCCCTCGGCCTATCCAGTGGCCAAGAAAGTGCACCTCTTCCTTCGCGAAGGAGCACTTCTCTTTCTTGACGAAAAGCTGGTTCTCCCGCAATACTTGAAAGATCGTCCGCAGATGCTCGACGTGCTCCTCCAAAGTGTTGCTGTACACGACGATGTCGTCGAGGTACACAACCACGAACTTGTCGAGGTAGGGGTGAAAAAGCTTGTTCATCAAGGTGCAAAAGGTTGCCGGCGCGTTCGTCAGACCGAACGGCATGACAAGGAACTCGTACGCCCCGTACCTAGTCACGCACGTGGTCTTTTCCTCGTCGCCTTTTGCAATTCGCACTTGGTAGTACCCGGAGCGGAGATCGAGCTTGGTGAAGTATTTTGCTCCGCCCAACTGGTCGAAGAGATCTGCAACCAGAGGAATGGGGTACTTGTTTTTTATAGTTACCTTATTGAGCGCCCTGTAGTCGATACAGAGCCGCAGGCTTCCGTCCTTCTTCCGCTGGAACAAGACAGGTGCTCCATAGGGTGCCTTTGACGGTTGAATGAAACCTGCATCGAGGAGGTCCTTCAGTTGCCGCTGCAACTCCTCGAGCTCTGGCGGTGCCATGCGGTACGGCGCCTTCGCAGGCGGCTTGGCTCCTGACTCGAGCTCGATCGCATGATCCACCTCCCACCGTGGTGGAAGTTTCTTTGGTAGCTCCTGGGGCATCACGTCGCTGAACTCACCCAGGACCGCATCGATTGCCGCTGGTGGGCACTCCTCCTCGAGGTCCACAGCGCCTACCTCGCGGATGGCCGTAAGATAAGTAATCTCCCCGCGCCTTACTCTTTTCCGCAATTGCAGAGCGGAGAGAGTAGGGGTTGCCGCTGGTTCGCTGGGGCTAGCCAAGACCATGCAGGGGCCAGACTCCTCCATGATGCTCATGGCCCCAAGGTGCGGCATCGGAACCGCCTTCGATGAAGCAAGGAAGTCGAGGATGACCTTGAAATCGTCGATGGTCGCGGCAGTGAAGTTCGTTGTCTCCGACCAGGGTCCAACAGCGATCTCCACCCCTTTGGCTATACCCGCAACAGGCTGTGCCACAGAGTGGACAGCCTTCATCTTGCTTGTGTCTTTCTCGAGTACGAGGCCCAGCCGCTTGGCCTCAGACTCGGTGATGAAATTGTGGGTCGCCCCCGTGTCCACGAGCGCACGAGTGGCCCTCCCGTTGAGGGTCACATCAACGAACAAGACCTCCTTCTTGAGCGGCTTGGTCGTCCGCCCCTGGATTGCGCTGACGAGTCGCAGAGCGCCCATCTTCTTCTCCGCCTGGTACTGGCTCTCCTCAGCCTGGATGGCATTGACAGTCTTCTTCTTTGGGAAATTTCTCGCCCAATGATCGCCTCCGCAGACGTAGCAAGACACCGTCTTTTTCTTCTGCGTTGGGCCTTTCTTCTCTTGGCCCTTGTTATCTCGCTGCTCGCGGTGATCTCCCCCACCCTTGGCCTTGCCCGCCTTAGGTGGTTTGCCACGAGAGGCATCTGACTTGTCATACTCCAGCAGCTTCTCCGCTTGGGCAATAGCAGAGTTCACGTCCTTGACGTCCCTCGCCACAAGCTCCTTGTTTGCCCACGGTTGGAGACCGTCGAGGAAGAAGAATAACCTGTCCTCCTCAGCCATACTGGTAATAGCAAGCATTAGTTTGTAGTAGTCCTTGACATACTCCTTAAGGGTAGCTGTGTGTTTGAGCCGTCGAAGTTGCCTCCGCGCCAAGTATTCGACATGCTCGGGGTAGAACTGCGCCTTGAGCTCACGCACAAAGTCCTCCCACGTGTTCAGGTTGCATTGGCCCTTCTCGGCTTCTGCAGAACGCCGACGCCACCACAACATCGCGTCGTCGGAGAGGTACATGGATGCGGTTTGGACCTTGTCCTCCTCGTCCTCGATCCGCAGCGCCCTGAGATAGCGCTCCATGTGCCAAAGAAAATTGTCTATCTCCTTCTCGTCGCGTGTTCCCTTGAAGCATTGGGGTTCAGGGACACGAACCTTTGGGGTGTACTCCTTATGCGTCTCGCCGCCTCGAGCCACCGCCTTCTCAAGGATGGCCACTCTTGTTTTGAGGTCCTCGACCTCATCGATTCGAGTGACCAACTCCTCGATTATACCCTTCCGCTCGTTGTCACGACTGGTGATGTTGCCTTGGAGCTTCTCAAGCTCGCCACAAAAGGCCGCCACGGCAGTGGCAACACTTTCCTCCATGCTGCGCATCTCGTCGTTAAATGAGTTAAAGGTTTGAGCCATCTCATTGTACCTTTCACCCACTTTTGAAAGGATGTCTTCCACCATTGCAAGGCAGTCTTCGATCGCCGCGGAATCCTTCGTGATTCGCGTCTCTGTGCCTTTGCCTCGCTTTCGGGGGTTCATCCCTAACGTTGACGACTCCAGCATCAGACGACGTCATGGTTCCTTCTCGAACCGGCTCTGATACCAACTGTCACGGACTTAACGAATTTGCTCGCAAAACCCGTGCGGCGCTCGCCTTCCTGCGCGAAGTGAGCAAGCCTGCCTCTCTACTTGCTAAGTTAGGACCTACTCGCCCTAGACTAAACACAAGAGAGAGAGAAAGAGAGAGACTTAAGAAAGCTCTTCTATATTATGAACTTGAGAATACAAAGTAGATTCTGAGGTTTGAGGGGAGGCCACACTATATATAGGCCACTCACCATAAATAAAAGCATACCAAAAGGCATAGATAATAAATGCTACTACGGTCTCCCAAGAGACTTACATAAATGCCTACACAGAAACCTGAAGGGTCACCTAGAAACTCCAAAGGACTCTTGACTCCTCGGCCTCTGCGCCAATCAGTCTTGAGATCCACGGATAGAAGCTTCCAGAAGATCAGGCAAAATGGGTCACTGTCGAGGAAAAGTCAGCGGGAAAACTTTCGCCCGTGACACGTAGCTTTTCTACCTTAGGTGGTTCTACTTTTCTCTCTTTTTGTTTTGGTGAGAGAGAGGTTTTTGTATCCGTGTATAGAGACCACCATGTACCCTTTTTTTAGTTGTTGCTTGTGAAGATTATTATTATATTTACTTTCAGTTCTTAGTGGATGTGGATGTTAGTACTTTCTTTTGTTAGCTTCCTTTTGCTACCTAGCTTAGATATCTAGTTGTTATTTCGCTCTGATACTTCTTTTCTTGTTGGTTATTTATCGTTTTTGTTAGACGCCTTGTATGTTGTAGACGTACGGCGGGTCTGGGCACGCGTCGGGCGGCCTTCCGCTGGGTCCCGGGGCGTGACACCTTCAAGCTTCATCTATGGTGGAGTATGCACCAAGAAGCAAAAGAGGAAAAAAAAGAAGGATTAATCTCTTAGAAACTCCACCAAAGCCCAATAAATCAAAAGAGGGAAAGGGGAAAGCTCTCTTACCCTTCTCTCTTCTCTTCTCAGCACAAAGAAGGCCTCAAGGGGTGTGGGTGCTATAAATAAAAGTGTCAAATTACATCTACACCCCTGCAGTTTTCTTCTGTTAAAAATTGTTGAAGTGTACCGGTACACGGGGAAGTGTACCGGTACAAATCCCATGAAAATGCCAAACCCGAGACTCGGGTTGGAGAGAAATGCCATGTGTACAGGCACAAAATTCGAAGTTTATCGGTACAACCATCAAGCCAGTACCGGTACAACCATCAACCTTGTACCGGTACACTTGCCCAAAAATGCAATCCGAGAGCCACCCAAAATTCAACTTTTGGACTTTGATGCTTAGATTCAAACCTCTATTCTTGGGACTTGTGCCAAAGGTCGGAACACTATAAACGACTCTCCAGAAAATCTTGAAAAGCTCAGAAATCACATCGAACACTCGAACTTTGCAATTTGCGAAAGTTCAGTGTGTTACAAAGCCTCTGCAAAGTAAAACACTGAGTGGTAGACCACCTATCACTGCGATCCTCGCGGCAGCTAGCTAACTCGAGGCAAGACCCTTTCCTCAATCCCTGGCCTCCCCGGGGGCGGAAGGCTCTAAAAAAAATAGAAAACAGAGGGCGTGAGAACTATAATTTATAGTTCCCAGTGGGCAATTACTGACCTTAGCCACATGCACAACTAGGCCCAAAATTGATAAGCATGATATAGTACAATATGTAACTGCTGAAATGAAAGCATAAAGAAATGCTATACTACTATGCCATAAGTATACATGATGAGTGTACATGCTATCATGATACAATATGTCAACATATAAGAATATGTTCTAATATAGCAACCAAGTATAGTATGATGCGATAAATAAACTATCAAGTATACTACATGTCCCAAAGCTATGCTATAAGCATATCCAAGTAATCCAACTACTAACCTATCTAGTAGTGATTGTCATTTATTAATGAATGTCATTGTTCAATCTCATTCTAGGACCTACACGAGTGTAATCCGGCTTGTGCCACCTAAGTGCCGTGGTAGCCTCAGCATCCCCCTTAAGGAATGAGTCTATCCCACTCGGCCCTGAAGATTTCTCAATACCACACGCGCGAACAAGTCACAAAAGCTAACTCCGGAGTGCCGACTTGTAGGGAGCGACCCTCACAAGCATGTGCGAATGAGCACAAATGGCAAGCAAGTATGGTCAGTGTCTCAAGTCCAATCATCATGTCTCTAACATGGTAACCGTCACTAATAACCCCGAAGGTCAAGTGCAATATACATGTCATTGTCCAAGTCTGATTCGAACACTAATGCCGCTTTATGACATTAGGTTTGCTAATCCACACATAATCCAAGCCTAATGCCGCTTTATGACATTAGCTTACCATAATCCATATGAATGCCAAGCCTAATGCCGCTTTATGATATTAGTTTTTCTCCTATATTAAACATGATTTTTATGTCCAAGATTATTATTTTACTTGTCATTTTCACTAAGTTCAACATGATCTCAAGTCGCAAGTAGAATGCTAACACATGCATAAGTCCAACATGACTACTCTCTACTATATAGAGGCCAAATATGCAATGTACATAAGATATATGTTTTAAGCATTCTAAAATTCACAAATAATGTATCTAACGTGAAAATGCATGATTTTTTATTTAACTGAATATAATTTAACACCAATGAGATTTTCTCATTGTCTTTGGTGAGGTCAAATCCACCGATGCTCTAAACGATACTCCGAAATCTTAACGAAGCTTCGATCCTTACTTCTAGTGTCCTAAGAAATATACTAGAAGTGTTACAACCTTAAGAAGATGAACCATTTGTTCAATCTTAAAATTTCTCAAGAAAAAGAAAAAGAAAACTCACCTAGTGTAGAGAAATCCCCTTGAAACCTTAAATGGAAGCCAAAGTTCTTCCAAAGCAACCTAAACCAAGGTTCTAATTCCATTAGCCAAGCTCTAAAAGCCTCTAATCAAAAAGCCACAAATAAACCCTAGATTTCCCAAAACTAGGGTTTCATCACAAGAAAACTACCCAAACTCAAATATAGAGGCAGGAGTATGATGCTTACCTCTATAAAGCTCCAAAACAAAGATCAAAACATTCTAGAAGTGATGATCTTCCTCCAAACAAACTCCAACACCAAACTCCAAGCCTCTACCAAGGTGACAATGGCTCTAAGAGGCACAAAGGAGAAAAAAGAGAGGTTGGTTTCTCAAAATCCAAGAGAATTGGAGAAATCCAAGGAGAGCAAAAGAGAAACTCTCTTACCTCTTCTCCTTCAGTCCACAGCACAAAAAGAAGCCCTAGGGGCGTGGGGTGCTGTTATAGAAGTGCCAAATTGCAATAACACCCCTGCAGTTTCAGATTTTCGAAAACTGTCAAAGTGTACTGGTACACGGGAAAGTGTACCGGTACAAATCCTGCGAAAATGGCAAACCCGAGCTTCGGGTTTGAGAGAATCTGCCAAGTGTACTGGTACAAAATCCAAAGTGTACCGGTACAACCATCAAGCCTGTACCGGTACAGTAATCAAGCCTGCTGTACCAGTACACTTACCCAAAACCAGCAATCCGAGAGCTATCTAAAATCCAACTTTTTGGACCTTGGATGCATAGTTTTAAACCTCTAATCTCGAGACTCGAACCATGGGTCGGAACACCGTCAACGACCTTCCAGAAAATGTGGAAAAGCTCGGAAATCACATTGAACACTCGAACCTTGCTATTTGCAAAGGTCCAGTGCGTCACAGTCCTCTAAGGTTGAGTTGGTGGTTGGTTGAATAGTATAATCTAACGGATGAAAATGATTAAATGATAGATCAAATGGCCAAAAATTTACGAGTACAAGAGGCTCTATACTCATAATAATATAGTAGCTAGCCGGAGTATATATATATATATATATATATATATATATATATATATATATATATATATATATATATATATATATATAGGAGATCGGCTACTGTACTATTATGAGTAGGATCGCCTTCGTACTCATAAGTTGTTTTCGATGATAGAGCTTCTGTATCGACGATCCACACAGTTAAACGTTATTTACCGCATTTAAAACTTCTAGAAATAAAATTTTATAATTTTTCGACATCATTTACCTACCGATCAAGAGGTCACAAATTTGACAATTTTTAATCTACGGTATGAGATATTTGCTAGTTTAATGGTGTAAACGAATCGAAATTTGTTGAATTTTTGGTAGAAAATTCTATTCACTATCTAGATAATGATCAATAACTCCGATCTTGAATTGAAAGATCCGATCATACTTTTTTAGGACGTCGTTCGATTTTGACCGTGTATTGTATGTTCCCATGATGGTCTTTATTATGATTTCGAAAATTTACGAAATTTATTTTCTAGAAGTTTCAAATATTCTAGATCATATTTAACGGAGTGGATCGTCGATTCTCCATCATCGAAAATAACTTATGAGTACGTAGACTCTAATACTCATAATAGTATAGTAGCCATGACCTATATATATATAGAGAGAGAGAGTCCGGCTATGGTGCTTGTACAAGCACCAAGCACTTGGTGCTTGTACAAGCACCAAGCACTTGGTGCTTGTGAATTTTTTTGTTAGATCTACACCTTTGATCATTTTCACCCGTTAGATTATACTATTCAACCAACCACCCACTTAACCCAAGGGGGGGCCACATCATCCTAACCGCACATCTATCAAACTTGATGGGTGGTTAAAAATTTAGAAGCCGCGAGGAATTTAGCACATTGCTCCCTAATATTTTTGATAGCCCTACTATATATATATATATATATATATATATATATATATATATATATATATATATATATATATATATATATATATATATAGGGCTAATATAGTCATGCATAAGAGTATAGAGTTCTTTTTACTCATAAGTTGTTTTCAATGATGGAGCTTCCGAACCGAAAATCTACACCGTTAAATATGATCTATTACATTTGAAATTTCGAGAAAATAAATTTTGTAGTTTTTTAAAATTATAATAAAGCCCATCAAGAGGGCATAAGATGAACGGTTAAAATTAAACGAAATTCTAAAAATAGATGATTGGATCCTTCAGCCTAAGATATGAGTTTTTGATCTTTATCTATATAGTGAATAGATTTTTTTATCAAAAATTCAACAAATTTTGATTCTTTTACACTATTAAACTAGCAAGTATCTCATATCGGCTTTTATATCTTATTGATTTTGAAATCTTTTAAACGTAAGGTAAATAATTTCAAAAAATTATAATTAAAATTTAATATCTAATTAAAGTTTCAAATACTATATATTATGTTTAACAAAGATAAATCGTTGATTCGAAGATTTTCATCGAAAATGACTTATAGGCAAAAAAAAAAAAAAATTGTAATCGTAAAATTATAGTAGCCGAACTCTCTCTCTCTCTCTCTCTCTCTCTCTCTCTCTCTCTCTCTCTCTCTCTCTCTCTCTCTGTGTATTTTAATATATGTATATACGAGAAATGCTAGTCGTACACCCCTCTGGGGGATGTGACTAGTGGACAACACCCCCGCCCTTAGATGGGTGGGATTACAAGAAGCATTTTCCATACATTTATGCAGAGAGCTAATTGTGGATGTGTGCCATCAACCCATCACATCAGATGCGCTTAGGACGGTCACGGATCTGCATGACTCCAATCGTCGCCAGCTTATAAAAAAACACAGGCCACTCACGGACTGGAGGACTGATAGCTCATGCATGCGTAGTCCCCACACCAGTTAATTTGCATGCACCCGGAAGTACCCTTGTTGGTGTCCACAGCCCAATTAATTATAAGCATTTTATATTCTAAAATATAAATCATTGATGCCCCATATTCAAAATACCTATATATTAAAATTTAAAACTATTTATAACATTTTTACATGTAAAGAATAATAAATTTTAATTAGCACTGTTGAATTTTGTGCTTTCTTTCTAGTGACTAGGGTGATATATATACATAGAATTGAGTTAGAATATTTTTAGAAGCATCATCTCTTTGATGCTTCTAAGCTTTAGCCCTTAAATCTACTCTTTGATTATTAATAGCTTTTGAATCAAACAGTACTATTCCACCTACCACTACCTATCACCATCATTTCAACCCTATATTTTTTCATCCAAAGGCTGAAAACTCAAAAGCACCACCTCTTTGGTGCTTTTGAAAGTATTCTAACTCAACTCGATATATATATATATATATATATATATATATATATATATATATATATATATATATATATATATCGAGTTGAGTTAATACTCTCAAAAGCACCACCTCTTGGTGCTTTTGAGTTTCTAGCCCTTGGATCTAATTCTTGATTACTAATAACCTTTGGATTAAACACTATTTCACCAACCACCACCTACCACCACCTACCACCATCATCTCAACCCTACATCTCCAACCATTACAACTCAAAAGCACAACGCTTATAAACTCAATATATATATATATATATATATATATATATATATATATATATATATATATATATATATATATATATATATATATATATATATATATATATATATATATATATATATATATATATATATATATATATATATATATATAATTGAGTAATACTTTTAGAAGTATTCCCCCATGGTGCTATTAGGTTTTTAGCAATTGGATCTATTCTTGATTATTAATAGCTCTTGGATTAAACACTATTCTACCTATCACCACCTACCCCCACCTACCACCATCATTTCAACCTCACATCTCTACATCCAATGGCTAAACTCTCTCTCTCTCTCTCTCTCTCTCTCTCTATATATATATATATATATATATATATATATATATATATATATATATATATATATATATATATATATATAAGCACGTATATTTAAATTTGGGTGCATTTACGACCTATTTTTTTGGGGAAAATTAGCGCTCATTTTATTAGCGCTTATTTTTCTTTACGTAAAATTTTAAATATAAGAATAAGAATAGAAATGGAAACCGCAATGAACAGTATTATTGGTGCGAAAATTCTAAAAATATATTTTATCCGATTCTTTTCTATATATATTTCCAAATTTTAAAATATCATTTTTTTTTTTAAGATAACAGATTTTATTTTTCTATTTGAAATTTCAATAGTATATTTTCTATAACGAGATAATGGGCGTGAGAATCCTATAAAAGATATTTTTCTATTTAGTTTTTTTTTCAATATATATTTTCGAATTTCAAAATATCTTTTTTCTTGAGATAACAGATTTTATTGTTTATTTAATTTCAAAATATTTTTTCAAAATATTTTTTTCTAGCCGATTTTATTTTTCTATAATTTCAAAATATTTTTTCTTTTCTATATATATTTTCGAATTTCAAAATATTTTTTCTTTTTAAGATAATGATTTTATATTTTTATTTAATTTTAAAATAATTGTTACGTGCACTTGCACGTACACTCAACTAGTATATATATATATATATATATATATATATATATATATATATATATATATATATATATATATATATATATATATATATATATATATATATATAATTGAGCTCCTATGCTTTTAAAAGTACCAAGTCATTGGTGCTTGTACGTTTTTAATCCTTGGATTAATAGATGTGTGGTTAGGATGATGTGGGCCCCCTTGGGTTAAGTAGGTGGTTGGTTGAATAGTATAATCTAACGGATGAAAATGATCAAAGTCAGAGATCTAACTGTAAAAAATTCACAAGCACCAAGTGCTTGGGGCTTTTACAAGCACCATAGCCGGACTCTATATATATATATATAGAGAGAGAGAGAGAGAGAGAGAGAGAGAGAGAGAGAGAGAGTAGACTATCGTGCTCTCAAGAGCACGGATGCCTCTCGTGCTCCTAAGCCGTTTTCGATGATAGAATTTTCGAATCAACGATCGGCTCCGTTAGGTTTGATTTAGCATATTTGAAGTTTCTAGAAAATAATTTTTACGATTTTTCGATATCATTTACCTAGCAATTAAAAGGATTCAAAATCAATATTTTTTAACGGTTGAAAATAAAAATTCTATAAAAAGTGGTGATATAGTACTAAAATTTTCGATCAGAAATATTGATATTATTGTAGATAGCATAAAGAATTTTGTATCAAAATTTCATCTGTTTGAAAACTTTTGCACCGTTAAACTTGAAAACGGCATATATCAACCGTTAAAAATTATTAATTTTGAAATCTTTCGATTGCTAGGTAAATAATATCGAAAAATTAAAAAAATTATTTTCTAGAAACTTCAAATACACTAGATCAAATCTAACGGAGCCGATCGTCGATTCGAAAATTTAATCATCGAAAATGGCTCAGGAGCACGGAGGCCTCCGTGCATCTGAGAGCACAGCAGTCTCTCTCTCTCTCTCTCTCTCTCTCTCTCTCTCTCTCACTCTCTCTCTCTCTCTATATATATATATATATATATATATATATGAACTTAAAAGCACTAAGAAATTGGTGTTTCTAAAAGTATTTTAGCTTAATTCTATAATATATATATGTGTGTGTGTGTGTGTGTGTGTGTGTGTGTGTGTGTGTGTGTTTTAACATCTCAATAGGTTTACTTACCGGGATTATGATGTGGGGGTATATAAGAGACTGTAAATATTCTTTTAACTTTTTTTTTTTTTTTTTGGAGTTTTTCAGCTTAACTAAATTAAAATACTTATTAAATTCATATCTATATGCTAGTTATTTTACTTTTAATTCGTCAAAAGTGACTAACTGAAAACGCCAATTGATTGAATAAAAGTTTCGATTTAATTAACTAAATAAGAAAATGTGTAAATATCAAAAATTGAAATGATTACCTTAACTAATGCATATGTTTTCATTTGTAATATTTATACTATGTTATCAATATCTGGTCAATTATATTTCTCATTTTGAGAGAAAAATATAATAAAAATATTTTTCAATAACCATGATGGGATTGATAAAATTAAGGGAACAATTGATTGGTTAAAAACATCACACGATCGCGCGGTAGTATACTGATGTACTTTAGACTCTTTTTTTTTATTTTTTATTTTTCCGTTGTAGGGCTGATCTCCATACATTATGACCTGATCAGAAAAATGCATTTTGGCCTTCGGAAATTAGAAAAGGAAAAAAAAAAAAAGAAAAAAGAAAAAAAAGATCACATCGATCGGTAGTGTTTGAGTTTGGAGTATACGCTGCGGTGCAAGCATTATTTTCCCCTGATCACCGGTCGCCACCGAATCAGGTCGCACACCCCCACTCTTATGTGATTTTAGGCACTTCACATGGTCTCCAAGCTGGACTATTTTATCGTTTCCTCTCTCCTGCTGCCCCATATATATATATATTGACAAGAGTTTCCGCTTGCGAGAGAAAGCTACGTACGTACGTACGTGCGTACAATTAATTAAGCATTGCATGCAAACAAGCACTTCTTCTCCATATATATATATATATATATACGTACGTACCCGGAACATTAATTAATTCTCTCTTGACATAGAAGAGAACAAAACTTTATATAGTTGATTTCCCTTTGGAGCAAGGCAAATATTGTTCTTTATTAATTAAGCACAAAGGGATACGTACATGAAATAATTAATTAATTAGAAGGTACAACTTCTCGAGGATTATTTATAATGAATGGAGAAGAGTTTCTCTCGTAAGAATAATAAAGTAGCTAGGGCCCTTGCCAGCCAAGTATGGAATCGTGAGAGGCATGTAGTCCCCACCAGTTTCTGGCTCGATCCCCTATTTGTATCTTTTCTCATATGAGATAAATTTGGTTAATACAGGACCCCACAGATAACTGGGGGGAATATTTAGCATCTTACTTGTGCAACATGTTAAATGGAAGTTTCTACTACCTATAAAAGATTGATTTGATGATAAACAGTGCAAGAACAATCTCTTATCGTCTCCTCAACATATATAGTGGCGTATATATAAATATGAGTGTGACGCCCCAACTTCCCAGGGGGGTCACCCATTCTAGCTAGGACTACTCCCGTCCTAGCACGCTTAACTCTCTTAACCTTTCGCCTCGCACCACCCAAAACGTTGCTCTAAGTTAGAATTTCTATTATATCTTATATATGTGACTAATGGTCTCACAATCTCCCTCCTTTATGCCCCGACGTCATCGTCGTCCGTACTCACAAGTACTGCGATGTGAGACTCGTCTCGCTAGCCCGTCATCCGCACTTACGAGACTCATCTCACACTTCCGGCTGGTAATTGGCTCTGATACCATATGTGACGCCCCAACTTCCCAGGGGATCACCCATCCTAGGACTACTCCCGTCCTAGCACGCTTAACTCTCTTAACCTCTTGGGTCTTGCCACCACCCAAAATGCTTAAGCCGGGTTAAAAGTTTAGCCCTATTATATCTTATATATAGAACTAACTGGGGTCTCACAATGGGCCGTCGCATCGCACATATATTGACCAAAGTGATAAGTGAGATGATAAATTAATGTGAATCCAACTCATTGAATACTAGACATATATAAGGAATTGATCCTAAGGACTTAGAACCAACCAGCTTTGAAATAACTAACTATGTTACCTAAAAAACTGATCAAATAGAACATAACTCGATCGATTTAGTTTTTAGACAGCAAATTAATGTAGAATAGTCTTAAAAATTGAAAGGTGCGTGCTCGCGGAGTTAGGAGAGTACTAGTACATCGATCTTGTCTACAAAAAAGGACATTAGCAAACTGTTATTTCTCAGAATGTAACATGCAATATTCTTCTCGATCATGAGTGGCTGGTAGCGTTATATTATATTGCATTGACATCAGATAGTATTGTATTTTTTTCTCTTGTATTTAGGAGAAATTAATGGTGGCCCTACAATTATTTTTTGGTTGTAATTCTACAACTATATCATCTACGAAGCCATATTAATAAATCCAAAGGGTTATATATATCCTATAACCCTTTGGGGGCTATAGACTTAACATTTTTCTGTATTTAATTATTATCGCTATTTTGCGTGCCTCTTTCCCTTCAATTATAAGTAGGCTTACTCTTCCAAATGCACCCAATTTGGCACGTGGTCTCAAATTACGCTAGTAAGGACAATTTTTGTACTTTATATAGTTCATTAATTATAGGTTAATGAGCTTTACATTCAATATTTCAATAATTATTAACAACTATATATTATTAAATTATATTAGTTAATAAAGATCCTATAGGTTTCAATGTCATTTTATCTGCGATTAAATACTTATTTGCTAATTGAAAGATTTAATTATTAACATGTAAAACAAATTATTTTGGCATGCCCAATTTTGTGTTTAGACTTTTCTTATTTTCAGCGTATCATGTTAAAAGCACGTACATTCACTATTCACTACGTGCAACATTAAGTGGTACCCTTCTTCCTTCGTTTGATAAACTCCTCTACTCTTATAGTTTTTTTCATTCCAATAAATTTGGATACCCAAATAAAAATATTTTTTAACTTCCGATAATAGTATTTAGCATTATTTTATTTTTAACTCCTTTCCATATTTGTGCTATATCATATACATATATAATTTTCAATTGTATATAAAGAAATATAATATCTAGAATCCCGATCTCTCCATTTAGCTTTTGATGATAAGGTATTGCTTCATGATTTCTGATTTTTTTATAAGAAATATAATATCCAGAATCCGGATCGATCTCTCCATTTAACTTTTGATGATTAGGTATCGCTCCATGATTTATGATTTTTCTATATTCAATTTTTTATTTCTCTTTAGCATCTGTTATCTTTAAAACTTTATTTACATTTATATTAAAACTTTCTATCACATATAATGTAAAGACAAACAATTTAGACATCATATATAATAATATAGACATACACTTAATCCATAAAATTACAATTCCTAGTATATATTAGTATCTATAGATATATTAAATCCTAAGGTCCTCCCGAAGCATCCCCACATTTGGCGGGACTTCGGTGGGAACCTTCGCATCCCCCCGGCTCTCTCCTCTCTCTCTCTCTCTCTCTCTCTCTCTCTCGGTGGGACCCTCTGCACCCCCCGGCTCTCTCTCTCTCTACTCTCTCTCTCTCTCTCGCGCGCGGAGATGCGGGCCACCCCCACACATGGCGCCCCCTCCTACCCTGCCTCTCACTTTCACTCTCTTTCCCTCTCTCCTTCTCCCCACCCCTAGGGCCCCCCCCCGCTCCCCACCTCTCTCTCTCTCCCACGTGCGCGCGACCCGCGCCCGGCCGCGCACGACCCGCGCCCGGCGAGTGCGCGCACCCCGCACCCCCGTGCGAGCGAGAGAGGATAGAGACTCTCTCTCTCCCCTCTCTCCACCCCTCTTTTTCTCTCCCTCCTCCCCTCCCTCCTCCGGCTCTCTCCCTCCCTCTCCGCCCGCTCTCTCTCTCTCTCTCTCTCTCTCCCCCATTTTTCTCTCCCCCGCTTCTCTTTCTCTCTCTCCTCATTTTCCTCTACCCTCGCTCTCTCTCCCCATATCCCCTCTCCCCTGCGAGCGGGGCGTGGGCGCTGGCCGGCGCGGTGGCGGGAGAGCAGACAGTGGCAGGGCGGAGGCTCGCGCAGGCGCAGTGCGGGAGCTCGTGGGTGGGCGCGGCAAGCGAGCGCGCGGGGGCGCCGCGTGGCATGGCCGCGCAGGGCGAGAGCGCGGGCACGCGTGGCGCGGCACGCATGGGTAGGCCCAACCGAGGAGAGAGGAGAGAGCGGAAAAAAAAAGTGTGGCTCATGTCGTGGTTTTCATGGGGTTCAGCCCCGTGGACCACATGAGAGGGAGGTCCACGGTATAATTTGGACCTTCCTCTCATTCTATATAGGGATAATTGCCTATATACCCCTCATGTGTCTGAAAATATCTGAACTACCCCTTTTTTTCTTTCTAAAATGCCCTCATACGTTCCACCGTTATTGCAAAATACCCCGCAGCTTATCTCCGTTAAGTTAATTTGGGTTAAAGGTGAGTTAAATATCTACCACAGCTTAAAAAAATTAAAATACCAATTTTACCCTTAACTTAAGGGCAAATAAGAAAGGTTGGTGACGGTAGAGGGTTTATTGGAAAAGACCAAAGGTCGAAATACTTTTTGTGCCTCTAACTTTAAGGCAAATAAGAAAGACAGTGATGGTAGAAGGTTATATTTGAAAAGGGCAAAATAGTAATTTTAAGAGATAAGAGTTACTTATGATTTTAACTCTAAGGGTATATTAGAAATAGGTTGGAACGTAGGAGGGCATTTTCAATATTAGCCTTCTAAGAGGGTAAATCGAAAAGTCGGGTATATAAGCAATTGCCCCTTCTATATATATATATATATATATATATATATATATATATATAGAGAGAGAGAGAGAGAGAGAGAGAGAGAGAGAGAGAGAGTGAGTGAGTGAGGCTACTATGCTTCTGGAAGCAGGAAGCCTTCCGTGCTTCCAAGTCGTTTTCGATGTTGCGATTTTCGAATCGTCGATCGGTTCTGTTAAACTTGATCTAGAGTATTTGAAATACCTAGAAATTAAATTTTGTAATATTTCGATATCATTTGCCTACTGAACGAAGAGGCTCAAAATCAACGACTGAAAATAAAAATCTTACAAAACGTGATAATATGATATTAAAATTTTAGATCAAATTAAGATATTGATATTGTTTTATATAGTACAAAGAATTTTCTATTAAAATTTCACATGATTTGAATATTTCTACACCGTTAAATTTGCAAAGGGCTCACCACGGCCATTAAAATTATTGATTTTTAGCCCCTTCGATCACTAGGCAAATGATATCGAAAAATCATAAAATTTATTTTTTAATTCCTTCAAATACTCTAGATCAAGTTTAGCTAATTAACGATTTGAAAGTTGAAACATCGAAAACGACCTGGAAGCACGGAAGGTTCCGTGCTTCCAGAAACGTAGTAGCCTCACACACACACTGTCACGCCTCGGGACCGGCAGAGCTTTCCCAGTAGCGTGTCCAGACCCGCCATATGTCAACACATACAAGGCGTCTACTAAAAACAGCGAAAATAAAACAACAATAGGCTACAACTAGAGATATCAAAGCAATATACAACCAGTTCTATCAAGTAATGATCTCAAGTACTCAAACCTCATGTCTCTAACATGGTAATAGTCACTAGCAACCCTAAGGTCTAGTACAATACCTCAGATGTTACCACATTCCAGTATGTCCAGGTTCAATTACAAGCCTAATGCCTCTTAATGACATTAGCTCACTAGTCCCAAATGAATGCCAAGTCCAATGCCTCTTTATGAAATTGAATTTTTTCTTAAGTCTCGCATGGATTCTAAGTCCAAGTCCGATTCCAACTCTAATGCCACTTTATGACATTAGGTTTGTCAATCCACATCTAGTCCAAGCCTAAAGCCGTTTAATGACTTTAGCTTACTATAACACATATTAATGCCAAGCCCAATGCCTCTTTATGGCAATGGCTTTTCCCTTATGTCATGCATGGTTATAAGTCCCAAAGTGTATATCACTTCCACTAAAACCATATATTCCCATGTTTCAAGTAGAATGCTAACACTACATAAGTCTCACATGCACACATCTCTACTATATAGAGGTAAAATTGCATTATACATAATCTATGTACTTTAAGCATTCTAAATTCTAAAATAAAGCATCTATCATGAAAATGCATGAATTTCCAATTAACCGAGCATAAATTTACACAAATGAGATTTTTCTCATTGTGCTGGTGAGGCAAAACCCACCGGTGCTCCAAGCGGTGCTCCGAACCGCTAACAAAGTCTATATTCCTCCTCCTAGCATCCTACAAGGTATGCCATAGGAGTTACAACCCCAACCGATGAACTGTGAGTTCAAACTTTAAACATCTCTACAAGGAAATGAGAAAAACTCACCTCAAGTGTAACAATCCCTTAGCAATCCCCAAATGGAAGCTAGGATCCTCTCAAACCAACCTAAAGGAAGGTTCTAAAACCGATCAATTGAGCTCCAAAAGCCCTAGATAAAAAATCCCCAAAACAAACCCTAAATCCTCATTTCTAGGGTTACAACAAGGAAACTATGAAAATTATGCTCTAGAGAGGAGAAGTATGCTACTAACCTTCTTAGAAGCTTCAAATCAAGCTCCAAGTCTACTAGGGTTGAAAATTTCTCCTTCAACAAGCTCTAAGTTCAAGCTTTCAACCTTCTCCCATAGTGGAAAATGCACCATGAAGCAAAAGAGAGCAAAATAGGAGATTTAATCCACCAAAAACCAAGCAAAAGGGGAAAGAAATCAAAAGAGGAGAAGAGAGGGGCTCCCTACCTTGTCCTCCTGTGATCCCAGCACAAAAGAGGCCCTAAGGGGGCGTGGGTGCTGTTATAGAGATACTACAATGCAAAAACACCCCTGCAGTTTCAGATTTTCGAAAACTGCCAAAGTGTACCGGTACACGGGAAAAGTGTACCGGTACAGATCCCACGAAAACACCAAACCCGAGCCTCGGGTTGGAGAGAAAATACCCTCTGTACTGGTACAAAATCCAAAGTGTACCGGTACAACCATCAAGCCTGTACCGGTACCACCATCAAGTCTGTACCGGTACAGATGCCCGAAAATGCAATCCGAGAGCTATCCAAAATCCTACTTTTTGGACTTTGTTGCTTAAATCTAAACCTCTATTCTCGGAACTTGTGCCATAGGTCGGAACACTGTCAACGACCCTCCAGAAAGTCTGAAAAAGCTCAGAACTCACATCAAACACTCGAACTTTGCCATTTGCGAAAGTTCAGTGCGTCACATTCTCCTCTCCTAAAAAGGAGTTTCGTCCGCGAAACTGCGGATCAACCACACATGAAGATCCATCTGAAAGGATGGAAGAAACGCCTCAATAGCGTTCAAATCAGACCACGAAGGTCTCAAGTGCGCCGGATTACCTCACAGCACAACACACAAGATCCCGCGACTCTAGGGAATTGGCATAGCGCAAGCCAACCCACACAGGTTCCTCGAACTCAAGTCTCCGCCGGAAAGTTCCATCATATGTTCTTCTGAGGCGGATTCAACGATACCGCTCAAAGCAAGAATCCAGGGGTTATATCCGTCACCCAGGCCATCGGAGTGCTTACCCGATCATCACGCACCAAAGAGAGGCGATGCAACGTCTCTTCGTTGCCTCAAATCCCAATAATGATCTCTCAACTCAAGACCAAGTCCCGTCACCAAATCGCACAACTGGGTGCAGCTTTAATCCATAATTAAACATGGTGTAATTCCATATTGCCACCATTCCAAACATGCTTGGCCTGAACAGCTCTATACTCAGTATCCATAGTAGCCATCCCTTCTGAAAGAAGCGGAAACCAACGGATCATCCCAACTCGCTCAACAAAGGTGATTACTTGATTCATCAATCGACATTGTGCCACAATGCCACCACATAATCTCATTTTCGCCACTCGGGTAGAACTCTCAAATTCTCTTCTAAGAATATGGTCATAGACCAAGCTCAGTAACTTCCTCAATTCACTAAGGTCATTCCCTTAGTCTCAACTCAATGCCTTTCTTAGCACCAAATGGTTCAGGTGTTCATAGTCACCGAGTTCCACTCAAATGATAGAGAGCGATCAATCCACAGTTCAAAAATAGCTCCCTATCACGTCACCACGATGTGACTATCCATCATAACGTCAAACCAACTACTCCATCAAGCAGTTTCCATTACCAAGGTCTTGATTCCTGGTGTACAGGTCTTGATTCCTTGTGTATAAACCGGACCGGGAAAATTAGTAACTGGTAATTTCCTCTCGAGTTGCCCATCGCTCAATCCAACAGTGAGGGTTTCACGCCTCGCTCACATCAGTCTGCCTCTGCAGTCGATCCTTACCGATCACCTTCGAAAAATCCATGGTCATCCGCGACCGGTTCCGCCAATCCATCCAGAGGGCTTGGAATTATCATTCTGCAAGTCCCTAACCCTGGTGGAGTACTATAGGCTTCGGCAACATCACGCTAATCTTCGTGATATTCCAGCCTAGCATCAACATCCATTTGAGGTACAACCTCAAACTCCAACACAAAATGGTGATACTCAGATTGCTTACAATCTTATCGAGTATACCAACATCTCAAGGCTAATTGAAATGATCAACAAGCCTCTACAACCATGCAAATGCCCAATCGTGATTCAATTTAGATCACGATGATCGACATACAGTCGAAACGACCCAATCGGTCCCACAGCAACTGAGGGTGCTCCTCCACGAAACGACACCCTAGATACAAAGATCTCCCCGCCACTCGAGCTCACAATTTGTGACTCCGTCGGGAAAGCAACCATAACACACACAAGGCATCCTTCATTCCGAGGATTCTTGATCAACAGGAACTAACGGCCAATTAGGCCCCAAATCTTCTCCAACACTTATCTAATTTAGGTAGGTGGGATAGTCCTTGCAATCAGCGGAATTAAATCCTCAAAGCGCACAGCTCGTACCCGAAATCTCAAGGCGAGTCAAGTCAGCTCGCAATACCCAAGGTACAAGGTTCCTCTCAAACTCCACACCAAGAAAGGCCAATCCATTTGTTGGTGCGCGAAACCTTCTCGCAAGGTAGGGTGTTCAAAACGACACACCCGGTCATCCGATCATCCTATAAGCATCGAGGAATGATCGATGATTAGAAAATCCTCGGGTTGGTTCACTACACACTCGGTGTAACCTCGATCTCACGATCCAACACGTGGCATTCCACGCTCCCAGGTCTTAGCTCGGACTACCGTCCCGACCAAAACTCTGCCCTACCCGTAGGTACCGGGCTGCTGTCTCACACAGCTAACTGCGCCTGCCCAAAGGGCTCAGGCTCCGCAGTCCTCAACTGGTCCAGGCACGAGTCGTCCCCGAGCATCTTCAGGCGAATAGCCGATCAAGGGGTAAAATAACGCGATCGGCGCGAGATCCAAAAAGCGTAGCGAAATACGCTACCTACCAACCCGCAAATCAGAGGCCCAGCTCAAAAGAGCTAATCATCGTCGCAAGCAGCGAACTCACAAGATGCAATGCAACTCGGCAATTGGCTGATCGAAGAGTAGATGCAATTGCGCCAGAATCAAGCAATGCGCAAATCAAATGCCTCAAAAAATAACCAATACCTGTAGCCACAATCTAGGCTGCTGTCGTTACCTCGGTCTGGGCCGCATACATGCTCCCGCTCGAGGCCCGTCGTGACCCCTCCGTCTGTCTCTGGATAGGTGGCCTCCCGGCCTGGTAGTGAACAGAAGGCGTCCCCTGGCCAGGACTCGGTAAAACTGGTGCCGATGCTGAAGATGGCGCTGGAACTGGACTTCTCTGGCAGTTCGACTGGAAGTCCCTCCTGGCCACACAGGTAACACCTGCCCTCTCTCTGCGAGCACTGCCGTGGGTAGTCCCGACCACCGTAGATCACACAACTCGGAGCCCGACTATGCTCACGTCCTCTCTGCTGCACAGACGATCTACGTCCTCGCGACCGGCTCCAGTTCCTGGATTGTCTCAGCGACCTCCCAGAGTGCATCTGACTCGCACCCTCAGCCGCGGGCCTCTTGCCCTTTCCCTTGTCCAAGCATTCATGTCGTTCCCGTACTACCATCGCGCCCCGCTCCAAAATGAGAGCGCGATTCACCACTTCTCGATAGGTTTGCAAGTTGGAAGACTGTACAAACCGAAAGATGGACGGTCGGAATCCACTCTCAAAGATGCGGGCCTTATCCTCGTCGTTCCGCACGACGAACGACACACAATGAAGAAGCCGTGTGAACTCCCTCTCATACTCAGCCACCGTCCTCTCCCCCTGCCGCAAACCGCGCAAGTCCATCTCCATCTGTCTCCGCACACTATCTAGGAAATAGTGCTCCAATAGAAGTTCCTTGAACCTCCTCCAAGTGATCGCTGTCAAGTCGGTGTTGGGGTTCTCCAGAATATCCCTCCACCAACGGTAGGCCTCGCCGTCCAAGTGATGTGTGGCGAGCCAAACTCTGTCTCTCTCCTCTACAAAGGTGTCCCGAAACAGCTTCTCCATGTGCATAAGCCATTTCTCCACTATCCAGTGATCCACGTTCTCGCCGTCGAAGATCCGCGGGTTACACCGTCTAAACTCATTGAGGCGGCTCATCAATCGATCACGCTCCAGCCCCTCAACCATCGTAGGGAACACTGCTCCTGCTGGGGGCATCTGAACTGGGGGTGTCGTCGCCACCCTCTCATGTGGTGCGACCAATGGTACCATCCGCGAAAAATCGAGCACGGGGGACTGCGCCCTTGGTGCCGCCACCTCGGCTGGTGTAGGTGGTATAGTATCCTGGGCCTCCCTCGCAGCCGCCTGCTGCAAAAGAAGATCCTCTATCCGCTTCATGCGCGCTTCCTGTCGCTGCGCCGTTGTCGCCTGCTGTGTCACTAAGTCGGTGAGGGCCGCTAACTGGCTCTTCAACTCGCGGACCTCGTCGAATCTGGAGGTAGCGGATGTCTCCACGTCCTCAAACGTTGCCGCATTGTCCGCTCCAACAGGCTGAGAGCGTGTAGTTGGCATCGTCACTACAACATCATAAAAGCGCAAGTTAATAAAATCAACGCTATCGCAACCCCACTCAACGAACCAATACCCAAGTTATGCGAAAGTAATGAAGTGTGCTTCAGTACTAACCCCCGATGTTACGTTGTCGGCCGCCAACGTAACCCTCCGCGAAGTTAGGAGCCATACACTTCGATCAACTCCAACATTTTTGGAGTTATTGCCAACCCAATCATGATACTTTCGCTTACAAATCAAATAGACCTCGTCTCTCATGAGTCTATTTCCTATAGTCCAACCAGCCTAAGATTTGCTAGGTCCACTGAGACTTTACCCTAGGCTCTGATTCCAAATTAATCTGTCACGCCCCGGGACCGGCAGAGCCTTCCCAATAGCGTGTCCAGACCCGCCATATGTCAACACATACAAGGCGTCTACCAAAAAAGAGCGAAAATAAAACAACAATAGGCTACAACTAGAGATATCAGAGTAATATACAACTAGTTCTATCAGCAGATATAG